>JARHVA010002247.1:1700000-2432500 GCA_037957365.1 Torreya grandis | reverse complement strand
ATAGATGATATGAAAGAATGGGGAATAAAATGGGGTATGGTGTTGCATACATTGTTGGATATGGTAGGATTCTTTATAATTATACCATGAGATGAAGGGATCCAATATCTTTTGATTTGATGATTAATTGATCCAAACATTATGAGCATGGTTATCCATATGATTATTACTTTTGACATTATTATGATATGTAAATTTTTTATTTTGACTTTATTTGCCTCTTGGTTCCTAATTGTGGGCTTTACTAGAGGGAATTGACTTTTGATTGGATAAATGATATTGATTTATAGATACCCATAGCACTTCAAGGATATCTATACTAGGAAATGATTTTTTGTGACTTAACTAATTATTAGATTCATCTTGACCTTCATTGATTAGAATTAGACCATATCACAGTTCATTATTTAAGGACATTAACTAATTATGGGCTTGGATTCTTGTATATTCAGCACACAATATTGCATGTGAAGGGGAACCCAATGATGCATGTTCATGTTCATCCCATTTATTGATTAGGATGTAGAGATTATGGAGGAGAGGTCGATGATTAATTTTGTGTGTTGGATTATTGGGATAATGGGTAGCATAGTCCTCATAAAGGTCACTAGGATCCCTTGCCTCAATGTTAGATAAAGTGTCCTCAATAATCTAAAAATGATCACTAAGAATTTTGGGGGAATTAGCATCAAAATCTGATTCATATCCAACTTGATGACCTTTCATTGATAGAGCATCCAAGAATTGTGCTTTAGTTTCATCATCCTAGGATAGATCAAGAGCCATACCTTTTAAATAGTCGATAGTAGAGACATCTTTGAAGAGATAGGTGTCAACATGAATTTCATTAATTGAAAGGGATGATGATTTTACCATGTATTCTGATTCATGTGCTAGTATTAAACATGAACATGATGATTCTAATGCTTACTCTAATAGGTATATTAATGAGTAGACATTGTTAATAGATGATTTTATAATAGTAGCCATATAGAGGGCCTTTTGGATAACATCATTGTCTATAAGTACCTTTTTTACATTGGGTTTGTGAATGGATGTGTTAGGATTAATAGATTTATGAAGATAGGGTATGTGATGTAAATAAGACATAGGGATGTTATGATTAGGGATGGTTGTGGAATGGATAGGATTAGGGTCATGACCTTGGTTAAGGAGGGAATAATTTTGGTCATGCTTAGGAATTAATTGATGGCATACCCCCTTTTTCACACTCTTAGGTGTGGATGCATTAGATTCTATCTCAATTTCAATGTCACCATTATCAATAATGTTATAGATATAATCTTTAAAATTGTGACACCTATTAATATAATGCCTAGAGAATTTATGGTATACACAAAATTATTCTACTCGATACCAGGTAGGCATGTTTTTAGAAAAATCTAAAGGTCATGTTTTAGGGTGGGAAATCATGCCTATAGACCTAAATTTCCAAAATAGGGCTTCCATAGAGATGGGGAGAGGGTTATATGGATTATCCATGACTTTGGATGCATAATTATTAGACTAAGTTGTATAATAAAGTTATGGTGGGGTGTGGGATTATTTAGGAGACAAATGGGAATTAGACAAGGTTGATAAGCTATGCTTCCATTTACTATTAAGATGGGGGATTTATGATGGAATATGACTGGTAGATAGAGGATTTTAATATGGATGGGTATGGGCTAGGGGTAGGTGAATTCGATGGGATTAATACCCTTCATAAGTTAGGCACTCATCTCAAACAACTGTGAGAGGACTGGCCCTTTGTTTGTAGTAATACACTCATTAAATAGGGTGATCCTTGGACTAGGAAGGTCATGACTAGGACTATTGGATGGTGGAATGGAATGGGATGAGTATGAGGTTTGATGAGGGACTTGCTTGGGAGGTTACCTTAGGCTTATGGGTTCAATATCATTAGGAATGCAAGCACCCATCTCTAATATCTATAAGAGGACTTCATCTTTATTAGTCAAGATATATTAATTAAATAGGGTGACCTTATCACTAGTATATTGAGGGATGTAAGGACTATGATTATGATGAATGGATGATGGGGTTGACCATAGTTGGATAGCATAAGGGATTTTTTTTATGAGGAAAGACATGGAACATTGGTTTAAGCTTGATGGGATCAAGTTTTGAAGGTAAGTAGGTACCCATATCTAGGGCCCATAAAATGATCTCATCCTTGTTGAAAAATAAGTATTGGTCCACAAGGATAGGTTATAAATCCATGGGGATTTATGATTAAATTATAATGTATGATGTGAAGGTAGATTTAGGAATTGGATAGGTGTTTGATCAAAGTAAGGCTAAATGATTGAGCTAGTATGACAAGTGATGGTGAGGATGGGATAGATGAAAGGAGATTTAAATGATGTAAGACTAGGATTAGATTTCAAACAAATAGTATAATAAGTGATAATGATATATCAATAATTCCTAGCTTTTAAGATAATAAGAGGATTAGGGATTTGATAGGTAACTAGATTTAAACTAGAAAGATAATGATTAGATGGGTGGTAATTATGAATAAGCAAGATGACTAGATGATAGAGACTAAATTGATGATTAATTAGATGATAGATTCAAAATAGCAAAGTGATAGGACATCAACTAGGTATAATATATGACCAAGTGATTAATGATTATGCACTATAATGATAGGATGATATAGATGGACAAAAGGACTAGCTTAATCCTTAGACTAATTTGAGCAAGGTGGGATGGGATATAATTATGTATGAAATATAAATGGAGGGATCATTTATTGATGATGAAGGTGATGATGTAATGATAGTGAGTATGATTTGGAAAAGGGTGTAACATAAATATCCAATTAGATGTGTTGTGGTATAAGATAGGATAGGGTTAGAATAGATGGGGATGATAAAAATAAGTATGTATAAGATAGGGTGATAAGATGTATAAGATAAACATGTTTATACAAGATGTGATGACATGTAAAGTAGATGAGGATATACAAAAATACTATGAATGTACAAGATAGATAATAAGGATATACAAGATGATGATAAAGATATATTAGATAACTGTGTATAGGCTTGGGGTGAAAGGCTAGCTTAGTTCATAAATAACATGGGTCTATCATGATACACACCCAATTAAACATACCATAATCATAATATTAGTAAACTAATGGGTGTGTAACTTGATGGCCATACCACCTAACAGCTTTGAGGGTGAGTATGAAGGCTAGTGACCTATTATAGTATCAACCAAACCCTCTCAACCCATTTTGTAGATGATAGTAACTTTGGAGCTGATACTAACTTTAGTAGTGGATCACCTATTATGGTTTGGAGGCCTTATGTTAGGATATACAAGCTCTCTATAGGAATATTTGATAAATGCTAGGTATTTTGGGGCCAAAGTTTGTATAGGGTGTTGTTTAATGCTTGGTTTAGAGAGTGAACTCTTCCCCTTTATGAATGACCTATATAGGGTAAACCTCTTAGCCTAATGATAGTTTTCCATGATTTTTAAACTCCTTTATAACATAGAGTGTGTATTAGTGTGTGGTGGTGAAATTCATAGTCATTATCCCCCTAAGACTATGGCAAGTGCATGGGTGTCAATTCTACATCGCATTTACCCTAGAAAAGAAAAATAGGATGGTTTGTAGGTGGTTTTTTATCCTCTATGAATCACCACAAGGATGAAAATAAAATAGCATAGATGATCATAGCCCTTGGGTGATAAATAGGTAGACAAAAATTCATTAATTAATCGATTAATTAAATGCACGATAGATACATAAAATGATATATACAAGACAAAATGATTAAAAATCTTAGACAAATGAAATGATTTTAAGATGCCAAAATTTCTTTGATAGATGGCCTTCAAGAAAGAAATTATTAGTTTCAAATGGGAAGTTTAAAGAGGCAACCTATAAAATGAATGTTAGTAGTTTTGAGGATTTTATCTTTGAGGTCATATTACCTATAGGTTTGAAAGGTGATATGTAATTGACTATATTAAATCCCTTTAGTTATATGATATTTTTATATTATTCAAATAGAATCCATTTAATACTATAAAACTTATGCTTTGATGATATTACCTTATAACTTTAAATTAATCCTTAGACTAATTTTTTTATTCAATAATTATAAAAACCCTCCTATGACATCTAAGACTAGAAAAAAGACTATTCAATATGCATAAATTTCAAATAAATTTTTTTACCATTAAACATATTTAATGATTAAAATATTATAGAAACTCCTTCAAATCATAATTTTAGCTTGGTTAAAATGAAATTATTTATATATCAAAATTTATTATGGCATGATTGATAGTTGTAAAATAAAGACATATGATGATCCAACAAGTACAATGCTTTAGTTCTAGTGTCAATATACTATCAATCACCCTAATTGATGTTGATATCCTAGAATCCAATGTAATTGAATAAATAAAATCCCCATTTATCTCAAAGATATATTTTTCAATAGGCTCTAGGTCCCAAACCTGATAACATTAATTGCAACATAATTAAAACTACCTAATAATGCATAGAGGATGTGAGAATCCTCATAAGATATTGACACATTTTTGGCCTAAGATAATAAAAAGGTGTCCATCTACTCAATATATTTCTAGATATAGAATTGGGTATGACCATCCATTGATAGACACCTATGGTTAATAAGTATCTTAAGATGGTCGCCCAGAGTCACACTACAAAGCTATTGTCTCAATTTCTAGATGATTGTTGAAATAGAGCAATTTAAGAGACTTATAGAATTGCCAATAAATACCACAAGACACCATCCTAATCATTGAATATATAAATCAAGGAAGATGTGTGGGCATTTTTTTCTAGAAGATAACATTATTACTAGTGCCCTTGTTGATAAGTATGCAAATTATAAAGACACATGGCCTACATATTATTTGACAAGAATGCCACTAAAACACGTGGGATAGAAAAGCCTTGTTGGGATATGATGGTATATAGAATGGAGATGTTAATATTTTAATATAGATCAATGCCTAGGATTTCTATTTTACACTATGCGGCCTCCATTATGCCCCATTCCAAACTCTAATTTACCTGATATCACACATATAGAGTAATGTAAATTGGGTTTGGTGGGACTAATATGTATACACAAAAACTAAAATAGTGACTCATTTTATCAGTCAAAAGACAATAAATGAGTTAATTATCATGATCCAATCTGGTCCAAAATAGATTATGATAGTTGATAAGAACCACCAGTACCATTTAATAAAATCTATGTTTTAATCAACCATGGATGGTGCAGAGGTAGTTTAAAATAAAAAATTGCTAATATCAATGTATTTATAATAGAGCTAGATGGTTTAATACTTAGATGAATAATGATTTATATCTTAATTTATAAATATATTTGTATAGATGAGTTTGTAGTTAGAGTTTAACATCTTGTTATGAAATATAATAGACCAAAATAAGGATCATGTGACAATGGATTAGAGTAGACAACAGATTAAATGTAAAAATTTTGTGAAAACCACAAAGCCATTTATATCTAAGGAGTGTAACTTAGATCTTATTTTAAAATCACTATTAAGAATAAATTTATGCTAAGTCTCTATTCTTATAATAGACATTGACTATAGCTCACAACCTTGAAAATATACCTAGAAAAAAATGCAAGTTAGTACAAAGTTGTAAATATTAATTCAAAACTACCGATCATCTAGAACTAATTGTAGAAAAACAATTCATGTCTTTATGGATGCCTATTTTCCTTCTTTTAGTCTTGAAAGCTTAAATAAACACACTCACAACATAAGAACATTATAAAAATAGGATGCCTCTCCCACCGTGGTTACCAAATGAATCCCTATAAAATTTGAGCAAACAAACTTCAATATACACAATGATATAAAATCTAACTCAAATCCTCACAAATATCACTAATAGGAGAGAATATAAAGGAGAAATCAAAAATAAAAATGGACTCTTACCATGATCTCACTCCTCTTTAGCTTCCCTCCAAGATTTTCCAATGGACTCTATTGATTGTATATTGTAATGGACTCAGAATTCTAGCATTATGATGGCTTGATTTATGGATTTAAATGAATTAATTGATCAAATGAACATGAAGACTCTATGGATTCAATGGGTTGGTTGAGATTTATATTTAGACATGAATATTTTGTATATTTATGAGTTGCAGTCAATGGAGGAGTGGTTTTTCTATATCAGCCATGGGAAGGAAAATTAAGGGCTCATATTTAATCTTGAGCTCATGGAATCAATGGTTGGGGAATTTCCAAGAAAATTTTAATTCTTAGGAAACCTCTAGAATAGAGGGTCCTATATCAGAGAGGTTAAGTTAGAGGATATTATAGAATATTCTAATTCTAAAATCTCTATGAAAGAGTAGGGGTGTAGAAAAGGCTAGGTTGGTAGGGTGGTATATGGGTAGGTGAATAAAAGGTATTTTTAAATAGGCAAGTGGGCTAATAAATAGGTTAATATCTAAGTAAGATTAGTTAATGGACTAATGAGGGTGATTAATTAGTTTCAAGGTTGTAATAAGGTTCATGAGATGTGGGTGTTTCTATATATGAAGTAAGATATTAATTAATTGGCTAGGGAATGTGGTTATGGGTTAAATTAGCAAGATTAATAGAATTATTACAGTGATCAAATTTATGTGCATACAAGGTGTTCTTTAGGATCTCCTTTACCTTTGTGTTTTTAAATTTTTTGGAGTTAAAAATACTTAGGAAAATGTGTTTTCATGGTACTTAAGTCATATGTATATGAATAAATTTCCTCAAATTTAAATTATTTATTCTAGAATTGAATTCCATCTTATAAGCCATAAAACCTATCTTTCATGTTTTAAAATTATTGTATAAATTATGGTGATAGTTGGTTCATTTGACTTGAGGAATTAGAAATTTTGGATGTTTGACCTATGAATGTATGTTATTTTGTATAATTTTGTGTAAATTCGTTAAGTGGTGTATCTTAGTTATTAGAAGATTGGTTGGAAAAGTCCGTGTTTTGAAAATTTGCAAAGGGGTTGGGATTATTCAAGTTAGTGTTAAATCTAAGGTTTTAGATTAGGATTAGTGTTGAAGTTTTATGTTGTTGGATTGGGGTTGATTGTAAATTTAGTGTTTGGGTTTTGTTGGTTTGAATTTGTGCTAAAATTAAGGTTTATTGGATTAGGGTTGATTTTAAAGTTTGTGGGGTTTGGATTGGTACTATAGTTACATTTTGATTGATTTAATAATTTGGGGTTGAGTTGATGTGGATTTGTGTTATATTTAAAATTACATATCTTAGAACTCATTTTTAAGTTAGGGTTGGTTTGATTTGGGTGAAATTGGTTTTGGTTTGAGTTAAATTAGTTTTGGTTTGTGTTAAGGTTAAAGTGTGTGGGGTTAGGGTTCATGTTCAAGTTTAAGCTATTGGGATTAAGGTTTGTGTTTAGGTTAGGGTTTTTTATGTTAGTGGGGTTTATGTTTTAATTTGGATGTGAACCACTCATATGGTTAACATGGGTGTTATGGTTGAAGGAATGGTTTATATTGGGGTTAATGTTAAGTGAATTAACATTAGGTGGTGTTACATTTGGATTGGATGGAACTAATTCTACAAGAGTATTAGAATGATAAAATAATTTTTAAAACTAATATTTATATTAGGATTGGTGGGAATATTTGTAGTACTTAAAAAGCTTGGATTGGATTGGTCAATTAGTGAGATATAATGAGTATTTAATCTCATATTTTGATTTTAATTGATGATGATTGGTGAGCCTTGCAGACATAAATTTAGGTTGATTTGTGACCATGAATTAAAATTCAATCTCAGATACTATTGATCATGAATTTTTGAACTTGAATGCACACTGAAGTTTAGTGTGATCAGATTTGGGATTGGTAAACTTTAATGTATATTCAAGTTTGGATTGTTTGGATGAGTGATTGACAAACTACAATGAATATTCAAGCTTTAGTTAGTTATATTTGCTATTGGTGAACTTGAATGCATATTCAAGCTCAAATTGGTTGGTTTGACATATGAGGGTAAATTGGATTTCAAACTCACATTAGAATGATTAGGATTAAAATTACCAAAAGGATTATTTTTTCCATGGGATTGGATATTCATAATATCTTGGTTAACATGGTGTGCATGGGTTTCCACAAAAAACCATTAACTTGCTTGGGAGGATTCCTAATAAAATATGCCTTTCCCTTTATCTTTATAAATGTGGGGATTGGAATTTCAGGATCTTATGATGTAATTACTACTCTATAAAGAGCCTTGTAGTGTGGATTAATCATGAATGGAAGATAAAGGTTCATTAATTTCAATCAAGTATTGCAAGTTTTGTAAAACAAAATTAGGTGTGAATTTGTATTTTAATTTAAAAATTTAAATCAAAAATCTAATTTTATTGGTCATGATGTATTGGTAAATTGAAGTAGGAGCTAAGATAGCTTTGGCACTATCCACATGTTGGTATGCCCCTCCTTCTTCAGCATGCTAAATAATTTCATGTATTTGTATGTAATGGCCTTAGCTTTTGAATTGAAAAACATCATTGCCAAATGACACAAAACTTGCATTAATATTATTAAGTATGGCCATGTGACTTGTTATGGGTGACATATTTATGTAGAATGACTTGACTCAAATAAAATAAATTTAGTCTAAGAATAAGAACCAAAGTGATTGACATTTTTAGATTGTGAACCAACTAAATTTGAGATTTAACTTTAGAAACATTTGATTTTAACATTTTTGGTATCTTTAAGACTCAAAATATTTTTTTTCACTCAAATATTATTCATTACATGGTAAATCATAAGGAAACAACAAACAAGTCATATGTTAAATAATCACACAATTATATAAAAAAGATGAAAATCTAGGATTAAGTCATGAATAAATTTTGGGTCATCTGATGTCACGTACTTGTCTATGATATTAGACACAACCTAATATTTAAAAACAATAAAAATGGAAGATTATACCATTCAAATAGCCTATAAAGTCTAATTTTAAGGGTGTTTGGAGGGTAACTTCTCGACACTAATCACTAACTGATGTACTAAAGTTGAATTACAAATAGGCTTAACTAAGATTAAGGTTTTCATAAGATCATCTATAAGAATCATAAAATATACCTTTTGCTACATTGAGGCTTAATTTTATATAAAAGGTTGATTAATCAAATGCACACTATTGGTTTTTATCCTAATATGCCCAACACAACCATAGGGGTCTCAATGTATTTACATCGACAAAATCCTATATTAAGGCAACTATTGAAACCCTAGGTGTTGGATCCTAAAATCCACTCACATAAAAATGTGCTTAAACCACATAAATGTTTAGGACTTTAAAATATATTACACTTAATTTATATAGCCTTCTTGTATACAGGGTTTGTAATACTATGTGTGGTGAAATCCATGGTCGATAAAGCCCTTAAAAAATAAAAAGGTTAATGATTATCTTTGATTCTTATGTATCATCACTAATGTGATGCCAAGGGAAGACCATACACACAAGCACACCTTGGGTAACACATAAGTCATAAATTTGCTTTTGAGTTTTCAGTATTGTCACCAATGTGGCACTAAGGGAAGAACATACACAACTTTACAACAAACACAAAATGATGTAAAAAGGAAATAACTTTACTCCAATAAATCAAGTGTGAGGTAATTCCTATGAATAAAATTAAAATTAAAATAAAGAATGTTAATAATGAAGATGGAAAGTTTTTTGTTTTGTTTTTAGATTTTGTGCAACTTTTCTTTGACTAACAACCTATAAAAAAAATTAGAATTTTTTTTTGGATAAGATTTAAGGAAACCTACAACATTTTTAGAAAAAACCATAAAAATAAAATAAAAACAAGCCTATAATGAATCCATAAATACAGGGTCAGGCAAAAAATGCAAAATTTTTAGTGGTTAGCAAAAAAAAAGATAACATGATGTAGAATAAAGAAATGGAATGATTTTATAGTTTTAATATGAATTCATAAATTTACTCACCAAATTCATTAGTAATGTCCCTGATTTCATAGTTCTAAGCATTATTTCACTATCAAACTGTAAAATTTCACTATTATGTCAAAAATTGAAAAATAAAGAGAATGATTTCATAGTTTGATATTATTTCATAGTTTGATTAACGAATCTCATAGTAAAAAGCTTTGATTTCATTACCAAACTCTAAAAATTAATAGTTACATAGAAACATAGAGTTACAAAACATATAAAACACATAAAGGAGTTAAACTAATGTAGAAAGAGGCTAAAAAGAATTAAAACTATAGAAACAACTATAAAAATATGGAAAATGATTATTTCATAGTTTTGAGTTGCGCCATTTCCAATTTCATAGTTACATATAAAATACATATAATAAACTTGAAAACACATAAAAATGACCTTAAATTTCATAACAAAACTTCAATACCAAGATAAAATGTATATGCACAATAAATCTACAAATATCAATGGAAAAATGTTTTTAAATGCACCTATGATGATTGTGATCTACAAAAGATGTAGGAAAATACCACCAAGCATGATGAAATGTACGAAGGAAATCTAGATGCAACTAAACTAGGAAATTAAATTCTATTAATCCTAATCTAGACTCGAACAATCTCAAGATAAATCAACAACAAAATGAAGAAACTAAACTAGTAAAAAAATTACTTATAAAAACATGAAATATTCATCACCTTATCCATTGTGTGATCAATGGTAGATTTGTTCTTTATGTGGAATATGGATATTCAATCATTTCTCCAATTCAAATGGTGAATAGGCATCCTTTTGATAGGCAAATGCACTCTTAATGGCTTTGATTTGCTTCAAATTCACTTGAAATTTTGATAACAATTCATTAGCTTAAAGGTGGATGGATGAAAGTGATGGCTTGCATGCCTATTTATAGGTTTTTAGAATATAAATCAAAGGTTGGAGGATTATTTGAATATTTTAAATTATCAAAATAATATACGGTGGAAAATGAATCCTCACACATGAGGATGATGACTAGTTTAAATGGTTAATAGAAACATGGAGACAATTAGTTGAGTCACCAAAAATGGGTCAAACTAGTTGAAAAATCAAGGGATGACTCAAGGTTAGTTGAGGAAGGTATGGGATTGGTTGAGTGAGTCAACATGTGATGGAGATAAAGGTGGATTTTGTCTAGATGAGGTAGAAAATCTGGCTTATTTATTAAATTTGGATTAAAAGTGTGTATAATTAATTAACTTTGAATTATTCAATTATTTTAAAAAGGAGGGAAGTGACATGAATTTGAATTTGAATTTATTGAATTGGAATTAGTGTTGATAGGTTCATTTCAACACTAAATGAAATTTAGGTGTCTACACCTAGCTTACCTTCAGTTAAAAATATGAAAATATTAATCAAACTCTCATTGACAACTTATATCCATCCATCTATTTTGTGGACGATATGTTGAAGTGAATAAAAAATTCAAATTCAAATTCTTTGAAAACATCCTCCTAATTCAAAAATATAACATCTCTATCTAATATTATGTTGTGTGATAAACTATACAACCCTATAATTTCCCTAATAATAGGTTATCAATATTTTATGCATCACTAGTCTTCCTATAAGAAATAAAATGTTCCATCATTGAAACTATCTATAATAAAAAAAAATATATGAAATAATTTTATCTTTGTGTTCTATGAAAACATAACTTAAATTACATACTTAGATCATCCAATAGTCTGTGGAATAGGAAATCCTTGATAAAAGCATACATTCTAACTACTTCATTTTTATAGCTATAAAAATCTACATTTTTAGCATATTTGTGCACATACATACCCATTCATGAATATAAATATATTTTATCTAATTTCACTAGTGTTTTATCATTAAAAATGATGTAAAAAACCTCTATTATGATTTTCCTTGATCAATGTTTTATAGATTTAATATCTAGGTACAAATAATTGCGCTCTTCACAACAATAATCCATCTTAAACAAAATAATCTAATCATAGTGCTGTTTAATAACTCACTTATTTTTCACATTCAATCCATGATTTGTGAAAATATTTATTAGTTTCATACTATTTCTACATAAGATCAAATCCTTCAACTTTGACTCTTAGTTGTTTTAACAAAAGAAAATTTATGCTTAATACATCTGCCACTTTATTAGAATTTCCACTCCTATGCTTTAACAAGAATGATTAAAATTTTAGGAATTAAACCCACTTCATGTATATCTAGTTTAAATTAATCTCAATATTAATGATTGTAAAACTTGATGGTTTATATATAATACAAACTATTTAGGAAAAAAAAAAAAGTCTCAACTTCTTTCACATTTGAAAAATTACATAAAACTTTAGATCATACTAAATATTTATGCTTTGTATCATTAAAATTATCACTAAAATATTTACAAGTCTTCTATATTGAATCAATAATGTTCCTATAGATACATAACTCACATCATAATCTACTTAGAATACCTTACTAAAATCTATCATTTCAAGCACCCGTTGCTCAATTATCTTCTTATTAAATTATTTGATTCTATATTTTGATTTCCATTTCAACAAAAATCCATTTATATATTTTTTCATAATTTATTTGATAGTGCATCCACTCATCTTATTTATTACCTAATTATAAAAATTAACCATTCTATGAGCATATAATCTAGTTTGTGGTAATGGCCATTTTAGTATAGCTTCCACCTTTTATGGATCCATCTTTCAAACGTCTTTAAATATCACAAATCCAAATCATTCTGATTATTTATACATAAAAATTCATTTCTTTACTTTTATTTTAAAAAAATTGTCTCATAATGTTTTGATTAATTTGTGTAAGTATCACAAGTATACTTCCCCTATTCTACTAATAAATCAATATGTCATTAAGATACACAAAGAAAAATTTAATAAAAAAAATCTTTAGGACTTCATTCAAAAATGTCATGAATTTTCTTGGCACATTAGTATACATAAATGGGATAACAAAAAACATATAAAATCCTCTTTTTGTCTTGAACATTATTTTACATTCATCAACATTCCTTATGAAAGTCTAGTGAAATCCACTTTTCACATCAATTTTCATGAAATGTCTTACTCCACTTGAGAAATCCATTAAGCAATCCATGCATGAAAATGAAAATACATAATTTATGGCTATTTTTTCTAATGGATTTGAATTTATTGCACATTCTACAATCTCCATTCTTCCTAAGTACTACAATTATTTGTACTACAAATTGGCACAAAAATTCTTTGATCAACCCCACATCAAATAGCTCCTAAACTTGCCATTTCACATATGCATTATCCTTTATATTAAACCTATGAGTTTTTTTTTTTTTTTAAATTTAACTTGTAATAAAAACCATACAGTGACTTATGCTTATTATTGGTGGTAACCCATCTATTAAAACATTAGACACAACATCATCAAATTATCTTAGTTTTTTTTAACTTTACATAAATGTATTTGTTCTATTTATATTCTTGCATTCACTTACACTTGTTTATATATTTATGTTTAACATGTGCTCTATTATTTCACTTATTTTAGGAATTTCTTTCCATAAATCATAAAAAATGTTTGATTCCTATCCACTTCTTTGAATTTATCCCTCCAATGGATTTAATGTATACATTATCCCATAATTCCACATTGTGTATATATTTTAATTACCATCATGTTTTTCCTCATGTTCAAACATCTAATGTCTTCCATTTAAAATATTATAAGAATCCATAGGAAATATATCACATAAAACCTCATATTTATATATACCAATATAAAAATTTATCATACATTGTTCATTCACTAGAACATGATGTTCATTAAGCAACATTAAAATATTATATGGATTATAATTTAAAATTATATTTAAACCAATATTATCTACTATTTTTTATGAAACGATACTATTTATGCTACCACTATAAGTAATCAATTTTCCATGCTTACCTCAAGGCATACAAACATTTCAAAATAATGTATTTCACCTGATAGAGACATTTTCCTCTTTCACGAGTTTAAATAATACCCTATTCATCATGAGATCTTCTCCTCTAGTTTCTAGTTCATTTTTGTTATGAATAGATTTAATACTTACCTAATATTCGTGTTTGATAAAAACACTCACATTACTCCTATTTCATTATTTTATGAGTATGTGTACACTCAAATACCATATTTTAACTATCACTATTAATGTGAATAAAATTCACCAAAAGGAATGATGGGACAAATCCATCTCATTTTTGGATATGTATTTATCACTCTAGGGCACAAGTTATAGGTATAAGTTTAGTGAGTAACTAGTAGGTGAAATAACCATAAGGTAAATGTGGCTAACTATTACCTTAAAATAATTTTGTATTTGGATAGTTATATATAGATTTTATAAAATATACTATGGTATTATGCACATATGATTATAAGCTAAGATGGGTAAATCAGATGAAGAAACTAATAAGAAGGAGAGAAAGGGAAGGGATAAAAGAAGCATTATATTTTTACATTAATCAAGTCTTTAAAAAAAAAAAAAATTATGAGATTAGTTAATAAAAATTTTAACTAATATTTAACTTGCTCTAGTGATAACTCAAAAAAAATAGATACAATAGGCAGTCTATGGAAAAACATTTATGAAATAAATTTCATAAATTTAACCTAAAAATATGTGATTAAAGATAAATTATATAAGCACATTTAACCTAAAATCATGGTCTAAATCAAAACCTTTGTATATAAAAAAATAGAATAGTCTCAACTCAATTTAATCCCTAAAAAATCATATGGTCTAAAAATCACACAAATCATTCTTGTTCAATAAAAATAATTCATGCATACCACATAATTCGATAAGAGAAAAAAAATAAGGCACATTGAACTTTGTTGATAATTTTTTAGCTTTACTTATATTGACAAGATCATCCTTTTATTAAAATATGTAAAAATATAAGGTATAAATAATCCCCAAATTTGAATATTAGAACGATAGGATGGAGATTTCATGCAAATAAAAAATATACCAGAACTACAACTAGTTTCATGCACATCCAAAATATCCACCAAAATTCTCAAAGTTGATATTGAGCCTATAAATTAATTTGAGTTGATGAGGTGTTTAAACTAAAGAGTTAACCAAAGATGAAAATATTTATAATATAAATATTTCAATAGTCCTACCTATTGGCATTGAAAGAATAATGCATCTTCTACAAACTACTTGTCCATATGATTTAGGTCTATAATTGGATGCCTAAATAGTAATTGAACCTTTCTCATCAATAACCATGATTCACAAAAGGACCATGAAATACTTATTTAACTGTAATGGATCAAAATACATTATAAAATAAGTATACATAGGTATATACATCTATCTTGGTCATGGTTCGATGCAATCTAACTTTTTTTTATAGTTGTGATGTCAGTAGAGTATTATATATTATCAATGGATTGCTTGTCATAATAATTTATGTCTTTTCAATGCTCAATTCCATTGAATATGTAACTATGGTTTTTATTTCTATGTCTAATGGCACAAAATCAAATTTAGTTTCTATGAATATTTTATCTTTGTGGAATGAGGACAGATACTTAATCATGTCTTATATTTTATAGTCAAATAATTTTGTATCCAATGCTCATGATTTTATATTCCTAGAGATATTAAATAAAATCCTCACTCTTAATTATCTTATAAATTTTTATTAATTTGAAAAATAATAATATTTTAAACATTTTAAATTCCTTTGGTCATGTGAATTCTTCAACTATGTGTTCATTTCTAAATGACATCAATTGTTTGATAATTATATTAGCTCATGTAGTGTAGTGTAATCAAACAAGATTTATTACCATCCCAATGCATTTTAATTTCATTTTAAATTTACCCTTTTAACAGGTAAATTTTTACTTGAATATGTGTCCTCTTTTTGCTTTAAGATAAAATATGACATGTCTAGTCATGTTAATGTGAAGTCTATGTGTATAAACTTAAATTTCCTTGCCTCTTCCCTCATCATCATCATCATTATTATTATTATTATTATTATTATTATTATTATTATTATTATTGTTGTTGTTGTTGTTGTTGTTGTTGTTGTTGTTGTTGTTGTTGTTGTTGTTGTTGTTGTTTTTGTTTTTGTTGTTGTCATTGTCATTGTCATTGTCCTTGTCCTTGTCCTTGTCCTTGTCATTGTCCTTGTCATTTTCGTTGTCATTGTCGTCATCGTCGTCATTGTTGTTTTTGTTATTATTATTATTTCAAGGAACTTGTCACCTAGATGATGTTGTGTATTCTATTTTTTATTTTATGTTATGTGTAATTATTTCATGTATTCATAAATTTATTTTAAACATTTTAATGCTAAGACTTATTCCTTTATAAGAATGTGATATGAATACAAGTGGAAGTCTTACATTGAATCATAAACCCATGAGGCTACATTATTGATTATAGTGTGCTCTAATATATTTTAAAAAACCTTATGACATTACCAAATTGTGAATTTTTCATATACGAAAGGGTCAAAGGGGTGTATCCTAGGATATGTATAATGAATCTACAAAATCATGATAAGTGGCACCTTATGATTGGGTCACAAAATCATAAGCTATAATACCTTGTTATAAAAACATTATTCAATGCATCACAAGGATGGGAATGAATAAGAAGATGCCATGTGGAATGATCCAAATGATTTTAAAAATTTTACTATGATGATTTTTAATATATTTTATTGGTTACAAAGATGAAAATGAGTAAAATATCAAGTGGAACCTTTCAATTAAATCTCAGACCCAAAAACAATTAAACGTAATTGAAATTATTTTCTAGGGTATAAATGGATGATAGTTGGCATGAATCAAATGGACTTGGCCTACTTAGATAAATTTTAATTTGAAATTTAAGGTATAAGGTTTGACTTGGTGTGATGAAGATAAAAATTGACACATGGATCTAGTTAAATTCAGACATGGAACACAAAATGCAAAAACTTTGAAGGGACACAAATTAAATTAAAGTTATGAAAATGTCACTTGTATTGAGGAACAAAATTTTAATTTTGTAATAATATTTATTTTAAACAAGATGATAAAAAAAAATCCAAGATGATAAAAAAAATCTATGTGGATCTCACTTTTACAAGTAATTCGAACTCTTTGTGATTTTGTAATGAAATTAATGATATGTTTGTAGAGTAGACTATTATATCATAGAAATAAGAGTATAATATATAGATCCACAATAATATTGGATAGAAGAGAAGAATTCTTAATAAACATAATTGAGCCACTTAGAGGGGGAAACCTCCAAAACAATGCAAAAAAGAGTATAATTGATAATATTATGATTAAATTCTAACCATTACCTCCTATATATACTCTAATTATCCATGGTTATTACATAGTCCAAGCTTACTAAGACATAGATACATGTGACAAGATAATATAATATATATGTAAGGAATAATTTAGTCACACATCTAGACACACCATAGTTTAAGTACATAGCATGCCCCTCCCCTTCAGAATAATGTTTTCCTCAATGTTGAATCAACCTCAGATGTTCCTATAAAAATTATGGATCCTCCCATGTTGCATATTCATAATGAAGATTCTTTCATTTGATCAAACAAAACTTAATCACTTTGGTTTGCAGTTTCTTAGTGCGTGTTTGAAGTATATCTTTAGGATCCATAATAACTGTAACTTTCTCATCAATTTCAAGTAACTCAATTTAATTAGAGACTAAATGTCCAGTTACCTTATTTAGGTAAGATACATGGAATAATATATGTATGTAAGTGGACTAGGGGAATTACAACTTACAGGTCACACTACCAATTTTATACAAGATCTTATAAGGGCCATATTACTTGGGAGATAATGTGTTATCATTTTTATATTTCTTCAAAGACATATTATTATATTATTGTAATCGTATAAAGACCCAATCACACATGTCAAAAATCCACTCACTATGGTGTTGATCCACTTACTACTTCATTTAATGTTTTGAAATGGCTATATTTTCTCATAAATTAATGATTACCTCTCATTGATGGTGAATGTGTTCCTAAATAATTTGAACCTTGGGATGGACCTTCAAGTTTGAAGTGATGGATGGGGCATTGATAACCATACAAAGCCATAATAGGAGATATTTTATATGAACTTTGAACATAAATATTATAGCACCATTCAACAAGTGGAAACTAATTAACCCATTTATCATGTTTGTCAAAGAAATTGAAGATACCATTATAGACATTTTTTGACTATGTCTATTTGTCCATCAAATAAAGGATGGTAGGATGAGATATAATCCAAATCGATGCCCAAACATGTAAATATTCAGTCCAAAAATAAATATTAAATATGATATATTGATAACTTACAATGATATTTGGATTACCTTACAATTTCTAAACTATATTCAAAAAATTAGAAGCTACTGTGTTAGTAAAAATAGTTGTGATAAGGGACAAAAATGAGTAAACTAGGTAAGTCAATACATAATTAGCATGATAATATTTTTATCGTTAGACCTTGGTAACCTAGTAATGAAATCCATTGAATCCTCCTCCCAAAATTAGATAAGGATGGATAAAGGATAAAAAATACCTAGGGTCTTAAAGCTTTCACTTTTTTCTATTGAGATACCACGCATTTAGCCACATATCTATGGGCATTCCCTTTGAGTCCATCCCAAAATAAATATTTATTGATTCTAATATATGTTTTTAAAAATCTTGTGTGACCTCCTATTAGAGATACAAGAAGTTCCTAAAGTATTTTATGTTTGAGAAGATAATTATTATAGAAGTATAATCTGTATTTATACCATAATGCATTCCCCTTCCATGTAATGTTTTAAAATCCCTAGAACCTATTGAAGATTTTTAATCAAATCATGGGTAGAACTATCATTCTCCAATTTTGGTCTTGCATCCTCTATCTAATCTACCTTCTAAATGTTCATTGTGCATAATAATACCTCAACTTATTCATCTTTTTAGGATAGTGCATCTACCTCCACATTATATTTTCATTTATTATATACTATTTAAAAATCATAGCCTAAGATTTTAGTTAGCCATTTTTATTTTTTTTTTAGAAGACAATAATTGTTTCAAATGTTTTTTGAGGCTATCATGATCATTATTTACCTAAAAGTGATGACCCATTAGATAAGGTATCTATTTCTTGATTACATGAAAAATAGCCATCATATATTTTTCATAGATTGGCTTGAGTCTATTTTTTCCTTAAATTGGTGACTCTCAAATGCAAGTGATCTACCTTCTTGTTT
The DNA here is from genome assembly GCA_037957365.1 of Torreya grandis. Taxonomy (NCBI): domain Eukaryota; kingdom Viridiplantae; phylum Streptophyta; class Pinopsida; order Cupressales; family Taxaceae; genus Torreya; species Torreya grandis. The sequence goes on along the minus strand of JARHVA010002247.1, from coordinate 2,413,101 downwards.
GAGTACTGTATACTCACAATATTTATAAACTTTATCATTTATTGACACTTTCTCTCTTGCATGAACTTATCAAGTTACAATCTATTTAATTCCATGCCTTAAAGGGTTGACAAGATTATTAATCTCTATATCATTACCTAAAACCAATACATGTTACTTTTATCCAACTCCCTAAGTAATTAAACCCCATTTATCCACTCTAAGAAATTCACCTTCTAAAATAGCTCACAACTAAGAAAACACCCTTCTTATTCATTTTCTTTCTATGATGTCTAGGTTAACCTTGTTAGGGATTGAGTGCATGTTACTAAACTATGTCAACTTAGCTAACCTAAATTGAGACCTAACGATTATATTTCCCACTTTGTTAATAAAGTTATTGATAGAAGTTTGTAGGAAGGAGACTTAATTCTTAAATGGCATGTGGATAGATAAAAAGTTGGGAAGCAACAATTTTTTATGAAATATGGAGTAGTACTTATTCCATCATAAGCTACAAACATGATAATGTTTTTTAGCTCTTAAGGCTAGATTAAGAAAAGTTATCGATCCAAGTCAATGGGATCAATGTAAATCACTGATCTTGAAGTGATTTTCAATTTGTATATATAGTTTTAGTTACATTTTACTTCCTCTAAGTGATTCAACATAGTATCTTAATCATTTTATTTTCTTATGTGATTTTGAATGTTTATTTTATTTCTTTCTCTTTTTTTGATAAGGGGATCTCAGTTTTATTTATTCAATATTAGGCCAATTAGGTTACAATAGGGTTCTATTCCTATAATTAAGAGTTTTAAAATATTCTATGAATCCATGCCTAATGGATTACTTTGGAAGGCTATTGGATTCATATTTAGTAATAAAGTATCCCATAGAGTTCATCAAGAATTTTAACCATTTTTGGTCATCATGGGGAGGACACATATAATTTAGTTTAAGGATTTGAATCATCTACAGGTTTTCAAAGTTCAATTAGTTTAGGGGAAATCAAATGAGTATGAGGTCATGCTTATATAAGTTTCAAAACTTAGATGTTTTGAGGACGTTATTGAGTGCACTATAGTCTTCCTAGCCTCCATTTCATCCTTCTTGATTAACACAGAGCACTCTTGAAGCCCATATGGGGCAAATATAAAAATAATTTTGTCACATAGCTAATTTTGAAAAACTTGCCTAGTAGATCTCCATGTTATAAAAGTAGCAAGTTAGCAGGATGTATCCACATGTCACAATCTTGAAATCCAAATGACACAAAACCATTTGTATAGTTAAAAACCCTTTGATCTAGTAGGTTAACAAGATCATGCCACATGGTGAAACCCTACTACTTCATAGCCTCAAGGTGGTCTATGAAATATGAGTAGTATTTCAGAGTAGTGGGTTAGTAGGAAGATGCCATATGGTGAAATATCACTTCACCACAAAAGGAACAATAGTGTTCAACTTAAATCCTTAGCCTAGTAGTGGAAGTGTGAAGAAGAGCCATATGCCAAGCATCCCCTAAGAAGAAATCACAAATTCCCCATCTAATAGGTGTCAAACCTTTTTAGATTCATAGAGTGTCAATAATGTTAGTTCCTGGATATAATTTTAGCCTAGCATGTAGACACATATTAGCTTAGACTCTGCATAAACTAAGATTGTAGGTACCATACCAATGAAAATCCCCCTAGTATCCAACCTCTTATCAGACATGTAGGAACCTAAGTACCAATGATGGCCTTCCACATGGAGGTGGTAGGTCCAAAGTTCACAATCTAAAATCAAGTAATAAGGGAAATAATAAATGAGATATCACCACATCACCAATTTCCAAGCTTAAGATTAATGGCAAGTTCAAATGTGAAGACCATAATAAGAAAGATTTGTAGAATCTAAATGTGATGGCTTAAGGATCATAGGATTATAAGATGAATGACTTAGGAAGATGTTGAAGTTGAAAAAATAGATTAAACTAAGGTTGAATCTATAGAATATAATATTAATATAGTTAATAACATTAATTCATGAGTGAGACTAGCATGATGAGATCATAACTAGAGCATATAGGACAAAGAAATGTCTTAATGACAACCATGGCCTGAAAGTCTTCAAGAAACAACATTGAAAGTATAATAAATAGAAAAAGGCCAAAATATTCCAAGGAAATAATTCCAAAACATCTATATCCACATTCCTATACATGAAATCTCATAAATTGAGTAGTGGTCATTAAGTGATTCAAGATTGGTTGATTCACAACTAATGAGAAAGTGTATTGAGATAAAAACTTTAGCCCCAAGACAATCATCACCATGCCTCAAGGACATAATCAAAGTCCTAATCACCTTTGGACACCTTTATATAATTTGTAATTATATTATGTGTCTTAATTTCTTATATTTAATTTAATTCTCTTAACTATATTTCTGATTGTAATTAATAATCTATGGGCTTCCCATTACCTATAAAAGCTTGGGTCTTACATTATAAAATGGTCAAAAAATTTAGGAACAATAATGATACCAAAATTTACCCTCAAAGATCCCATTTACCACCTCAACCTTGCATTTTAATGATAAATAGGTTCACCTCTCTCTATTATTTTGCATCTTGTGTTCCTCGCATGGTTTGTTGATCTTTGTCTATGAATAATTTTGGTCCCTCTCATTATTTTCCATACCTTTCACCTTATTTATAACTTGGATATTTTATTTTAGGTCATATTATATGTGTATATAGGTCTATGCAAACACTATCTATAAATCATTTATCATCCCTCTTAGTGTTGTATTGTGTCCTACACCTCCATGTGAATCACTTATGCAATTTAAGTATTCATATTAGAGCCTATGTGATATTTAATTGTGATTTATAATATGTAATGTGTTATTCAAAGATATTAGAGCTAATATATCTAATATTTGTGCATCAACAATTTATTTTTAATGTCCCTTATACCTTTTACCACTATAGATTTAATATTTAGGATTAGTAGCAGGTTTCCTTTTAACTCCTTTAGTCCTACATGTTTATCCTAAATCAAATGAATTAAGACTATAAGTCAACCTTCTCTAGAGGTCCATCCTAAGGAATGAAAGAGTCCCACAACATGAGGGATGACCACATTATCTCATTGAATCAATTCTTCTAATTTAGTAGGTGCAAATTTTGAGTGATAACATTACCACTAACATCATTATCTCTAAAGTCTTGGACAAAGTAACCATATCATAGGCATATCCATAAGCACTCCTATAACTACACTACCTCGATGCTCCCTTTCATATCATGCCTAATATATATACACTACTATAAGGGATGTTAGATGTAACAACCCTAACTAACCTATTAAATGAACAACATAATGTGGCTCAACCCACCATGTATAACGACCTATAATCCACCCACAACCCAGTCCTTGAAAAACACTCAAAAAATAATGCTATATATATATATATATATTACCCATTTAAGGATGCAAAAAAATCTTACCTTAGGTAACCATCTGTAATGGTAGGGCATGCAGTATAACCCATAAAAGATGGTCCTATTAACACCGTGAAACACAATGCAAAGTATCATCCTAACACATGAGGTAATATCATAGGCTAATACATTAGAAATGTCACATATATCCAAACACAAAATAAAATCATAGAACCCATTTTCATTTGACCTTATGATAGGATTCTATATAATCATGCACTAATTTACCAAGATCATTGATCCTAGATTGTATATCATACCCTGCTACAATAAAGATCAACACAAGGCAACCACATAGATTGGAACCTTACCATCATAATTTTGATAAATGACATGAGATGTCAAAAGTCTAATAATGTCCTAAATATTTGGAATGGCTGACACATATACATTAAACAAGCAAACTCGTAAACTACAAAAATATCTCTCTAAACTAATCACCCATAAGGCTAAGTCTCGTATCTTGACATTTGTATCAATATTATCAAAAATATAAATCATACCTATAATATTAATTCTTAATATCACATGGACATATTTTAAGGTGATACCCATCTCAATGGCATCCCCATCCACCTACAATTCTTGGTTAGCCTCTCCTATGTCCCTAAGAACATGGTGACTAAGTCAACACTCAAGGAAATATAACACATTTTTATAATTCCTTCAAATACCAATAAAATTAGCAATTCTCGATTATCTAATGTAAGTCTATCTAATAAATTAGGTAACCAAACTACATCCATCAATCATCAAAGACTCCATTATCTTTGAAAAATATTAAATAACAAATCATTTATCAATTATATATATCATAAAGTCATCAAAATACACTACCAAAGTCAATAATACATGAATTTGCATCAATACTAACTACTCCATCAATTTATATCATCTATATTTCAATATAATTAACTCTATTAGCCAAGACTACATGTATCTAGCTACATTGGCCAATATTAACTTGTAATTGCATTGGTCATTTCTTATGATGTTAGCCAGATCATTTAATTGCATCAACCACTTCATATGAAGTTATCTAGCTACTTTAAATACACCATCCACCTCATACTAATTCAACCATATAACCCTACTACATCATCCACCTATTATGAAGTCAGCCAACTAACCCTATTACAACAACCAATTTATATTAAGTTAATCACTAAACCAACATAATTAACCATTTATTATACATAGTTAACCATCTAAAAAAATTAATAAATTGGTCAAGATATATGTATTTATCCATCTATACCATTGTACACTAGATTAGCCAATATATATGCAATTAACCATTTAGTAAATAACTAGATCAGCCCAATAATACATAATTAGTCACTAAAATTAACCTACCAAATTAATACTATGTCAGCCTAGCTAATTTGATTTCTTTTCTACAATGATTTTTCATGTAATTATCATTAATTCCCTAGGCATTAGTTTCTCTCCATTGACCCCTACCAATTGTTTTCCCTAAGTTACACTTTACAATTACGAATTAATATTTGCATTAGGTAAAATACTATTTACTTTTGGTTATTTACCGTATGGTCAATATGGCTATTATTGTTTAGTAGGTTAAATGAATATATTATTGTAAACAATATATTTCATATATAGGTTAGTTTTTTATACCTGTATCTATTACTGTGTCATTTGTTACTTTAACTTACTATTTAATATGAAGTTATTTTACTATCTCTTTAGCTATATAATAGCCAATGTATTACTCAAATATATGAGAGCGTAATAGAATTATAATATTATTATGTGATAAAAATATTTCTCCATGTATGGTTTTATTGTGTCTTTCATGAATTAAATATTTTCCATGAGATTGTACAATACCTAATAGTGGTATCAAAGAAAGTATTTTCATAGCAAGATTATTATGGATAATTAACAGGAGAATTGAGCACTATCGTATTTGCATTATTGCCCCTATGAATGAAATTTTATTAATGAGATAGGTTTTATTTGTATAAATTAATACAATACAAGAGTTATTAACTGATCTATAGAGTGTTTTACTATGAAATTGAGTGGAAGAGTTTTCAAGTTATTTCTGAAAAGTTTCAACATTATTGAATCCTTTATTTATAATAGTCTAACATTTAGATTTTGTTATTGATCTTGAACATCTTGTATTGGATCACATACATATAGTATTTTAATATATTCTCATGTGCATTCACATCTTTGACCTGTACCTCTATCAAAATATTGTACCACTCTTAGTTGGTATATTTATAAGGATTGCTCAGTGTTGTGATTTTCTTAAAAGCACTTTTAGCAACTAAAATATACCATCTATTGAAATATTCATGGCATAAAGGATTTGAATCATTGAAATCTTAATGTTAATATGTTATCATTATCTAAGTATTATGTGGCTTGATCTTTTTAGCCTACATCATATCTCAATATTCATCACTCGAACTACATCCTTGTGAATATTTCCTGCAACTTACATATTATTTATTTTTTTAATCCACATGACTTTCAATCTTCATAAAATGTATAATTTTGTATCTCTATGTAAATATAAGTGGGCATGATAATCATGATGCCAATATCTATCTAGGCACTATTGTGAGGAAAACCAAGCTATATACCAAATTATGTGACGTGGTCTTCAAAAATTTGTATCACCATCCAAGTAAATAGACATGTCATTAGGTATTATTAGTTTTTAGGTTTTTTTTAATATTATTTTTCATATCATTTAAATAAACAAAATTATCATTTAATTTATAGTTTAGGTTTTTAAATTAGTTCTTTTTACTTATTTTTAGTGTTGATAGACTCTAAATCATTTAGTGTTTTTAATTTTATGTCTTTAGTTATATTAAATTTTTGTGTCTTTTAATTTATTATTTATTATTTTGTCATTAGTTATCACTAATAAGTTATTAAGAGTTAAAAAAAGGATTGAAGAATTAAGAGTCATTTTTACATCAATAAAGTGTGTCAACATTGTCAAAATGAAAAATATCTCTTGTATGAATGCATTATCAGGGGAACCCAATGTCTTGAGTTGTATTTGTTAGTTATGTGTGTGAGAGAGCCTTGTCTTAAAAAATGACATTCAAAGGTTGATATTAAAAGCCATATTCATTGAGTAAGTAGCTTCCCATGAAGGAGTTCAGAGGCAACAAAGGAAAAATATTTTCTAAGCTTCTCATTAGTCACCAACGAAGGGCCCATATGCTTTGGTGACACATTTGTTTTAGTTGTGTGTGAATAATAACAAAGGAAATATTCTTTTTTAAAATTGCATTATTTGAAAAAATCCTTGCATAACCCCTATTATGGAAGCATTGTAGAATATTTCTCAAAATTTACTATACAACTCATGGATCTTGAAAAGGTTAGTGGTGATCTAGAGGTGAATAGGATTAAGGGCCCCTATTCATATCTAGGTTTGTGTTAACTATTGAAAATCATAGAAGGATGATGAGGATTACATTTAATTTTTTAACAAGATCATGAGGTCAAATCCATTAGTAATATGTTGCATTTCAAATAATGGAATATGTTTTGTCATGTAAAAATTAAGGGGGGGCAGGGGGAAGTTGCAAATTACTATTTACATTGGGTAAAATACTATTTACTTTAGATTATTTACCATATCATCAATACAATTATTATTGGTTAGTGGGTTAAAAAAAAATATTATTTTAAACAATATATTTCATATATAGGTTAGTTTGTTATACCCATATCTATTACCAGATCATTGTTATTTTACCATCCTATTTAATAGGAAGTTGGTTTGTTGTCTCTTTGGCTATATAATACATAATTTATTGTTCGAATGTATGAGAATGTAATAGAATTATAATACTATTATGTGATCAAAATATTTCTCTGTGTATAATTTCATTGTATCTTTCATTAATTAGATATTTTCCACAAGTTTATACAATACCTAACATCTAACCCAAAACAATTTGATGCAAATTCCACTATAGAAATTTCCCTCAACATCTAAATTCCTAAATCTACTCAATTTCAAATAAAGAATGATAAAAAATTAAATTCAATACATCTCATTCTTGGATCATGCTCATATTATTTATAACACATTCTCCCCTTCATGCTCCTTGCATCCTTTCCATCATTTTTCTTGCCACTCCTCTAGGTCACACATAACTCGCATTTCTAAAAATAGTAAATTTTCAAATGAATAGTTGAATTCTAATACATATTTAAAATTTACAAAAATATTTACCTAAAAAATATTTACCTAAAAAATATTTACCAAATAATTTTGTAATTTTTCATAACTATGTCTCTAAAATTTCTTTTTACAAACTACAAGAAATTAAATAATCTAGACAATGTAGAGAATTTTTCTATATTTAACCCATATTTTTGAAAAAAAAATAATTTTATCCTATTTTTTAGGTCTACCTATTGTTCCATAAACTAGAAACCTCTTTCACCTAATTCTCATGTAGCCTCTATTCCACAACAACAAGTTAAGTGAAGGTATGTATTTTTTAATTCTTTAATTTCATCTATTTGTCTGCATTTTAATGTAATTTATTATCTAATCAATGTGTTGTCATTTCCTTTCTCAAATCACCATCCGATGTTAAAAACATGTGACACATGAAGAGACTCGAGTGGGGCATATGTATACACATAATATTTTTTAAATGTTATCATTTATTGACACTTTATTTCTTGCAAGACCTTGTCAAGTTTCAATCTCTTAGTGCACGTCGTAAAAGGTGCACTAAGAAAGGGGTGGTAAGATCTTTATTCCATTTCAAGATTTTTGGTCCCTATACCATTACCTAAAACCACTACAAGTATATTTTATCCAACTCCATAAGTAATTAAAACCTATTTATCCACTCTAACAAATTTGCCTTCCAAAATAGATCCTAACTAAGCAAACACCCTTATTCTTCATTTTCCAACTATGTCAATTTGGTCAAGATTGTTAGGGATCAAGTGTACATTACAAAACTACATCGGCTCAAATAGCCTAGTTCAATACCTAATATCTATCTTTCCCACCTAACAATATTGATTTTGTCAATCTTAATAGCTAAATTATCGAGAGGGTTTAGGTTCAATCCTTAGATATAAATACCACCTTCACTTCAATCCAATAGAGATAACATTCATTTTTTCATTATTATAGCTCACAATTATGTTATTTATACACTTGAATATTCATATATTAGGGTCTTAAATTTTAAGGAAATAATCTTATGTTATGGTAAATAATCTAGTATAACTACATCAGACACCTCATACGAAGTCATCCATCCAACCCTACTACATCAACCACTACATACAAAGTCAGCTAACTAACCCTACTACATCAACCACTTCATATGAATTAAAGAAATAAACCAATGTAATAAATAATTTCTTATACACATATGACCACCTTAAAAACATACTAAATTAGACATGATATATGTAGTTAATCACCAATACCATTTTACACTAGATTGGTTAGCATATACATAGCCAGTCATTTAATAATTAACTAGAACAACCCAATAATATGTAATCAACCACTAAAATCAACATATAAAATTAAAACTAATTCATCCTAATTATTCCCATTTATTTTTTGTGATAATGTTTTACACATTTGTCATTAATGACTTTTACCCCTACCCATTATTCTCCCTAATTTCCAATCTATCGTAAAATGTTTTGGGATAAACTATGCTAAATAGATTTTCCTTGACACCTAAATTTATAAATATACTCCATTTATAATTAAAAAATATAAAAATGTAAATTCAATATATCCAATAATTAGATCATGCTCACAATTACTAAAATATGTCCTCCCCTTCATGCTCCTCACATTTGTGGCATTATCTCTCTTGCCACTCCTCTAGGTTACATAGAGATATGGTTTATCAAAATAGCAAATTTTTAAATAAATAGTTAAAATTATAATATATATATTTAAAATTTAAAAAAATATTTACAAAATAATTCCATATTTTTCTCAGAACTATGTTTCTACAAGCTCCTTTTACAAACAACAGTAAATTTTGGAATATAGACAATGTAGAGAATTTATCTATATTTACCTAAATTTTTGTAAAAAATTGAAATTTTATATTATTTTTCAATTCTACCTAATTTTTTATACATTGGATTCTTCTTTCACCTACTTCTCAAGCCTATATTCCATAGCAACAAGGTAAGTTAAAGTATGCATTTTTCAATTCTTTACTTCTATTTTTTCTAATTTTTACTACAATTTATTAGCTCAACATGTGGTTATTTTATTTTTTGAATCACTATCCCATGTTACAAATATGTAACACATGATGAGATTCAAGTGGGTCATATGTATACACATAATATTTTAAAAAATTATCATTTACTGAAACTTTCTCTCTTTTAGGAACCTATCGAGTTTCAATCTCTCTGAGTGCATGCCTTAAAGGGTCCATCATAAAAGTGGTGGGTAGACCTTCGATGCTTATTAAGATTTTTGGTCCTTAAACCATTACCTAAAACCATTATAAGTTAATTTAATCCAATTCCCTAAGTAATTAAAACCCATTTATCAACTCCTCTAAGAAATTCACCTTCAAAAATAACTCATAACTAAGTAAACACCCTTCTCCATTGTCCTACTATGTCACCTAGGTCAATCTTATTAGGGATTGAGTGCCCATTATAGAAATATGTCGACCTCACTAACCTAGTTTGAGACCTAATGACTATCTTTCTTGCCTAAAATGATCAAAATAATCAATAATGTGGGCTAAATTCTTGGGAGTGTTTAGGGTCAATCCTTAGCTATTAATACCACCTTCTTTTCAATCCAACAGAGAGAAGTAAAATCATTTTCAAATTATTATAGCTCGCAATTCTATTATTTTTACACTTGAGGAGTCATTTATTAGGGTCTTGACATGGAAGGAAAGAATGTTATATTGTGAGAAAGTCTTGGATGTAAGTAGGATTTTTTTAACAATGCATCATTGGCCAAGGGATAGAATAAGGTACAATAGGTTCATTCAAGGTAAGTATTCCTATCTTTTTCTCATTTCATTTGGTAGATATATATTTCACAAAATAATAGGATAAATGTTTTACTCCTTTTTTAGTTTACCTCTACATTGAATTGAGTATAGTTCTCTTTGCATGTTTTGTTTTATTTGTTTAGCTATCCCCCTTTGTACCACAAGTTTTAGTTAACACTAGATTAGATTTAATTTATGTATTTTAGGCCTAGCTAGGGTTATTACATAGTATAATTATTTTAGAGACATTGGAATCCTCTCCTTTGGTGTTTTGTAGTAAGAGGTCCCTTGGTTAGGTTTAGTGGATCCAAATTGGTCATGTCCTAATATAAATAGTTATGCAATGAGTTGTTTGGTAATATTACCTTATCCAAGTTTAGAATTCACTAAGTGAGATAAGTTGTAGATCCATCCTAATTTGTTTCATACATTATGGTGAAATTGTCATCAATCTAACCTTTAGAATTTTAAAAAATATTCAACTACATTCAACAAAATTGAGTTTATCAATATCATTTTATATTTTGTGCATAGGTTTTAAACCATATTGAGATTTTTGATCATGTTTTATATTTTGTGTGTATTTTTTCAAATAGGTCAAGCCTGTCAATCTTTTTTTATCTTCTATGTGTTGATTTTCAACTAGATCAAGCTTGTCGATGCTATTTTATTTTCTATGTACAAGGTTTCTAATTTTAGACAACTAGATTAAACTAGTCGATCTAATCATTTATTATATCTTCTATGCCTAACTAAATCAACCACATTGATTTTGTTCATTTTAGTTTTATCTAACTAAATCAACTAGATATATTTTGTCTAATGATTTTAATTTACCTTTGCAAGATCAAATACCCACCTAGATGACCCACTCAAACAATAATTCAACACTCTAATAAAAATGACTAAATTGACTTAATAAATCTTGTTCTATCCTTGAGGTTCATTTTTAATATATTAGTATTTCCATTTTTTATTTTTTAATTAAATTATATTTCTTAATTTTTAGTTAAAAGTCAAACTTACCGCCATTTCCCTTAGTTTTTCAGTTCTATAAAATTATACCCACATAATCAATTAGATCGACCTACTCTATCTATTTTTATTTCTATCTTTTAACATCAAACTAAATTGACCTATCGATTTCACTTATTTGGGCCTATTTTACAATAGATTGATTTGACCAAATCTATTATATTTTATACTATTGATTTAACAATTTTGGGAATATTAGTGTATTATTCCTAATATAGTTAAATAGTCTTAGTAAAATTAGTAAATAAATATGCAATAATTAAGCCACAAATTTGTATAAATTTGATTGCAATTTTAACCTTTCTAAAAATAGTAATAAGGGATAGAAAATAAGACTTAGTTGGAAACTATCTAAGATAGTTGAGACAAAGTCTGGAATTCACTATGTAAGACTAAGACACTATCACAAATCAAGATTTGGCCTTCATTTTATGATTGGATAGGAGCACCAAAATAGGACACTAGTGGTACTATAATTGTAGTCCATTTTTACTGCTATTGTTTAAGATACCTAAGCTTTCTAGGTTTTATTTGTTGTGTCTATGTGACCCTGCCTATGAAGTTTTGACTATTGAATGTCCATAAAACTCCTGGTAGAGTTGATTTAGTCTTCAAACCCTAGACTCCATTATGCTTTAAAAAACTTTGGGAAAGAGGGGGGGTTAGTGTGTGTAATATGCACTAAACATGTATTCACACCCCTTGTGTGGGCACGTTGCCTACATACCAATACTCTAAAGAGGGATCAAGTCATATGTAGTTATCCCACTTGATGTGCTTTGTGCAATAATATGTATGAATATGAAAATGCTAAACTTAGATGTGATTGAGGTGGCTAGCGACTGGTGTAAGGATTTGAATAAGCTTGTAATAGTATTAGCTAGCTATATGAAAAAAATAAGGAAGATTGCCTAAGTAGTCTTGCTTGTATTCTTGCTTATTTAGTGATAATTGCCAACCCTTTCCAAATGATCTTTGAATGGGATTTTATAGGAATATATTGGTTATGGGTTGAATGTGCTCAAATTAGGCTCACAAAGAGAAGGATGAGGAACTAGAAGGAACTGACTATTAGGGATAAAAATGCACTTGGATAGGAGCATCAAAAGTGGACACTAGTGTCATAGGAACTATAGTCCAAGTTGGGTGCTATTGTCCTTAACTGATGGGGCCTGGGGGGATGGATTTGTCATGGAAAGAGTAGTTTGGCTAAGTTTGTTTTAGGTTTAGAAAGCTATAGATGATTGGGAATCAGTGAAAAAGATGCCTATGAGGGTCAAGAAAGCAAGCAAGAGGGACCTATGGTTTAGGTGTCACAAGCCCACTCAATTTACCAATTTTCACATTTTATATGACTACATTTTCCCTCCCTTTATTCTAGTGATGTTGTAAAGTGAAATACTAGGATAAAGGAAAAATAGAAAGCATACTTGAACTTACCTAAAAGGGTGAAGTTCATGAAGATGTGTGATGTTGGGTGTGTATAGAGAGCATGCTATGAAGTGTGAATTTTTTTAAAAAAAACAAAGAGTAGATCAGTTCTTACTAGATACAATATATCTAAAATAAGAATATACAAAGCTAGGTAAGAGACAGGGGAAGAGAAAGGAATGAATACACCTCATCAGGTACATAGACCAATAAAAAACTTGTTGTGATGTAAAGTGGTGATGAGTGATGTTGGATGTGTGCTATACCAAGAGTAATATCATGAATGGAGCTGAGTGATCAATTCCTTAGAAGTGGATCAAGAATGAAAAGTCTAGATCTTTGGCTCCATTATATCTCACTAATTTAATCTAAGTGGTCATACATGTGTTGATCAATGTTTGGACTATGTGCCCAATCCCTCTGAATAGGTGGCTCAAGAATAAAAATGCTAGCTAATCCTTTGGATCCATAATTGCCCTATGAAGTGAATATATGAACTGATATCAGTATGAAATGTATGTCATATGAGATGGATCTTTAATCCCATGAATATACTATGATCTAACAATGTTGGCATGGATAGATGAATGTATGCTAGAAAATAGGCCACTCTTAGCCACTCTAAAACTGGTGCACTAGGATTATATAAAATCCACTCCAAATGTGGAAGTTAGGATTGTATGAAAGACACTCCAAAATGATGCCAACCACTTATATATGGAATAAGGAACATAACTATTGAGAATTCCTTGGTAATACTAAACTCGAAAATAAAATAAAAGAAATGTGTCATACACATTGCCCTTAATCACTGGTGTCTAAAACATGGATTCTAATATGAAAGTTATACCAACTACCATATCTGAAACTAAAAGTGAGAGCCATCATGTCATGCATGATGCCCCCTATACCTAGATTATTTGAGCAAAAGTGTATTAAAAATTGTTGATTCTAAACTAGTTTGACTATGCAAAACTATAGTTAAACCTAATTTTTTGCCTACTTCTAAAAAGTCTAGTTTTTTTATTGTTTGGATAAGAGCACCAAAAATGAACACTAGAGGGCATGGTACTATATTACAATCTTGGTTCTATTATCCTAGGTTAAATTTGGTTATTGTTCTATCATTTTCACTATCTACCTGGTCTGTTTTATCTGATATGATGTTTGGTTGCTGTTATGGGTGTTTTAAAAGATAAATTTTTTACCGTTAAGAGCTCTGATCTCTATTACAAAACCCATGTTTGTTGTCACCTTTTTTTAGGGTAGGAATTAAGACCTTGAAATGATTGTCCTCAAAATAAAAAGCCCTAAAAGTGTGTTATGATGCAAAGATACATGATATAGTAATGATAATCAACAAGATATCTCAAGATATAGCATGGTTTATAATGAGAGATGTTTAGATTAACAAGGGTATGCCTAGATAGATATAAAAACATAATAACATGTGAAATATACTAAACTAGAATTAGAATTTTGGTTATTTATTAGTTGTCAAGGAGGGATGGATTATGACGTCTATCATGGCATCCAAGAAAATAAGGTAACACATGATGTGGATCATGGCATTGCAAATAATTAAAAAATAAATCAAGAAATAAGCATACAAGGTAATAAGTGAGAAGTATACAAGAGTAGCCAAAGGGCCAAGAAAATAAGGGACATGGGTGTAGACACCAATATTGTGTCGACCCCCCCTTGGTCCCTTATAAACACTTAAACATCTTATTAATTTAAAATAAATTAATTATTTTAAATTAAAGACATCACATAGGACACCTCACTTGGGACACCTCACCTTGGACACCTCACCCTAAGACCATTTCCTACCCTATGAGTCACCCTGAGACTAGGTCATCTAAATCCTAACCACCTAAGACCTATTCTCACTCCATTCCAACCACCTAACAACACTCATGCCTAATAAACCCATCCTTTGACCATTCTCCAATGGCAAATGCACTTGGCAGATGGAGAATGGGCAAAGGGCTAAAAATAGCCCTTTTACCCATTCTCTAGTCGCCAATGTCAGTCAACTGTTAGCTGACGCCGATGTGATCACCAATGTTGGTTACATAAACTAAGATCTCTCTCTCTCTCTCCCTCTCCCCCTCTGGCCCCAGACTCTTGCAGATCGACGTGCACTCTCTGAGACCAATCATCAGAATTTGACTAACGCTCCCCTGGCTATAGAAACTCTATGCAAGTCACTCCAGATTGGACTGGAACATTGTACGAGGACCTCAACATCAGCCATAAGTAGAGCTACGTATTCTTCTATATTATTTTAGTATTTAGAATACATTAGTAATTAGTTTCTATTTACTATTTCTAAATACTATCAACTAGACCCGACTTCTTCCGTGGAAAGGCTGAAAAGCCTTCCCCATATCCTTATCCTCTTTTCATACCTATCCTCTACTTGTGCCTCTCCTCAGACCTTATACATCTTCCTTGCAACCCTGCACAAACATTTAAATTCCCAGACCCTTCTATCAACCATAGACATAAACCTGAAACTCATCCAAGGCCCATTGCCCCTACTGACATTGGTAACATAACTGACGTCAGCATCATTGACCAACCGACGTCAGTAGGACTACTGACATCGGTGACTATGTCAAAATAATTACAGAGAACAAGTACACATTGTCTACTTTATCTTTCTTAGTCTTTCATTATTTCTCTTTATATGACACTCTTTTCATTAAAAAGTGGACTGTCATCCCTTAAGGAAGTTTTTATGCTTCCAGGACCGAGCGTGTTGCTTGGCAGTCCACCATATCTCATTCTAATATTTTCTTTGTTTAAGTCTTGTTCTTATGAACAGGTGTCTTCCTCCACAGCCAAAGAGGAGCTCTTACAATGCTTAGATACGGTGTGCAACTTAATCCAGGTAACGTACAAAACCCTGACCCTTAACTTTAGTTTCTTCTTCTTTTGAATGTACAAAGCAAAAATGTAGAGAAACATTCTGGCACGCCTGGTGGGACCCTAGATTTTTCCTTGGGTTCATTCTTGTAAAAATCAAGTTTTCATATAGTTGCATTAGGTAAATATTCTCTTCTTGCATCCTTCTTCTATCTCTTTATTTTGAAAAGAAATAATTAGCACAAGTTAAAAAGAACATCTTTCTTTTTCTTCTTGTCACTTCTTGCCTACATATTAGAGTAGTGAAAGTTCATACTCTTAACCTTTTCTCACTTGTTTACATCTAAACAAAATATTTCAATTTGGGTTAAAAACTATTGCATCTCATTCCTGATTGAATGCATACTTAGCCCATTCACCGAGTAATTAAAAATGCATTATGAATAAATCGTAGTGCACAAATGTTACACAACCAGATCACAATCACAATCAAACTACACATTTAAACTTACCTAAGATAAGGTTCGTCTAGGATTTCATCACCTAGCAGATACCTTACCCTTCCTGGTGATCCTACTTGGATTTCACCACCAAGAGAAGGACCCACTCTGTTCTCTGGCAGAGTATAAACTATAGGCAAAGTATATATTGGCTAAGTGGCCCAGCTCAGCTTTGGGTTAGTGAAGTGAAGGGAGAAAGCCCTAGCACCAGGCCACGTACTGAACCTAACACAAATTTTTGAACACCAAAACATAACACAAAACTAGCTATAGACTTCCTCTTTAGGACCCGTTCTAAAAGCCCAATTGCTAAACACATTTTTCTAAGGCATAAGCCACCACGACTCTAAAATTTATTCTTAGTAATTTAACATTTTAGAGGTTGCTTACCATCATCTATTTTTTTTTATCTTTTTTTGGTTCTTTTGAGCTGGTAAGGTTGCATCATTCTGAGGTTTAAAAACAATTCAAAATTTCTCCTTTATTCCAAAAACTTTTAGTTTTTTGAGTTTTTGGAAATACACAGACACTGACATCAGTTTTATCACCAACTTCGGTAACTCATATTCACCGACATCAGTTTTTATACCGACATCAGCAACATATATTCACTAACATTAGTTATACCACCAACGTCGGTCACTGTCATCAAAATTTTCTTTCCAAAACAACAAGCTTAAAACCCAACTTTTTTGCTGTTAAACATAAATCTTGGTTTTTTGAAACTGAAATACACAATTTTTAGAACCTGAACCCATTTTGTCTTGAATGGTTTTGACACACAGTCAAGCCAAAGCTCTTGTTGACCATGCAAGGCAACAACCACTTCCACCTTTTCCCTTCATAACAAGTCCTCTAATGGAGTATATTTTAGACACTGAGCGTACTCCTATCCAACCTACCCCAAATCAACCTCTTATTGTTCCCAAAAGGGATCAAGACTTTGAGAGATTCCTTGACCTCAACGTCAAGGCTCTCCAACACAATCTCGCTAGAAGCTAAATGCAAGACCCTTCATGTAATCCTATTTTTGGGATGCCAACTTCCTTAGTTGAAACGGTAATAATATCGACAACCTCTGTTACCCAACCTATGGTCACTCAGGCCATCGCCTCGACTAGTCACCCAACCATGGACAATGTTCAAGATTTGGCCTCTCCTTCTATTTCTGGACCTACCTCCATTGGGGTTTTTGTACCCCCTCAACCACAAACAATCCAAACAAGTTCCACACCTTTTCAAAACTTGATTGTTTCTATTCCCCCCACTCATACACCCATAAATACAAGAGTGACTACCTATCCTCTAACTAGTGTTGCCACCACTCAACCACCTTTGGTGGCATCTAGTCAAGTTGTGCCCTCTAACTTCATGGCACAAGCCCCCTTGACCTCAACAT
This sequence comes from Torreya grandis, assembly GCA_037957365.1. NCBI lineage: Eukaryota > Viridiplantae > Streptophyta > Pinopsida > Cupressales > Taxaceae > Torreya > Torreya grandis. The sequence continues at coordinate 2,395,366 of JARHVA010002247.1, read as the reverse complement.
CAGTCCCTATGATGAACTACCAGTATGTTGTGCCTATACAAATGCAACCAAGTACATCATACGCCCCTCCCAACATCTTCCAAGTACCTTACAACCTAGGGGGTGCCCCTCCTGCCAATCCATCAGCCGATCTAATCAAGATGCTGATAGATAAGATGTCCAACCTTGAGACATCCATTTCAGGTTCAAGGAGTGTTCTTTCATATGAACAAATCTGTAATGAACATATTCATCCTTCGGTCCCTATTCGACCATATCCTAGTCAGTGGAAACTCCCAAAATTTACTTGCTTTCAGAGTAAAGAGGACCCACAACAACATTTACGAGCATTTAGACACGCTTGCTACCTTATAGCACACGATAATGCATTATTACTTCGCACATTCCCCATGCCACTTTTTGGCACTGCCCTTGATTGGTATAGTTCTATTACCAGTCATTCTCTCTTTACCTTCACTCAACTAGCTCAGCTATTCTTTGACCACTTTTCAATCAACATCACCAAAAAGGTCTCCATCACAGACCTATATTCTATTAGATAATTCGACGATGAATCAATAGCTAACTTCGTTTCTCATTGGAGAGGTTTGATCAACCAACTGTCCTTTTTTTAAACTCAACCTGAGCTCATTGATCTCTTTTCAGGAGCATGTGCCAAGCACATCTCATCTACTTTGTGGGTTCAAATTTTTCGCACATTTGATGAAGCTTTCGCCATGGCCCAAAATCTTGAACTCCATGTAGTCAAAGAGAATAGAGTTAAATTATGTAGTAAAAATACCAATGCAAAATATAATAACCCTTCTTCTTCCAAACCTTCTTCCCACTCCAAGTCCAAAGGATTGGCAAACACTGTGGTACTTAGATCATCATCTTCTAACACAACTAACCAATCTAAGCCCTCCACATCACAAAGCATCACAAGACAATTCCAACAATGATATATACAGCATCAATACACTCTAATAGGAGAATCATATGCTTCTGTATTGGATAAACTAGTGAAGTAGGGGGTCCTCAATCTCCCTCAAATCTGACCACCCTAATTTGACCCCTCAAAATCCATCCCTGCATGGTATAGGGAAAATTACTTTTGTAAATATCATCGTGTCAAGGGTCATGACACGAACAATTGTAAAACCTTTAAAAATAATGTTCAAAACATGTTAGACAAAGGGGATCTTGTTTTGGATACCCAAACACGCCAGCTAACCAAAACATAGATATCTTTAGGCAACCATTCCCTAACCATCCCCCAAGTCAAAATAATGTTCTGACCATGGCCGATGACCCCCAAGAGTGCAATATATGCACGATCGACATGGTTTCTCCTTTTATTCCTAATCAACCTCTCCCACAGTCTGAAGAGGTTAGTCAACCTATTTCTACACCATGGGTAAAAGAGCTTATTTTACCCACATCACCCCCACGACATCAAACACCTTCTCTACCCATTCTTCTACCTCGTGAGGAACCTGCATTACCTATTCCTCTTACCTCCACCTTCCCTCTTCTTCTATTATTGGAAGAAGTTACCATTCATACCCCATGCCCTCATGTAGAAGGGGCCATCATCCCTGTACTTCACCCTTTAGAGGAGTCTTCCTCTACTTTTTATCCTCCACAGATGGAAGATAGTCCTCCATTCACCCCCTTTTACATGCAGGAGAGTCTATTTTGACCTCTCCCATATTAGAGGATGCTTTGATGGTACCAACGCCACTGGCCTCTCCATCATCCTTCTTATTACCAATGGAGGAGCATGCTTTCCACACTCCTAGACCACATGTGGAAGGAATGATAATCCCTGCGCTTTATCCTCTCAAAGATCCAAACTCTCCAATTCCTTCTCCACTGAGAGAAGAACTCACTACCTCACCCACTTCAGTCGAGGAAGATCTGCTCATGATTTTCTCTCACCTTTGGCCTGAGATCACTGTGTCTAACACGTTTCCGCTCTCGTGATCACCTAAATCCTCCAAAAGACCAATTGCAATACCTCACGTGATGTCACATAAACCCTTCTCTCGATTGGAAAAAAACTTAGGATTTCTCCATTCTAGGAACCTAAAACATGAGGTGCTATGGGAGTGACTTAAGGCTCCTTATTTTATACATCCCACTTTGACTACCAACCCTTTCACAACAAATCATCTCAAAGTCTCTAACAAGAATTGGGCTTCTACTTCTAAATCTTTAGAAGCTCAACTGTCCACACCTAAACCCAAACCCTCACAGGCATCTATCATGCCAAAACAAATTAAATATCTTAGTGTTAACCCCGTATCAACCCTCACTCACCCACAAGAGAAGGTAGATTTGAACCTTACCCCACATAATAGTGGTCCTTGCACCAAACTAAAGAAGGCTACTAAACCATGTCGGCTAACTCCTACCCCACCTTCACCATTGCCCTCTATTTTGGGCCCACATCCTTCTACTTTAATAGGAGTTATCCCTACTCCAACACCTCACAAAAACAAATCACCTCCATTACTCTCTTTACCCATCAAACATATATTTCCTCCAAAAAAATCCAACACCTCTCACCAAGAAAGTGCCATCTACGCGAGTGGCCACACCACCAAACAAAATGATGGTACGAAAAACTCCTCCTACAACTCCTAAATAGAAGTTGTCAACCCCTACTGCAAAAACATGTGCAAACCCATTAGTAGGTTCCTATGCTTTACTATTATGCCAATTGTTGTAGTCTTCTAGCATCAGTTTCCCACCTCTTAAACCATTCCAACCTCTCAAACCAAAACCATCTTGGTTCGAAGACACTCAAATTTGTGCGTATCATCACACAGCTGGGCATGACACTGAGCGTTGTTGTGCTCTTAAGGTTGTCATTCATCAACACTTGAAAAAGGACACCCCTTTCATCAAGGATCCTCTTGATCACCCTTTCAACAAAGCACTGACACCATCCCATGCCTCCCAAACCTCCCCACCTTCATCGGTATCCCATCATCAGACTATGGTCCCTCAACTACCTTCTCCTTTATTCAAAATCAACACCATTAATGTGGCCACCAGGTCACAAACCAGGAAGGATAAAGGAAAAGAGAAGGTTTCTATCCCTTGGACATATCCATTCGTCAAGCCTTCTCAACCACCAAAACCCAAGATTTCTATCTTGGGCACATCTCAACCAACATCTTCTGGGGCAATTCGTGACACCATGGTGAAACAACTTCACCAAACCCCTGTGAAGATGTCTTTGTATGACCTAATACAAAGCTCTTCACAACATCACCAAACCTTGATCAAAGCTTTACAAGCAGTGAAGGTCCAACCTAAATACCCCCAACCATTGGCTACTCTAATCAAATCATTACCCACCATTGCCTCCATCACCTTCAATGATTTTGAGATTCTTGCCTCCAACCTGGAAGATCAAGATCTCAGCCTCTCAAACTAAGCCTGTGAGGCAAAAGCTTTATAGGATGCATCCTTGCATCACACTCCTTATCAAAGAGGAGCTTCAACATCTTCTCTCTGTCTCATTTATCCAACCCTTTGATTATCTGCAATGGATGTCAAACATTGTCCCTGTCACAAAAGCAACTGGGGGAATTCAACTTTGTACTGACTATCATGACCTCAACCAAGCATCAACCAATTTCATGACCAACATCGACCAAAATGTGCCTACAACCAAAAATTTGAGAGAGTGAGATTTCAAAATCGGAGATCTCGTCCTTAAAGAAAACCAACACGTGACTAATATGGAAAGAAGCAAATGAGGCAAGTTTTCTCCTAATTGGCTCAGACCTTATATCATAATGCACAAGTATGGATCAGGGACTTATTGTCTATCTTCTCTCGAAGGCCAGCTAGAACCTAAGCCCCTTAATGCCTTGCATCTGTGACCATTCTACTATTAACCAAGTAAACATTCACTTGACATTTAACTTGAGCTCATCCCTTGAGCAACCCCCGTTATCCTCATTCCTATTCCTTTAACCCTTTTTCCCCACAAAAAATTAGCTAACCTTTTTTTAAAGTAGTAAATGCTTTGTCCTAATAAAAGGGAAGCCCTTAAACCTCTATAGTCTAGTCCATGACTAAACATTTAGTAACAAACAAAACATAAAATTGGGATGCCTAACACAACGTCATAAACTATAAATGTAGACTGCTCCCTTGAAGGATAGCTACATCATTGCTGTAATTAATAGACTACTCCCTTGAAGGACAACTATTCAAAGACATTTAACCATACAAATCGAAATATAGACCACTCCCTCGAAGGATGGCTATGCCCAAATTTTGCTACAAATAATACCTTTTCAGAAGCTTCTCGCATCGACCAGCTTCATGTGACCACAAAACAAAACATCCCCAAGTAGACTTCCCGCATTGATCAGTCTACCAAAAAAAACTAATTGACAAACTATTAAGTCATGGACTTGCCTATAGTCATTCTCAGGGTCACCTATAAAAAGGGGCAAAGTTATCCCTACTAAAAAGGGTTACGCTATCCTCACATTTCACATAATCACACCTATTACCCCAACATTCTCAAGGGACTTTGAGCTCACTTAACTTCAAGTGATTAGAGTAATTCTCTAACATAAAACCAATGGTCAAATGACATAATGCATGAATGAGGCTTTTGTTTGCAACAACCTATCTATGTTATCATTATGGTCCTTGTTAATGAAAGAGAAACACACCCTTTCACTTCTCACAACTTCGTTACATGCCAAAACATAACATCACAACCAAAAAAATTTCTCAACCATTAACATAACATCATGATTTATTTCAATGCAAATACCAATTTGTGTTATATAAATTATCATTGCCCATTCACACTAGTCTCTATGGAAAACAATACACATAGAAACTAACAACCAAACAAAATTTATGTTAAGCATATACCATCACCAATATGGAAAAGTGTTGAAGTATAAATAATCTCATTTCATTTTTAGCATACACCATCACGAATATGGAAAAATGCTAAGGATGAAAAACCACATAACCTATGTTATAGCATACACCATCACACAATATGGAAAAGGCTGTAACATCATCATAGACTCATCATTTCAAACATAACCAAAACAACTATCAACCAAACATAATTTATGTCAAGCATATACCATCACTAATATGGAAACTTGTTAAAGCATAAATAAACTCATTTCATTCTTAAGCATACACCATCACTAATATGGAAAATTGCTAGGGATGAAAAGCCACATAACCATTGTTACAGAATACACCATCACACAATATGGAAAAGGCTGTAACATCATCATACATTCATCATTTCAAGCATGTACCATCACACATATGGGAAATGCTAACAACATTATCATGACCAATACAACCTATCAACCTCTTTGACTCTTCCTCCCTTTTGGGGAGAACTACATTGGCCTGAGGCCCTTAAAATATGGGCTATGTAGGCAGCACTCAGTTGACATGAAGTCTTCTAAGGTTAGCTCAGCCATTCATTTGTTCATTTACCTAATGGATAAACTATCTATACCAACCCAAAATCATGACCAAACAACAAGCCCTGAAATAGTAGAATCCATCTTAGACTCCTCATGGGGCACACTTGAGATCACTTATATCTTAGCCTGACTCGACCAATGACCTTGGAGATCATGACTATCTCCTCAGACCATGACCACTTTCGAGAAAACCTTGCCTTGGTTGTTTTGATTGCATATATGCTATCTCACGAGTAGTTAGCAAATTATATGCACCCCACATTATGACCCTCACACATATTATCAGATCACGACCAAGTTGATCCCCAATATTTGTGACATTTTCATGTTTTCCAAGAGCACTTCCTAAGCCCAAGATACTTAGAACATGACAACCTTTGGAGCTACAACTTTGATCGATCTAACCCAATCAGCTACAACCAAAAAGTTGGGGACTAGTTAGTTTGATTTTAGTCCTCCTCAACCATTGGAGCTACAACTTTGATCATTTAACCCAATCAGCTATGACTAAAAATTTGGGGACTAGTTACTTTGATTTTAGTGCTCCTCGACCTTGCCTACGATAATTTGACCTACCTATCACGTGAAGTGGTATACGCGCAATCTCAATTATTATAGCGTTCACATTTTAACTTCACCATACCCATCCACTACCAATCAAATCAATAATTTATTTTAGGTTCCCTTCTCTTAATTCCCACTTTGAGGGGGAATACCTTATCCCATACCTGGGGCAACTTACTCCTATTTTTGTCTTACAATTCATCAAAATAACCAATAAGACAAAAAGGGGCAAATGTAGACACCAATATTGTGTCAACCCCCCCTTGGTCCCCTTCTAAACACTTACACATCTTATTAATATAAAATAAATTACTTATTTTAAATTAATGACATCACCTAAGACACCTCACTTGGGACACCTCACCTTGGACACCTCACCCTAAGACCATTTCCTACCCTATGAGTCACCCTGAGACTAGGTCATCTAAATCCTAACCACCTAAGACCTATTCTCACTCCATTCCAACTACCTAACCAACACTCATGCCTAATAAACCTATCCTTTGACCATTCTCCAATGGCAAATGCACTTGGCAGATGGAGAACGGGCAAAGGGCTAAAAATATCCCTTTTACCCATTCTCTAGCCACCAACATCAGTCAACTGTCATCTAACACTGGCGGGATCACCAACGTTAGTTACATAAAATAAGCTCTCTCTCTCTCTCTCTCTCTCTCTCTCTCTCTCTCTCTCTCTCTCTCTCTCTCTCTCTCTCTCTCTCTCTCTCTCTCTCTCTCTCTCTCTCTCTCTCTCTCTCTCTCTCTCTCTCTCTCTCTCTCTCTCCCTCTAGCCCCAGAATCTTGCAGAGCGATGCGCACTCTCTGAGACCAACCATCAAAATTGGACTAACACTCCCCTGGCTACAGAAACTCTATGCAATTCACTCCAGATTGGACTAGAACATTGTATGAGGACCTCGACATCAGCCACAAGCAGAGCTAAGTATTCTTCTATCTTATTTTAGTATTTAGAATATATTAGTAATTAGTTTCTATTTACTATTTCTAAATACTATCAACCAGACCTGACTTCTTCTGTGGAAAGGCTGAAAAGCCTTCCCCATATCCTTATCCTCTTTTTATACCTAGCCTCTACCTATGCCTCTCTTCAGACCTTATACATCTTCCTTGCAACCCTACACAAACATTTAAACTCCCAGACCCTTTTGTCAACCATAGACATAAACCTGAAATCTGTCCAGGGCCCATTGCCCCTATCGACATCAGTAACATAACCGATGTCGGCATCATTGACCAACTGACCTCAGTAGGACTAACGATGTTGGTGACTGTGTCAGACTAATTACATAGAATAGGTATGCATTGTCTACTTTCTCTTTCTTAGTCTTTCATTATTTCTCTTTATACGACACTCTTTTCATTAAAAAGTGGACTGTCATCCCTTAAAGAAGTTTTTACACTTCTGGGACCGAGCGTGTTGCTTGGCAGTCCACCATATCTCATTCTAATATTTTCTTTGTTTAAGTCTTATTCTTATCAACAGGTGTCTTCCTCCATAGCCAAAGAGGAGCTCCTACAATGCTTGGATATGGTGCGCAACTTAATCTGGGTAATGTATAAACCCTTGACCCTTAACTTTAGTTTCTTCTTCTTCTGAATGTAAAAAGCAAAAACGTAGAGAAACAATGGGTACATGTCACTCAAACTAGAAATCAATCATACAATGCATGTTCAAATGCCACCTACACACAATAGAATAGGCAAGGTTGGTGTGAAATCCACAATCGCATAGAAGAATACAAGTAAAGGATATTGGAAAATGTCCTAAGACACACATAAGAATAAAATTAAAGGATATTGGAAAATGTCCTAAGGCACATATAGGAGACAAAACTAGAACTAAGAAATGTAATCACATATATCTACACAAATAAAGAAAGGAAGGCATGTAAAAACTAGAAATGCAATCACATCTAACTAATCAAATCAATAATATGAAAGTATGCAAGACATGTAGTACAAGAATAGGTATATTCTAATAAATACACAAGTGTTATATATTAATGGAATGTCAATAGAGTAATCTATATGATCTAGTAAGTAATGTACATCAACATGATAACTAGAGTTTGTGGTATAGGAATGACATAATCTGGATGGTGTAGTCATGTAGAAGATGCCCCTAGTGGGTATGTGTATCGATGTGTGTCTTAAATATAGAAGTAGGATGCCCCCTTAATAGGTAGAGTGAAGCAATCAAGGATCTAGATGTCACATCACACACTTAAATAATATCAACTAAAGCATGGAAATATAGATAAATTGACAAATAGTAGAATATAATAGAAAATGTAAGTCTATCATAGTAGTAGAAATGTAAAGCATGGATGGTGCATACAACCAAAATATTTTTGGTTTTTTTTAATTATTTTCATGTTTTTGTATTTTAAAATATTTAAATGTTTTTGGTATTTTTGGAATATTTGAATTTTTTTATATTTTTGATATTTTAACCTATGTACAATTAAGTTGGAAAGGGATTATACTAACCATTGAGTCTCATGGGAGACTCCCTATCATGGTGTCATGTATCAAGGAAATAGATCATGCATGATCATGAAGCATGATGGAAGGACTAAGGTTATGGCTTTGAAAGTTGTATATGCTATAAATGATCTAAAATATTTGAAGTAGAAACCAAGTGTGGAGTCTCCCTATAAATTTGAGAAGTGGATGCAATTTTAAGGCTCTCAGGGACCCATCTAGTATTAGGAGAAGATTTCTAAACATGCACTCTATGAGTATATCCATGAGATCTCAATGATATTGCCCTAGGTGTGAACACTATATATGGAATATATCTAAAATCCTAAAGCTATGGAGGTGTATGAACTCTTTGTGATGGTTATGGATGCATCAACTCTCTCTAAATTGAAATTAGAGGAGGAATTATAACTAGTGGCAAAAATAAAATTGGTTACAAAACTAAAACTGGTAACTACAAAATAGTAGATGGCTCAAAAGTGGGGAGTGGTAACTCATATGAAACTCCACCAACTATAACAACCTAATTATCATGAATGAATTTCATGAATATATGAATTGTAGAAGGTACTATTTGAAGTTTCTAAATCCATGGTCAACTAAGTATCATATCAAAAACTACTACACTAGGAACTATAGTAAATGATGTGGCCATGTGTGTTGGACCAACTTGTAAAAGAAGTACAATCTCACCCAATGAAATCTATATGTGCCCACTGAATCCACTAATAGCTATGTCCATTAGGGTAATATCTTACTCTAAATATCCTAAATTTTTTAATAATATCATAGTGCACATGTTCACATTGGATCCATTATCTATGAGAACACTATGAATAGGATGATTATGAATGTAAGCTCTGATAAAGAGTGCATGATAATACAAATCATCCTTGATGATCTCCTACTTTGAAAAGGAGATGGAAGTTCTATCTAGAACTCTATAATTATATACACCAATCATGTTACTCAAACAATATGTCTAAACTAAAGGTGACATGTATGTATATGGTGGTGGATGTGCATGACATGCATGGTAAACCCCTGATGTGTCCCCTGCCTCTTATTTAGAATGTTGCAGAAAGGGATCTAAGAAGATTTTAAAAGCTTTATCCTATGTTTTATTTTCCTGAGGAGGCTCAATTGAAGTGTCAAGATCAATATGATTACCATTTACCAAATCTTGTATCTTGTGTCTCAAATTGATGCATCTATTTTTTACATGGCATGGTGTTCTATGAAACTCACAAAATGCATGATGATCATATCCCCATGGAAGAGGATTTGTTTGGTCAACTCCCAAATAGGAGGGAGAGATATGATGTTATATTCCAATAGCTATTATAAAAATATGGTTGAAAAAACTATTATATTAGTAAAGGTTCACCGATGAGGTGCTGATAAAACCATATGTTGAGGGGGATTGAAAGCTACATTAACTATCGATTGATTCTAACTCTTATTATCATTGACCTTGACTTTATATGGGACTTTACTATTAATCTTGTTTGTTTGTTGTTACATACTTATGTACTTGATTTTTCCCATTGAAATTAGTTTGACTTCTCTTTCCTTTAGTGTGTGACACAATTCAATGAAGGAAGAGAATATTTTGAAGATAATTGATTCATGAAAAGCTGGTAGAAGACTTTATTTGAAGAGATCTTGTAACTATTGATCAACTATAGTGCTAGTCATCTTAGCCAAAATAATTTTATATCAAAGAACATAATTTTTGAGATGTTCATTTGACATTTTTTTCTATTGTGTAACTTGAACATATTAAACCTTATCATGAATGTCAATGCTAAAATGAACTAGGAACTTGTTGGCTAAAGGATTGAATGCATTGAATAACTAATTTGTTAGACTATAGAACCATTGTAAAGCATAATCCTTTATGCTCCATGGAAATATCTTGGTAAGTAGCCAGTTATTTGGTACATACTCCAAGCATGTTGTGTGAAAATCTCTCAAATTTGTCTCTAGATCACCCTTGCCATTATATAGAGTAAGCTTGGGTTGAACAAAACCTTATGACAAATATGTAGAAGTAATGTGGTGTGCCAATGGTGTATGCAATAGAGAAAAAGAATCCAAAGCCTATGTAGGTCTAGAAGCACCTTACTTAAGATGTAGCATATTTGATTGAAGATATCTTATCTCTTGCATAAGGGATACCACATCAGGAGACAAATGTGTACTAGTTATAGCTGGTGGCATAGATATAGGTTGGACTAGTTGTAGCCTATAATTGGTTCCTTTATTTTTGAGAAGATTGACCATTGTTCACCTTTTATTTCTCCTCTTGAAGTATTTTAAGCATGTCATCTTTTATGTTAGGGTGTTTATTTAAAATTTCTTGAAGTTCCCTTTCATTAGTTTCATCAAAACTAGTGTATTGGGCCATTTTTAAGGTCAGAAAACAAATCAAAAATTGATTGAATTTTTTGTAATAACTTTTAATAAGTAAGGTGCTATGGAAGGAAAGTACTGAATTTAGGAAATATGAAGTCTTAAAAAGAACAAACTAGAAAGTGCAGAAAAATAATATGAATCTCACAAACATGTAAGGTGATACCTCAAGAAGCAATGGCACCTATTATATGTAGCTAGGGTTTGAAAAGATGATTATTTTGAAAATTACTATGAAAATTTGAAATTTAAAGTTATTTTTTGAGTGAAATATGAAAGTAAAAAATCAAAAATTTATTAGAAAATTTTTTATTTAAAGAGACCTAGTAGATGTAACTAGGGTTTTGAAAAGTAAATATTTATAAAAAATTACTATTGAATTTTGAAATTTGAGGTGAATTTCTAATTTTAATATGCCATTAAAAAATCAAAAAATTATTAGAATATTATTGAGAAAATACTGGGACCTAGTATGGACAACTAATTTTAAAATGTAAAGCTAATTTTTCACTTTATAATGTAGGTAAAAAAATAAAACATATATAGGAAAAATTATTAGGAAATTTACCCTAGGGTTTCTAGGGTTTTATGTGAAAATGAAGTAAGTCAAATTTACCAAATGATTTAATATTTTTGGGAATATTGGTGTATTATTCCTAATTTAGTTAAAGGGTCTAAGTAGTAAAATTAGTAAATAAATATAAAATAATTAAGACAGTAATTTTTCTAAATTTGATTGTGATTTTAAACTTCCTATAAATAGTAATAAGGGATATAAAATAAGACTTAGTTCAAAACTATCTAAGACAATTGAGATAGAGTCTAAAATTCACTATGCGGGATTGGGACACTATCACAAATCAGGATCTAGCCTTCATTTTTTTATTGAATAGGAGCACCAAAATAGGACACTAGTGGCACTGGAACTATAGTCCACTTTTGCTACTACTATTTAGGAGACCTAAGCTTTCTAGATTTTGTTCACTGTGTCTATGTGACCCTGCCTATGAAGTTTTAACTATTGGATGTTCATAGAACTTCCTATAGAGCTAATTTAGTCTTTAAACCCTAGATTCCATTATACTTTGACAAAATTTGGGAAACATGGAGGGGTTAGTATGTGTAAGATGCATTGAACATGTATCCACACCCCTTGTGTGGATATGCTACCTATATAATAATACTCTAAAGAGGGATCAAGCCATATGTAGTTCTTCTACTTGATGTGCTTTGTGCAATAGTGTGTATGAAGATAAAAATGCTAAAATTGGATGTGATTGAAGTGGCTAGGGACTAGTGTAAAGATTTTAATAAGCTTGTAATAGTTTTGTTTGGATATATGTAAAGAATAGAGAAATTTTTCTAAGTAGTTTGTCTTGTATTCTTGCTTAATTGGTGATAATTGCTAACCCTTTCCAATGATCTTTGAATAATATTTTATAGGGATCTATTGGTTATGGGTTGAATGTTCTTGCATTAGGCCGAAAAGGAAAAGGATGAGGAACCAGAAGGAATTGACCACTGTGGATAAAAATTCCCTTGGATAAGAGCACCAAAAGTAGACACTAGTGACACCGGTGTTGTAGTCCAAGTTGGGTGTTATTGTCCTTAATTGATGAGGCCTGGGGGGATGGATTTGTCATGGAAAGAATAGTCCAATTGAGTTGGGATTAGGTCTAGAAGTCTATGGATGGATAGGAATTAGTGAAAAAGATGTTTATGAAGGTCATGAAAGCAAGCAAGAGGGACCTATGGGTTGGGTGTCACAATCCCACTCAAGTTACCAATTTTTAGATTTTATATGACTACAACTATTTACTCAACTAGATCAACCTTCTCGATCTCATTCCATGTGTTTTAATTTTTTAGCAAAAACAAAGGTGATTAATCTCTATTTTCATAGTAATTATAAAAATTATTTTACTTTTTAAATAAAATATTTGGTTACTTGTTTATTTGATTTCAAAAATTACAACTTGGTATTCAATAAATTGATTTTTGCCTTTATTTTAATCTTGTTTTTATTTCCCTATAAACTATGTACTAGTATTTTTAAAATTACTTATTTAGTATCATGGAAAGCTAACTAATATTCTATTTATGGTCCTCATCTATCACTTACATATATATTGGCATAAGGTGGTTTATCTAATACTCATAACCATAGTACAGAGCTAAACATGATCTTTGGTTTTCACACACCTCATAGTATTTTAGAAACACCTTAGATTCCCCTTTGTATTGAAACTTGGGAATCCAAAAATCCATTTGATTGTTTGATGCATCGATTAGTCCTTAGCACTAAGAAGTTACTTCCAACTTACCCTTAAAACCAAGTTTAGTCAGTTATGGGAATGACACTTCCTCCATACTTAGTGCTATAAAACGTTAGGTTATCACTATCCAACAGAAAAACTAGTATCTTTGGAATCATACATTGTCAAACATATCCTTTATTACAATCTCATGATCTTACTTTTTGATAATTAGTTAACATTATTAGTTATAAATATTATATGTTTGTTGCTTGTTGTTTAATATTCTATTTTGCATTTCAAACTATATTAGCCAATATCAATACAAATATATGTTTTGTGATTCAACTAGATTGACCAGTTTGATCTATTTTTCCTATGTGCTTATTTCACTTCTATTTTAAAACCAAATCATTCGGCTTTATTCAATTATTTTTTTTACAAAATTTATAACTAGATCAACCAGCTCAATCTAAAAAACTCTTATACCATCCAATTTTTCTAACAAGATCAACCATCTTAATCTAAATAATTTACATATTATTATGTTTTCATGTTTTTCCAACTATATCGACCAACTTGATCTAGTCAGTTTATAGACTATTTTATTTTCTCATTTTTCCAACTAAATTGACTAGTTCAATTTAGTTAATTTATAGATTGGTGTATTTTCTTATTTTTCCAACTAGAATGACCATATCGATCTAATTAGTTTATAAAAAAAAAAATTATTATTTTTACAACTAGATTGACTAGCTCAATCTAGTAAATTTACAAACTATTTTATTTTCCTATTTTTCAACTAGATTGATCAAATCGATCTAGTTAGTTTACAAACTATTCTATTTTTCTATTTTTTCAACTAGATCAACCAAATCAATAGATTTAGTTTATAAACTTTTCTATTATCCTATTTTTCTAACTAAATTAACTAGCTTGATGTAATTAGTTTCAATATTTATCTATTTTCCTATTAGTCCAACTAGATTGAATAACCTGATCTAATTAATTTTTATCTTCTAAACTTTGAATTCTCCAAATGGTGTCTAAATAAATTTATTTTTCATCATAAAACATCTATTTGATTAATATGGGGAATAAAATCAAACTAACATGATGTGTTTTACTAATATTCATAAAGCCTCTAAGATGCATCTACTATATTATGTAGTAGATAATCCTTATCTTAACAACATCCATGTTACTACTAGAACCACTAATTATGGGACTCCTTCCCATTATTCTTCTCTTAATCCTTTATTCATAAATATGGTAGAGGATGAAAGTGACCTTGAGTATATGAATGAAATTATCCTTTTCATTAATAAAAACCTTAAATATTAGGGTAAGGATTGCATAGTCATTTATAATCTCATGATGGGACCTCACATTAGATAACCCCATTCACCTTCACCTAGCTTTAATTTAGGATTTAGAGCATGTCACTCTACAAATTCAATCACATATTTTTCCTCTCTCATGCCTTCTTATGATATCATGTCCTCATATTACATTCATTCTTCACCCTCCATGACAACCATTGTGATAATCATGGTATGTGTGACCTTTAGTGGGACTAAAAATACTCATACTACTACACTTTATAAAACTACTAGTGCATCTCAAGCTATCAATTCCTCTCTTACCACTAATGAATCCCATATTACTTCCACTAGTCAAAATTCCATTAACATTAATAAAATTATATTAAAAAATTTAAATCAAATGGCTACTTTTAAAACTAATAGTACTAATAAAATGATGCAAATGAAAAAACAATTAAGGCATTTTCAAACTCATCCACAACCTACTCAATGGGAGATGTAAAATACTAATGCCCCACACCCCCACTTATAGATGCATATGGTAATATTATACCACAAACTCTACTTATTAACAAAGTTAATAAAATTTTTAAAAATGAACTTCTACTTCTTTAAATTACAAACATTGACATAGGTGGCATAGTTCCTAGCATCACTTATAATAAATCCATTGGTCTGACCTTGCATTTATATGCCTTTAGATACTTATATAAATATTGGGTTAAACTTAATATTTTCACCACTGCTAAGATCTTATCTAAAAAAAATTCAATTGATGCTCTAGACTGATATAATCAACTTAAATCTCATTCTATCTCTATTTTGGAAGACTTATTCTATGCATTGGTTCAAGAATTGCAAATTAATGATCTTCCTAAAAAATAGCCAGGACATTTTATTAATTCTAAACAATTAGAATCCAAAACAACACAAGTATTTATAAAATGGTGGAAATATTTGTCTAATATAATGGAGCATAGCATATATGATGACAATCTCTTTCACTTATTCATTAATTATCTTCATTCCAAACTATAATATTATGTGATGACTCTTTCTCTAAAATGTTTATAAGAAGCCCTTGATCAAGCTAAACATCATGACATTCTTATATGTCAATTTGATCATTCATAATCTCCAAAAAGAACTCAAATTCTTATGAAAGAACTATGATTCCATACACAAAATTCAAGTTATTTCTCCTAATGGTCCCATGGAGCTGATTCTTTCATAAAAAATTTCCAAAAATTTTCATCTTATTTATACATTTTCTCATGTAAATAATTTAGATATCCATAGACCACTTTCCTTAGTAGACATGAAAGAATGTCTTCCTCAACCTTCACCATGAGATCTTTATCATACTCTCCCTGCCAAGCATTGATGTGATCCATAAAAATTATGTTCGTATCATGCAATCTGGGGTCATTCTCATTAAATTTATCACCAATTGATAACTCTTCCTATGGAATACCTTTTTGGACCTCAATTTTATCATGAATCACTCATAGGTACACTTCAACAAGCTTATGAATAAGTATCTAAGGCTAATGAAACCAAAACTAAACATGACGCCATACATCAATAAAATGTGCATTTAGCTATTTACAAGGATCCTCTTCCTAATCATTAAGGTAGTACTACCCAATCTCCCACTACTAATAATGTTAAAATTTATATAGATCCTAATGATAACATACATGATAATGTTGATGATATGAATAATATGAGGATATTAATTTCTTATATTTATCCTTATCTATCATCTAACTACAATAATTTCCCAACTTTATGTATTGTTCAATATTCTTACCCATCTAAACTCACAGAATTGGGGCACACAAAACTGATTTCAATAAATTAAATAAACTCACAAGTGTTAAATCAATTGATATAGTTATATAATAACTGACATACTACCGATATAAATTCTACCTTCCTTTTACTAAGATACTTCACTCAAAAATACCAAAATCTTCTAGGACTAGTACCTCTTTGTCTCATTCATAAGACACAACCAATGATTCAACCATGTCATATAATTAAACATAACTAGATATAATCGATCAACCCACATTAACTAAATCCCATACACATTACTAATGTAACTATAAATTTACTTCCACTATACACTCAAATGATTTACTTAAAAATTATGAACCTTTATTTGATAAAATTATAATGAGATATGATATATAGGATTCTATAACCAAACTTTCACATATCCAATATAAAATACCTTATAACTTATGATAACTTCCCATCATCATCATAATAATATAATTCAAATTTTATTTGAAATGAACATCCCTTATCCTCCACCTATGGGGCAAGAACTATTTTGTTAGGGTCTGAAAGATAACCTTACTCAATAATGTGAATAAATGTGTATCCACATTGATGAAACAATAGATACTATCTTTCACTCAAATTCCTTATCACTTCAATTATTATTGATGAGATGTTTTTTTAAAGATTATCCTCCATTATTCATTATTATCCAAATAGGAGATATCCAAGTAAAATTTTCTCTAATTGATGAAGGTTTAGGAACTTATAAGGCTTCCCTTGATTTTATTTAAAAACTTGGATATTCTGAATGTAATCTAAAATATACTCAAAGTACATGTCAAGGATGTGATAGAAGATAAATGCCTCCTTTAGGGTGTGTGAGG
Source organism: Torreya grandis (assembly GCA_037957365.1). Lineage (NCBI taxonomy): Eukaryota > Viridiplantae > Streptophyta > Pinopsida > Cupressales > Taxaceae > Torreya > Torreya grandis. The sequence continues at coordinate 2,378,151 of JARHVA010002247.1, read as the reverse complement.
ATTCTTATTAGAGTTACCCATATAATGGTTCATATCAAAGTCTTGATGTTTAATTTCCCACTATCATATAACATTTTACTCAACCAAACATGGACATAGTGCATGAGAGCTATAGCCTCTTTAGAATGCAAATATGTTACATTTACTTATAATGGTGTTATATAAAATATTCAAGGAGATACTAATACTTGAAATTTTGAAATATTTTAAGAATGATGTGTTTTTCAAATACCTATCCTTGAACCTTTACCTAACATTCATTTCCACGAGTCACAATGCTTTAATTATCCTATCCATTCTACTAGAGTTTATAACAATCACCCTTAATTAATTGGAAACATAAAAACTAATGTTTTATATTTAGATGATGATGAAATTGATGAGATCAGTTTGAAAATCAAAACTTATGATCTCTCTCCTCACATAATTTCTCAATTACCTCCTTTATGACCTTAGTCTCACCAAAAACCAATAGATGAAATTCCTATCACTCTAAAAAAATAAACACTCCATCCATCATGCTTATTCGACTAATAAAATCCTTGAATTTTTAATATTGATATTTATACTCCTAATTATGATAATGGATATTATTTATATTACCATTTTTAGCTAGTTTTCCTAAATCTAAAAATGTAGAGATACTTAGATATAATGTTACTTTAAAACATGATTTTATTTCCATTCATATAATTCCTTATACTTATATAGTAACTAATATTAATTCTTTGTTTAATGGTCATAGGTCTAAGATAGTGTGCACACACATTACTTCTCATCTAGTCATTTATGATCCTCTTCAGAGTATGATTGTTAACCATGTTATGACATGAACTTACCTCTTCACTAGATTATCAGATCCTTCCAACTTACTTCTTATAGAGATGTCAGCTACACTACACTGACCTATTTTGTTCCCATCTCTTGAAATGGCCCAACCTATTCCTTATCCTATCCCATGTTCTCATCCTATTATTAATGGCATAATACCTTTTCCTAAGCTTTATCCTCTACCAACACAATGGGTAGATGATCCATATCAGGAGTTCCATAGAGTTTTTGGTCCTTGGTCCAAGGATTATCGTACAGATTAGTAATAAAACTCCTCAGGCTCTACTTCTACTATAGATAGTTGACCTTCATAGTCTACTCCTAGACATATATGTTATTTTCATGGCACATGCACACATTATTCAACTCATTGCATATAAATTTAGAAATACATTTATACGCTTCATCAAGAGAAGGCATAGTCTACCAAAAAATCCTACCTCCTCCTAAGATACTTCTAGAATACATCCCCAAATATGGGCAATTTTATTTTCTTTGGCATCAGTGTACCACACATCATACAAATAGATGTGAAGTGTTACAATAACACTTTCATGGTTTTTCATGACCCATACCTTCACCAAATTAGCTGCATACTGTAGGACATTTGTGGATAAAGTCTCAACCTTATCCACGTCCCATATGTTCTCATATATCTAAGGATATTCATCATAGTTTAGCATTAATTCATTGCATTAATTATCCCTTATTAGATCTACCCCATGGAAATCATTCTTATTTTATCATACCCACTTTCTCAATTGAGACAATGCATCAAGAAGTATTTTTAAGGCTATATGTAAATATTGATGAGACCTTGATTAAATTCATATTATAGTTAAACAAGGATGTATTAGATGTTATTATTTAAGTGGTTTTTCTTGATTTTCCTTTTATATAAATGAACCCTTAAAATCATAAAATAAAAGTGTTATATCCATGAATAAGGCATATTTGAGATATGAATTTTCATACTATTGATCTTAAGTAACCATGAGGACTCCTTTTTAGCTAGGAAGGAAAACCTACCCATATTAAAAAACTTGTCAAAATGGATAAATAGGATAATAAAGTGGGATTCCTGGTAAGATACCAATTATGGGAAGTGGTAGGCTTCCTAGTACAAATTTAAAACCACTTGTCTTAAAATCAAGATGATAATGGTAATGATAAAAATTACAAATGATCTTAAAGATATAGATTTATAAATTAATATATTCCTATGCTTTGATATCTTAATGTGTGAATCCATGTCGTAGAGAATAAATAACAAGGTTAGGTTATATATTTGTTAATAATATGTAGTAATTGGTTTGGATTTCAAAAATAATATAATATGATGGGGATCGATATTGATTGACTAGGATCGATATTTATTTATCATAATAAATTTAAATTCTAAGAATAAGTTTCAAGTTTGATTAAAAGTCCCAATAATAAAAATTACGTCCTAAAAAATGGACTCAAAGAGGTTAGGAGAATCCATAGATAAATATAAGGTTAAATAAACATACAAAACTAAATTATCATTTTAAAGAATTTAAAAATTACCTCAAACATATTTTTTGATTTTGATAACATTATGGTTTTTAAATCAAACTTTTGACACTTTAGAGACAATATTAAAGGATTGTAGGATTGTGTGGGGATCAATAGGAGAGTGAAACATTAGTGTTATAGAATTCTTGTATGTCATGCATTTTTTAGGAATTTATGGAATAATTTGGGAGGATTTAGTCCTTATATAATCAATTTTGATCATATGGGATTGATGTTGATTTCAATAATCGATAATGATTCCTTACTATCTTCATAAAATATATTGTAGGTTTTTTTACCATGGGATAAGTTGAGAAAAAGAGATTGAGTTACTAGTGGAGATTTAATGTTGTTACATTATTGGAGGAGGATTTAGTTAGATGATATTAAATTATTTTATTATATTATGGGTGGTTAGGTAGGTAGGACACTAAATAGTGAGATTATTTATAGTGGGTGAATGAATAAAGGTGGCTAGTAAAATAGTTAAGGGGTACATGATGTGAAAATACACAAATATTCATAGTGTAGAATTATAGTGTCTACATTTTCCCATTTTATTCGAGTGGTTTATAAAAATCATCCATGAAACAAAAAAGGAAATTTTTTATGCCCCAGGTGTGTGAGAAGGTATTAACCCTAAAACTAGGAGCTGACAGGGTAGGAGTTGCTGATGGGTTCAAAAATGTGGAGTGAAATATAATATGGGGATCTAATCACTAAAAAATGGGTGATAATTATGTGGGATTATCAAATGATTAAAGGTATTCACTTACAAAACTAGGGGTATTACATACAAAAATTCCCTAGGGTAGACATGAAATAAATTACCATAATTGTGAACAAGTGTGTTTTAACAACAATATGGGATACTAAGAGAAACAAGTGATAGGGGGATTTACCAATGCATCCATTATTCTAAAATATGGGTTCCACTTATATATGGTTATATCATGATGAATTACTCTCTTGGGATCCATAGGGGATATTTTCCCAATAGGGTGTAAGCTGATATAAGCTTGTGACCAATTGTGAGTCAATATCCATGAGCCTAGGGTGTTGTGTAAAATGTGGTGGTTGTAATGGGGAACTTGTTTAGCCTTAAAAAATATTTGTTGCCAAAGTTACAAGTAGAGTTCCAAAAATGTGGATTGATTTAAATGGGTAAGGATTGATGTCAATATTAATATGATCAACATGATTTACCTATTCAATGTTGATTAGCATGATCAGCATTAGCTGTCACAAATACTATATGGAGAATGATCTACATGTCATTTTTGTATTAGCTTATGATGGATCATATTTTATGAGTGAAAATTTGACACTTTCTTGAGCATATATAGCAAATGATGGAGGGTAGTGGTGGCATATAGAGGAGGAGGTAGATGTCATAAGGAGAGGTATGTGTTTTTTTTTATTTGTTATTATTTTTTATAGGCATTGATGTTGATTGGTATGTGAATTAGCATCAATATATTGAAACTACCAAGACTGGTGGGGTATCACTATCAATTGGTTTGGATCATCACCAATCATAAAGTAATTGATGATGATTTAGGTTAGAGTGTATCTGTCTAAATGAGGTATTAGTGTTGTGTAGAGAGAAATGTTTATGGTAAAAATTTTTTTAGGCCTCCAACTTACTGATGATTGAGGACCATGTGCCACCATTATTGGATAATATTCATTATTAAATGGGTGATGTTGAATGGGCCCATGTAGAGGTAGTTAAGCTTATAGGGGTTCATCATTATCGATGCATTAATAGACATATTAGGTAATTAGTGACTTTGATAGAGCAATGGGATACATGTTAGGCACTTTATTAATACCTACTAGAGAGATTACTATTACATTGGAGTATGTGTATGAGATTATTTTATTTACAGTGTAGGTGGAAATGATTACTCCTATTGACATAGTAGGAAACATAGAGGCCCTCACATGTCTTTATAAGGAGGATGCCCTAGATATTACCTATATTACAAGGGGGTTTACATGAGGCATTGTATGATAAAGATGTAGATGGGAGGTTGTTGAAAATTGTTGGCCAAAATTGGCATACATACAAAAAAAATCCTAGATGGATCAAGTCACTCTCATAGACTATTCAGTGACCTTTTACCTCTATGAATAGTCTCTTTTTAATCCTAACTTGATGATGCAGTATAGTATCCTAGAAGGTCTTGGTGTTATGTGAGGAGCTATGCAGGGTCCTTATGTAGTGGATGATGTAATGGTGGAAAGATAAAACAAACCTCATGACCATACCTCATGTTCCTTTCACTCTTTCTAAAAACTTTATCAAGTCTTAAGGTGAATTTGGAGATTTTAATGAAAAGTCCTAGAATTGGGTCTTGAACCGTAAGTGAAGGATCTAGCTAGTTTCTAAGGTGTTTAAGAATTTAGAGATATGAAGGAGGTTTTCACAAAGTTTCATAGATTCTAATGGGTTAAAAATGACGTCTAGAGAAGATAATTTTCCCAAAAGACCCTCAAAAGTGCATTAGATGATTTGAGGGCCTTCTAAACAAAAAATTTAAGTGAAAAAGTGACCTTTTGAAGAAGTCAAATTGGTTTTGAATTTATAACACCTCATTAATGTGTTTTTACCCTATTTGGACATGTTTAAGGCCATTTCAAATCAATTTAAGTGGAGGAGAGGAGTTTGGGAGTAAGAAGATGTAATTTTTAGCCTTTAGAGCCTTAGCTAAACAAGTTTTTAAAGGTCTTGCTTGGTACAAGAGCTCATATATCATATTAAATCATCCATTTTGTCCTTTATATCCCATTTTATACTTATGAAATCAGATCCAATCATAATAACCAGTAGAAGTGAAGAAAACTTATTAGTTACAAACTAGGCATGAAATAGGTTTTCTACCATTAATTAAGCTTCAAACACTTTATAAGGTTTTTATAAGGAATTAAAGCTCATTTATATCATAAAAAATATTTACCAAGTGTTGGATTGCATAAATAGTATTTTTTTTCTTCATGCTAAGGAAAAATCATTTTGGTGTAGTCTTGGATAGCTCTAAGAGTGCCTTAAGATTTCGCTCGGTATGGTTAGGAGAAAGTGAGTTGGGATAGAATATTTTGGGTAGTGATATTTACCATAGTTTCCTTACACTTTTTGGCATTATTTTTTTGGTTCATCTCCCCATATTTATGAACAATTATTAATAGTGTAAGGGTGTCTAGATGGCCTATTCATCCAGATATGGTCTAGTTTTTCTTATGTTTCATCAATTAAAAATTGAATGAGTAATAATGGTTTTAGGTGATTAATTAAATGGTAAAATAGGAAATATTCTAATTTTTTTCATCAATTAACTCCTTCTAATAAGGTACTTATATCATAAAACCTATTTCTTATGTTGTCTTTGTGAATGGTCTTTTTGGTCAATTTCAGAGCAGGACCTGGGTTGTCAAGTAATTGAATTAATATTCAAAGGTTATAAAGTAAATTATTAAGTCACTTCATGACTAATTAATCCAAATATAAATTCATAAGCCTCAATATTGAGCATAGTCTCCTTTAATATAGTTTTGGTGTTTTAGTCTCTTCAACAATGTACAACTATAATTGATGAGTTCCTAGTGTTTGAATGGTTTATAAATGATGTAATAATAATATTAAAAATCATAAGTGACCAATAAGTATACTTTAGTACTATAAATTAGTTTAAATGAGGTTCAATATGCCATACTCTCTCAAGGTACTAAAGAACACAATAAGGTCTAGTAGTGTACCTTCATCTCCAGATATTGGTGATCAAATTAGACAAGTGGGTTATGATCATGGGACTATTAATGAGTATGTGTGAAAATTAATAACATTAACTTTACTTATCTACATAATCCTAGCATAAAGTGAGAAGTAGATGCAGATATCAAGTGAAAACCTTCAACAAAGCCTTAGTACATGTTAAGGTCAAAAACCACCTACAACAGTCATATGGAATAGAGTTCTAATGAAGTAAAAAACTAGTTTCGAGAGACAATTCAAGGTTTATAGAACACAACATATGCTATATTAATAAACTAAGGTGAAAAGATTATATAAGTTCTAGTATATCATGAAAGTGGTTAGGATGTCAAGTAATGACAAATGATATAGACAAATCTCCACCTACAACTGTCACATAGAGTAGGTGTGACAATAAGTTTTGATGGGTTTTAGGATCTTAGTCAAAGTGTTTAATAATTCCAATTTATTTCTCATCAACTAATGAAATACAACATGGAAACTAAGGAAGATTAAATATTGTTTGGAGCATCATGGTCATACAAATCTTGTATAAGACCTTGAAACCCTAATAAAGAGAGAGAAAACATTCATCTAGAGCTAGGTCAAATAAATTAAAAGATTTACTTCATGTAAATGATGTTTTTGAGAATAATTGAGATCATAGTTATCAGATAAATAATTTTAAACCATCTAGTCAAATTACTTATAGTAAGGAGAGAGGTTCATCAATAATTTTATGACTTCCTCAATGTCATCTTCACCTACAATATTTACACTTTCCATACATAAGAAGATATGTGTGAAGAGATTTGAAAAGGTTTGATGATAGGTCTCATGTTTTTATAGGTTCATTAGAGTTTAAGTTCATATAGTGAAAGATTCTTGAGAATGAAAGATATGAGAAAGGTAAGAGACAATAGATTTTCCTCAAATGTTGTCAATGATCCAAATAAACACTTATAGTAATCAAGGTTCTAGTACAAGATGCAAATGATATTGATTGATCATGGATATCTACCTCATGTAAGTTAAATGATCCTAATTTAAGGACTATTCAAAAATTTAGGAAGGAATAATACCATCCTAGTGCAAATTTAGTCTTAGGAGTCAGGTTGAGAGAGATAAATAACTTTGTTTCCTCTTGTTAACATTTGTTAAGACAATTTTGTGTAAATTAAGTTAATTGGCATCTTTTTATATCTCCTTCACTAAATAAATATAAAATACAAAACCATGATTTTCCAAGAAAATTGGTGTAGATAAGGGGTAGGTAGAGCATTAAGACATTGTACACCTTGGAAACCAACTTCTCAACTCCTCTTCAGTCTGTACAAGTGTGTAAAACCTTCACCTATAGTTGAGTGTAAAAAGGTGCTCTCAAGGGTGATAAAGGTATCTCTTGACAACAAAGGTCATGGTGAGTAGATTAAGTCTTAAAGGTGAATTAAATAAGTATCAAACTCCAATGCATATTTTGAGTCTTTCTCAAAGCTTCAAAACTTCTCACATCATGATGTAAATCACTTATAGTCCATACAATGTGGATATCAAGCTTATTAAATACCAAGTTATGGGAGAATGAGACTAAGATTTTCACTTTGAATGAATACTTTATGATTATTACTTCAAGAGTGAAAAGTAGGTTCTTAGGTTTATTTGTGATCAACTTGTTCTCATTACCAATTTCAATAGCCAAATCACCTACAGTTTGTATAGTGTTTAATCAACACTCATAGTCATGTAATCAAGAAGTGAATAAAAGTGGATATGAAAGGAGTGATACTTCAATTTCATTAAAAAATGGAATTAAGTTGATAAATTATAGGAAATTATTGGTTTCAATCTTAGGAACACTTTTAACCTCCCAATTTTTACCTACATCCAAGTCAATTGGTAAACACGTTTTGAGCACATTAAGCAAGTTTGAAGATATGTCTTAGGAAGATAAGATGAGTATAATGGAAATTTAAAGATGATATGATGGAATTGGTTAGTTAAATAATAAATTTGAAAATAATCAAGGGTGTTATTGACCTTTTACCCATACCCCATGAGGGACTTAAACTTCTTAATGTAGAGAATAGAATAAGTTAGTCTTAGACTGTGTAAGAAGCAAAAATTATTTTGGAGTTGGAAGGGATTGAAACCTTATAAGACATAGGGTTATGGGAGATGTTAATTCATATAAATAATATTTCCATGAGGTATATAGTTAGTGATAACCCTATAAACAAGATTCCAATTTGATTAGAAGGTACACAAGCTATGTACGAATAAGAGATAACAAACTTGAGAATATGACCTTAAAGTGATAATATATCAAAATAAGAAGTGTGAGATGGTTCCCAATGACCTATGAGATATTAATAGATGAAAGAGATCTTAAATCATAATTTAAACATCTAAAATAACATTTTATTATTGACATGTCACTTATAACCAGTATTGGTAGAGTACAAGTTAGCAAGCAAGAAGGAGAAATGGTGTGATGACAAGGTGTATAAGACTAACAAGTGTAAAATAAAGGGTAAGTATCATGTGATAAGAATATTATTCTATATAATTTAATGTATATCATTTAAAAATCTTAAAATAAGGACCCAACCCCCTAATCACATTCAAGGGAGCACCATTAGACACCTACAAGCCTTCCTAAGTAAACAAGAAACTCTAACAATAGGATAAGTCATGGAGAGGTATTAATAATTATAAGAATATTATCTTCATATTAATGAATTAAATATCATGGAGAGGGTCTTAATTATCCATAACATACAAGGAGCCCTTAATAAACTGTATGCATTAAAATATGCTCGCCCCACTAATTATATTAATTCCTACTAATTTGGCCTAATTCCCATATTCCTTGGCTATATTAACCATTTACCTAATACCCATATCCAATTCCTACATTCCACATAACATTTTTCCCATCCTAATATTAATTAATAAAAACATTAAACCTTTAATAAACCCCTATTACCTACTAACCTACTCCCTAATCCCACTAGCCAATTTTAAATTCAAAAATAATCCAACCACCCACCTAACCTTACACTAGCATTTCATAAAACCCTAAACCCTATGGAGAGATTTATAGAATTGGAGGATTCTATAAATCTTCCCCAAATTTTCCCCTTCTCTATAATTTTCTAAATCTATAGATTTCCATGGAATTAAAAATTCTATGGAAATTTCCTAGCCCTAGATCTCAAACGCCCAAGTTTGAATTTGGACCCTTGATCTTCCCCCCATTTGCCTATAAAACTAAGATCTCCCTCCACCCTAAATAATAATTATGATAAATTTACCATCAATCCTTTAATAAATAATATATCATCCTTAACAACATTCTAGTGTCTATTTGAAGCCATTATCTCCATTATACATCCACTGGAAGCCATTGTCAAAGTATCAAAAGCAATCCAAAAAACAAGCATTTTGCATCAAATCACTTATATTCAAATATTGTAATGGAGGAATGAGAAATTAAAGAGGATGGTAAGAATTTTCTAATTTATCTTATTTATCTCCTCTATATATGCTTATTGGTGCCATCAAGTTTTGGGTTTTATTATCTCTTTGATAATATTTGCTTACACTTGAAATTTGGTGCACATTTTGGTGACCATGGTGGGAGTAACCTCCCTTATTTAGGATAACACAATTTTTAGAAGTGTTATAATTGATTTTAAGACCAATTTTATGTGGATTAAATACCATATTTATTATTTTTGATATATTCTAGGTGAGTCACATCATTGTCATATTAGTCATGATATTGCAGCTGCGGTATTGTTAACACTAATAGCAATATCATTAGATAAGCTGATAGTAGTTAGGGGTTTTAGTAGGGTTTTGGATTTTAAAAAATAACATGACTAAAAAATTCATGGGATTTCCTTGATAATAGTGGTATCATCATTGATAGTAATGATATTTTTGGTTATATAGTAAGGCTCAAATTTTAAACCTATTTTTGTTAACCACTTGCTTCTCTAGGAGTGTTGTCTCTTGTTATTGATTTTGTGTGCAGGGAAAAGAATACAATTCCTTAGAATTAATTTTTATTAGACATTTTTTACAAACCCATGAGTCTCTTAGTCATGATATTACTTTGTTAATAGTGATATTGTCATTCCAAATAGTGATATTGTTGAAAGTAATAGTTGGGCTTAGACTATAACTAGTTTCTGTTGACTCTCTATTTTTGTAGGTGTTTTATTTGTTGTTACTATCTCATGTGAAAAATAATAATAAAATCTCTGAAAAATAAAATAATCACACATCTTCGACAAAGCCATGACTCGCTCAGTAGTGACCTTGTCCTGGTAATAGTGGCCTTGTTATTTCTAATAGTGGCTTTGTTAAGCATAGTGTTTAGCGGTTGTTCTATTACTCCTATATTAATCTCATAAGTATATTTGTTCCCTTATTATTTGTTTTTTCTTTCTATAATTTTTAGAGAATAAATATTTTACATCCTTTTGACAAACCCATGAGTCTGATAGTTACAGGGTTGACCTGGTAGTTGGGGGATTGCAATTCCTAGTTGTAGTATTGTCCCTTTAACCTAGATTGGTAAAACACTACCCCTATCACCTTTGTATTGTAATTTAAAGTTATTTTAGGATCTGATAGGAAGGATATCAAGGTTTGTAATTTTCAAAGTCTGAAAAGGTTTCCCCTTTTGTTAATATATATTTTAAGCATTCTTTTATATAAATAACTTAACCTCCTTCCATATCTAAAAGAGGTTTACTCACAAGGGGTGTTTTTTATCTTTAAGGGCCCATAAAAAGTATAGGAGTAGATATATTATCTAAAAACCCACCCTAAAAATTGGTTTAAGCTCATCCTGCAATATCATGACTGACTCAGTTACAGTATTGCCCTATATATAGCAACATTATTATTCCTAGTAGCAGCTTTGTAGTTAGGGATAATTAGGATTAGTATTAGATTTTAATAGAAATTTTATAATAAATAATTGTATTTAAACCAAATCCCTATAATTAATTTTAATTTTATAGACTTTTTCTTTACTTAGGACATATATATCCACTATTTTTCTTGAGTTTTGTAATACCACTTCTTGCATTTTTTTGGTAGCTATGGCTTTGTTATTTAGAGCATCAAGTGTTAGGTTGTGGAGCTAAAAGCTTCAACCCTTTGCAAACTAAAGGAACAAGGTTGCTGAGATCCAGGAGCACCGACGTCGGTCGAGACCAGTGCAGAAGGCCACCGGCGACGGCAGAAAGTCAGCTGACATCGGCAGAACCAGACTAGTAGGGACCGGCGTCGATCACCTGTGTGTTCTAGAACTGCTCGTTTCACGGACAGTTAGTTAAGTGAACAAAGAGTTTACATGTTAAGACCAGCTAGAATCTTGAGCTACGAGGATAATTGTCTAAATTAAGAGTCTAAGTTATTGTTTGAGTTAGGGATCTATTTATAGACCCATTGGCATGTATTGTATATGTATGAGATAGAAAGGAAGAGTTCCTTCTATGTTGTAAGATTATTGAGTTGCAGGTTGTTGCAAGCTCATTGGGGATCTACATGTAAGTTTGGTCTTTGAATTGCAGGTTGCAGGTTCATGAGAGATCAACTTGAAGTGCTATAGAGTGCTTGGTGTACCGGCAAGGTTATTACTGACTGGTTGGTGAGGTGAACACCAATTCTATGAGTGAGTTGGTTGTTGGGACCATTTTTTGTGTAGGAGAGTGTTGTGTGAGAAGAATTACTATACACTTGAGGTGTGGCGAACCTCTGTAAGGTGAAAGAGTGTGGCGGCTCTTTGTTGTATTCTTTTTTGTAAAGTGTTAATACAAGATAGTGTATTGTCTCTCATATTCTGTGCTATTGGTGAATTCTAGTTACTTGTATTTCTGGTTATTTCTGCATATTCAATTGCTTACATTTGGTAATAATACTATGCTCTTTCTGAGGAGCAAGATCCTAAAAGGTGGAATTAGAACAGGTGTGTTTGTTCTTAGATTCTCCACCACCTCCTAACAAGTGGTATCAGAGCTTTTGGATGGGATACTAACAGATTGGTTTAGATCTGGGTAGTGTGTTTTGATTACAGGTTACACACAGGGTTTCTGTTTGAGTGGGAGTTGAGCAATGGCAGAAAATAGTTAGCTACAAATGGAAAAGTTTAATGGCAAGAACTACCAATTATGGAGGATGCAGATTGAGGACTATCTGTATCAGAAAGATTTGTACTTACCGTTGGGTGGGGTTGCTAGCAAACCCTCAGATATAAAGGATGAAGAATGGGAGGTTCTTGATTGGAAGGCTCTAGGATCTATTAGATTGAGTCTTGCATCATCTGTGATTTCCAGCTTATCACAGTGTAAGACAACGGTGGAGTTGATGGAATCTTTGGCAAATTTGTATGAAAAACCCTCAGCTTCTAATAAGGTATTTCTTATGAAGCATTTATTTATTTTGCAAATGTTGGAAGGTGGATCTGTTCATAGCCATCTTAGTGATTTCCATGGTTTGGTAAACCAGTTAAGTTTAGTCAATATTGTATTTGATGATGAAATTAGAGCTCTCTTAATCTTGTGTTCATTACCTGAAAGTTGGGAAGGTTTGGCAATGGCAGTTTCTAATAATGTGTCTCCTTCAAAAGTCTTAAAAGTGGATGATGTTGTGAATGTGATCTTGAATGAAGAGATACGTAGGAAAAGCACAGGTGAATCATCAGGCGATGCTTTGAGTGTTGAAGGTAGAGGAAGGCCAAGAGAGAAGATAGAGCGTGGGAGATCAAGGTCGAAGATGGGCAGAAGATCGAAGTCCAGGTATGGCAGAATAACCTGCTAGAAATGTGGAAAGCAAGGGCACTTAAAGAGAGATTGCAGATCAGGTGAAGATCAGCATGAAGGACATGGAGAAGAAGCAGATGTTGCAGATTACGTTGCACAGGATGGTCTGGTATGTTCTTTGGATAAAGTAGAATCTTAGGTTTTAGATTCTGGTGCCTCTTTTCATGCATCCCCACATAGGGAATTTTTTCATGAGTATGTCCAGGGAGATTTTGGATAAATTTGTGTAGGGGATGGTAAGCCTTGTCAGATTGTTGGCAAAGGAAAAGTGAAGCTGAAATTGCAGACAGGTGACACATGGGTGTTAAAGGAGGTCATGCATGTCCCAGTTCTGAAGTGGAATTTGATTTCTATTAGAAGTTTGGGTGATGAGGGTTGCACAGTAACTCTCACAGCGGACTCTTGGAAGGTTACCAAGGGTACACTTGTTGTAGCTAGAGGTAAGAAAGTAGGTACGCTTTATCTATCTACTTGTATTATTAATTCTCTTTCTGGGTTATCTACTTCAGCTGTAGATTCAGAGATGTGGCTTAATAGGCTTGGTTACATAGATAAGAAGGAGATGCTTGTTCTTGAGTCAAAGAGTATGCTTTCAGATTTGGAAGGCATGGATCGTGGTTTCTGTATGCAGAAGAAGAAGGTGACGTTTCTTGAGGAATTCGATGTTAGTGACAAGAATAGGAAAGCCTTGGTTTTCAAGGAGAAGGTGACGAACAGAGTTTAGCACAAGATGCAAAGGAATTTTGAGCAGAGCAAGGTTGATTTGGACAAGGGTTTGATCCAAAAAGAGCTCGTGGAAAAAAGTCAGGTCTCACTAGAAAAACACAGAGACCGACGTCAGCAGGAAAACTGGCATCGGTGTCTAGACAAGGACCGACATCGGCTATGTGCAGCCCGACATCGGTGACTCGGGACAGATAAGGACCGGCATCGGCCAGGGGAAACTGACGTCGGCAAGGAGCCAGTCGCAGGGAACTGACATCAGTCGACTGTAGACTGAGATGTGACCGGCATCGGTCACTGAGACAAATTTTGGGTGGACAGTTAGTTGTCATGGAGTCTCAAGTGCCCATATGGAGGACTGAAGGTGTAAGTAAGTTCTTAAATTCATCATTTCCCTTATTTACACTACTTGTTGCTCACTTATGGTATATAACCAGGAAGTTGTTAAAGAAGTAGAACAGGTAGATCTAGGAAACAGTGGGAGCTTGGCATGGATGAGGATGTGATTCCTTGGAGGAGAACCAAACAGGTGTTTTGGGTAGAGTTTCCAGCTAGAAGAAAGCACTGAGAGACGAATGGATGTTCAGGATGAAGAAGAGTGAAAATGGATACATGAGATGGAAGATCAGGGTATATGGTGTTGTATTAGCTGCAGGGCAATGGAGGTTTGATCATTGTGTTTCTCTTTACCAGGTTGGATAATATTAGCTACATTATCCTATTTTTTGTATGATGTGCTTGTTGCAGGGTTACATTTACAGGTATTGCTGAACTAAAGGTAAAGCTAGTTCAGGTGTGTGTCATGGAGAATCTGGGAGCAGCAAGATTCTTTGGCATGAGTGTGTTCTAGAGACATGGAGGTCTTGTTGACTTTGTTTCAGGATGATTGTGTGAGACCAGTTAGCACGCCGATGGTTAGACAGTTCACAGAATAGGTGTCTTGATTCACATAATGAGGTTGAGTGCATGGTATGTACTAAACCTAAGTTTTCCCAAGCAGTGGGAGTTGTCACAAGTTTGGATTCAATCTGAGAAAGTAATACTGAAGGGAAGTTCAGTGGGACCAGCAGTAGGTGTACATGCTATGCAGGGTCAAGTTATTTTTTTCTACATGGTTGTAGATGCGGATGTGGCAGGTAATTTGGATGACAGGTTTTACACTATAGGGTTTGTGGTGGTTGGTCTTCAAGAGTGATCTTGAGGAGGGATACAAAGCCAAGGGAACAAACTAGACAGAGTATAGGTATAGGTACAGGTTACAGCTATTTATCTCTAAGTGGGAGATTGTTAGGTTGTGGAGCTAAAAGCTTCAACCCTTTACAAACTAAAGGAACAAGGTTTCTAATATCCAAGAGCACTGGCGTCGGCAGAAGGACCGACGTCGGTCAAGACCAGTGCAGAAGGCCATCGGCGACGGCAGGAAGTCGGCTGACATCAGCAGAACCAGACTAGCAGGGACCGGCGTCGGTCGCCTGTGTGTTCCATAACTGCTCATTTCATAGACAGTTAGTTAAGTGAATGAAGAGTTTGCATGTTAAGACCAGCTAGATTCTTGAGCTGCGAGGATAATTGTCTAAATTAAGAGTCTAAGTTATTGTTTGAGTTAGGGATCTATTTATAGACCCATTGGCATGTATTGTATATGTATGAGATAGAAAGGAAGAGTTCCTTCTATGTTGTAAGATCATTGAGTTGCAGGTTGTTGCAAGCTCATTGGGGATCTACATGTAAGTTTGGTCTTTGAATTGCAGGTTGCAGGTTCATGAGAGATCAACTTGAAGTGCTATAGAGTGCTTGGTGTACCGGCAGGGTTATTACTGACTGGTTGGTGAGGTGAACACCAATTATGTGTGTGAGTTGGTTGTTGGGACCATTTTTTGTGTAGGAGAGTGTTGTGTGAGAAGAATTACTGTACACTTGAGGTGTGGCGAACCTCTGTAAGGTGAAAGAGTGTGGCGGCTCTTTGTTGTATTCTTTTCTGTAAAGTGTTAATACAAGATAGTGTATTGTCTCTCATATTCTGTGCTATTGGTGAATTCTAATTACTTGTGTTTCTGGTTATTTTTGCATATTCAATTGCTTACATTTGGTAATCATACTGTGCTCTTTCTGAGGAGCAAGATCCTAATAGGTGGAATTAGAATAGGTGTGTTTGTTCTTGGATTCTCCACCACCTCCTAACATCAAGATTGTCTGATAGTCATAATTTTTTCATTAACCATAGTAGTGTTGACGCAGAAGATTTCACCCTTGGTAGGAAGCTAAGCTCTTGCCTTCTTCACGCAACTATGGAAACTCCCCTCTAGCCTGTGGGACTGGCGAAGCTGGAGGGGAGAGTCTCTAGATAAGGGATAGATCCCTTTGATGCATCATGTTCATTCCAAAAAGTGATCACACACACACACACACACACACACACATATAGAATGGGGGGCATGAAAAGGGAGAGAGATTACAGGAAAATAAACTACTCTAAAGAGGTGATGCACCAAAAATAAGTCAACCTTCTCATATCCACACTTTAAATTAGACATACACATACATACACTTCAAGCTTGGCAGAAGGACCAAGCTGTAAGAGACTCGGCAAGGAGGCTTTAATGGAAAATTACAAAAAATAGAGATTCACCAAAGGTACTGTGAAATGCACACTGCAAGTGATTTCTTCTATTTTTGCACTTTTAGATACTACTCTCCTTGTCAGCTACAGAAATGGCACCTTGTAGACAACAGATATTTTGGTGTTAGAAATGTGAAAGCATCAAGAAACAATGAATAAACCAAACTAACACTTAAGACATACACAAAAATATCTATCCAAGATAGAGGTAAAAATGCATTTATTGATTTAGGTGAAAATTTTGCCAGGGCTACGCCTTACAAATGTGGAAGATGATCTCTCAAAATGATAAGTCCTCAATATATAGGAGAATAAAAGAGGCTTTTTGGTGCCCCTTTTTACAAGTGGCCCTTTTGCATCCCCTCATTGGGAAGAGCATGCTACCTAAAATGTAAATGTTGTGTCGACCCTGGCTTTGACTTCAAGCATATTTTGACATGGCCGCATTGTTTCCTCATTAATTGAGGCTACTTCTTGAAGGCACCTACATAGTTTGTCTGCTCATAAATATGAAATGAGGAAAAAAGATCACACGGTTGGCCATTCGCATCTTATAATGGTCAATTTGTAGCCACTATTTCACCTACTAGAGTCACTTCTTGAATTGGCGCTTCCCTTCACCACTTGGACTATCTGCCGGCTCCATGCTCAAGACTTTGTCTTTTTCCTATCTTGTCTCTTCTGGCTCCTTCGGCCCTCAGGGGTGATCTTCTAGTGGGTTGCTACATTTTTGGGCTTCCTTTCATGGTTGGCGTCCCTTTAGTTTGAAAACAAATGGCTATTCATTGTGTTAATTTTGACGTTCATGCGGCCATCATTACTTTGAAAACCAATAGCTAATTTGCTTTCTTAAGGTTGACATCTTTCTAGACATCACCGTCCCTAGCAAAATGTCATTAGTCCTTCATGAGCTTTTTTGCTTGAAGTCCCTTCTTAGCACCTTCCTGAAGGGAAGGTGACCCTTTAGCCTTTGCTTTGAACTGCTTTATTTGGCCGAGAGTCCCTTGCAAGGGCACCTACCCTTTGGGGTCCTTCGGTGGGTCGCTATGCTCTTTTGGTTTGTTTCTCAAGTTTCCATAGACTTTTGTCCATGGACATTTTCCCACAGACTTTTTTTTGCAAACAATCTACCCCAGCCTTTGCTTTGAACTGCAGCCCTTCCCAAATTCCTTCAAACTTTTTATCCAAAGTGTTGGGGATCAACCAATAATTTGATTACACTTATGAAAGCAATAAACAGTGGAATTAAATCAGATAGATAAGTAACTAGGATGATAAATAGCAAAGAATAAGAGATATAAGAAACCACCCTAAAAACTTGTATTAAACTCTTTACAGAAGGAATACAATTGAAGAAACTTCTTTCTTCCACACCTCTCTCAGATGTATAGATCTCTCTCTAGATCTCTTTCCCTCAAGAGCTCTCTCTCTCAAGTACAATCAACTCCAACAACCTAGATTGATTCACCTATACAATTTTGTACTGTTCTTCAACATTCACATACAATGAACTACAATAAGCTAAGAAGATCTTTCCTACATATAGAATTAGGAAACTTGAGCATGCAATTACAACCAACAGTTAAGCCACTTTAACAAGGGCTCTAAAAATAGTCTTACTAATAATAGAGACGTGGACTTAAGACTACAACTTAATCTCATCATGCAAACACTCATTTTTGTCCTCAGAAATAGCTCTTTGGATGCACAGGTAACCGACGCCGGTTCCTGTCTGCTTGCCTGTGACCGATGTCGGCCGATCCCTGCCGACGCCGGCATCTCTTCAACTGCACTTGACCGACGTCGATTGCTCCTGACTGACGCCGGTGACTGTGTAAACCTACAACTGTTAAAATGCACTCCTTTATGAAGCTTTTAGGCTCCACACCTTAACAATCTCCCACTTGGAGATAAACAGCTACACCAGTACCTGTATAGCAACATCTTCTAGCTCCTCCATCTTCAACTCAATCATGAAGACCAACAGAAGTTGAATGAAGATTCAACTTCTCCTTTGTAACTGGCTTGGTTAACATATCAGCAGGATTCTTATCTGTATGGATCTTCTCCAGCTTCAACTCACCATCCTCCAATACCTATCTTATGAAGTGGTACCTAAGATGTATATGCTTTGTTCTTGAATGAAAGGCTGAATTCTTAGCCAAATGAATGGCACTCTGACTATCACTGTATAGTCTGCAACTCTCTTGCTCCTTTCCAAGCTCTTCCATGAACCGTGTCATCCATATCATCTCTTTGCTAGCCTCTGTGGCTGAAATATACTCTACTTCTATAGTTGACAAGGCAACAACCTTCTGCAACTTTGATATCCAGCTAACCGCCGTTCCACCAACAATGAAAACATATCCTGTGGTGCTCCTCCTGCCATCCAAATCACCTGCCATATCTGAATCTACATAACCATGTATAGAAGTATCTAAACCTCCATAGCACAAATGCCTACTGCTAGTTCCTCTCAGATATCTAAGGATCCACTGAACTGCTTTCCAGTGTTCCTTCCCTGGATTGGCCATATACTTACTTACAACTCCCACTACTTGGGCAATATTCGGTCTAGTACACACCATTGCATACATTAAACTCCCTACTGTAGAAGAATATGGAACTTTACTCATGTACTCTACCTCATCATGTGAATTAGGACATTGTTCTTTACTCAACTTAAAATGTCCAGCCAAAGGTGTGCTTACCGGTTTAGCATCTTGCATATTGAACCGTTTCAACACCTTGTTCACATAATCCTCTTGAGACAAAATCAACCTGTGATTTTTCCTGTCTCTCTTGATGCTCATGCCAAGGATTTTCTTTGCTGCTCCCAAATCCTTCATGGAAAATGTTTGAGCTAATTTCACCTTAAGCTCAGAGATATCCTGCATGTGTGATCCTGTAACCAGCATATCATCTACATACAACAATAGAATAATATATCTACCATTATCCAATCTCTTAAAATACACACAATGGTTAGATTGACACCTACTGTAGCCATGCTCAGTCATAAACCTATCAAATTTCAAATACCACTGTCTAGGAGCTTGCTTGAGGCCATACAAGCTTTTCTTCAATCTGCACACTAACTTCTCCTTACCTTTGACCTCAAATCCTTCTGGTTGTTCCATGTATATTTCCTCATCCAAATCTCCATGAAGAAACGTTGTCTTAACATCAAGCTGCTCAAGATGCAAATCCTCAATAGCAACTAAAGATAGTACAATTCGTATAGAAGTCATTTTAATAACAAGAGAAAAAATCTCACCAAAATCAATACCTAGCTTTTGTGCAAATCCTTTCACTACCAACCTGGCCTTATATCTCATCTATCCATTCTCACTTTATTTCAACCTATAGGTCCATCTATTCTTTAGTGTCCTCTTACAAGCTGGCAACTCAACCAGATCCCATGTTTGGTTCTCTTTCAAGGACTCCAATTCCTCAACCATGCCACACTCCCACTGACTCTTGGACTCCACCTGTAATGCTTCTTCAAAACTCTCTGGTTCTCCACCATCAGTTAGCAATAAATAGAATAATGAAAGGGAATATCTAATTAGAGGCTTACTTACCCTTTCTGACCTCCTGATGGGCATCTGAGACTCATCCATAACACGTTGTCTGCCCAAATTCTCTGACAGTGACTGACCTCAGTCATTTCCAGGCCAGTTACTGGCTGACGCTGGTTCTTCCTAACCAACGTCAGTGCCTGTCCTACTAACGTCAGTCTCTGTATTGTCGACATCGGTTTCTATCCTGTCGATGTCGGTTCCTTCCTTGCCGACGTCGGTCTCTGTGTTTTCCTACAAGTGATTATTTCTTTTTCCCATGAGCTCATTTTGAACTGTCACCTCATCCAATTCTCCATTGCTCTGCCCAGATTGATTCAGCTTCTTCAGCTGATCACTATACATCATTTTTTCATTAAAAACAACATCATGGCTCCTAATTATCTTGTTAGTTCCTAGATTCCAAAATCTAAAACCAAAATCATCTGAGCCATAGCCAATAAACGTGCACCTCATAGACTTAGCATCCAACTTCTTTCTATTTTCCTTATCTACGTGCACAAAGGCTTCACAACCAAAAACTTTGAGATATGAGAGATCTACCTTTTTACCTATCCATGCCTCTTCTGGAATTCCACCATCCAGCACTGTAGAGGGTCCTCTATTAATCAGGTACACTACAGTGTCAACATCTTCTGCCCAAAACTCTAAGGGCAAACCAGCATGCAATCTCATACACCTTGCACGCTCCATTATTGTTCTGTTCATCCTTTCAGCAATTCCATTCTACTAAGGTGTCCTTAGAACCATCCTTTGCCTACGGATTCCATGCATATAATAATAATCTCTAAACTTATAACTGCAAACTCACCACCATTGTTAAATCTCAAGCACTTCAATCTTCTACCTGTTTCATTCTCAACCATAGCTTTCCAAATCTTAAAAGTCTCAAATACATCAGATTTCTTCTTAATACAATAGATCCATACCTTTCTTGTAGCATCATCTATGAATGCAACATAGTACTGTGATCCTCTAATAGAAGCTACCTGAGCTAGTCCCCACACGTCTGTGTGAACAAGCTGTAACTTATGCCTCTTCTTTGTTGACCTAGTCTTAAGAAAACTCACCCTCTTCTGTTTTTCAAATACACAATGCTCACAAAATTCCAGATCTATGTTTTTCAAATCTGAAAGCTTACCTTTAGACTTAAGAATTGACATCCCCTTCTCACTCATGTGGCCAAGCCTTGAGTGCCACAATTTAGCATCCACATCTGAAGTAGAAAATACAGAAGGAGAAATATTAGTAACATAATTACATAAATAGAGAGTGCCTACTCTCTTACCTCTGGCCATTATAAGTGCACCCTTGGTCACCTTCCAAGATTCAGCTGTGAGAGTTACTGTACAACCCTCATCCCCTAACTTTCCTACAAAAATCAAATTTCTCTTCAAGCGAGGAACATGCATAACATCTCTCAACACCCATGTGTTGCCATTCTGCATTTTCAGCTGCACTTTACCTTTGCCAATGATTTTACAAGGCTCATCATCCCCTAGATACACTATTCCAAAATCTCCATGGATATAGTCACTAAAATATTCTCTATTAGGGGTAGCATGAAAAGATGCACCAGAATCTAAAACCCAAGATTCTATATTATTATGCAAAGAGAATATTAAAGCATCTTGTGTAATACTTGCAACCTTTGCTTCTTTTTTTCCTTCATGCTGATTGTCCTCCTTAGGCTTTAACCAGCAATCTCTACTTATGTGCCCCATCTTTTCACAATTCTAGCATTGTGGCTTCCTGCCATTTCTGGATTTGGATCTACCTCTCACCTTTGACTTAGATCTCGATCTCCTCTTGCTCTTCTCTTTTTGCCTTCCTCTGCTCTCAAAACTTAAAGCGTTCCCAGATGTTTTCTCTATGCTTTTCCTACGAATTTCCTCATTCAAGATAACACTAACAACATCCTCTACTTTTAAAATATTTGAAGCAGATGTAGTATTACTAACTGCCATTACTAAGCTATGCCATCTTTCAAACAAAGAACATAATATTAAAAGAGCTTTAATTTCATCATCAAACACAATATTGACTGAACTTAATTGATTTACAATTCCATGGAAATCATTCAGGTGATTAGATACAGATCCACCTTCTTGCATACGTAAATTAAATAACTGCTTCATAAGATATACCTTATTAGAAGCTGAGGGTTTTTCATACAAATTTGCTAAAGTAGTCATTAACTCTACCATAGACTTTGCCTGTGATAAATTAGATATCACAGTAGATGCTATAGACCCCAGAGCCTTTCTATCAAGAACTTCCCATTCTTCATCATCCATGTCTGTGGGCTTCTTTGCAATCCCACCTAATGGTAAGTATAGATCTTTCTGATACAGATAATCCTCTATCTGCATTCTCCAATGTTGATAATTTTTGTCATTGAACTTCTCCATTCTCAGTTTAATTTCTTCTGCCATTGCTTCTCCCACTCAAATAGAAATCCCTGCAGAAACCCCTGTGAGCAACCTGTAATCAATACACACTACACAGATCTGAACCACCTATTAGTGAACTTGAGCTCTGATACTACTTGTTGGGGATCAACCAACAATTTGATTACACTTATGAAATCAATAAAATACAGAATTAAATCAGATAGATAAGTAACTAGAATGATAAATAGCAAAGAACAAGAGATACAAGAAACCACCCTGAAAACTTGTATTAAACTCTTTACAGAAGGAATACAATTGAAGAAACTTCTTTCTTCCACACCTCTCTCAGATGTATAGATCTCTCTCTAGATCTCTTTCCCTCAAGAGCTCTCTCTCTCAAGTATAATAAACTCCAACAACCTGGATTGATTCACCTATACAATTCTGTACTATTCTTCAACATTCACATACAATGAACTACAATAAGCTAAGAAGATCTTTCCTACATATAGAATTAGGAAACTTGAGCATGCAATTACAACCAATAGTTAAGCCTATTTAACAAGGGCTCTAAAAATAGTCTTACTAATAATAGAGATGTAGACTTAAGAATACAACTTAGTCTCATCATGCAAACACTCGGTTTTGTCCTCAAAAATAGCTCTCTGGACGCACAGGTAACCGATGCCAGTTCCTACCTGCTTGCTTATAACCGATGTCAGCTGATCCCTGTCGACATCGGCATCTCTTCAATTGCACCTAAACAATGTCGGTCACTCCTGATCGATGTCGGTGACTGTGTAAACCTGCAACTGTTAAAATGCGTTCCTTTGTGAAGCCTTTAGGCTCCACACCTTAACACAAAGGAATTCCTTCAGACAAAAAGTCTGAAGGAATTTGAGACTTTGCCTTAACTAAAATTTTGAAATTTAAAATTCCCCTTTGAAATGTTCCATGCCCTTTACAAGGGCACCTACTCTTCAACTTTATGGGTGCCTGGTTGAACTTGCCAATGAGCCGACTGATCGACCTAGGCTGATTAAACCAAGGCCGATGAACCAAGTGGTCTATTAAACTTGTGTAACCTAAAATTTATTGGCTATGAATAGCAAGGGAAGGAGGAGATTGATTTTAGCCTATTGGGAAAAAATGGTCAACAAGTAGATAGTTGACTGTTTGCAAACCCATGACTAGTTACATGCAGGATTGACAGTCCACTAGCGAGATTATGCATTCTAGTCATGGGATTACTTTGTGTATTCATGATATTATAGTAACTTGTGGGATTATTAAAAATTAAGTTGATAACACTTTCTTGTAGGTTTCTTGAATATTTTGGCACACCAATTAGTTGTGTAACCTTTGTGATTATAGTATTATTGAAAAAATCATTGATTTTAACATAATATTGATCTTTGCTAATTTTTTAAATACTTGTTTATTTTTTTTTTTGTGTGTGTGTGTGTCTTGATTTTTAAATAATTTTTCATATCATGAAAAACACACATAGTTAATTATAATGGTAAATTAATTGTATCATGCATTTGCTTGTTTGTTGAGCCCTCCTTTAGAATAGCACGTGACATGGATTTTATCACCATGCACATGGCTTAGTACATAAGGGTTAGTGTCATGGATTCCACCACTATTCTCTAACCAAACTCCATTTTTTGGTAGATCATAAATATAAGGAGAAATATCATTACAACCTAAGTGAAATTCCCCATAAAGGGTTCTATAGAGTGAAAGGAGATCAAGCTCCAAGACCTAGGGTAGTCAGATAGCCTCCTACATAGACTTTGGCCTTAAGGTACCATCACATTTATCAAGGAATCCCCTATATCCTTTATATACCTTATATTAGGGCACTTCTGCCATAACAAGTGTTCCACTGTAGGCATCAATATTAGTGCTGAAGTAGCTATCAAGTGTAAGTAAGGTTGAGAGGGTTTGGTTGATTATATAATACATCACCAACCTACAACCTCACTTTTGTATTTGTTAGATGGTGTGGACATTAGGTTACACACCCATATAATTTACTAATTAGTATTTTAATTTTTCATGATTATTTTTATGTTGTGATAAGACCTATTTTGTTTTCTAGCTGAGTCAGCCACACCCTTATCTTGTGTGATACCTTAGAGGACTTTAGGATACCATCATCATCTTAATTTCTCATCATCCATTTAGGTTCTCATAATTTGACCATACTATTCACCATATTAGTTTCTTCTCATCATCCTTTGTACATCTTTGTCACCATCCCCTTGTATATCTTGTCTTTGTATATCCTCATCTTGGTCTTATCCACCTTCCACCTTCTTTAGACATATCCACTCATCCTCATGTCATTCCTTTGACCACATTGTCTTTTATTATCATTTTGACTCTACATATCTAGTCATCATATAATACCCATTCCATAATCATTCTTCAATCATCTCCTCTATATTTATCACACATATAGTATCCACCTTAGAAATCCATTTTCCATATTTTGGCCATTATATTCATATAATCCATTTCTTATATCCATTTTATTTTCCCAACCACATCCCCATATTATACCATAATATTTTTTGTACTTTTTATAATCTTTGACTACCACACTATCCTATATTCACACCCCATTCACTCTACATTCATCTTGTAGTATCCATCCCATCTACATTCATACACACTTAGTGTCTATCACCTTCCCAAAAATCCATTTTGTATATTATGACCAATTTTTATCACACATTCACATACCCCCCACCCATAAACTTATTCAAATTTATCATCCTATATGCATCTTAATAAGTCAATCTCTTTTATATCCACCCCATATCAATTAGCATCCACTCCCTTTTCGTACCCTTTTCATGCCCTTTTCTTGATTATCATTTTGTAGTAACTACCCTATCACATATATTATTCATATAATTTTCATTTTCCATAATTTATATCCATTTCATAACACTTTACTCTCTCATTTATCCTTTAGTTACCACCCTATTTACATCACTTAGCACATACATCCACTTTCTATAGCATTATCCATCCTCTATCCTACCCACTTCATTTTCATCTATAAACATTCCATAACACCTACTATCCATCCATGTTTATAATCCTCTTTATTTTTATCACCCCTATCCATTTCATAATACACTCCTTCATTCACTCATCCCATAGAGTATTCATCTACTCACCAAATCATTATCCATCCCCTCTATTATCTACCTCTTTTCTTCATCTAGTATCCATACCCTTTTTTATCTATTTTAATCACCCCCTCATCACTCACATATACACTTCCTTTAATATATTTCTTATCCATATACATTCTCATTTATTCATCTATATCATATTAACTATAGTATCCATCACATCCACATATAGTTATCATCTCTCATATTTATATAGGTTAGATCATTAATCCTTTTACCTCATATCCATCATCCCCATAATAAATCCTTATAAATATATAATTTTTATCCTCTTATATCTATTCCACCCACATAACCACATCTTCTATATCAACCCTATTTTCACATAATAACACCTTTGCTTCATCCAAACTAGTCTGTATATATCATCATATTCATCTAGAAACTTTCATATCTATAATCCCCATACCATATCACATTTCATATAGTGTTTATTCCCCTTTACATCCACATAAATTAACTTGTATAAAGTTATTTTTATAACCCATTTATTTTTTGTGTCTTAATCATCACTTAGTCTTGTATATTCATCCTCCTTATCCATTTGAGCATCCATTCTTCTTAGCCACACCAATATATATATATATATATATATATATATATATATATATATATTCACCACTCATACATCACGTATATACTCATATTTGGTACTTTGATTTGGTGTTTTATCAAAATATTTGTTCATCGTGTATCATACATCTTCTTGTCCACATCTCATTCTCTTTAAATACTAGACTTCATTTTGAAACCAAGGTCTTAAGTGGTCACCCATATTTCTTGAATCATTAATTATCACATCTCTTGAATTTGAATTATCATTACACATATTCTTATAAGATCCTAATCTAGCACCCATCACCATCTTTATCAAATACTTTTGTCCTCTACCACCCATCAACTTCCCTATTTGCTAGTAGAAAAAAATATTTGATCCCATCACTTTTCTCTCTCATCCTTACTAGATTAGTCTCTTAGAGGACTTTATCATTTAGTAATTCTTTTGTTACTCATATTATTATATCATCATCCCTTTGACCACTAAAGGTTTTGGTCTTTAGACAAAAATAGTATTTGAATAATCCCATCTCATCCATCACTCTTCATCACAACCTTCATTCAAAATGGTCATCCATACCCAAGCTCAACTCTGAATTGGTCATGGCTTCAACCAAGACAATAATACATTGGGGAATATAATGGACCCAAATCAAAAATATGATGAAAACCATTGTTATATGCATACACTAAGGTTTAATCCCCTCCAAAATGATGAGGTAAATAATCTCAGTAATCACTATCTTTATGAGAACTAAGATCATGTCTTAGACTGTGCCATAGAAATAAGGGGCATCTTACCTTCCACTTTTGATCACACCCTCTTACATAACCTCATCTAATCATCAAGACCAAACACAACCCATAAACATGATGATTATAATCCTCTAGAATAAGAAGCCATAGACCATGGATTTAATGAAGAAGAGGAATACCCACAACAACTTCATAATAATTGAAATTAAGCTAATAGGAGACATGATATCATTGAGGATTTCCTAGATTAAATGACTCAAAAAATAAACCTATTTCTTGAAAGTCAACATCCACCATCACCTAGACACAATAATACTACTAACAATTCTCATAATAACACCATTGATAATCCTAATAATACTAATAACATAAATAACACTCATAATACCTATAACACTCACATCCCTTAAGGAAGTCAAAAGCACACTAGACCTCTTATGGATCCCTCTTTTTCCCAAGAATGGAAACTGATGAATGAGACTCTCTAATAAATGGATCCAAGATCACAATCCCACCAGTATAGATATGAAGACTTTTGCTTGTCACCATTAGACATGAGCATTTTTCAAGTCCCCTTTCTTTCACACTTTGAAATACCCAAATTTGAAAAATATAGGGGAAAGGGAGATTCTAGAGACCACGTCCAAGAATTATATATGGCTTGTCATGAAGTGGCCTATGAAAATGCCTATTTAATTAAATTATTTTATAAGAGTCTTATTGGGCCAGCCTTGGAATGGTTCATGCACTTACCAAAAGGGATAATTTATAGTTTGGAGAACTCATAGAGTAATTTGTCTACCATTTCCCATACAACATAGAACATGACATATCCATAATTGACCTTTAAAATACTAAGCAATGAAGTGGTGAGAGCTTGGTATATTTCCTACAGAGATGGCATAGCTTGGCAAGCCAAGTAAGATGCATTATTCCTAAAAAAGAATTAGCAAAAATTTTCATGGATAATATTAATATAGAAATAAAATATCAATTAAAACTACAGTGTGCCAAGTCCTTCAATGAAATCATATAAAAGGGGATGTAGATATAAAAATCCCTCGTAGAAAAAGGAACCATAAAACTATATTCCTAAAATGAGCACACTTCAAATCAAGAGAATTCTTTTTTAGGGAAACCCAAGGTCTTCAATAAGAATAAAAATGTTGTCAATGATGGAGTAACCAATTCTAAGACACAACATGTGTAGGCAATCCAAAGAAAGGGACCCATATAATGCCCTATTATCTCTACCATCAAAGTCTCATAAGGTAAGTCTAAGCCTCACACAGGGAAAAGACCCATTACAAGCTTGGGAGTATCACTTACAATAGTCTTAGAATAATTGATTGTTGTCAACATGATTACTCTACCTGAGAATAGACTAGTGGATAATCATCAACCTAAACCTGATTGGTATCATGAAGATGAGTTTTTTAAATATCACTAGGTAAAGGGACATGATACTAAGTAGTATATGTAATTAAATAATTATATCGAAGACCTAATAGAAAGAGGTGATATCGAGATTGAATAAGAAGTACCATTGAATCAATCATCAAATCAGCACCTTGGCATTCATAAAGATCCTCTCTTAAAGCATGATCAAAGGAACTAGAGAACCCAATGAGACTAGGGTTAGGCATCATCTTCCAATCACACTAATTATCATATTATTCCCTACCATTATATTTATACCATCAAAATCCACAAAATCCAAGAACCCACTCCACCTCCATCCCCCATCCTTAAAATTAATAGGACTACAACTAATTTCATTGTCACCACTTGACGCAATAAGATTATCATTCCCACAACACCTCTTTAATATCCTTACACCTCATTCACTGATCATAAGGGAAATATTTCTAAGAAAACATCAAACAATTGAGATAAATCTTATGACATAATTCAGCAATTAGAGAAGACTTCTGCTCAAATATCCTCGATGGAAATTTTGAAAACATCTACCTTACATAGGGAGATATTAAATCAAGTACTAAATGATTTGAAATTACCTAGTGACCTAGATAAGAGTAAATTTTTGGCACTAGTGTTGTATTTATCCCTATCACAACAAGTTAATTTCAGTACCTAGGATCTACCCCCTATTGGCCCATATGATAATTATCCATTATACCTTAAAGTCACCATTTCACATCACCATGTTTCCTTTGTCCTCATAGACAAAGGGTCTACACTCAACCTATGTAATCTAGACTTTATAAATAAATTAGGATACTCAAAGACATCATTTGGACCTAATTTAATAATGATCAAAGATTATGATGATAATGAGAGACCATCAATTAGGACTATATATCTTCCCATTGCCATGAGACCTATAGTTCATCAAACTTCGGTTTATGTTATGGATGTACAATTACCATATAACATGTTTCTCAAAAGGCCATAAATTCATGAAATGAAAGTTATGCCCTCCACTTTTCATCAGTTCTTAAATTTCTCCCATTCAATAATGGAGGTCACCATTCCTAGAGTCATAGATCATCATAGTTGTCAAAAGGATCATTCACCATCACCTTACCTTGGTACTGACAACATCATCCTAAGCCTCACAACTACTAAGTATATCTCTCCAAATCAATTAGAATCCACTTTCCAATCTGAGCTTGATGTCACATGCCTAAATATAAATCCATAAGATGTGGAGAGTATGAGTATAAAACCTTCTACATTGGAAACCTACCCCTCCCTCCATGAAGTTATGGGTCCCTAGATATGAGGAAGAGTAATCCTATTAAGTATCAGTTTAGGCTAACTAATTTTTTAAGCATTGGGTTTTTTGATGATGAGTGCATTGAAGATGGAGATGATTTTTGGTTCATTTCAGATGATGAAATCCTCATTTCTCCTGAGAAAAATTATCTTAGATTCTAGCGAATGATGGAAAATATGTAGTATAAAGGAAAGGGATTGGGAAAAGAAGATCAAGGCCAACTAAAAACTATCATTATTAAAAAACATCCACAAAATGTTGGATTAGGGTATAAAATATATGATGATGACCCAACTGGCATCATTGTGGATTCTCTTCTGACCACTGTGTCATCTCTCCCTAATGAAGACATTGAAACAAAATCTATCTATAGTCACTTCAAGGAGCTTGGTTTCACTAACCTTTTCCTCAATACCACTATATCCACCATCAATGTCTCCCTCTATTATCCATCCCTCATAGTCTAGGAATCAAAAGAGGATCCCACCTTTGACATCTTTCAAAATGATGAGGCCATCCTAGAATTGATGAGAGCTAGATATTTTATGTCGTTTGGAGATAATAAAAAGGGATTTTTCACCAATATTTTTCAATCAGAATATTTTGGGAATATCAAACATCCCATAGTCAAAGTGAGGATGAATATTCCAAAGAGGGAGAGCCTTTCAAAGAATTGGATTAACTTTTATATAGATCATTCATACCAAAAGATTATTTTGAAATTAATAACAAATTACAGGCTGCTTCACTTTTGATGTTTCAAAATTTTCATTACCCATATATTTATAGGATCAATCACCCTCTCTTATTGAGTAAGTGATAGAAGTTAATATCAAAATTGATGAACATCCCAAGATAGTGAGACTGGGGGTATCTCTTATAATAGAGGAACATGAAGTCCTTATTGAGCTGTTAAAGGAGTTTATTAACATATTCACATGGAGCTACACTGACATAACAAGATTAGATCCTTCTCTGGTGGTACACCACCTATTTCTGATCCAAATGCAAAATTAGTCAAATAAAAAATATGAAAAATGCATCCTAAGATGGTGTTACTAGTCAAAAAAGAAATACAAAAGTTCTTGAAAACCAGATTCATCTACACTTTTGATTACTTAAATTGGATCTCTAATATTGTTCTCATAACAAAACCACAAGGTGGAATTTGTATATGCACCAAATTTTGAGATATAAATAAGGCATGTCCTAAGGATGACTTCTTGTTCCCTAATATTGACAACATGATCATAGATTTAATAGCAGGTATGAAATGTTTTCCCTCATGGATGGATTCTCGAGGTATAATAAGATTGAAATAGCCTCTAAAGATCAACATAAAATAGAATTTATCACTTTGTG
The DNA here is from genome assembly GCA_037957365.1 of Torreya grandis. Lineage (NCBI taxonomy): Eukaryota > Viridiplantae > Streptophyta > Pinopsida > Cupressales > Taxaceae > Torreya > Torreya grandis. The sequence continues at coordinate 2,347,240 of JARHVA010002247.1, read as the reverse complement.
GGGGATGTTTTGTTATCAAGTCATGTAATTCAACCTCAATAACATATGGGACACTTATAAATGGTCTATGACTATTATCTTTCATGATATGATGCATGACATCATAGAATATTATGTCAATGATATTCTAGGGAAGTCTCATCTAAGGCCAAAACACCATGTGGTCCTCAAAAGAATCTTTGAAATATTATGAGAATACAAAGTAAGGTTGAATCCTAAAAAGTGTGTGTTTGGGGTAAATTTAGGTAAAGTGTTTGGATTTATAGTCTCAAGAAGGGGTATTGAGGTAGATCTAGTAAAATTCAAAGCAATTACAAAAATGTCCCCACCTTGTAATCTCAAGCAGCTTTACAATCTTCAAGGCAAACTTTAGGCTATATGACATTTTATTTCTTAGTTGGTTGATAATTATCAACCCTTCACTCATCTATTAAAAAAAGGTATTTCCTTCCATTGGAATGAAGAATTCCAATAATATTTTGAGATATTAAAACAATACTTGATAAATCCACCTATTTTATCACTACTAACTCCAAAAAAACCTTTGATCCTTTATATTTCAATAATGTCATGTGCCATTTGTGCTCCCCTTACACATCATAATGATCAAGGTAAGGAGCAAGCTATTTATTACCTCAGTCACACATTGATATCATATAAGATAAACTATATTCCTAATGAAAAGGCATGTTTAGCTATAGTTTTTGCATCATAGAAGCTCCAGCATTACATGCTAAATAATCACATACAACTCATTGTCAAAGTTGTTCCCTTAAAGTATTTACTATCCAAAATAGCACTTATAGGCTAAGTAGCAAAATGGATAATGCTACTCAATGAATTTGAGATTGAGTATATAAATAAAAATGATATAAAAGGATAGGTCATTATAGATCAACTAGTAGAGGCACCTTTAGAGGCTATTGAGCCCATTACAACAAACGTATCAGATGAGCCCATCCTAAATACCTTGCAAGAAAATAGCTGTAAGTTATACTTTGATGGCTCATTTATTACTCATATATCTGGGGTAGGCATCCTCTTGGTCACCCCTCAGGGTGATCTCATTCCAAAAGCATTTCAACTTACCTTCCAATTTACTAATCATATTTCAAAGTATGAATATTTAATAACCAAACTTCAACTAGCTATCAAATGGAATATCCAATAATTATAAGTATTCAAGGACTCATAATTAATTATCATATAGGTCAATAGTGAATTCCAAACAAAATATGAAAATTTACTTCCTTACAAATAATTAGTGGACCAATTAAAGACCAATTTTCAATCCATCACTTTTGAATAGGTTCCATAAGGAAGTAATAAATTATTTTCTTCTGTGGCCACTATTGGTTCACTTATTGATCTCCCTAAAGATCTCTTGGAAGGTAATTTATTGATTGAGCATCTAATCATCTCAACCTATTAATCATTGGATCCACTTTAAATATGTGCCATTGATGATGGTAGTTTCCCTTGGTACCATGATATTTATCAGTGCCTTCATGATAATATCCTTCCCCCTAACCTTAACTACCATTAGTGCAAAGCTTTCATCCATCACACCACATGTTATACAATCCTTGACAACACACTCCATCAACATGGCTATAATGGTACCTTGTTGATGTGTCTAACATCAGAGGAGGCATCTCAGGTAATCAAATAAGTTCATGATGGTGTCTATGGAAGGCACATCAGTGGAATGTCTCTAGCTAAAAATCTCCTCTGAACTGGTTACTAATGGCCAACAATGGACCATGATTCTTGCCAGTATGTGTGTAAATGTGTAGCTTATCAACATCATGACAACCTCATTCATGATCTTACACAATAGTTGGAATATATTATGAGTCCATGGCCTTTCTCCATATGGGGCCTATATTTAATTATAAAGATAAATCCTACTTCATTAGATAGCCATAAATTTATCATCATGGCTATGGAGTATTTTACTAAGTGGTTTGAAATAATGCCACTTACTTACACAATAGGCCTCACAATTTCCAATTTTATTCTTAATCAGATTATTTGACTATTTTAGTATACATTCTAATATAATTTTAGACAATGACAAATCATTAAATAATCAAGAAGTAGAGGTATTATGTCATAAATATCATATCATGCAACATTTCTCCTTCCCATTTATCCCCAAAGCAATGGACAAGTAGAGGCAACTAATAAGACTCATCAAGATTTTGAAAAAGACTATCAATCAAGATGGTAAAAACTAGCACATTCAATTATATCTAGCTCTATGGTCTTGTCAAACAAGTTTCTATATGCCTATTAGGGCCATTCTATATGCTTTGGTCTATGGGATTAAATTCAAATTACCAGTAGAAGTAGAACTCCCCTTTCTCCAACTCTCACTAAGAGGCATCATTATTGACCATAATCTTAGACAAGAGTGGTTACAAGAATTATAACTCCATGAAAAGTGATAGAAGGCCTTGGATTACCTCTAAGCATACCAAAACAAGGTGAAGGGCCAATATCATAAGAAGATTCAGGATAAGGAGTTTGATATTAGTGACTTAGTCTTAAAATAAAATAAAATAAAACACCAATGTAGAATGTGATAAGAACGGGAAGTTTGAAGCCAACTAGCCAGGTCCCTATGTAATTATTACTAATTTTGGGTCAAGGGCATATAAGTTAGCTATGTTTGAGGGAGAAGAATTGGATGATCCAATGAATATCATGTACCTCAATCACTTTTATACCTAATATAGATATCATAATCCTCTATCTATGGGGAACCTCACATCCATTCAGACCATTCATATCCCCACCCCAATAAAAAACAAAATCATCCAATGGTGAAAAATAGCCTGCTAGCACCTTGGGTAAGTACCATGATGAAAACTATTTTTTGGTGTCATGGTAAAATAACCCTGACCCAAGTCTCAACAGTGGGAATCTATCATCAAGATTGAGACAAAAATGTGGGACAACTACTCTAGTCAAAATAAGGGACATGGCTTGTCAAATATAATTTGTTAGAGGGATATTTGGAATCACTAATCCAAACCTGGTCTTTATATGTATCCCCAAATCTCATCATCTCCACCATACCCTCTTAAATCATATTTGACAAATATGTCTACTCTTAGACTCATAAGCAACATCCTACCCCATTCCCATATTTCCAAGCCTCAAATTCACACCTTCCCACAAAAAATAATCATTTTGGAGGGTCACAGTATTAAAAATTCTTGCCTAAGTATCCAAGCATACACTATGATCACTGATTCCTAAAGGGTCCTCATGACCCTCATTTTTTAACTTGATTAGACTTTCACCATGAAAGGAGTGACACCTCAGGTATATATTGTATATAATCCTCACATCATCATTTGATCCTTTGTCCATATCCACTTTTGATCATATCATCACTCATCTACATAATTGTCTTATCATTAATTTTATAGAATTGTGTGTTTTTCATGAGTGTGTGTTGCATTTTATGTATATATTTGAATGTCTTATTTAGAATAGTTTTCATGTAACTTTATTTTTATCTAGGAATAAGGATGGCATGGGTGACCCCTAGAATTTTTCTTCAGGAGGGTCATCTCTCAAATGGATTTCCCCCATGAATCTTTGCTATCATGCCTAGGACTTGTCATGTCATTGGCACATGGAAATTATGAGAAATATTAAAAAGGATTGCATGTGTCCACACTTTGGCAAACTTCCAAAAATCCCCCCCATCCTAACCAACCCTCCTATCTAATATATCCCCTCCTAACCAACCCTCCTATCCTAGCCACAATCTCATCCTACCCATCCTCATCCCATGACTAATACACCAAATCATATTCCCCCATCACCCTACCTCCATGGTGCAGGAGGATTTATACCACTAACACTTCAAATGTAGTGAATTAAATGAAGCATTAGTCTTTTATAACATAACCTCCCTTTGAAGGTGAAATGTGTAATCAGCATACCATGACATATCATATAAAAACATACATAAAAGAAAAATAGTATCCCATATATAAGTATTGAATCATAGAATATACAAAATATCTATCACTATGTCATCAATAAAATGCTACATCTATAATATCCATACATCATCATCACATCATCTACATGTCTCATAGTACCATAATCTAACATATAAAGCTAAATCACATCTTATATACATGTCATCATCATATAACTATAATAAATCCATCTCATAACCATGGAACACTAAATAACATCCATACATCATTTAAAATCATCATCATGAATAATTATCAATAATCCAATATACAATATCCACATGAAATCTATGTCAAAAGATATAATACAATCACATGAGCCCATGGGGAAAGAATGAGCTATAATACAAAAATACCCTATACATATAAACATCTAATATCAAGGATACAGCCCTGGTGGCCTCAATGGTCCACTAACACCCCTAGAAGGCTACTACATAGATGATTGATTGGTACAGAAAGAGTCTACATGATGACCATATAAAATTATAGCCTCATATAAAGTCCTATAGTACTGATCATCTCGAGTTAGCGATATAATCTAGGCCATTACCCCCATCATCCCTTATCTTCTATAACCCTCATTAAATACATCACTTTCCCTCTCTTACATGGATAACTATCTAATTAATGCCTAATTATGAGACTATAACTATGTAATCTGACCTATAAATATGGCAACCTGAATCTATAGTGTTATAATATGTGTCTACATATGTCCAATCTACACATCCTATTGTATAGCCTATGATCACAAGGAAGTAATATGGGTATCCTAATGTGCCACCTATGCTTGCAATGGCATAACCTATGATTATAAATACATCACCTACCCATCTCTCTATGTAAGATAGGCTTGTAATTTGGTAATCTTCCCCTATGCCTACACTAACTAGATATCTCCCTAGGTAGTCAAACTCTAAAGGTGGGCCTATAGCTGATCCCTCTCATAGGTAATCCTAAAAAAATTAGATATATGAGCCTAGATCTCCATCTATAAGTGTACTATCATGGCCTCATCCTCAGCTAGTCTCAGTGGCTAAGAGGGACCTATACCACTACCACTACCTATCTGAGTCTGTGTCTAGGCCACTCCTATATCTATAGCCCTATTAGTCATTGAGCCTATACCTATGTTGATGTTACACTCCCACCATCATCATCCACATCCATGACATCTTGATCCCCTCCTCCCTCTTATACTCTCTTCATGGGCATTTGTCTCCTCCACCTCACTCACCTATGAATCCTAGCCCATTCTTATAGTACCCATCTCACCACACCCCCCTGAACTACCACACAAGGTCAAATCAGTCAAATAAAAACTTGTGACTACCACCATGTTGCATAATCCAATATCACCCTTAGATATATAATGGGCATATATCTAACATAGCATCAAGTCTCTTAGATAAACTACCCTAATATGATCTCTCCTACTCATTACATGAAAACAAGCGCTCAGAACTTGGTACATCCTACATAAATCTAAACTAGTGCTAAAGTCAATCTAGTCTATAACTATTGATAATATAATCCAATCACCTGATCACATAATATGGTGTCAACATAAATTGGGTTCACCCCTCATCATCCTATCTAAATTGAATCCCCCTATATGACATCTATGTGATGTGCTCTAGTCTTAGACTGTCAAAGGCCTCCTTATAGTATCACATCTCCCCAGTATGGCCTAATTATACTCCTAGAATCACATGCCATTATAAAATCATAGGTTGACTAGGATCCAACCTTACAAGTGTCCCTAAGGGCTATTGGATCACAATATGCTCCCAACTCGATATCTATAGTAGTAAAAATGGGTTGAAATTCCATGCACCCTTATAAGCTCCTAAATGTATCTCTTTATATAAATATGCTAAAATAATGGGGCCCTAGGTAAATACTCGATGACCATGTACCATGTCATCCATTACATCACCTAAACCTAGATGAAACCATTATTCGCTCTTGTTTGACAATAGGATGTCAAACATAAGATCCATCATCACCAGTGTCAATCTATTTAAAGTACCCTTGTGATGGTATAAGTCTAGGTTGATATAATTATCTCATAAACCTATCTATAAGCTCCCACTTAGCCACTACAGTGTCCATGATCTTTGGTAAATCCTATCTCCTTGCATGGGTAGATGGAAAATCTTGTAGATATCCTCTAGGGTCATAGTCATCTCTTCAAACATAAAATAAAAGGTACTCATCTTTGAATGCCATCGCTCCATGAGTGATGTAATCAAATCATGATCGATGTGAATCACTAACATCATTACCACATAATGAAGACCCACTAAATCAATCACCCCATATACTCCTCTGGTTTTATGTGCTACATCTCATGTAATATCTTAGGATGTCATGATCGAGATACCAGTATACCTAAGTCCTCCTACACCAAAAACAACATCTACCTATCATTATCCCTATCACTCAAGAACCTAGTTTATCCAAAGCACACCCATCCCCTCTCTCATCCCACCTCTCATCCTAAGTTTAAGTTCACCATCCATTAAACTACCTAAGGACCCCTTTCAAATCACCCATCAAACTACTAAAGACCATATTATTAACCCACTTCCTCTAACTAACTATTTTTTTTACCTAACTTTAATTTTTCACCCATTCAAAATACAAAGTAACAAGGTTGTTTACTCACGAGAGGTACAGCCTCGACATATCTCTAGTGCTCTTAGACTCTCTCACTATGATGGGAAGCTCAAGGAATGTGGTCCATCTCTTTTGATCTAGAGTTCAGTTCACCAAGGACAAAGAGTGAAAATGACCCATATCCTAACCCTTTTATCTTATATGACCACCTCCCCTCAGCCATCATTTGTCCCTTATCACTATCCTATTGTTGAATTAATCATTTATCAATCATGTATCATTTTAATCCCTAAATCTTATTTAAAGTGGATCTTTATCATATAGCAATTGTCTTTATCCTTTTATCCCTTTTCAATATTTTTGTAGAATGTATCCTTGCTACTAGAACCTTCATCCACTTGAACCCATCTTATTTTAAATCAATTTTGTCTTATCATTTAATCACTTTCTAGGCAAATATCCCTTGTCTAGACCCTTCACTTGAGCAACTTCATCATCACCACTAGGGCATCTATTCTATCAATTAGGGCATCCCAACCCTATCTAGTTCAGAGTCTTATCCCAACCCAAGTTTCATTTTGAGTGACCATCCAGGTCATTATTTTCCCTACATGCTACCCTGAGGGGGCATCATATCCTACTAATTTTAACATTATGGTTTTTCTTTGAAATACCACCACTCATAATGTCTATTTAAAGATGGGGAAAATGTATGCATTAAAATATTCTCACCCCATTAATTATAATAATTCTTACTAATTTGGCCTAATTCCCATATTCCCTTGCTATATTAACCATTTACTTAATACCCATATCCCATTCCTACATTTCACATAACCTTCATCCCATCCTAAGATTAATTGATCCTCTCATTAAACCTTTAATAAACCCACATTATCTACTAACCTACTCCCTAATCCCACTAACCAATTTTAAATTCAAAAATATTCCAACCACCCACCTACCACCCTACACTAGCCTTTCATAAAACCTTAAACCCTATGGGGAGATTTCTAGAATTGGAGGATTTTATAAATCTTCCCTAAATTGGCCCCTTCTCTAGAAGTGTCTAATTCTAGAGATTTTCATGGAATTAAAAATTTCATGAAATTTTATTGGCCCCAGATCTTAAAGGCCTAAGTTTGAATTTGGATCCTTGATTTCCCCCCATTTTCCTATAAAACTAGGCTCTCCTTCCACCCTCAAGACTAATGAAAAATTGTCCTCAATCCTTTAATCACTCCTATATCATCCTTATTATAATTTTAGTGTCTATTTGAATCCATTATCTCCATCATGCATCCATTGGAAGCTATTGTAAAAGTATCACAAGCAATCCAATAATCAAGCATTTTACATCAAATCATTTGCATTCAAATCCTGGAATGGAGGAATGAGAAGGTAAATAGGGTGGTAAGAATGTTTTAATTTCTCTTATTTATATCCTTTATCATTCCTATTTGTGAAATTGATTATTGGGTTTTATTGTCTCTTTGATAATATTTGCTTAGACTTAAAATTTGGTGCACAAGCATCATATACTATGAGATATACACTTTCACTAATGGGTTCTTAGGATACCATCAAGTCCAAATTGAGGATAAGGATAATCCCAAAACTACCTCTGTGATATAATGGCATTGTTTTTCATATAACTTGATTCCATTTGGACTCAATAATGTGTCATTTGTATTCTCCCGAGTGGTGATCACCACTTTTAAGGACTTCATTCACAAGTTCATTCAAGTGTACGTAGATGATTGGACTATGTATGGGTTGGTGAAGGATCACTAAAATAACTTATACCTAATGTTTGAGAGATATAATGAATTATAGATCTTTTTGAGCCTCAATAAATGTGTCTTCACAACACCATTTGATATTTTTCTCAAGTACATCATCTATAACAAAGGATTGTTATTGATCCATTAAATATCACCATCATCCTTCAGCTCCAGACCCCATCAACATAGAAGGAAATTCATTCCTTTCTTGGAAACTATAGATATTATAAAATTTTCATAAGGAAACATGCAAAGATTGTGGTGTTTCTAGAAGACCTCTTATGCAAGGATGGCCCATTCTATTGGGGTGAAGCAGAAGAAGATGCATTTGAGACACTAGAGCTCAAACTAGAAATCACACCAATACTATAATTTCCCAACTAGATGACTCTATTCCACATCCATGTTGATGCATCTATTTATGTAATTAATGTCATTCTGGCATAACCTAATGAAGTCCAATTGGACCATCCCATTTCTTTCACAAGCATAAAGTTGACCAAAATAGATTAGTACTACACCACAACTAAGAATGAGGTACTTTCCATGGTCTATGACCTATAGAAGTTATGATATTAATTATTGGTAACCCCCTTCATCTTCTTTATTTATCATAAGTTTTTTAAGTACTTGTTGAACAATCCCATTCTCCATGATTGCATATGTTGATAGATAGTTTTGTTTCAAGTGTTCTAGTTCTTTATTATAGTCAAATTTGGGAAATAAAACTCAATCCTAGACCATCTATCTTGTATTAAATTTGGCAATGTGGTAGTGCCTATGAAAGATGATATGTTATACATGTAACTTTATAGGGTCTAGCATATCCTAAAAGATTTATTAGAGATTATTACATTTCTAATGTCTAGATCTACACCCTAGACTATGATAACTAAAGAGAATATGTAGCTCATAGTTCTTGCTACCTCCTTTCAACTTATTAGTAGAGAACTATAAAACTTAAGCTAAGATGAAGTATTGTATTGATGTGTCCTAAAGCATAAATGGGACATAATATTGTAAGAGTTGCATGAGGGGATTATTGGAGGCCATTACACTGTGGATGCTATGGTACACAGGTTATTTTAGTAAGGCTTGTGGTGGCCTTCTCTCTTTCAAGATGCAAAAGAGTGTGACAAGTCATGTGACATCTACTAGTGCATAAGAAAACCAAACCATCATTATGAGATGCTTATCATTCCCATTCTTTCCTAGACACCATTTGAAAAATGGTCTATTGACTTTTTTTGGCCTATTGCTCTTACTACAAGGTGCATAAGCACATGATACATTCTAGTAACCATAGACTATTTCACTAAATGGGGTAAGGTAGTGCAAACCAAATATTGCATAGTCGCCACAGTAGAAATTTTTTTGGGAGATATTATTAGTTAATATGGGAACCCACTTAGTTTGAATAGCAACCATGATGTGTACTTCATTAATGAAACTATGTAGATCCTACTGACTAAATACATGGTGGTGTACCATAAGGCAACACCTTATCATCCCCAAGTGAATGGCACCACTTAGGCATTCAATAATATATTGGGAATGTGCCTCACAAAGATATGTAACATTGGTCATAAGTATTAGGATGATCATGTGTCAATAGTACTCTTGGACTATCATACTACATATAAGTACCTGAATAAGGCTACACCATTTCAACTAGTGTTTAGCATAGAGGCCCTTCTACCCATATATTTTCTAGTACCTTTATTATGCATCATTCATATTAGTCATTTGGATGACTAAGATTCATTAAGTACATGATTGGAAAACTTGGAGAACTTGGATGAGACATGTGTCCAAGCAATATGGAGTCAGCAAGTAGAGAAGGTACAGTAGAAGTTGTTACATGATAAACATATCAAGCACAAGGTGCATACTAAAGGATCATTAGTCTTTCCATATCACTCAAAGTACCTAAATCATCTAAGAAAGCTAAAAATTAGGTGTATGGAACCTTACATCATCAATAACATATTGGATATCTGTGTATGTAAGCTGTACACATTGATGGGTGAAATTCTCCATGGGAATTTCAATGACAACTAATTGAATCCTTATATATAATAGAGTGTAATTTTCACCATCGGACATGGAATTCCTAGTCATAAGTCAGTTATGTTGTGCTAACCAAAGTAAAATTTGGCACAAGCCAAATCTTTGATAATGTTTTGTGTTTTTTGTGTTAGGTGAATAAGCAAGGCACTTTTAGGCTCACATGAGAATTATTCTGGTGCTTACACAAATAATTCTACTTAGGTGAGTTGAGTATGGATGCTTTCTATGTGCCTAAGGCTAAACATCTAAGTTTTGGGGTGTATGGAATTTTAAAGACTTAGAAGGATATGAGGACATGTTAACAAAGGAAGGGTGCACAAGATGCTAGTGTTTAAGAAACTATGAGATAATAAAGTGTCGAAGGACAATCACAATAATTTATATGGGGTAGGGGTAGCCAAAAGCAAAAATATATGAAAGTGCAAAGAAATTGACCAAGAAATGGAAGTGTGTTTGAAAGAAAATATAGCTAGAAGAGAATATGGAATAGATGAGGTTAAATCATGTGCATGTGAAGCATTTTGCCCATGTTTCCATAATAAAGGTGAAGGTCATGCTAAGGTGAATGAAGCACAAGAGGAAGATCATCAAGATAGATATTACCCACCCAATGATTGATAGGAATTGACCATTTGAATCACTTGTCACTTCACCTAATACAATATTAATAAAATTTAGTGTGGTGATGGTAGAAGCACAAAGATCTACAATAAATGTCAATATGGTGGTGGAGTTTTGTTAATTTTATGGGTTTAGTAGATTGCAATAAATTGATACACTACCATGCCATTACTCACCTACAATTAATAAAGTATCTAAAATTAAGGTATAAAAAATCAAATGACTAACTATAATAGGTTACAAACCTTGTGTGAATTTAAACCCATAACCAAAGCCAAACCAGAGTTAAAGCCAATAAAAAATGAGAAAATGCTACCAAAGTGAAATTTAATAGCACCCACATCCACCAAATGAGAATAGTTGAAAAGAGAAAGAGACTGTGTTCTAGTTGATATTAAAAAGGAGGCATGTGGAGAGAGAATTATAAGAGAACCAAGGGGTATAAATTTTGAGTGATGCCATAGCCACCATTAATAGTGAATGAAGCTCAAAGAGCTGAAGTCATAGTCATAGACCCTATGATTGTGAACAAGTGCAAATAAATATGAAGGGCTTCAAGAAGATCAACTGATCACACTTCAATAGTAGCCAATTTATAATAGGTAAGAAGAGGTTAAATTTAGGTCCATAATAGGTATAGAAGGGTTCCATGAAGGCATGAATGGTAGATTAAATAACCACTATAAATAAAATGGTGTATCTAGTAGAATTTTTGGCATCATTTTGATTGACCCTAAGGCAATCATAAATCTTACATATAAATAAATACAATTTCTGCATAAGGTCATAATGGGGGAGACATGGGTATCCTTTGTGCACATTTGTAGATTAAATGAGTACAACATCACATGTCAAGCAACATATAAGAGATTAACTAGGACTAGGTGGTTGATACAAAAATGAATATGAAGGTGGGTACACTTTGGGATTATATGAAATCTCCATTTGAGACAAGCTAGTGACCATTAGCATGACCTAGATGTATAAGCTATCAATTTTGGCAAGCTAGATGAATTAGTGTAATTTATCCTCTCACACATCCATGGTGATCACTTTTACTTCATGGGAAGGTGTATGCATATCTCATCACACCTCATCATTAGGATCACAATATTCCTAAGCATAGGGATGGACATCTATCAGATGATGGAGGATGATGCAAAGTTGGATAGGGTTGTGAAACTCTTAGGCTACTATAAGTTAGGTTTCACATTCCTAATCAAAGACATATAGGACCTTAGTCTAAGGGTAATATTGTGCTTTGTGATATCCAATCTATGCCTTGGTGGATGGTGGACCAATATAAGCAAGACATACTTATGCATTTCCCACAACATGGTACATGGGGTCCAATTCAATATTACAAAATTTATTGTAGAGGAAATTGTGAAAAATATGTTAGAATGTCACAAGGCACATGAAACCTTTAGGTAGGGGTCCATGATAATATTGATAGTGATGGAGGATATTGGTGTATGGTGATTAAATTAATTTATGGGTGTTCCCACTGCACAAGGACTCCCCATCATAGAAGTAACAAAAATTCACCTACCCACTTAGTTTCTCCCAAAAATACAAGATAAGAGTACTAAGGTGGTGTGCCCAATATGTAGAGGCATTCAGGATTGAATGGTACATCCTATAGGATCTCCCCAAGCACATGATAGGCATGGTTATCTTCACCATCATACAAAAAATTTATGTAGTGTGTTTGGTACTCACAGATGAAAACCTCTCTAGTTGGCTGAAGTTGCCTTATTTAGTTTTTGTTAAATGTTTCATAGCAATGCTAAGGAGAATTCCCAATGTGTAGTAATTATAGATCCTGATAAAGGCCATAAACTAAGAAATGAGAAGGTTAAGGCACCAGTATGTGTGGCCAAGATAAAATTCCACAAAGTATTGAGGAGGATGACTCTGACCAAATGGACCTATATCCCCTCCAAAGGGAAATTATAATTAGGTGCATCTTTAATATATTATATGAGATAAATCCATTTAAGGGTGTCAACCCTAAAAAAGATGATGATCACCCCCTATTGATTAGTGAATAATGGAATCCAGTGCCAAAAATAGAGTAAAAGTCTCCCAAAAAAATAGGGAGAGACACTTGAGGAAATCCAAGATCACATCAGGTTGAAGATCACCTCTGATGAACAAGTTACTCCTCTAGTACCTAAGAAGCATGTAACCTTCATACTAGAGACTACTTCCTCTAGCAAGAAGTATAAAAATAAGAAGTCTAAGGGACCCATTACACTCCCTATAATGATTTTGGTGAAAATGGAAGAGGAAGAGGCTCTCATGCATGGAAGGGAGGAAGAGACAAAGGAAGAAGGAATAAAGACCTATGATTTAACAATTTTGGTAATATTGAAGTCTTATTCCTATTTTATTTAATGGTTAGAGTAAATTAAAATATTAAATAAATATGCAATAATTAAGCTATTGATTTATATAATTTGATTGTAATTTGAATCTTTCTAAAAATAGTAATAAGGGAGAGAAAATGAGACTTAGCTAGAAACTGATTGGGACGGCTGTTGTAGGGTCTGAAATTCACTATGAAGAAATGAGAGTGTCATAAATTAAGATCTATCCTTCATTTTATTATTGGATAAGAGAAAAAAAAATACACCCTAGGGTTTGGTGCTATTTTCCTCTTCTACCCCTATTATCTAAGAGATCTAAGCTTTCTAGGTTTTGTTCATTGTGTCTGTGTGAGCCTACCTATGAAATTTTAACTATTGGATATCCATAGAACTCCCTATAGATCTAGTTTAGTCTTCAAGCCCTAGACTCCATATTACTTTGATAAACATTTGGAAAGATTGGGGTTAGTGTATGTAATATGCATTGAATATGTATCCACACCCCTTGTGTGGGCACACTACCTACATACCAATACTCTAAAGAGGGATCAAGTCATATGTAGTTCTCCTACTTGATGTGCCTTATGTAATAGTGTAGATGAAGATGCAAATGTTAACATTGGGTGTGTTTTAGTTGGCTACAGACTAGTGTAAGGATTTGAATAAGCTTGTATTAGTATTGATTGGTTATATGTAGAGAATAGGGAAGATTGCCTTAGTGGTTTTGCTTGTATTCTAACTTTCTTTGTAATAATTACCAAACCCTTCTAAATGAACTTTAAATGGGATTTTATAGAGATTTTTTTGTCATGGGTCAAATGTATTCATGTTAGGCCAACAAGGAGGATAAGAACCAGAATAAAATGATTTTTGGTGGTAAAAATGCACTTTAACAAGAACATTATAAATTAACACCCTAGGGTTCAGCACTATAGTCCAAGTTGAACACTGTTGTGCTTAAAGAATGGGACCCATGGGGATGGAATCATCACTATAAATGCTACCTAAAAGAGGTGGAATAAATGTATATAAGGCTATAGATGATTGGGAATCATTGAAAAGATGCCTAGGAGGGTCATGAGAGTAACCAAGAGGGACCTATGGGTTAGGTGGTCACACTCAAGTTACCAAATTTCACATTTTATATGACTAAATTTCCCCCCCCCCTTATTATATTGATGAAACAAAGAAAAATACTAGGATAAAGGAAAAATATAAAGTGTACCTGAACTTAATTGTAAGGGTGAAGCTCATGAAGCTATGTAATGTTATGTGTGCATAGAGAGAGAACATTATGAAGTGTATATCTATAAGATAAAATAAAGAGTATATCAGTTCTTACTAGATACACTATATCTAAAATAAGAATGTATAAAGCTAGGTAAGAGAGAGAGGAAGAGAAATAAATGAATACACCTCACTGAGTATGTGAACTAATACAAAACCTATTGTGATGTTGAGTGATGTTGGATGGTGTTGAAAAATGTTGGGTATGTGTTTTACCAAGAGTAATATCATGAATGGAGATGAGTGGTCAATTCCTCAAGAGTGGATCAAGAATGAAAATACTATCCCTTTGGCTCCATCATTGCCTACTAAGTTAAGCTATGTGTTCATACATGTGATAATTGATGTTTTGACTATATATCCAATCCCTCTGAATAGGTGGCTCAAAAATATAAAGTCTAGTTAATCCTTTCACTCCATCATTTCCCTATGAAGTGAAGCTATGAACTAATACTAGTATGAAATGTGTGTCATATGGGATGGCTCTTGAAGCCCATGAATGTTTTGTAATCTAACAATGTGGCATGGATAACTGAATGTATGTTAGAAACTATGCCGCTCTTGGCAACTCTAAAACTTGTCACTAGGCTTATATAAAATCCACTCTAAAATGTGGAGGTTAGTCTTATATGAAATCCACTCCAAAATGATTCCAACCACTTTTAGATGCAATAAGGCATCCAACTACTAAGAATGCTTGGGTAATGAACTAAACTCAAAAAGAAAATAAGACAAAAGTTCCATGCACATTTCCCCTAATCACTGTTATCTGAAACATGGATTCTGATCTAGAATTTATACCAACTACCCTATCTAAAATTGGAATTGAGAGACATCATGCCATACATAATAACCCCTATATTTGGATTATTTGAGAAAACCTATACTAAAACTATTGTATCTAAACTAGTTTGAATATGTAAAACTATAATTGAACCTACCTTTCTACATGTGTCTAGAAAATTTGATTTTTGTGTTGTTTGGATAAGAGTGCTAGAAATGGACACCCTACTATCGATAACTATAGTCCAATCTTGGCACTATTGTCTTGGGGTAATTCTGATGACTATTCTATAATTATCACTATCTACCTAGTTTAATCTACCTAGATTAATGTCTGGTTGTTGTTTTGGGTGTTCTAAAAACTATTTTTTTTACTGTTAGGAGCTATAATCTCTATGATAAAACCCCTATTTGTTACCCCCTCTTTTGAGGGTAGGAATGAAGACCCTATAATGACTATCCTCATAATAAATATCCTTGTAAGTGTGTTATGATATAAAGAGACATGATATAGCAATGATAATCAACAAGATATCTCAAGATATAACATGGTTTGTAATGAGAGATTGCTAGATCAATAAAGCTATGCCTAGATGGATATAATAATGTAATAGCATGTGTAATATATTGAATTGAAACTAGAAGTTTGGATAGTTATTAGTTGTTAGTTATTAGTTGGTAAAGAGAGATGGATCATGATGTCCATCATGACATTCAAGAAATCAAGATAATGCATGATGTGGATCATGGAATTACAAATAATTGAAAAAAGACAAGCAACAAGCACATAAGTCAAGAATTAAGAACCATACAAGAGTGGTCAAGGGACCAAGAAAACAAGTGACATGGGCACATGTCACTCAAACTAGAAAGCAAGTGTACAAGACAAGTTCAAATGCCACATACACATACAAGTGAAACATACAAGGTTGGCATGAAAGCCATAATCACATAGAAGACTACAGACAAAGCGCATTGGAAAATATCCTAATACACACAAGAGGATAGAAGCAAAGGACATTGGCAAATGTCGTAAGGCACATACAAGAGACAAAATAAGAACTGAGAAAAGCAATCACATCTATCTATGCAAATCAAAAAAGGAAGGCATGTAATATACTAGAAATATAATTGCATCTAAATAATCAAATCAAAAAGTGAAAGTATACAAGACATGTAGCACAAGACTAGGTATATGCTAAGAAATACAAAAGTACTATATACTAGTGGAATGTTGATAGAGTAATCTATGTAAGCTAGTAAATAATGTACATCAACATGATAAATAAAATGTGTGGTTTAGGATTGACATAAACTGGATGGTATAGTCATATGGAATATTCCCCTAATGGGTATATATATCAATATATGTCTTAAACATAGAAGTAGGATGCTTCTTCAATGGGCAGAGTGAAGCAATCATGGATTTGGATGTCACCACACACTCAAAGAAGATCAAGTGAAGCATGGTAATGTAGATAAATTGATAAACAATATCGTATGATAATAAATGTAAGTCTAGCATATATTATAAATGTAAAGCATGGATAATGCATACAATAAAAATGTTTTTAAAATTTTGAATTATTTGAATGTATTTTTATTTTAGAATATTTGATTGTTTTTTTACTTTTTAAATAATTTATGTACAATCAAGAATAAAAAGACTATGTTCAAGTAATATGGAGAATAAATTATATTAACCAATGAGTCTCATGTGAAAATTCCTATCATGGTATCATGTATCCAGGAGAGGGATCATGTATGATCATGAAGCATGATGGAAGAGCTAAGACTATGGCTCAAAACATTATGTATGATATAAGTGTTCAAAAATATCTAAAGTAGAAACCAACTATGGGTTCCTCCTATAACTCTGAGAAGTGGATGCAACTATAGGGATCTTAGGGACCCATCTAGTAGTAGGAGAATCTCTCTAAATATGTGCTCTATGTGTAGAGGCATGAGATCTCAATGATATTTCTCTAGGTGTGAATACTATAGCTAAAATATATCTATAATACTAAAACTATGGTTACTCTAAAAGAGACCTCTGTGGAAGTGCATGAAATTTCTATGCTAGCAATGGAGGCTTCAACTATGTCTGAATCTAAACTGGAAGAGCAACTAAAATTGGTGGAAAAATCAAAACTAGTGATTGAACTAAAATTAGTGATGGAAAAATAGAATATGGATCTAAAGTATGGAGTGGTAACTCATATGGAACTCTAGCAACTGTGACAACCTGATTAGCATGAATGAATTTCACACATCTATGAACTATAGAAGGTACTACTCAAAGTTTCTAAATCCATGATCAACCAAGTAACATATCAAAAACTCCTACACTAGGAACAATAGTAAATGGTGTGGCCATATGTGTTAGACTAACCTATAGAGTAAGTACACTTTCACCTAATGAACTTTATATGTGCCCAATGAATTCATTGATAATTGTGTCTTTCAAGGTAATATTTTTCTATAAATATCCCAAATGATGTAATAATGTCATGGTGCACATGTTCACATTGGGTACATTATTGATGAGAACACTATGAATAAAATGCTTATAAATGTAATCTTTGATAAAGAGTACATGATAATCAAAATCATCCTCAACTATATCTTGTTCTGAGAAGGAGATGGAAGGTCTAGCTAGAACTCTAGAATTATATATACCAATCATGTTGCTCAAAGGATGAAACTTAACTAAAGGTGTCGTATATGTATCTAGTCGGTGATATGAATGATATGTATGGTGAACACCTTATGTATCCCTTATCTCTTGTTTAGAATGCTACAAAAAATGATCTGAGAAGAATTTCAAAGTTACATCCTATGTTTGCTTTGCCTAAGGAGGCTCAACTAAAGTGCCAAGATCTATAATGTTTCCATATATCAAGTCCTATAGCTTGTGTCTCAAACTGATGCATCTATTTTTTGTATGGCCTAGTGCCCTATAAAACTTTAAAAATGCATGTTGATCATATCCCCATAGAAGAGGCTTTGTTTGATCAACTTCTCAAATAGGAGGGAGAGATATGATATTACATTTCAAAAGTTATTGTAAAACTCTAGCTAGAGGAACTAGTAGATTGGTAAAGGTTCCTCAAGAAGGTGATAATAAGACCACTCACTGAAGGGGATCTAAAGCCATATTGAATGTAGGTTGATTTTGACTCTTGCTATCATTGACCTTGACTTTGTATTAGACTTTATTGTTACTCTTGTTTTTTATTTTTGATATACTTGTGTACTTGAGTTTTCCCATTGAAATTAGCTTGACTTCCCTTTCCTTTAGTGTATGACATAACTTAGTGAAGGAAGAGAAAATTTTAAACATTATTGACTCGTATAAAGCTGGTAGAAGACTCTATTTGATCATGTCTTGTAACTCTTGATCGACCATGGGGATAGTCATCTTCGCCAAGATAGTCTTATATCGAAGAACATAGTCAATGAGATACTCATTTGACATTTTTTTATGTTGTGTGACTTGGGCATATGAAACCTTATCACCAATGTTTATGCTAAAATGAACTAAGAACATGCCAGCTAAAGGATTGAATGCATTGATTGATTGATTTAGTAGACTATAAAACCATTATAAAGCATAATCATATAGACTCCATGGAAATAGCTTGGTAAGTAGCCAGTCATTTGGTATATAGTCCAAGCATTTTATGTGAAAAGCTCTCAAATGTGTCTCTAGATCACCCTTGCCATCATATAGAGTGATCTTGGGTTGAACAAAACCTTTTGGCAAGAGTGTAGAAATAATATGACATGTCAATGGTATATGCAGTAGAGACAAAGAATTCAAAGCCTATGTAGGTCTAGAGGCACCTTGATCAAGATTTAGCACCTTAGATTGAAGAGATCATATCTCGTACACAAGGTTTTATGCATTAGGAGACAAAGATGTACTAGTTGTAGCTGGTGGCATAGAGCGACGTTGGGCTACTATAAGGGGTTATTGAGACATAGTTACCCCAGTAGTGTCATTTAAAACTAATTTCTCTATGTTTTATGAATATTGACCATTGTTAACTTTTTGTTGTTCCTCTTGAATTATTTTAAGCATGTCATCTTACATGTTAGGGTGTTCAGTTAAAAGTTATTGAAGTTACCTTTTATCAGTTTTATTAAAACTAGTGTATTAGGCCATTATTAAGGTAGGAAAACAAATCAAAAATTGATTGATTTTTTTTTTAATAATTTGTATTAATCAAGGTGCTATGGAAGGAAATTTATAAATATAGGAAATGTAAAGTCCTAAAAATAACAAACTAGAAAGTGTATAAAAAGGATACGAAGCTCACAAACATGTAAGGTGATACCTCAAGAAGAAAATAAGATGCTATGCCTCAAACTTATCTCATGTATGAGGATAGGAATAGCTGACTTGTGGCTTACTTATCCCTCTTTGATGCTTTATCACATTTCTCTATGCATTCATTTGGTTAGTAGATCAGCCTATGAAGTAACCATGGCCTAGTTAGACTATATATAGGAGGTAGTAGGTAATTGTTTATCATTATATATTGTGAATTCTACTCTTATTGAACCTTGTGGAGGTTTCCCCCTCAAAGTGGCTTATCTATTATCATATATTCTGATATATTTCAGTCATATTTGGATCTAACTCTACTATTATACTTTATTGTTGAAGTAATTTCATTACATAGGAGCTAGTATATGTAACTAGGGTTTTAAAATATGATTTATTTTTTAAATTAATAATGAATTTTAAAATTTGATGCAAATTTTTTATTTAAATATGTAAATAAAAAATCTAAAAATAATTGGAAAAATACTGAGAAAATACCAAGACTTAGTATGGGAAACTAGGGCTTGAAAGAAAAATTATTTTAAAATTTAATGATAATTTTTTATTTTATTATGCAAGTAAAAAAATCAAAAAAATGTAGTAAAAATTAGTAGGAAATTTACCCTGGGTTTTCTAGGGTTTTTATGTATGAACAAAGTAAGTTGTGTTCACTAAATGATTTAACAGTTTTAGGAATATTAGAGTTTTATTCTTATTTTAGTTAAGGGTTTGAGTAAATTAAATCAATAAAAAGATATGAAATAATTAATATATTGATTTGTATAATTTAATTGTAATTTAAATATTTATAAAATAGTAATAAGGGATAGAAAATAAAACTTAGTTGGAAACTAACTGAGATAGCTATTACAGGGTCTAAAATTCACTGTGCAAGACTAAGATAGTATTTCAAATCAGGATCTAGCCTTCATTTTATGATTAGATAGGAGGACTAAAATAGTACACCCTAGGGTCTAGTGCTATAGTCCTCTTATTCCACTATTTTTTATGAGATCTAAGTTTTTTATGTTTTGTTCACTATATCTATGTGAGCTTACCTGTGAAATTTTGACTATTGGATGTCCATGGAACTCCCTATAGAGATAATTTAGTATTCAAACCCTAGAATCTATTATTATTTGACAAAATTTGAGAAAAAGGGGGTTATTGTGTGTAAGATTCACTAAACATGTATCTATACCCCTTGTGTGGGCATGTTGTCTATATACCAATACTCTAAAGAGGGATCAAGCCATATGTTGTTCTCTTACTTAGTGTGCCTTATGTAATAGTGTGTATGAAGATGAAAATGATAAAATTGGGTGTGCTTGATGTGTCTACAGAATAGTGTTAGGATTTGAATAATATTATATTATTATTGGATAGCTATATGTAGAGAATAGGGAAGATTGCCTTATTAGTTTTGCTTGTATTCTTGTTTGCTTGGTAATAATTGCCAACCCCTTCTAAATGAACTTTAAATGGGAT
This sequence comes from Torreya grandis, assembly GCA_037957365.1. Lineage (NCBI taxonomy): Eukaryota > Viridiplantae > Streptophyta > Pinopsida > Cupressales > Taxaceae > Torreya > Torreya grandis. Next base: position 2,325,876 of record JARHVA010002247.1, on the reverse strand, counting down.
TCTATAGGGATATGTTGGTCATGGGTTGAATGTATTCATATTAAGCTGACAAGAAGGAGGATAAGAACCAAAAATAAATGACCTTTAGTGGTAGAAATACACTTGGATAGGAGTATAAAAAATGGACACCCTAGGTTATAGCAGTATAGTCCAAGTTGGGCACTATAGTCCTTAAGGAAAAAGAACTAGGGGATAGAATCATCACTAGAAATTATACCTAGAAGAGGTGGAATCAATTTTTGGAAGGCTATAGATGATTGGGAATTAGTGAAAATATTCCTAAGAGGGTCATGAGAGAAATCAAGAGGGACCTATGGGTTGGGTGGCACAACTCACACTCAAGTTACCAATTTTCACATTTTATATGACTACAGCCTACATCTTGCAATAAGAAGATGTGGAAGATGATCCTAGTGCCATGGATGTATAAAAGTGATACCACTACCATGCATAAAGAAGCAAATAAACTAGTGAGCACCTCATCTATATAACCCTCCACACAACCTCTACGAATAGAAGAAGAGAAGAGAAGGTTGTGGAAGAAAATGGGCCACAACAAGGAGGAAATTGATATGGCACTATTTCTTGAAAAGAAGAGGAGGGATTGAAAGGAAATGGGCATAATTTAGGTGGAAATTAAGAAGGTTAAGGCTTAAGAAGAGAAGGCCAAGAGAGAGAAGAAGATGATGAAGGTTCCCACAAGAATGGGTCTAGCTTTGAGAAATTCAAGAAGACACCTAGCACCCCCACCAAGAAAGTAGATCAAGCTACATAATAGGGACACCCAAGTAGTGAAGGGGTGCTAAAGAAAATTAAGGTGATGTTGGAACCTTGGAAAAATAAAATGAGATTGAATAGCAACCCTAATAAAAATAAAAATAAGGCAAATATAGTATCAAGGGAATACACTTAGAGATGAGCATTGAGAAACCCCAAAAAGAGGAAGTGAACAAAAGGGGAATGTTTGAGGAATAACCCTTTGTAGAAAAATAAGATGAGTTCTTAGAGGAAAGCACCAAATAAATCAATGGTTTCAATCGAGAGGAAGTAGAGAAAATGAAGTTAGCCACCATCAAAAAGGATGATGCATAATTAATCATTAGAGAAAAGTGTAGAAGGGGTGAATAAATGAAGACTTTAATATGTTTGATTTCATGCCCCCAAGGCTACCATAGCTAGGATGCACAAATAACTTGCATTTGTGTTTGATCACTACATGGATGAGCCTCACTTTGAAGCACCTCAAAAGGCTTAATTAGGTGCAGAAGAACCTAATAAGGGCATAACTCCCTAACCATCAACCCTCATGCCATGAACCTAGTCTGATTTGGGAATGTGCTTATTTTAATGGTCACTAAATTTTCATTCAAAAATATCATCAATGATGGTAGGATAAAGAAATGAAAAAAATTCTGCAAAGATGTCAAATATTAAGCATAGTCCATTAAATTCAAGCTACAATAGTTATGAAAGTGTATAGAGATGGCCAAACCATCCATTATATTTGACATGGATAATTTGAACCTCTTTGACATTGACAAAGTATGTGTGCTAGTAGAGCAAATTCTCCCAAGGATGAAAATAAAGCTATCACAAGAAGAAGAAGAAGAAGATACATGTGCCATGTTATAGATGAAGCTTGTTTCTAAGCTCAAAGATATGGATGACGTATTTTCAAATATATAGGAGGGTGAAGATGTCTTTAACACCATCTTCTTGATATTTTCCAACTAAGCATCCATCATAGATGTCTGCCTCATGTAGGAAAAAGAGAAGTTGATGGTGTAGGTTTACTCTATGAATAGGTTAGAGCATATACATATAATGGGAAAGGTCAATCCACTAATAACCTAGATAATGGACCAATTACATAACCTATAATCACTCTTTTGTGCCTCATAGACTAAGGCCTATGATAAAGGAGCAATCCTAGATGGTGATGTGACAAAATCTAAGGCAAGTTTGGAGGCCTTTATAAAGGAATTAGATAAGATTGATGTGATCATGTTTAGCACCACCTCCATGTAAATAGATAGCACCATTGAAAAATCAAGCTCACTATCAAAGGATTTGAAGACTTCAGTACTGATCTTAAGGAGAGTGTGTCCAAGTTCTAGATGTCAAAGACATTGACAAACTAGTCTAAGGATAAACTAGAAATTTTGTATGGGGTAAGTTGGGACCCTATTTTGTTAAGTATGGGATTCACTCCATCATGATGGACACTTTGGTATAAAGTGATCATTTTTAATGTTTGATATTTGTGCATCTTGGTGCTAGCTGGAGGAATCAACACTTATCTTACACCAGCTAGTAGGTGGCTAACCATTTCCAATATTCCCAGGGCATCTTCTAGGTTAGACAAGATGTGGTGACTATAGTGTAACTGGTGCAATGTGATGGATCTAGTATAATGATCAAAAATACCCCAACTCAACACTCGATGTACACACTCCACCATGGTAGAGATGTTCTTGTAGGCTATAAAAGGAAATCAAACCAATGAAGCAAAGGGATGCAAATTGATGCAGTGAAGATCTAGATAATTTATTCTACATGAATTATGATAGCCACCATTGGTATTAATAATAACATGTATGCCATTAAGGCTCCATTTGTATATGCCCAAGCTCACTTATGAGCCTTTAGGTCATTAAGAATTTTGATATTAACCATTTACTTTGTTTTAAAGTATATGAAATTTGTTCTATTTGGAATTTGAGTAATGACATGGAATGGTTAAAGTAAAGCATGGATTTTATATCATACATATTTATTATTAATATTTGAATGCATAATTAATGTGATAGTTATAATTTTATAATTATAATTCATGTATGGAAAGAAATTTTTTTTCAAGCTCTGGTCTAGGTCATTAATGGTGTCCCTATGTTAAATGATGACATTAATATATCTTGTATAATTACCAAGTATAGATAGATACCACACCAAGACTTGATATCCTTGCTATAATAACTAGCCTAAGTATGAATACTTGAAGTAAGAGTAGTCCCTTGACCCTTCTAGTGCCTATATGATGCTAAGCTTAGTAAAATAAAAGATTACACCCTTAAGACTATAGAACCATCCCAAAATAGGCTTGCACCTATAGACCGCTAAAGGGGTAGTCCATTAAAGGCTCACACCTATGGATCTACTTAAGCCTTGTATAAATTGATAAATTCCCATAACTGATGCCTTGCACCATGTCAAAACTATCCCAATTCAGGCATTGGTTCTTTCTCTATTGCACTTAAGGTGAGTGTGGCATGTGCCTTATGTGAATTGATGTCGGTGTAACAAAGTCTTAAATATTGAGCATAGAAAGATAAACGCTTGTTTTTGCCTAGTTTTAATGAGTCCAAGATTGACTTAGATAATTGAATGAGCACTTGACTCTAAATTTTCTACAACACATGTTGATAAGAAGGCCTAATGCAATTAGTTCTCCATGAGACCTAAAATTAAAATTTGGTCTAATAGAGTTATGACAGACCAAAAGGAACTCAAATTTCATTTGAATCATGTTTATGAAATTTCATAATACCTATTTTATGTTTTACCTAAGAGGTTAAGGATGTGTTTCTGACCAAGTGGTATATGAACAAGAGATGAGTATATAGACAAGGAATTGTAAGCCTATTTGAATACGTTTAGAGCAAGCAAATAGATTGATAAATCAATAACCATAAGGAGGTTGGGAAACATGTTGTAAACCCTTAAGAGAGAGTAGATAATCATATTATTATTATCACATAGGTGTTATACTATTGAAGATCAAGTTCATATGATCTACTCAGTCTTGAAGAGGGCTTGTTGTTTGAAGAATCCTAGAGGTAATTTTGAGAGAGATAAATTGGACTAGTGCTAAAGGAGTGGTCATTATCTATTGAGATTTTATCAAAGCTACATCAGAGATGTTTTCCTAATGTATGATAATGGATAGATTTTATAAAGATCTTAGTGGAAGAGTAGAAGAAACAAGTGTGATTGACTAAGTTGGTGCTTGGTCAAAGAGGGAGTTGAAGCTTCCTTGCAAGTTGGTTCTTTAAAAATTGATCTTGGATGAGTTGGTACATGGTAAAGAGGAAATTAGATTTTCCTTACAAGTTTGTGCTTACAAAATTGTCCTCTAACTGAGTTTGTGCTTAGTCATAGGGGGTTGTAGCTTCATATCAAGTGGGTGCTTGCTAAAGTCAAGTGGGTGCTTGATAAATTTGGGGTTGGTACTCCATGTTGGGTTGGTGCTTAACTAAAATTGATAAATTAACTTATAGTATAGTTTTTCCAAGATTTTATTTATTGGATTTTATTTCCCATAATGGTTTCCCACATATGTGATCTATTATCTTGGTTCATGCTCATGTGATTGGTTCTTAATTCATTGTTAGATCATTGTGCTACTTTTATAGTTCATATATGAGTGGGTTTAATTAACTAAAATATTTTGAAAATTGATTCATCCCCCCTCTCAATCATTTTGATTCCAAAAATAGGTATTATATCTTGCTCCTTTGAATCAAGCCTAACATCTTGAAGGATATCCTTAAAGCACAAACATGTCTCATCAACAAGTACAAGGAGGTTTCTCAAATAATAAGGCTCCTCTCTTAAATGGGAATAACTATGCATTTTGGAGCATCATAATGAATACTTATCTAAAATCCTTAGGCTATGACATATTTTAATATATTGTTTATGGATTCACTCCACCTTTTACACCACTAACTAATGCAGTAGGCAAGAAGGTAAGTGAAAATAACTCTAAGGTAATGAATGACATCCTATGTGATCTTTCAAAATTAAAATTTGTTAAGGTCATGAATTGTGATACAACCAAAAATATTTATAAAAAATTATATACCATTTATGAATGAGACACCAAAGTTAAGTTGGCAAAGTTGCAGACTCACCAAAGGTAGTTTGAAAGCTTGATAATAAAGGAGGATGAAAGCATTTCATCTTATTTATTGAGAGTAGATGAAGTGGTAAATATCATTAGAGGCCTAAGAGAGAATTTTGAATAATAAATAATAGTATAAAATGAATTAATATCTCTAACATCTAAGTTTGATTCAAAGGTGTCTACTATGGAAGAAATTAAATACCTTAATATACTACATATGGATGATCTTCATGGCATATTGACTGCCTATAAAATGAGAACGAGTGATGGAAGACCTTCCAAAAAGGAAGTTGCATTCAAAGCTAAGAATAATTCACAAGGTAATAAGTCCAAGGATGATGTTGATAAAAACATTGATGATGACAATATAGAATCCATATTTGTCATAAAACTAAGATAAATATTAGGTAAGTATAAGGGCAAGTTGCCATTCAAATGTTTTAATTGTGGTAAAATTGGTCACTTTGCCTCTAAATGTTCTAAAAAATATAATATTAAGCATGATGAATGATATGATGAACATCATGTTGATGATAAGAACATATATAAGCTTTACAAGATCAAAAAGGGTTTTAGGAAGTATGAAGACAAGAAAAGGTTGTTCAAGAATAAGAGAAGTTTCTATACCAAATAAGATAGTCACTTATCTGATGTAAGTGACACTAGTACATCTGATAGTCATGATTATATTAATGACCATAATATAAATGAAACCTTATTCATGGCTATAGAAATAGAAAATGAGGGTTGCTCAAAAGGGAAAACCCTTATAGATGATGAAGAATTAGATGAAAAAGAGGTTGAAGTAAAACTTGAGGTAGAATTGGTAAGTGCTCTAGAGGAGTCAAAGTTTCAAATAAGGAAGAATTAGAAACTAAGATCATTAGTTAAGAGTTATGAGGATCAAATTAATATATTTGAAGAGAGACTAAGTATAAACACCAATGAACATGAGGAGATCATCAAATAGTTGGAAACACATATTGAAATTATCACTACAAGTCTTAAGACTAATGAGGAAGAATGCATCAAATTTGGAATAGAAATTGAGTCCTTGAAGATAGAATTGGATCAGGGAATAGTCAAATTGAAGACACATCAGATATTTGAAAAGAGTGTTGAAGTTCTTGGTGATATTTTGAGTAGTAAAAGGCATATACATAAAAAATAGGCCTTAGGTTCAAGGAAGACCAAAAAGACAATAAGGAGAGTTAGACCTCAAAGACCTATGTATAAACTCTCAAAACTAAGACTCAAAGTGATCATTATCAAGTCAAGAGTACCAACATGAAATTCAAAATGAAGATACCAATCATGTAGCCTAATACAATGAGGTATTCTAATTATTACAATGGTTATTGTTTTGCTTGTCATAACTTTGGTCATAAAGGAAATGATTGTAGAATAGTTTTAAGGTATGAGTTATCATGGGACTATGGGATAAGTAGTGATCATTCAAGAGGTAAGTATAGTAATGTTGTTTACTATAGTTATCACAATATGGGACACATTACAAGATTATCTCCTAATATAGTTAGAATTCTCATAAAAATTAATAAGGTATATGGATATCCTAGAGTGCATAAGAAGGGTCAAACATTGGTATGGAAACTAAAGAAATTCAAGACTGATCATATTAAAACTAAGAGTCAAAATAGATTATTTGCTAAGATAAAGCAAGGATCAAAAGTGAAAGAACATCAAAAACACTTAATTTTTTTATGTGATGACAAGGTAATCAAAGAGAAAAAGTATTATAAGGTGGATAAGTCAAATGCTTCAGTCAAACCTAAATGGATTATAAAGAGGGACTATCAGTCTTATGATTGTAAGATGGCTGAGAAGAGTTGTTTGGAGATATGGTAATCTCCTGAGTTCATGGCATTTTGAGAGCCCTATGGAAAGGAGTGACTCCATTAGGCTTCATGGAGATAATCTTATTGTAGTAAAAGAATGAGGCTACAGTCAAAGAAGGATTCATCTTGAGAGGATTTTAGTTGTCTATGTTGTAAGGTACGAGTTATTTTCTTTATAGCTTGTATGTATATGACAAGGTCAAAGAATTTTTGGTTAGTGTGAGCATTGATTCTAGAGATCAGTTCATGAGAGTCATTATATGGAATGAAATTTTCATTATAAGATTATGTATATAGACATATATAATATGGATTGGTATGTAAGACCAATATGGCCAAAGAGATAAGTTTAATGTTGTTGACAAAGCTAGAAGTGTGATGAAAGCCTATCTGCTTGATTGGTATATGAGAGGTACGCAAAAAGTTTTTCTATGTTTATAATAGTTGATAGCTTGATTTGTGTTGAGAAGTGGTATTGGTATCAATATTATTGAAGGATGTTGATAATGGTCTATGAGTATTGATGACTCATATGATGAGCACAAGTTATGAGGACAAAGGGGGAGCTAATCAAATGATTCATTAGCTTTAAGAGTAGATAAGTAAATGGTCTATTTTAAAGAAGGTATATAGAAAATATGAAGAAAGGTTAAATAATGTAGCTAATACTAAGATCATGATGGATTCTTGTGAAGATATAATAGGTAAATAAAGATATATATTATCCACTTCTTTGGCATCAATGTGCATAAAGGAAAGTGAGTACTCTTGTGTATCTAAGTCCATTTGAGGATCTATGTCAAATAAATGTTAGAGTTATAATCACTAGGGGGTGAATCAATGATGAAAGATAATCCAAATAAATTCCCAACTCTTAAACATTTGGCACATATAATCATGATGCATACAAATTAACCATTGTAATGAACAAGGAAAATATATCAAGATCAAGCACATAACACATGATATATGTGAGAAACCCTCTTGAGGGATAAAACCCATTAAACCCTAAAAGATGGACTATAGTCCTATAAAATAAGATCCAACATATACTAACACCAACTGATCAAATAACCCCCATCCCTTGTTTTAGTGAGACACCAATCCCATAAGGAGCTACTACCCCTATCTACCTGAGCACCCACAACAACTATACCTATAGCAAGATTTATCTTGCAATGAATAACCAACCCCTTAGGTAACTAAGCACCCACTAAACTACCTTAAACAAATCATCTTAAAAACTTATTACTTCTCTTAAACTAATGATGAACACCTTTGCCCACACTCTTCACCTGTAATCTCTCTCAAGCTACCTCTAGGACTAACTTGCTTAATTAGCCTCTTTTAGACTTATTAGGTCTAATGACCTATTTGTTCATCTTTATCAACTTAATCAGATAAACATATGTAATGTCCCCAAAATTATGATAAAGTGATTTAATTAATTTAAGTTGTCCAAAATTAATATTACTTCAAAAGGATGACTTTAATTAATTAATTTTAATTAAAATAGAAATAAAATATTAAATAAGTTTCTTGCAAGTTGGCTTCTTCAAGAAGATTCCTGGGAGCCTTTAAAAGAAGTTGAGGGCAAAGCATTTTTCATATCTTTTGTTTCTTAAAAATATTTGATGCATTATTGTAAATCTTGAATCTGTGATTTGATTAAATCTCTGAGGATGAAAACCTTTAGCAGATTGGAGAGGAGTTGGACAAAAACCTAGCTCTTTTAAGGAGAGGACTTGGATGAAAACCTAGCTCTTTTCAGGGGTGGATTCATGATGGAATTCACATCGAGCTTATTGATCAGATCTGTGGATTGTATTTGCGGTTGTACGAAATTCATATATATCTATACAGCTCTGTGCAAATCCATACACATCCATGGGGAGCTTTGAGATGGACATCAGCCGATTAGAGACCAACATCGGCAGGCAGAGACCGACATCGGCAGGCAGAGACTGACATCAGCAGGCAGAGACCAACATTGGCAGGAAGAGATTGACACCAGGAAACTGACGGTGGTAGTTCATTGACTGACTATGGTAGCATAACCAATGCCGATGACTATGTTTTTGACACAGCAACTCGAGCCATACCAGATCCAGGGTTTATTTCCAATTTGTGGAAAAATCAGTCTGGGATGTAAACCCCAGCTTCTTCACCTTCCATCTTGACATCATATTTTTATTGCGCTTGGGAAATACATTGGATTTATTGCTTGGTTTTATAATTCAGACAAATCTGCCTAGTACAGTTGTAATAATTCTAATTTTTGTTGCATACCTTATTTATTTCAGTCTTGTTTCATGTTTTTTATTCTCTATTTCTATTAAATGTTATAAATTCATCAAAACAAAAGAAAACATTCAGAAACATATAGTAAATCTACAGAAGAGATCCATCAGAGATATTTCAGTGGTATCAGAGCCATGGATCCTGCCAGCTTGTGTGGTTTTGTGTTGTGGAATTCCTTGTGAAATTATTTTGTTAAAAAATTGTTTCAAAATGGGAAAACTCTACAAAATGTTTGGGCTTACACCACCCAACATTTCTCCAAAAGAGAAATCAAAGTGGCCCAAGCCTAATGAAGAGAGAGAAATGATGATAACCCTCATCAACACTCAGCCTAGGATTGTTCAGGCCTTAGACTGATTACAAGATACCTTAGAACATTTGGATATGGATAGACATAGAGGTAGATGGCACAGATTAGTATATGTGGTGGTAAATTAGCGTAGTCACCAGTCACTTGTAGTGTATGCAAAAGAAAGACAGGAAGATGTGTTATCGTTTAAGTTATAGCCTAGGAAAAACAAAAATCAGTCATCATGTGGGAATCCTAAAGAAGAAATAACTCTAGAATAGAAAGAGACACATAGCACACCATTGAGTCATCAAGTTGATCACAAAATGGATGAGATTACAATCATGGATCAGCCCATTAGGAATGTTGAAAGCATGTCTCCAAGATCTGGTACCTATTCTAATTTTTGCAACAGCAATTCTAGTCATGTGGTATCAGCCATTTCACATGAAGTTAATGAGGTTGTTGAGTCTTCCTATGGTGGTACTCAGGTTAAGTGTGTTTCACATGAGATCTATATAGTGGATTCAAACCACAAAGGTTTTGATTTTGTATATTTTGGCATAGAAGAGGTAAATAAGTCTAAAAAACTTAATGAAGAATGGTTGCAAAAAGCCAAAGAGGCTAGATTAGTGGCTGCCAATGCAAGACAACATCTTCAAAAAGTGAAAGATAAGATCAATCTCATCAACATAGCAAGACAAACAAGGATAGATAACATTATTCAAATAAGAGATGAATCTGAAAATATACTTGATTCCCCTAAAGTTAGTTCCATGTCAGGTGATAGAAAGCAGAAATATAATGGTCAACTATTGACAGAGGTTGGTGCCTTTTACCATGACTACATAGTGAGGAGAGTTCATCACCTTTCTTTTATTTCACATGCAGATGATTGGTTGATGCATTAATGTGGATTGATGGGGGGGCTTATACCATCCATTGTGGGATGAAGAGTTGCCATCTATAGGAGATGGAACTAGAGTCTACAAGTACTCAACTTAGTTGTGTATGAGGAATTACTTACAGGATAGAAGTTAGTTATCCATCATGCTATTATGTATCCAACAAGGTTTGCTACTTCTATGTCACAAAGATTTCACATAGATACATGGTTATAGGATGGTTATGGGAATTTGGAGAGCATGATAATCAGAGTAGCGCAACGGTCTTCTGCAAAGACTAAGCATAGTGTTTCAAATGGTAGAGTTTGCAAATTTTTGAGAATGATATGGGATCCTGGAAGTTGGTGTTGGGTATCAAGGGTGAATTGCTTGAGGACAAGCAATCTCCAGGAAGGGAGGACTATAATGTCCCCAAAATTATGATAAAGTGATTTAATTAATTTAATTAATTTAAGTTGTCCAAAATTAATATTACTTCAAAAGGATGAATTTAATTAATTAATTTTAATTAAAATAGAAATAAAATATTAAATAAGTTTCTTGCAAGTTGGCTTCTTCAAGAAGATTCCTGGGAGCCTTTAAAAGAAGTTGAGGGCAAAGCATTTTTCATATCTTTTGTTGCTTAAAAATATTTGATGCATTATTGTAAAGCTTGAATCTATGATTCGGCTAAATCTCTGAGGATGAAAACCTTCAGCAGATTGGAGAGGAGTTGGACAAAAACCTAGCTCTTTTTAGGAGAGGAGTTGGATGAAAACCTAGCTCTTTTTAGGGGTGGATTCGTGATAGAATTCACGTCGAGCTTATTGATCAGATCTGGGGATTGTATTTATAGTTGTACAAAATTTGTATAGATCTATATAGCTCTGTGCAAATCTATACACATCCACGGGGAGCTCTGAGACAGACATCAGTCGACCAGAGACCGACATCAGTAGGCAGAGACCAACATCGGCAAGCAGAGACCGACATCGACAGGCAGAGACCGACATCGGCAGGCAGAGATCGACACTAGGAAATCAACGGTGGTAGTTCATCGACCAATGACAGTAGCATAACTGACGTCGGTGACTATGTTTTTGACATAGCAACCTGAGCCATACCATATCCAGGGTTTATTTCCAATTTGTGGAAAAATCAGTCTGGGATGCAAACCCCAGCTTCTTCACCTTCCAGCTTGACATCATATTTGTATTGCACTTGGGAAATACATTGGACTTATTACTTGGTTCTATAATTTAGACAAATCTACTTGGTACAGTTGCAATAATTCTAATTTGTGTTGCATACCTTATTTATTTCAGTCTTGTTTCATGTTTTTTATTCTCTATTTCTGTTCAATGTTATAAATTCATCAAAACAAAAGAAAACATTCAAAAACATACAGTAGATCTATAGAAGAGATCCATCAGGGATATTTCAACATATCCAATATTTATCACATGTTGATGGTCCTCATTAACTTATACCTTCTATACCAAAGTTTCTCTCCTTCACTCAATTCCACACTTGCTCAACTCTACTCTTTCTTTCAACTCATCACACACCGTCCAACTTGCTCATATAAGGAATTCATCTAAACACCACTTTTAAATCAGTCTATACTTCTTCACTCATTCTAAATTTTCTCTATACTTCATTCTATCCATTGATCACACTCCCTTTGATCTCTTACCTTCATCTGTATCTTTTACTCTCTTAATACATCCACATACTTGTCACAAAACCATTACCTTAGCTTTCACTCTTTATAGAGTCTTCATGAATATCAACTTTTAGGCTAGTCATAATACTTGCCTTAACCCTTAAGACTTATATCATGATAAGATATAGCTCAAATTCATTGTCCCAAGTTGGCCATAGCATTCATGGGTCACACTTAAATAGTTACACCTTTCAATTAGGCCTTAGTATCCCTTATAGGTCTCATGGAGACCTATTACTTCTTTATCACTTCATCAAGCAAAACAAGAACACAAGATCACTTTTAAATACATGGTTCCACTCCATATGACTCTTATTACATCTTCAGGTGATTACTCCCACCAAAACACTCTTTTGCTAAAGCACAAATTGCTTAAACAATATTATGTACACAAGAACACCATGAATGAACAAATATTTAGCTTTCAACTAAAATAAATGCATATGTATAGATAATCAAACCTCCAAACCATTTTTTTTGGATATCCCTTGAAATTATCTACAATGTTTCCTTTTACACCATTATCAAATTCTATATATATCAAAAGTTATATCTCAAAAAATACATAATGGTTTTTTTCTTTGTTAATTTGAATATTCAAATTCCAATGGTCACTATGTAATGTAAATATTGTACACACGTGTCTTCATCTTGTGCACCCTAAAATCTAGATAAAACATGCTCAATTGATCTCCTCAATAGTAGCTTGGTCTTTACCTTGTATTGATCATCATTGATCTTAGATCCTAGCTTCTAATATCAAGCCATTTGGCAGCCCCACGTACCCTCTTAGTTAGTCTCCAATGAACTTTCACCATTTGGCAGCCTCACGTACCTTTTAAGAATCCTTTGACATATTGACTTCATGCACATCATTTATCTCTATTTTCATGATCATAAACTCACCATTGGATTTTTTTTTTCAAATTATATGCTCTTTGTAGATATTCATCACCCAATTAAATTTTCACTATTAGATCTCTTGAAAATTTGGCTAAGTATGGAAACTTAGTGAACTCTGTCTGAGAGGCCAACTTTGCATTGTTATAAATTTTTCTAAGATCAATTTCCTAACCTAAAATTTGAACCATATGATCACATCTCATAAGTGAATACATTTGTGTATCAAACTTATCTTGAAACCTTCACACATGTGAAATATGACATCATCAAACTACTTACTCAGCCTCATCTATCAAGATCAGTACTTGAACCTAGACACTCATATGACTAATCTTATGAATTCATTTCTTTTCCATAAGTACTATAAGAACTCATAACACCCCATAGTGTCTCTAAAACATGTTTATATCATTACTATCATCCATCAATGTCTTCACTAAGTCAAACACTGAAGGACCATGTAGGAACACTAAAGCTCATTAAAGCACACTTTGTCATTGTCATTCGAGCACACATGACACCTCATCAACATCATTGGTCACTTTGGAGACATCATTGATAAATATACAACAATATCCCTCTTTTTCATTTATTTTAACACCAATATAAAGCTTATGCTTAGACTTTGCCTCTCTTCAAGTACTTTATCCCCCTTTGACACAATGATAAAGTGTGCTCATCTTCTAATCCTGAGGACCTTGAAAAACTACTAACAAAGCTTAGAAATATCCCCCTGACATGATGTTCCATATCATGTCAACTATTATTTAATATAAACCATTATAAACTTGAGCTTCTTTGATCCTTAGACCTATCTACCTACAAAAATCACAAGCTCCCTTTTCTCATGTATGAAGATTCAAACATATGACTTGGTTTGATCAAGTCATCATATCAATCTTCTTAAATTCACAGTTGTAGAAAACTTCTTCATATATCCACCATGATTAGAACATCTCACATATGTTCCCCCTTACATCATGAATGGCTATTCAAACCTTTAAAACTAACTGAGTTAGCTCCCCTTAACTCCATACTCTATCTATAAAATGATATCTTCAATATGTCTTCTTAACCAATTATATTTTGACACCTAGAAACCTCCATACTCTGATTATAGACCTTTAGGACAAAAATTATTGAATACATCTTTAGCACACATACTTTCTTATCCATAATAAATATGTCTCTTAAAAATCATAGGTAGGGACATGCTAACCCACAATGTCCTAGAACAATGTGAAACTAGGAGTTTACCATAACTCCTCATATTCCTTCTCTTTCTTGGACATCGTGTAGCTATAGAAATTATTGTACCTTTTTCCTTCTTAGGCTTAAGAGAAATAACTTTCTCATTTAATAAAACATTCTCCTTCTCTTTTAAGCTTTAATTGACAATACATGGATGTAAAAAATATTCATGATATACCTCATCACTAGACATTGACAATTGATGTTATTCACATGAAACTTATTCAACAATAGCAATATTTTCACTTAGATATATACACACCTCAAGACTAAGCTCAACTAGCATCTTGATATTCTCCTTGATCTTGTTCTCTTCATTCACAACATGAGCAAACAATGAGATATATTGGCATTGTTCAACCTTTGTAACATTCTCCACCATAGCAAATAGACTATTTGGACCTATAGACTCATCATGAATCACACTTTCCACTTTTGGTTTCCATGAGTTAACTAGCCTTCTTCCTTGCACTCTAGGAGTCTTATTAAACTTGTTTTGATTTGATAACCTTTACTTGTAAAACCTAGCAATGTGACCAATCTTCTCATAGTTGTATCAAAACACTCTTTTTGAAGGAAACTCAAATTGCCTTACTTTATTTGCAAAAAGTTTTGAAAAGTGTCTCACATCATGATATTTGAAGCATTTTACTTTTCTTACACCACTTGATTTATAATTCCACTCATTCTTAGTAAATCTTCTACACTCTCTATCCCTATTAATAAATTGATTGTAAGTGTAACAATAACCATTGAATTTGGAATACCTCATGTTATTTGGTTATTTGATCTGATTTTTCTTCATTATGTCAACATATTCATTCCATGAATTATTATTGACCCCCAAGGTTTAATTATCTTTTTTCACATTATTCTTCACCTTGTCTTGAGTTACATTCTTTTGTTATTCTTTATATCCAAGTCCAGTTCTATCACTAGCATGATTTTGACTATTTAGAATATTGTCTAGATCACTTGAACTCATCACAAATGACTTCATCTTACTAGATTTATTTTCTAACTCAACTTTCATGACTCATTTTCAATCACATACCTTGAATACTCATCTTTTTTAGCTTTCAGTCTTATAGACAAAATTTCCAATTAACAACTGAGATGTTTGACTATATCTTTATGTTTCTTGGTGCCTTAATTCATTCTTCCCTCAAACACACTAAATTGATCTTCATAGTCTTTTATTTGAGACTTCATCTTCTTTTTAATCTTCTTTTCAATCTTCAAATCTTTATAAGCATTCCTCAATTTAGTCTCACAGCCCTCCTTGTCTTCTTCATTATTTGTATCACTCCAAATAGACTCTTTTTTATATGAGCAACTTCCTTTTTCTACCATGTATATGACTTCATCTTCAATTTATTAAACTCAAAATCATTGTCTTCACTCTCATCTGATGAGCTACAATCTTTATTGGTGTAGAGACTCTTCTTGTTCTTGAAGTACTTCTTCTTGTTGTCAAACTTTATAAATATTTTCTTCCTCTTATCAGACCTGAATGTATTCTTGCCTTCATCTTGGCTTTTACCATGCTCTTCATCATCATTCTTCTTATGATTATGAGGGTACTTTTTATCAAAGTGTCATACTTCTCCACAATTGAAACATTTGAAGGGTAGCTTACCCTTATACTTCCTTGAGCCTTTTTTCAATTTAATTTTAAATAAATATATTATTTTATCATTAGATATCTCATCATACTTGAATTCCTTACCTTTAAATATTTTCTTAGTTGACTTCATTTCTATCTTGAATTTTGCTTCTTCCTTTGGTAGTTTGTCATCATTGCCTCTAATATCATAGGTAGTAAGGATGCCATTGTTAGAGGTATAGGCACTAAGAGGGGAGATGAATCAATGAGCCAAAATAATATAACTATAATTTAAATCCTTACAAACACTTAATTAGTTACCACAAGCATTCATGAAGCATACACAATATTCATAGCAATAAATAAGAGAGACAATGCAAGATCTGTCATATAATGGAAGACATATGTGAGAAACCCTCTTGGGGGAGAAAAACCACTAAAACATACAATTTTACTACTATCCTATAATAAAAATAACCAACTTAGACCATCTAAAGCTTATTAAGGAACTACAATCCCTATTTAGTGAGACTACAATCCCACAAGGTGTTACAACATCTGTTTA
The DNA here is from genome assembly GCA_037957365.1 of Torreya grandis. NCBI lineage: Eukaryota > Viridiplantae > Streptophyta > Pinopsida > Cupressales > Taxaceae > Torreya > Torreya grandis. The sequence goes on along the minus strand of JARHVA010002247.1, from coordinate 2,309,589 downwards.
GTTGAGTTGCAACAACCACTAAACTTTTAAAAAGCTTGACCTTATAAGGAAGTTGTAACCAAATTATATGATTATATACCACAACACCTATGATCACATCCACCTATGAAATTATGTTTTCTACACTTGATGATGTACCTTTGATTATCACTCTTCACCTTCACTCATACTCAATATGTAAGAGCACTATTCTACCAACAAAATTATGACCTATAGGTCATACAAATATTTTTTGATATATTATACTATATGACTCATATATATGGAACTCTACCCCTCATTCACTCCACAATCACACACAAAATCCTCTCTCAAATATCTTACACCTCTCTCCATCAAGTCTAGAAATCACCATCTTTGATTTCACTATTTATAGAGCATTCATGATCATCACCATCTTGGTCATCCAATAGTAATTACTTAAAAATTAAGTTACTATATCATTGATACATATCTAAATAAAATCTTCATAGATCATCCATATCATCTATATTTCACCCTTAAGGAACTACACCTTTCAATTAGGCCCTTTTATCCCTTATTGGTCTCATGTGAACCCATTCACTCCTTTAGAACTTCATCAAAAAAAAAAGAATATAGAAACACTTAAAAAAAATTTCACTACATGACCCCATATTCATCATAAAATTCTTAAAATCATCATTTCACTCTTTTGTACAAGCTCAATTAACATTTTATACACATAACCACCATGAATGAATACATAGTTGACTTCTAAACCTTTGTTCATACTTCATATAATTGTTTAAGCCTTTATAATGTACATATATCATCCTAATGGATTCTAAAACACCACCCAATATCAAATTCATCAAGAGATATTGAAAAAATATTAAAATAATCTTGAACAATCTTCTCATGTCACATATAGTCCATGCATGAACACATAGTAAAATTTAAAACTTAATATCTTTGATTGTATACACTTTAAGATATTAAAATTATGTTAATTAGATAAAAAAATTAGTCCTATTCATATTTAATTTTTATATAATGAGAAAATTCTATCTATATTGAAAGATATGGCCAAAATATAGATTACTAGTTTTTCCTTTGAAAATTTAAATATTTAAATACAAACAGTCATAGTTAAACCTCAAACACATTAATCACATATCAATTCCTTGATTTTAGTATTAAATACACACATTTATCTTATTGTATGAATCTCAAACTTTAACACATAATCCTCCAATGCCAAATGTTGAACCTTGAATATGTTGACCTCATCTCGTGCAGTCTTGTAATGTTGATTCATCGTGCATTGTCATTCTCTATGGATCAATTAGGTCCTTATCATGTAGTACTCACCATTAAATATTACTTAGAACCCTCATGATTATAACCTTTGGTACCATCTCTCTAATTCTCAAATTATTTTAATAACACATTCTATTGGCATTACTTGAACTTTAACTTGTGCAAAAATGATTAAGTATGGGAACCTTGCTTATCTGCCTAGAAGGCCAACTTTACACAGTCATATATTTTACCACACTCACTTTCATATTCTCAAATTTTTACCATATTATATCATCAAATATTATAATATAACCATGTTACAAACTACTCTTGGAACCCTCACATGTGTGAGATATAACAACATTAAAAATATCACTTAGATTTTTCTACCATAGAGCCAACTATGTCAAAAACTTGTCTAGAAGGCTAACTTTGAACATGCATATATTTTGTCATGATTTTTAGCTTGACATAAAAATTAGCATAAATTAATTAGGAAAAAAAAAATCCATATGATCATCTTATTCTGAAACATCCACACATGTGAGATATGCCACCATCAAATTTCTTACTTGGATCTTCTTGCCACATTGCAAATTTGGCTATGGGAAAACACTATAAAAATGTATGAGAACCCAAATTTTATTTTCTTAGGTTCATGACCTAATATTTATCACATAATAATTAGGCATAATACTTAACAAACCCATGTGACCATTTATTCTTGAATCATCTATACGTGGTAATGTTGATTTCATCAAACTGCCTACTCAAATTTTATGCCACTAGACCCAAACTGTCTAGATGAAAACTATGGACTACCAACTGAATTCCACTTATGCACATAAGAACTCAAAGCTTATAAGACATCTTAGGTACCTTTTTCATATTCTCAATACTCCATACTCATCCATGAACAACTCTATCCATGATAAAATAAAAGATCAACCAATCATACTTAAAGCATACTAGGACATGTGATCTAAGAATTTGACTCAAAATATGATGGTTAGTATGGTGTTAGTTCTAAAATGAAAAAAAAATTAAAATAATCACACTAATAGCATAATATGTCTAGGTCTAGACACTATAGAGATCTTAGTTAACAAAAACAAATGATAAATACAACTAAAAAGTAAGGAATAAAACACAAGAATTCATTCACCTTCCTTAAATGCTCCAAATGCCTTTGTAGTGGTGGCTTGCTCGGTTTTTGCTCATGAATTCTTCATCAAAGGAGGCTTGGATATCTCCTCTTCTCCTTGGCACCTTTGGCTTATTGCTTAGCTTGGCTTGGAATCAATTTGGCATCATAACACTAATTAAAATGGCTTCTTGAAGATATTTATGCATTATAAATTTGCACCAAAATAGCTTAGAAATGATGTAGTAAGGCCTCCTATTTATAGATTTTTGAGAATGTCTAGAATAAACATAAACCTTCTATCTCAAGATTGAGATGTGTAGTTGAGGATTAATTCAAATTTTTGAATTAAGTTTGTAATTATCCTCATCATGACTTTGTAAGAAGGGGTAATTAAGAGGCATGAAGGGAATCATGGAAGGCATTGATGAGACATGGAGGGCATGAATCCTGATATTTATGACATTTATGGCCTAGAGATATCTTCCCAAGAAATGAGGTCACTTGATGATGAATATATTCAATGTTCATTTCTAAAAAAAAGTATTCAACAAGTTTCCATGGAATTATTAATTATACCTTGATTTGGATTAATTGTCTCTTAATCATGATTACACACTTTGTGTACAAATTACTCAAATTGATCAGAATGCTTTGTTATTGGTCTAAAATTTGATTGGATTGGAATTTTAAGTCCATGTCAGAAGAGTTTGAACTATTATCCCATTTAGGATGCTACTAACAACAAATAATAAAGGCACGTAACTTGTGCAAGATATTTGATAGGAAAGAGCAATCCAGAGCATCTAGGTACAAAATTAGAATTTTGACTTGAACTGATCTGATCAAAGTTAGCTAGCCCATAAATTACATTACCCCATTTAGTGATACCCTAGCCAAAATTAGCACTTGAATATGTCAAGTTTAAATTTTTTAATGTGTTTTAGTGTTTTTAGGCAAAATTGTACATTTTGGGTTGAAACTGGCCAAAATCCTAATTGGAGGTTATTAGTGGCCAAATTTAGGTGTCTAAAAGACAAGCATAATGCATATTTTATCATTTTCACATAAAATATCAAGGAACTTCATCCACTCACAAATACACCTACATGAAATCACCATTACATCATTGATAACTCTCTAACATCCATGTAATTCATCCATCTTCATCTAAGTAAGATCATGACTTTCTTTTAAAATAGACACTTTAGAATCAAACTTTAGGGAGAGAGACCTTAATACCTTTTTTACTATCGTATCTTCTTCAATATTCTCTCCAATAATTTTGATATTGTTCACAATCTCATCAACTCTCTGTAAAAAGGATTCCATAGAATCTTCATCTTTCATCTTGAGACTCTCAGATTATGTTCAGTGAGTCTGTAACTTGAATAAGTTAACCTTTGAATCCCCTTCATAAATGATCTATAATTTTTCTCATATCTCTTTATCATATTTAAAATAAATTACCTTAATTTAATCTATAGACATCTAATTCCTACCACTATTTGTGTTGAAATTGTCAATCTTATTCAAATTACACTCAAATGCACATTTTAGGTCAAAATCCATAAAACACACTAAATGGTTCAAACTTGTCATTTTCAAGTTCTAATTTAGGTCAAAGTATCCCTAAATAGGGAAATTTATTTTATGGGATAGCTAACTTTGATCAGATCATTTCAATTCAAAATAATGATTTCACTTTTTGTGCTCTGGATCACTCTTTTCTTCTAATTCATTGGTACACATCATGAACCTTTGTTATTTTTTGTTGGTAACATTCTAAATAGGAATATGATTCAAACAAATCTAACATCACCTTCTAATTCCTCTCCAATTAAATTATGACCCAATAATATGACTTTCTGACCATTTTGATTAGTTGAGGACCAATTTTCAAATAATTGCACAAATGTTGATTAATCTTATTTAAGGCCAATTAATCCAAAACAAGAGCTTAAGTGGATTTTCCATGAAAGTTGTTAAATATTTATTTTTAAAAATTGATTCTTATTATTTACATCAACTAGTGGCATCATCTATAGGGTGGCATCCATCAAGCCATAAGTACATAAAATATCAAGGTTATGGGTTACCCATGCCTAGTTAATGCATCTTCAATGCCTCCCATGCCTCTTTAATGCTTATTTATCTTGAGGATATTTATGGATTTAATTTCAATTATTAGGATTATCTATGGCCACACACCTCAATCTTGAGATGGATGGTCATGGTTGATCCTGACTAATCTCCAAAATATATAAATAGAGATGCCATGAACATCATTTCTAAGCTATTTTGGTGCAAGGTTATTATGCTCAAATATCTTCAAAACTTGAATATTGAAAAGTTATAATGCTAATTTATTTACACAAAGCTTCATTTATAGGCTATTTTAGTGATTTACAACCAAAATCCTAGGTTATATGGAGTGTTCTTGAGGTATTGGAGGAGCTTACCACCATTGTTGACAAAGACAAGGATGTTTGATCAAGGGAGAACATGTTTTTGAGCCACATGGGTATGGTGAATCCATTTAGGAAGGTAATATGGTGTTAATTTCTTTCATTTGTTTCTTGATATCTTTTTTAATTCCCATAACAATAGATAGGCTTGGTTTGTTAGCTCTTTATGCATGTTTCATTATTTATGGACTAATGCTTGAATAACTTGCTTTATAATACTCTCTACATCTTGACACACCTGGTGGGACCAGACACATCTCAAACCTAAGGAAGATCACTTTGCAACTTTTAAATATTTATTTGAGCCTTTAAAAATATAGTAAATTGATTTTCTAACTTTATTTTTCCATTTTTGGTTGCCATGATTTTTACATAGTAACCAACCTCGATAGAAATACTGACATCTATTACCTACTTAATCGATGTTTGTCAGCAGAATTGACATTGGTCAGATCTTGGTTAGCCGTAACTAATGTCAGTGGTATTTACCAGCATTGGTCACTATGTTTTTCAAACAAATACAGACTTGATAGCTACTTTTTCAAAGATTTTTGTCTCAAACTCAAAAGAGATTCAAAGCTAAATGACATGCTAACATTTTTGCTACAGGACCAAGTTTAAAATTTGATCAAAACATGTTTAAATCACCTTTGTATGCTTAAATTTTGATTAGGAACCTTGTTTGGTGTTTAAAAAAGAATTTTTTAGATGTTTTGGTGAATGTTTTCGAAGTTTGAAACTAAGACCAAGGGGTCAAATAAACACCACCAAACATTTCATTTGGGTTTAAAATTGAACACACTTGTCAATTCTTATTTTCAATAGTTGTTTATTTAGGTTTTTTTTGGCAAAAAGAGAAATTTTGCATGTATTCTCTTTAATTTTTCCCCTATAGGGAACCCTTGGAATCAAAATCACCATTCCTATTGCAAATATCCTACTCCAAGGCTTAGAAATAATATCACCTAAAGCACTCCCCAAAAACTCACCAAAGTTTGGGTGATCTTGAAAATGATCCTAAAAGTCTTTCTATTTTATGATTTATTTATTTTTATGTAAACTTGGCTTGCAAGAGTGATGTCATTACCTCCCATGAGTTATTTAGGGAAGCTTTGACCTAGGGTTTTATCTCCCAACACTAATTTCATTTGATTCCTAATTAGAGTTGCACATGGGATGTATATGCATTTGGACATCACACTACACTGAGCAAATAGAAGGATGTAGTGGTTGTAAAAAGAACTATACTTTTTTACAACTATCCAATTTTGTGGTCACTCAATTTCCATGCTTATATTTTGCATCATTTGACATGAAAGTCATTGTGCAATTGATTCCCCTAGAATGATCAAAACCTTGATAGTTTAGTAGACCCCACTTTACCATACCTTGTTAGTTTAGACTTAAGACATTTGTTTTTTGTCATTAGCTTACTTGGTCTTGATTTGTGTCTTAAAATACTTGTTAACTCAATTAAATTAACCAAAACACATTTTCCTCAATTTTCTTGAGTAAGGGAGGCATTACGCTGTCCAAATGGAAAATTCATCTTTTCCTTGTTCAAATTATTATCAAAATCTTTGTGTCATGTCATCCACTTTGGTACAGTTATGCTGCCTAATTGAGTCTAGATATTTTACCCAATTTGTTTAAATCCTTCATTTATAATCCAAATTTGAAATTGAACCTTTTTGATTTCTAAGGTTTGGTGCATCAAAGTAGGTTCACCATTTGTGCACAAAGCTTAATTTAACTTGGGTTCAATTTTATATTTGGATTTAAGGTCATTTATTAAGACTCAAAATCACATTATCATCTTGGTGGACTCAAGTCATCTTGTGTATCACTCACACTTTGAGTCCTATAACATATTTTATCCTAATAAAATCATGTAGTGATGTTTTGCTACCTATTTGGTCCTAGCTTTATACATAGTGATTCATGTATGTCTTTACATCTTGATTTTCTTAGTTCATTTTGTCTTCTTCATAATCCAAAGAGCTTTGCTCTAAACTTTTAAGGTTAACTTATCATATTTAAAATAGTTTTTGTAGTGTGGGTGTATCACTAAGATCTAGGCTTTGGTGTACTAGTTTTCACCTTGGGTTTTTGAGTTACCTTACTCTCTTCCGATCTATATGATTTTAACTTTACTAAAGTTTGAGTAATTTCATGAACCAAATCTTCTAAATTGTGCATTGGTTCCTTGGTTATTTTCTTAAAAGATATCCAAAGCATACTTTGATTGGTTACCAAACATTGGTCCAAAGTTAGTCAAACACAGAATAATTCATTTTAGATATGACTCAAAGGTTCACTCGTAGTGGGGACTCTTATGGATTTAGTTATAAAGATGAGAAATTTTATGATGGTCAAGATAACCCCATTATTTTTTATGATATCCCTGCAATAATAGGATTCAAATATGATTACAATGAATATTAACCCCAAGAAGATCAAGATGAAGCCCTTCTTAGATTATAAAATCAGGTGCTAGACTACCTTTTAACTTTCTTACAGAACAATTGCATACCTTAGTTAGAGAAGGAGAAAAATGATGGTAAGAAAAATATTTTACATAAATAGGCATACCTTATTCCTCTAACAAAGGAAAGGAAATGTAAATAGAGTCAAAACTCACAAATCTAGATCTTCTAGCTAAGATCAAGATAATAAATTAATGATATGTAGATCAACTTGTCATAGACTTAACTGAATCCCTAGTTGCCACTTCAATTTAAAATAATTCTTTTAAAGAACATGAAGATATGGTGGAAAGTATACAATAAGTATTGGATGAAAACATTACCATAGTGGATCAAGGTAATCTAAATGAATAGTTAAAGTCACAAGAGACCTTACAAGATGTTCTATTTGACACAAAACATACATTCTTCAATCATCAAGAACCTCTTGTTACCTTACAAACTTAGAAACCCAAAAATTCAATTCAAATTGAGGAAATTCCTCAAACAAACCAAAGAGTGCTAAATAAACATAGACATTTCCAAAATCAACAAAGTACAAAATAGCCAAATTGAGGGAATGTTTTACAATCCAATAATCAATGGCCTATGTTCTCAACTCAAGAAACATGAGTATGTTTTATATGTATTTTTTGTCTTCATAAAATAAGAAGATAATTTAATTTGTTTCTTTGAGTTTGTTTCCACCTTATTATTTCTATTATAATCCATCAAACTATATCTAGACCATAAACATGACTGACACGAGATAGTAAATAGTGGTGAATTTATAGGGATAGAGTGGTACACATTTTATTTGTAAGGGTGGCAACTCATGGATCGAAAGGTATACACCCCCTATAGATCCATAAAAAACTAGGGGCACATTCCACCCCAATAGCAATAAAACTAGGGGCACATTCCACCCCAATAGAAAAAAAACTAGGGGCACATTCTACCCCACTATCAATAAAACTAGGGGCACATTCCACCCAAATAGAAACAAAACCAAGGGCACATTCTACCCTAACAACATCTTATCCAATCCACAAATGTACCAAACATGTAAGAATGGAATTATATGAAGGAAACTGTCTAAAGATTGGAGATGAATAATAGAGTTAAAATGTACAAATTTGATGAGATATACCCACATCCATTTGACTTATCTATTCTCCAAAACCCATTTTCACCTCATTTTGAAACACCCAAATTTGACAAATACAAAGGGAAAGGAGATCCATGTGAACACATATAAATATTATTCATCTTATGTTAAGAGGTTGCTTATAGTAGAGAGTACTTACTATGACTAAATCTATGAAGTTTAGCAGGATAAGCTCTTGATTGGCTACTTAAACTACCCAACGGATTAGTTACAGATTGGAATGACTTATCAAAAAAAATTGTTGACCATTTCTCATACAACATAGAACATGAATTGACCATTGTTGATTTATTCAAATCCAAGCAACATGATGGTGAAAATTTTGTTATATATCTACAAAGGTGGAGAGCATTGGTAGGCTATTTTCAACACAATTTACCAGACAAATAGTTGGCTGATATCTTTGCAAAAAAAATTCATCCTAAAGTTTTGCATAATCTATGGTTATCTTGTGCTAACTCATTTGAAGAAATTATTGATAAAGGAGTGCAAATTGAGAAAGCTCTTAAGGCTAGGGGCCTTATTAAGATCTTTATGCAAGGTTAAGTATCTAATCACACTAAATCACCAACTCAAATAGCTATGTAGGATAAGCCTAAGGGCTTTAGCAAAAATAAGAACATGGTTGGAAATGGGGTGATAGAAACAAGACATGTACACATAGTACATGTTATGCCTCCTCTAAATGTACAATTATCTCCCTCAAATCCACTACCTAATTTGCAAATACAACCTCCATGAAAGACATTTCATAAAAAATTTAGAGTCTTTAATTAGTTAGGAGAATTGATTGAAATAGTGTTACAAAATCTCATTGTAGCTAATTTAATTATATAGCTAATATCAAGGCCATTTCCTCAAGATCAGCCAAAACTAGACTAGTATAAAGAGAATGAATGGTGTAACTTTCGTCATGTTATTGGTCATGGTACATATCATTTCATTTAATTATGACATATTATTGAGTACTTTATTAAAAATGGTGAGATAGAAATTAAGTTGGCTCCTAATCAGGATGCAAATTAGGATATAGGAATCTATAAAGACCCCTTTCCTTGACATGATCTACCACCACCAAGAAACAATAAAAATGGTTATAACCAAGGATAGAAGTAGAATCAGAACCAACAACAAGGTCAAAAATGTAATGAGCATAATCAAGATCATGATCCCCACACTAATAATTTGGCTTATAAAAATATACCTTATGACTACAATAACACTATGGGATGCATTTATGTAACCCACATTGCCACTATTACTATGATGCCACATGGCCAATCTCATGTTCCTCACAACATGAGACCCATCATTATAGGTTTAGCACCCTCTCCCCCTATTAATACCATGTTAAGTTCACATCATCATGTTGCTACTCTATTTGCATGGGTTAATAACCTTGAACAATAGTACCATTCTTCTAAAGGCTCCTCACTGACCCAAAATTATAGAAATACTATTAATCACCCATATATCACCATCCAAGGCCCTTTGCCTTGCTCTTCTAATTATAATGACTCTATTTCAGCTCTAGGTTATGCAGTTACAACTAGACACCCATGAGTTACCATCTAAGGCCCTTTGCCCACTTCTTTCCATAAACCCAATGAGAACATTATGCCAATGGTTCTAAAGTTGAATATTATCCCAATAAAGACCAAATTTGTTCAATCCATAATTCAAATGCCTTATATTATAATGGATCAATTAGATAAAACCCATGCACAAATTTGTATATTATAACTCTTGCGGACATCTGATGTCCATAGAACCATCTTCAATAAAATTTTAAAATAGTCTATTATGATTAATGATATAAACTTTTATCAATTCTAGAACCTAGTTAGACATTTATCTTCATTTTTGCAAATCACATATTTATCAAAAGGACATGTCCACCCTTGGCCCAAACCATAATAACCCACTATACATTGAGATAATCATTGTGGATCATAAGATCAAGCAGGTTCTTATAGATAATGGTTCAGGGCTGAACATCATATCTCTTAAATTGGTGTAATTATTGGGTTACATGGACAAACACATTTAGATAGAGACTATTACAATCAAGGCTTATGACAATGTTGAGAGGGAGTCATCCGATATAATTTAGTTTCTAGTCATGGTTGGGGTTATTTATCATCACACATTATTCCATATTATGGATATTGAGCTTCCTTATAACATACTTCTTGGTCATCCTTGGATCTATGAATTACAAGTATTTTCATCTACTCTTCACAAATGCCTAAAGTTTCCCTATGATGGGATCAAGGTTACTATTCCCACTGATTAACAACCATACCAATACTACAAACATCTTGAAGTAGAGTTTCATAATTATAACTATTTCCCTAGTTTGGAATTAATTACAAAGAATAATAAAGCTATTATTTCTCATCCATCTCCATCTAATTATATAGACCCTAGTGATATATCTTCCACTTTGACCGATCCATTTCCTATAGCTTTGGCCAAAAAGGTTATTATTAAAGATGTAGGCATTTTTATGTACCATATGAAGAACATTCTTTATATTTAAAATTTACCAAAATCCCCTAAATAAAACATTTGGTAAGCCTAAAAATTCCCAATGTCCTAACAGACCTGACCAAATTTAGTAACTAAAAAAGAAGCAACCAAAACCTCTACTGGTTTTTGTACCTTCAATTGCACTGAAAAAATATCAAGAGGCTTTTACTAAGGGAGATTGGTTATATTTTGAGGGCCTTGTGGATTATTTTTAGAGTCTAAAGTATCCTATCCCTAATAGGATAATGGATCATCTTGACTATATAGGGAAGGTTGTGGCCCACAAGTGAAAGGAATGTTAGAACCATTATCAATTGGAGTTGTAAATGGGAATCATGGTCTTAGATTTAAACCACTAGAGGATGACCTCATAACATTTGGTAGTGACTCTTATAAAGTGACTGATAATGAGAATCCTAGAAGTGATACAACATCCCATTATAGCCTTTTTAATGAGCTTGATGATTTAGGTTTATTTGATTCAAATGCCATATTGACCATAACACCTATTAGAGCTTCCTGTCTTGAAGCAAAAAACCATCCTATTGCTACCTCCCTTCCTAAAGTAGGACATTATATCTTTAACATTGGTGCTTCTTATCCTAAATCAAACCCTCACTATAATCTATGCCTTTGCCATCCTAAACTCATAGATTGGGATCGGCAAAATTTGGTCATATGGCTCGATGAGTTTCAAAATGAAGAATTGATTGAAAAATACATGGGCCTATGAGATGCATTCCCTATTGGTGATTATAAATAGGGTTTTGATTTTTCATTTAATTATTTTGCCTATTTTGGATATCAGGCAAACTTTTTTGGTCATAATAAAGAATAAACATCAATATATTTAGGTGAAAACCTCTTTGAGGCACTTTTTGATTAGGGAAAAAGTAAAGAAAAAGACAAGCCTTTAAGTGAAAACCTATTTCAAGTGCTCCCAGGTGGGAAATTTTACTCATCCCCTTAGGATGTAGAAAGTCTATCTAGCCCAAGTTCCATAGCTAGTACAAGCATCTCTTTAGAACAACATCAAATATATGGGCATCTTGATCTTGAGTTTCCATAGGTCTTTGCCAGTTGACCTTTACTTGAGAAGGTAGATTTTGATTCTTCATATTATCTAGATCTTTAGGAGGAACAACAAAAAGATATAGCAAAAGAAGTTGATCACAACCATGCATTGCCTACAATTCTAGAAGATGGATCCACACTCCTTATAGAGAGAACAATCAAAGTAAATTTGGGAACCCATGAGGATCCTAAAAATGTTTATCTTAGAGTTTCCCCTACTAAAGTGGAATGTGAATATATTATATCCATTCTTAAGGATTATATAAACATCTTTACATGGTTATATTCTAACATGCCAGGCCTAGATCCAGATTTAGTTGTGCATCACATTATTGTTTACCCTGATGCTAAACCAGTCAAGCAAAAGTTAAGAAAGATGCATCCATACATCATCCTTTTGGTTAAGGTTGAGTTATAAAAGTTTTTAGGATCCAATCTTATCAGACCACTAGACTACTTTTAATGGATTTCTAATATAGTGCCAGTAAGTAAAAAGACCCTAGGCATATGTGTTTGTACTGATTTTCATGATATCAACAAGGCATGTCCCAAATATAATTTTCCTTTGCCCAACATCGACATGATTATCGACTCAACTTTTGGGTATGAGATGCTATCCTTAATGGATGGATTTTTTGGTTAAAATCAGATCAAGATAGCCCCTAAAGATCAACATAAGACCACATTCACCACTCTATGGGGGACATTTTATTACCAAGTCATGCCATTTGGTTTGAAGAATGTTGGAACCATATATCAGCATGAAATGACTATCATCTTCCATGAAATGAAGCATGACATTGTCAAGGATTATTTTGATGATATACTAGCAAAATCAAGAATAAGAGCTAGACACCCTAAGATTCTACAAAGAATATTTGAGAGGCTTCATGCATATAAAGTCCACTTGAATCCTAACAAATGTGTCTTTGGAGTCACATCATGAAAATTGATAGGTTTCATTATATCATAATGAGGGATTGAATTCAACCCTACAAAGGCCACTGCTATTATGAAAATGCCTCCACCAAACAATATTAAATAGTTGTGAGGTCTACAAGGCAAGATCCAGTCTATATACATGTTCATTTCTCAATTGGCAAATAAGTGCCACCCATTTACCCATATCTTAATGAAAGGGGTAACATTTCAATGGGATGAATATTGATAGATATCATTTACAAATCTTAAAACATAATTGGCCAATCCACCGGTATTATGACCTCCAACACAAGGAAAGCCATTGCTTCTTTACATATCAGCCATAGAACATGCATTGGGGGCACTTTTAGCTTAACATGATGATCATGTTAAGGAACACATGGTTTATTAATTAAGCTACACATTGGTAGCCTATGAACATAATTATATGCCTATTGAGAAGGCATGTTTAGCTATGGTGTTTGCCACTTAGAAATTCTGACATTATATGCTAAATAACAAAACTATTGTTATCACCAAGGTAGATCCTCTCAAGTTCCTCTTATCTATATCATATCTTCAAGAACACATGGCCAAATGGATTATTCTCCTTAGGGAGTTTGATATCAAGTACTAAAATCAAAAGGTAGTCAAAGGGTAGATTCTTGCAGACCAACTTATAGAAGCTCCTATTACATCCCCTCAACCTCTCAACTTTGACCTTCCAGATGATTCTATCATTATGATAGAACAAGCATCACAAGAACTTGAATACTGGACACTCTATTTTGATGGCTCCTTCACATCCCAAGGATCTAGAGTTGGCATATTGTTGATCACACCATAGGGGGATTTGATCCCCAAAGCATTCCACATACAATTTCAGTGTACAAACAATATGGTAGAGTATGAGGCATTAGTTTTAGGGATTTGTCTTGCCATAAAATGGGATATTTGAATTTTAAAGGTCTATGGAGATTCATAATTAATCATAAATCAGACTATTGATCAGTATCAAACAAAATATGAAAAGCTTGTTCTTTACAAATAAATTATTGATAACCATAAAACACATTTTAAATTTCTACAGTTTGAGCAAGTTCCATGAGTCAATAATAGATTTGTTGATGCCATAGCAACAATTAGTTCCATTATTCAAATGCATGATAGTGCTAAAGAGTATCAGTTCTTGATTGAAAATCTTCTTCAACTGGCACATATTCTATTAGATTTAGAGAGGATATACACTAGTGTTGATCTTAAACCCTCACCTGAGTTATCGTGGTAACAAGGTTTTTATAACTATTTCCATAGTCATGTATTTCCTGCTAATCTTACCAACAACCACCAAAAACTTTTCCTTCATCACTTAACATGTTATATCTTCCTTGGAAACATGCTTTATCAAAAAGGCTATGATGGAATTCTTCTTCATTGTTTATCTTTGGGAGAATCCAAGCTGGCACTAAAGGAGGTTCATGAAGGAATGTGTGGGGCCCATACCAATGGTGTAGTCCTAACAATGAAACTTCTCAAAATAGGTTATTATTTGCCCAAAATAGAGATAGATGCTTGTAATTATGTAAAGAAGTGTGTTCCTTATTAGCAGGATGGTAACTTGATACATGCACCTTCCTTACCATTGCAGCCAATTACAACACCATGACCATTATCAACATGGGGTCTCAATCTCATTGGAAAAATTAACCTGACATCTGCAGATGGCCATAAGCACATTTTGACTACAACCGAGTACTTTACCAAGTGGATTGAGGCCATTCATCTCACTTATGTTACTAGGAAATAAATAGCCAAATTCATTCATTACCATATCATCTATCGATATGGCATCCTAGCCCATATTATATCCGATAATGATAGATCTTTTGTAAACCAAGATGTGAAATCTCTTTGTGAAAAAATCAAGATCAAGCATAAAAAATCCACTCCATATAACCTAGAAGGTAATGGATAAGTTGAGGCATCAAATGAAACCATTCTAGCCATCTTTAAAAAATTGCCAATGATGTTGGATGTAATTGGCATCTACAACTTTTTCCTACTCTCTAGAATTATAGAACCAATCATCACACCCCAACTAGAGCTACTCCATACTACCTTGTTTTTAGCAATGATTTTATCACCTCGATCAAGATTGAGATCCCATCATTAAGAATATAACTAGAGCACATTGAATATGATGAATATTATAGAGCCTCATGGCTATAAGAACTATAACTTCTTGATGGTAAGTGTTTGGCTACCTTAGAAAACTTGTAGGCCTGTCAGAATAGATTATGGAGAAGCTATAACAAATGCATTCTCCCTCAAGAATTTGAGATTGGTGACTTAGTTTTGAAAGATAACTAGAAGAACATGAATGTTGACCCTAAAAAGAAACTATTGACATAGAAGATTGCACCCTTAGTAGGAGGCCGAGCCCCTGCCTTCTTCACACAACAATGGAAACTCCCCTCTTGCCTATGGGACCGGTGAAGCTGGAGGGTAGAGTCTCTAGATGAGGGCTAGCTCCCTCTGATGTATCTTTTAGGCCCTAGTTTCTCCTACTACTAACAAATAAAATGTGAAAAGGAGGGGATGAAAAGGGAGAGAGAGATGCTATAAACAAAGCCCAAACCTAAAAAAGAAAAGGTGATACACTAGAAAATGTGATCCACCCAGCCTGAATATACACTTCTCACCAAAAGGAAGCACCTATACACTTCATCTGGAGTGAGAAAGCCTTCTGCATCAGTGGGTCAGGGGTTTGTGGAGATACAAGGAGGAAATAACTACTAGAGGCATTCTGGGACACACTACAGTAGCCTATCCACTTCACCTACACTCCTCTAGGGACACTTTTGAAAGACTTGTAAAAGGAAACTCAAAAATTACACCAGACATGTTGAAATCATTTTGCAAAAGAATTAAGAAAATGACTTAACATAGAATCAAATGCATATACACATACTAAAGATGCAAAACTCAGAATGGAGGTAAAAATAGCTAAGTTTTGATTTAAGGTAAAAATTTGGCAGCTCTACCTTACAAGCCCAAGATATTTTTGGGCAGAGTTTTGCCTTAAGGCTGAGAGCAGATCCCTTCTCAAAAGAGAAGTTTACAATATATAGGAAGAGAAAGAGAAATTGGTGCTTCCTGGGAAGGATTTTGGCACTCGTTTCTGTAAGTGGCCCATGTGTGTTGAACACATCGGGAAGAGAAAACCACTGTTACTGATTTCATTCTTTAGAAAAGGCCTATTTGAACCATTCTACATAGTCACCCAAATTGACTTTGGCATTAAAACATTAATGTAAGGACATGGTTGCACCTCTTTTTTGCAAACAGACTATTGTTTGTCCCCTCCTCAATTTCAACTACAAAAAATAGGTTACGCCACTTGTCTAAAAATGACTCACCTTCCCTTTGCGACTTAGATGCTTTGTCATTTCTGCTCTTTCAGCCCTTGGGGATGATCTTCTAGCAGGTCACTATGCTCCTTGGGGCTCTTTCCATGATTTGGTGCTAAGGTAGTTCAAAAACAATGACTACTTCACTATGTTAAAATTGATGTTCACGCGGCCATCACCCAATGGCTAGTTTGTCTACTTAAATTTGATGGCTTTCAGGACATCATCATCCTCAGCAAAAGTCATCAGGTCTTTCCTTGTTTGCTTCTACCGTTGAACTTGCACATTGAACTAAAGCTATTTGAACCAAGTGACGAACCAATGAAGCATTGAACCAATTCATGAACCAAGGCCAATGAACTTATGTAACCTAAAATTGACTAGCCTAGGATAGTAGGGGAAGAAGGGGACCAATTTTTGGCCTGTTGGGCAAAAATGGTCAACAAATTGGTGACTCCCAAGGAAAGCATGCCTGCTATGCTTAAAGACCAGTTGCCTTGTAGTCCATTGGGCATGAATTCAGATGCAAATTTGAAGAAAGGTTAGCAACAATCCTAAAGATCGCAGAATCAAACATGAAGCTTTTTACCCCACACGTAAAGGGAAACACACAAGGCTAAAAACACTACCTGTGCAAACTACACTTAGGGAAAGTAGGAAAGAAACTGAAAGAAAACTACTATATACAGCTAACCAGGAATGTTTGCCTCCCTCTTAGATCAAAGGGAAAACTTCTTAAGTCCCCTTCCTAGCAAGAAGACTTATGGTGGTAGACAAGTGGCTGAAAGAAAAGGAGATTTGGTGACCTACTCCTCTTACCTGTCACCTGAGTTGGCTGGTATTTGAGTGGATCAGATTCAAACATGCCTCCAACATACATGTATTCTTCTTGTCCCTGGAGGCTTGTTGAATGCTGGTCCTTCATGTTGGTGCATTTCACCAAGAAATCAATTATTGTTGGCTTATCACTATTAGCCCTTTGACATGTATAGCTCCCTTACAGTGCATCATGGTTTGACCCATTTCCTTCTACTTCATTGTAGACTCTGTCAAACTCATCCTCTTCTTCCTTTTGGCCTTATTAAAGAAGGGTGATTGTGATGATGTCTGAAATGGAATCACAAAATGATTGCTCATCCCATAAAACATCACCTCTCTATTCAAAGCTCTCTTCTTCAAGGCTTTCCTCTAGGAAGACAAACCTCTCCTTTTCCTCCTCAAAGGTCTAGATCTCTAGATCTTCAATGATATTCTCCTGATCCTCCTCCAAGATCCAAATTTCTAGACCTTCAAAGATATTCTCTTAAATAACTACAGACTGGATCTTCTGCTCCTCACTCACCTCTTGCAGAACAAGTTCCTCCTTGAGAAGGTGTGAAGTGGGAGAACCATGTGGAAGAGGAGGTAGCCCTTGAGCTAGAATAGAATGATTCTCCTCCTTCCCCTTGGTCAGCACTTCATCTATATCAGGTGTGGCCTGATATCTCTCTTAGAGGTGTGTGGACGGGATAGGTTCAGAGAGGTCCATCACACGTTGGCTGAGGAATCTCATTTGGGACTCTAACTCTACAAATATCCTAGCTATATTTTCTTGAAGGAGCATTTCTTGGAGATCACCAGCATCATCCTCTTCAAGGCTCTGGGCTAGTTCCTCGCATTCCTTCCTCCAACTTGGGATTTGTACATAATGCTAAAAGACTTGGGGAAGTTGAGGGATGCTAGGAAGAGACTGTTGATGCACCCGAAGAGTCTCTAGAAGAGGGTTGTGTTGGCTCATGGTATTCCCCCCAATGGAAGATTCACAATACAAGGAATTGAGAAGATTTATCTCCATGGGGGGTTGCTCTGATGCCCTTTGATGATAGAAATCTAGGCGCATGAGATTAAGAGCAGATGCATCAAATGAGCTAGAGTGAGCAAGTTTTATATGATAAAAAGGATTTGGTGCACAAGAGGGGGATTTCTTCAGAATAAGAGGGGGCACACAAGGCTAACTACCTTGAATAAATGGATTTATCCATTTTTCTACCTCCTCCTCTATAGATTACAAGGCCTAAGCTTGCCTAAATAAACACTCCTCTTTATACATCAACTCTTGCTAATATCCGTACTGCTCCTCCAGTCTATTAATCTCCATCATCTACTTCTCAAACTCAAGGGCCACTTCCCTTATCATTGTAGGGCAACTAGGAGGGCTGCTTGGGGAGATGCCATAAAAAGGCTAAACTTGATCAAAATTATAGGAAGGAAAACAAGGTCCATGATTTTGTGTAGAGGGATTATACATACAAAAGTGATTTCTTAATGGCACCAGGGCTGCTCAATCAGCTGATTCAACTTGGAGTCACCATTAGTGTTGATGAAAAAGCCTCCAAAAGCTGGTCAGTTGAAGAACACACCAAAAATTCTTCAACTCTTTGGACACAACTTTTCCTAGTTGGTCCCATCGGGCATGCCAAAAACTATTGACGTAGAAGATTGCACCCTTGACAGGAGGCTGAGCTCCTGCCTTCTTCACGCAATAATGGAAACTCCCCTCTCACTTGTGGGATCGGTGAAGCTAGAGGGGAGAGTCTCTAGATGAGGGCTAGCTCCCTCTGATGTATCTTTTAGGCCCTAGTTTCTCCTACTGCTAACAAATAAAATGTAAAAAAGGGGGGGATGAAAAGGGAGAGAGAGATGTTGAAAACAAAGCCTAAACCTAAAAAAGAAAAGGTGATACACTAGAAAATGTGATCCACCCAGCCTGAATATACACTTTTCACCAAAAAGAAGTGCCTATACACTTCATCTAAAGTGAGAAAACCTTCTACATCAGTGGATTAGGGGTCCATGGAGATACAGGGAGGAAATAACTACTAGAGGTGTTCTAGGACACACTGCAGCAGCCTATCCACTTTACCTACACTCTTCTAAGGACACTTTTGATAGACCTATAAAAAGAAACTCAAAAATTACACCAGACATGTTGAAATCATTCTACAAAAGCATTAAGAAAATGAATTAGCATAGAATCAAATGCATAGACACTAAAGATGCAAAACTCAAAATGGAGGTAAAAATACCTAAGTTCTGATTCAAGGTAAAAATTTGGTAGCTCTACCTTACAAGCTTGAGAGATTTTTGGGCAGAGTTTTGCCTTAAGGCTGAGAGCAAATCCCTTCTCAAAAGATAATTTTACAATATATAGGAAGAGGAAGAGAAATTGGTGCTTCTTGGGAAGGATTTTGGCCCTCATTTCTGCAAGTGGCCCATGTGCACTAAACACATCGGGAAGAAGAAACCACTATTATTGATGTCATTCTTCAAAAAAGGCCTATTGGAACCATGCTGCATAGTTTCCCAAATTGACTTTGGAATTTAAACATTAATGTAAGGACATGACTAGACCTCTTTTCTATAAACAGACTGTTATTTGTCCCCTCATCAATGCCAACTACAAAAAATAGGTTGTGTCGCTCGTCTGACAATGACTCACCTTCCCTTTGCCACTTGGACACTTTGTCATTTCTACTCTTTCAGCCCTTGGGGGTGATCTTCTAGTGGGTCATTGTGCTCCTTGGGGCTCTTTCCATGATTTGGTGCTAAGGTAGTTCAAAAACAATAGCTACTTCACTATGTTAAAATTGACGTTCATACGGCCATCACCCAACGGCTAGTTTGTCTGCTTAAATTTGACGACTTTCAAGACGTCATCATCCTCAGCAAAAGTCATCAGGCCTTTCCTTATTCACTTATGCCATTGAACTTGCACGTTGAACTAAATCTATTTGAACCAAGCATTGAACCAGTTCATGAACCAAGGCCGATGAACTTAAGCAACCTGAAATTGACTGGCCTAGGATAGCAGGGGAAGAAGGGGACCGATTTTTGGCCTGTTGGGCAAAAACGGTCAACAAAAAGGCATGTTTTAGCCTAATTGGTTAGGACCATATATTGTCATAGTGAAATATGGATTAGGAGCATATCGATTGGCTAAACCTAATGGTGAATAAATTTTAGAGCCCATTAACATCATACACCTTAAGATATTCTACGCATGAATAGATTTAAACCATTGTCTATAAGACCACTAACTTGGGGGAAACTTGTGCTATCGTAATGGTAAAGGCTTTCAAATCTTAGAACTCTAAACACATTCTTCATCCCATTCTGGATTGCTCTCTTTAAGAAGCATATTCTTTGTTTTATCTAGGAAATGTTATAATCTTAAACACTTTTTGTCCCTTGACTAATTATGTTTCATGCACATTATAAACATCTTCAGCAGCATTTCTATAAATCAGTTCAACCAGGATAATCTTATGCAACTTCAGATAGGTGAATAGTCACCTCTTCTCAGTACAAGTATTTGTTGCTCTTTCTTGTTTTATCAAGAGCCTTGCTCTCACTAATTTATGAGCATGGACCATTGCAACTAGCTTAGCTATCTTAGTTGAACCTCTACTCTTAGTACATGAATCTCCTTGACTATATGGTCCCACCTTATCCATATTTTATCCCAAAAACATTATAAATACTTGGAAAATACCAAAAACATTACAACATGATCCACAAAAAAATAAAAACATTATCTCATGCTTCTGTACATTTGTACATTCCCATTCCACCATCCCATATTCTTACCTTTTTTCAAGAAACTATTAAGTTTGAACACTCACTATTTTATGAGCAACTATTAATTTTTAAAGCTCTTGCCATTTTTCAATCATAGAAATACTAGTTCATTTCATCTTATCATATGCACTTGCCATTTTGCAAGATCATTCTTTCTCATCTCATCAGCTTCTTATTTACTAAACCATTCTTATTCATTTTTCATATCTTCCATTTCTTTAATAACATTAATCATGATGGTTTTATCATCATGTTTCTTCTATGCCATTTATAGGGAGAACTACATTTGACCTGAAGTTCATGTTGGAACATGCATCCATGGAACTATGTAGGCAGCGTCCACTTGTCTTATAGATTTAGAGTCAGCTCAACCAACCCCTTCCTTTTCTTCTCTTCCCCCTTTTATTATTTCATTATTCCTCTTTAATTAGGGAACTATTTTAATATCATTTTTCTTTGTTATGATGTAGTGGAAAGTAATGCCTCTACTACACATACATGAATATTTGTCTTTAAACCATACTAACTTGGTTTTTGCTTATTTGTGTTTTCTTGATATTTTATTGTGCTTTTAGACCTCTCCTTTTATTTCTTATCCTTTTTCTCTTTTTATTACTTCTCATTCCATTCATGGTCTTGTGTTTCTTTGTCTTGATTTTCTATTTGATTTTTCTTTTCTCTTTTGTTTTTAATAATGCCTTGATGGTCCACATGGATCTTGATTATTCATAACTTGGCCTCATATCATTAAAGTCTTCTTGCCTATTGTTTTTTTTTTTTTTAAATTATTCCTACTTAATTCTTGATAGATCATATCTTGATTTCAAGTTAGGTTCATTTATGTTTGTCTTTTTCTTTGTTTTTTTTGCTTTTTTGTTTAAATGTAAATCATTGTAACTCTAGTTTTGGTCATTGTTTTATCATTATACTTAGTTATAAATATTCACATTTGAACTAGCTCATTACAATTGGAATCTTATGTCATTCTAATTTATTCATACTTATGATGCCTAATTTATTTTTCTATAGCAAGAAATTTATGCTCAAGTCTCAATGTCTTAATGTTAACATCAGCTCCGATGAACAATTCTCAAGAACACTCCATAAAAACTAGGCTCATGATATGAAATTAGGCTTATAAGTAACATGAATTTTAGGAATATTTTTCTATACTTAGATGTGAATCTCTTCACATACATTGTGAGACTAATAAATTCTTGGTCATTTTCCATCATTCTTCATTCCATTCTCTCCCAAATATGGGTGAACTACATTAGCCTAAAGTTCATGTTGGAACATGATTCCATGGAACTATGTAGGTAGCACTCAATTTATATTTAGGTAAGCTCATCTATCTCCATTCTTCTTTTCAACTATCTCATCACTTTATGCATTCTCATATGATTGGTTTTTATATGTCTTTCTAAGCCATTACACCATCACATGTACATTTTTGCCCACTCACTTTAACCTATCTTTTTGGTTATATCCTTGAGCTATTTTGCTTGCCAGTTACCCATGCTGGGGCACAACATCTGAACCATATCCAAATCATATCAGATCTATAGGGGAAAATCATTATTTCTTCTTTATCAATGATCAAGATTCACCCTACTGGGGTAAAACTATTTTATCATGATCAAATCTGCTCTACTGGGGCACTTCTTATTATATTCTCTTGGGAGACTCCATTATAGTGGTGCTTCCCTTCATAAAGTAGAACCTTCTCCATTTTCCTCTAATTTTAAGCTCTCCACATTAAATCCCATTATGGAAATATTTTAGTGTGCAATTTATCTCAAGATTGATCAATGTCATAAGTGTGCAGCTTGTACTCTCAAACTGGGTATGCTTACAGTGTGTCCCTTACATTTATGGATTGTATCTTTCCCATTCCCCCATCTCTAGAGCCTATTATACCTATAATTATAGTTTTATCATTGATGGTAATAATGTGTGCAAGCATTATCTCGTCTGGATGTGATATATTCCATGGGTTAATCTCTCACTTTCTCTCTCTTTTTGAGAGTCCATCCTTCTCTTTCATCCTAGTATGTCCTCTCAAAGGGGCATCATGGGTCTATTCCAATTTCTTCTTGACAACTTTTTTCTTTTAAAAGATGTTTCTTCACCTTAATGTCTCTCTACACCATCTCAAATAGGGGCAAAATGTAGACATCCAATTCCTAACACCATTTGTGTTGAAATTATCAATCTTACTCAAATTACATTCAAATGCACATTTTAGGTCAAAATATATAAAACACGCTACATGGTTTGAACTTGTCATTTACAAGTGCTAATTTAGGTCAAAGTATCCCTAAATAGTGAAATGTATTTTATGGGCCAACTAACTTTGATCAGATCATTTTGAGTCAAAATGATGATTTTACTTTTTGTGTTCTAGATCACTCTTTTCTTCTAATTCATTGGTACATGTCATTTACCTTTGTTATTTTATATTGGCAACATCCTAAATGGGAATATGGTTCCAACGCATCTAACATCACTTTTTAATTCCTCTATAATCAAATTATAACCTAGTAATATGAATTTCTGACCATTTTGATTAGTTGAGGACCAATTTTCAAATAATTACAAAAATATTGATTAACTTTGTTTAAGGCTAATTAATCTAAATCAAGAGCTTAAGTGGATTTTACATGAGAGTTTTTAAATATTTATTTTTGAAAATTGATTCTTATTATCTGCATCACATAGTGACATCATTTATGGGGTGGCTCCATCAAGCCATAAGTGTATAAAATATCAAGATTATGGGTCACCCATGCCTATTTAATTCCTCTTCAATGCCTCTTTAATGCTTATTTATCTTGATGATATTTATGGATTTAATTTTAAATATTAGGATTATCCATGGCCACACATCTTAATCTTGAGATGGATAGTCATGGTTGATCCTAACCAATCTCAAAAATATATAAATAGAGAGGCCATGAACATCATTTGTAAGCTATTTTGGTGCATGGTTATTATACTCAAATATATTCAAAACTTTAATATTGTAAAGTTATAATGCTAATTTATTTCCACAAATCTTCATTGATAAGCTAGTTTATTGATTTACAACCAAAAGCCTAGGTTTTATGGAGTGTTCTTGAGGCATTGGAGGAGCTTACTACCATTTTTGACAAAGACAAGGATGTTTGATCAAGGGAGAACATGTTTTTGAGCCACATGCGTATGGTGAATCCATTTGGGAAGGTAATATGGTGTTGATTTCTTTCAATTGTTTTTTGTTATCCTTTATAATTCTCATAGGAATAAATAGGCTTGGTTAGCTCTTTATGCATGTTTCATTGTTTATGGACTAATTCTTGACTAACTTGATTTGTAATCCTCTCTACATACTCAATCTCTAAAAGACCATAGGTGATGGCATTCATTTCCTTATAATTTCTCTCACACAACTTCTTATCAATTACACTAGTTATAGGGGTTGGGGGTATGAATTTCCATCCACAACAAATTACCAAATGTCAAACCCTATTAACTTGATTTAGGTCTTCATTATTAAACTCTAAAAAACATAATTAGACCCATTGAACATCAGTGATTTCTTTATATAGAAACATTACATATGTTGACTTGCCATATTATACCTTAGATCACCTTCAAGTTGTTAGACTTGCAACAAAGGTCCTACTCTAATACCAATTGTTAAAGGTATAATCACTAAAAGGGGGTGAATCAATTATATAAGATATTCTAATTTTATTTCCAAATCTTAAACATTGAGCACATATAATCATGATGCATATAAATTAACCATTACAATGAATAAGGAAGATATAGCAAGATAAAGCAAATAACACATTATAAATGTGGGAAACCCTCTTGGGAGATAAACCCTTTGAACCCTACAAGATGGAAAATAGTCCTATAAAATAATATCCAACATTTAGATCAAAACTAACTGATCAAAGAACACCCATACCTTATTTTAGTGAGACACCAATCCCACAAGGAGCTATTATCTCTATCTAGTTGAGCACCCACAACAACTAGACCTTTAGCAAGCTTTATATTATAAGTAGGAACCAACCCCTTAGGAAACTAAGAACCCACTTAGCTACCCTAAATAGATCATCTTAAACACCTATTTCCACTCTTCAATTGATGATGAACACCTTTGTCTACACTCTTCACCTCTAATCTCTCTTAAGCCGCCTCTAAGACTAACTCACTCAATCAGCCTCTTCTAGGCTTATTAGGTTTGACTACCTCTATGTTCATCCTTATCAAATTGATCAGGTAAACATTTCTAATATTTATCACACTTTAATGGTCCTCACTAACCTGTACCTTCTCTTCCAAAGTTTATTTCCTTTGCTCAATTCCCCACTTACTTAACTCTACTCTCTCTTTCAACTCATCACACACCCTCAAACTTGCTCATACAAGCAATGCATCCAAACACCCCTTTTAGATCACTTTAGGATTCTTTTCTCATCCTTAATCTACTATGTACTTCAATCCATCCATTAATCAAAATCCATTTGAATTATTTCTTTCATCTCTATCTTTTACTCTCTCAATACATCCACATACTTGTCATAAAACCATTACCTTAGCTTTCACTCTTTATAGAGTCTTCATGAATATCAACCTCTAGGTTGTCTATAATACTGAACTTAACCCTTAATACTTATACCATGCTAAGACATATCTAAAATTCATTTTCATGGGTTGGCCATAGTGTACATGAGTCACACTTAAATAGCTACACCTTTAAATTAGGCCTTAGTATCCCTTATAGGTCTCATGGAGACCTATTGCTGCTTTAGCACTTCATCAAGAAAAAAAAGAGCACAATATCACTTTCAAATACATGGTTACACTTTATATGACTCCTATGACATCTTCAATTGATTACTCTCTCCAAAACATTATTCTGCTAAAGCACACATTACTTAAACAACATTTTGTACATAAGAACACCATGAAGGAACAAATAGTCAGCTTTCAACTACAATAAATGAATATATATAAATATTCAAACCTATAAACCAATTTTTTTGCATATCCCTTGAAATTATCTATAGCTTTGCCTTTTACACCATTATCAAATTTTGTATATATCAAAAGTTATAGCTCAAACAATACAAACTAGTTTTTTTCTTTATTAATTTGAATATTCAAATTCCAACGGTCACTATGTAATGCAAATATTTTAGGAACGTGTCTTCATCTTATACACCATAAAATTTATATAAAATATGATCCATCAATCTCTTTATAATTATCCTAGTCTTTACCTTTCATCTCTTACCATTGATCTGAGATCCAGCCACTTGGTAGCCCCACGTGCCCTCTCAATCAGTCTCCAATGAACTGTTGCCATTTGGCAGCCCCACATGCCTTCTGAAAATATTTTGACATATTTAATTAATACACACCATTTATCTCTATCTACATGATCATATGCTCACTATTGGCTATTCATCTATCATATTAGAGACTCATTATAGATCTTCATCACTCAATTAAACACTCATTGTTAGATCTCCTCTTGCAAATTTGGCTAAGTATAGAAACTTAGTGAATTGTGTCTAAGAGGCTAACTTTTTATTGTTATAAATTTTTGTACACTCAATTTTTAGACCTAAAATTTGAAACATATGATCACATTTCATATGTAAATTCATCCATGTATTAAAATGATCCTAAAACCTTCACACATGTGAAATATGATGCCATCAAACTACTTACTCAACCTTGTTTACCAAGATGAGTACTTGAACCTAGACACTCATATGATTTCTCTTATAAATTCCTTTCACTTCCATAAGTAATGTAATATCTCATAACACCCATAGGGTCTCTATAACATGTCTATACCATCAATATCATCCATTAATTGCCTCATTAAGTCAAACACTAAAGGACCATGTAGGAATACTGAATCACATTTTGTCATTGTCATTCTAGCACACATGACACCTCACCAACATCCTTGATCACCTTAGAGACATCATTGACAACTATCCAATAATAATAATAATAATAGATGTGATGGCATAGTTAGTGATCAAGAGTTTGATTTATATCATTCATATCATGGACAAGGTGAGTGTTCGTGTGTATCAAAATTCATTTGAAAAAGGTATGCATGAAGTTGGCTAGCATGTTTGTATGATGCTTCATAGACTCTATGATCCTATTACCAAAATGGAGAGAGATATATTAGAAAGGTAAAAAATTTATAATTCTTTATAATATCAAGAAATGTTGAAGATCTTTTTTTTTGCAAGAGATGTCATCAAGGAAGTTGCATCATGAGGTAAAAAGTTGTAGGTGTCACTTTATCATTAATTCCAAAAGGGGAGAATGATCTGAAGGAAAAAGTACCATTTTGAAGTCATTTTAGATTGTAGTGTGTATTCCATCAATGATAAATTGAGATTTTTTGGCATTTTTGTCATTTATATAAAAAGTATACATCATGTAAAGGCATAATGGTCATTGATGTCAAAGATTTGTGAAGTTCCTGAGCATGGTAGTGACATAAATAGAGTATTGATCAATAAATGAGTATTATGGATTTGAATAGCCTATTGAGAGTATGTTCTCAGTAAGAAAAATGATGTTGTAAAAAGTGATTAGTGATCAAGGTTGATGTTTTCATGATATAATTTGAAGGCAAGAGAGAATTTGAAGGAAACTAATGTATTATGGTTGCATGAAAGTATAGGTCATTGATGACAAGATTGATGTCAAAGGTGTATCATGTCAAGATTGACTATGTGTGATATCAAGAAGCATCTTTTTAAGGTTTATGTCAAAGATAACTAAGGACACATATTAGTATGCGATATGTCAAGGTAAGAGAGAGTGGTGCATGGAAGAGAGGTGTCAAGTCATATGAAGCTTAGTCATGTGGTTTTAGGTCTATACGAGGTGGTGGAAGATTATTATCATTAGAAAGAAAATGGTTTAGTGATATGAGTGTGTTTTGATGTATTTATCTACTTGTTTGATGTTTTTTTGAGGTCATGACATATATAAGGAACATGTCAAGGTGTCAAGTGCATTGAAAGATTGAGGCTAGCCATGGCATGGTTAAGGTATGATTTGGTGGCATGATGAGGTGAGTGAACTTAGGAAAGTGAGAGGTTGTGAATTTTGTTTGATAATGATAATAAGGTGTGGATACACTCAAAATTGTTTCAAAGTAAGTCTTTGAAGGTATGTCCTTCAGTCTTGGTTTCCACCTAGACCATTCTTTAGCCCTACCTAGCCTAATGAGTCATGAGGATCAAATTTCAAGGTGATTTTGTGAGGGATATCATGGATAGGGGTAATTCAAGTTGTTTTAGGATCAATCATGAAGTATGAGGTTATGGTTTTCATGAAAAATCATGAAAAGTGGTTTTGAGGTCTCTCAAGTGCATAGAATAAAGGTATACAAACCCAAAAAAGACTTTTAAGTATTTTTTGGCATGTGTAACCTCTTTATGAGAACCTAGCCTATTAAAGAGAGATGGGGAAGGTTCTTAGCTAAGATATACATGCATTGGTTTTAGATTTAAGTGTTAGTCCTTTATGAATAATCATTAACACCAAAACTTGTGTTAAACCTCCCTAAAACCCTAATAAAGACCCGATGTAGAAGATATTGCCCAAATCAGATCATAATGGATTAAAATGCTTAGGAAACTATTGGATGTTCTAGTGGACTTTCTTAGGCACCTCTAGGTGGTATTGAGTTATCAAGTGAGTGAGAAGACCCTATAGAAAAGAGCTTATTTTTGAAGAATTTGTTGTCTCATTCAAAATTTGTATTGTATTGTGTAGCCTATTTCTAAATTATGATGTATTTTCAAACACTATACATTTTAAATGTACCATATGCTCTATATGTTTTTCTCACTAAGAAACTATTTTGGGTTAATTAGACCCATGATTTTGGTACTCGTTATTTTGTAATACCACTTTGTTCATGTATTATGTATTGATGGATATTTGGTAGGTAATACATTATGAGAACTAGGGTTTGAGAAGAAATAATAGAGTGTGTGAATTTAGGTGTGAATTTAAGAGGGTTTATTGAGTGCATCTCCAAACAATATTTGTGAATTATAATTGTGAAGATAGATTTGAGAGTGATTTTACTCTAGTGGCTTGTAATAAAATTTGAGAAAGTGTTTCTTGGTGGATTTATCCCACATTGGATGAACCATGTTAAATCTGGTCTTCTTATTGTGCATGTTTATTTTCTATTCTTTCTACATCTCTATTTATATATATTATTATTGTGATTCTATGAAATTATTTTGTATCAATTTCTGTATTTATTCCTAAAAATTGATATCAGAGCTTTAAGTTTTATTTTATGAATAGTTGAATTGTAGGAAGGGTTATTAGTTTAATTCAGAGCTATGGCTAATGATCACAGATCAAAGGTTGAAAATTTCAATGGATATAACTTTGGTCTATGAAATATTTAGATGGAGGATTACCTCTATTAGAAGGACATCTATGCTCTACTAGGAGGAAAAGTAAAGCAACCAGTGAGTATGATAGATGAGGCTTGGGAGCTTCTTGATAGAAAAGCACTTGGGTCCATTAGGTTATGCCTTACATCTTTTGTCATGTTTAATATATCATAGGATAATACCATAGAATATCTCATGAATGCATTAGGAAATTTATATGAGAAACCCTCTTATTCTAATAAAATATTTTTAATGAAAAAGTTATTTAATGTGAAGATGTCTAAAAATGGTTCATTTGTTGATCATCTGAATGAATTCAATACAGTTGTATGTATGTTGAATTCTATAAAAATAAATTTTGAAGATGAAGTTAGGGATTTTTTTATTTTATGTTCTTTACCAAATATTTGGAATATCTTGGTAATGGTTGTTAGTAACTCAGTCTCTAATAATGCCAAGTTGAAGTTTGAGGATGTCATAAGAGTAATCCTTAACAAGTAAATGTGATAGAAAAGTTCTAGGGAGACTTCTACTTTAGGTGATTTTTTGGTGGTAGAGAGTAGAGGGAAATAAAATTTTAAATTAAAATGAAAGCATGGAAAGTCAAATGGTCTTGAAAGGTCAAAATCAAGGGCCAGGATGGTGTGATGGCACTGTGGAAAGACTAGGCATGCAAAGAAGGATTGTTGGTCTCTTCAAAACAAGAATAAAAATCAAGAAGATACCAAGGAGGTAAATGTGGCAATAGGTAATGTTTATCAGGAAGCATTAATTCTCTCTATTGACAACATTATTGAGTATTAGGTTTTAGATTTAGGAGCTTCTTTTCATGTTATACCATATAAGCATTATTTTATTAATTATGTTCAAGGGGATTTTCGATATGTTTACCTTGGTGATGATGATCCTTGCAATATAGTAGGAAAAGGAAGTGTTTAGATCAAGATGTAGAATGGGAACACTTGGCTACTGAAGGATGTTAAGCATGTGCCCAAGTTGAGATGAAATTTAGTATTTTTAGGATAGCTAGGTAGTGAAGGTTATATGATGACATTTACATTAGATTTTTAGAAGGTAACCAAGGGTGCTCTTATGGAAACAAGAGGTAAGAAGGTTGGTACCTTGTATTTAACAAGTAGTGTTGATTATTTTAATTTAATTGCTACAGATGCAGATGCAACTTTGTTTCATAATAGGCTTGGTCACATGAGCTAAAAGGGTATGCAAATTTTCAAGGATCGGGTACTTGGATTGAAAGGATCTTATTTAGATTTTTGTGAAGACTGTGTATGGAAAACAAAAAAGGGTAAAGTTTCTCAAGGTTAGACCTATGATGAAGGAGAATAATTTGGAGTTGGTTCATTCAGATGTATGAGGGCTAGCTCAGGTATCTTTTATTAGTGGGTCATCTTATTATGTCGCTTTTATTGATGATGAAACTAAGAAAGTTTGGGTGTATGGCATTGGGAGAAAATATGATGTATTTGATACATTTAAAATATGGAAAGCCTTAGTTGAAAATGAAATAGGTCTCAAGTTTGAATGTCTTAGGTTACATAATGGTGGAGAATATTGTAGCAATGCTTTTTTTATTACTGTTCAAGGAATGGAATTCACAAATAGAGGATGGTTCCAAGAAATCCATAGTAGAATGGAGTGTCAGAAAGGATGAATAGGACTATCATGGAGCATGATAGGATCATGAGGTTACATGTAGGACTATCTCTTCAGTTTTAGGCAAAAATAGTAAATAGAGTTGTATATCTAATAAATAGAGGTCCTTCATCTACTTTAAATGGAGGCATACCTAAGGAAGCTTGGTCTGGTAAGAAGGTTTATTATTTATTTCTTAAAATATTTAGTTGTAAAGCCTTTATTCATATTGATAAGGATGATATGACAAAGTTAGATACTAAGTATGAAAAATGCACCTTTATTGGTTATGGTAAGGATGAATTTATTTTCTAGATTTGGAGTCTTAAGGAAATGAAAATATTTAGGTCTAGGGATGTTGTATTTAATGAAAAATTCATGTATAAATAGTAGTTACAAGATCAAAAATAGGATTCTAGAAAAGAGTACATAGTATTGGAGGACATTGTAGATGATAAAGTGTTCAAATAACCAATTCAGGAACTTACTCCACAAGAACCCCAAACTCCTATGGTGAAAAGGTATTCTAGGGTAAGAAGGGAACCTAAACATTTATCTCCATATCTTAATTATTTATTACTCACTAATAATGTTAGGAATAAGTAGGAGAAAGCTATGGATGAGGAGCATCAGCCTCTCATGGAAAATTAGACTTGGGATTTGATAACCCCACCTAAAGGTAAGAGAGTAATGCAGAATAAGTGGGTGTATAGATTTAAATAAGATGATGGAGGAAAGAAAAGGTATAAGGCCTGGTTAGTGGTAAATATTAGATTAAATAAAATACAGAGAGAAAATGAGATTGAGAATAGCAGAGCACTTGTTCAACGTTCAACCAAGCATGAAGGCCTATTAAATAGGCAAACAAATGAAATACCCGTGAAGCATGAGACGGGTATAAGAAAACTAACCTACGTCGGCTTGTATGAAATAACAAAGGCCGAATAAACAACTAACCTCTTAACTAAAGTGGTTAAGGAAACTAACCAAAATAAATTACCTTAGTAAATAACCTAAGGTAAATACAATAATATGCTAACACCCTCCCTTAATGACTAAACCAGAAACAAGACCAAGTTTATCTCTAAATTTTATGAACTTGTCTGTACCAAGTGGTTTGGTCATTATATCATCTGGTTGCTCTACAGTGGGGCAGTAGAAGAGACTAATGTCTTCATTTGTAACCAACTATCAGATGTAATGATGGTGAACCTCAATGTGTTTGGTCCTAGCATGAAATACTGGATTCTTCACAATCTTCAAAACACTTTGGTTGTCACAAAAAATTGGAGTAGGCTTTGATGACTCAAACTAAAGATCCTCCAAAATTTTCTTTATCCACATGGTTTCACAACCTGCACTAACCACAGCTTTATACTCTGCTTCTGTTGAAGATAATGCTACTGTAGTTTGTAGTTTGCTCTGCCATGAGAAAACTCCTAAACCAAAAGTGAAAACATACCCTATTGTAGATTTTCTTGAATCAACTGAACCTGCCCAATCAGAATCAGAATATCTTGAAAGTTCAAAATCTACAGACTTCTTATACAGTATGCCAAAGTCAAGAGTACCTTTGACATATCTTAATACTCATTTTTTAGCTAACCAATGGACTTCCTGTGGTTTAGACATGAAGCGAGATAGAAAACTCACTGCAAAACAAATATCCGGTCTAGTGGTAGTGAGGTAAATGAGACTACCCACTAGCTGTCGATACACTGTTTCATTGACCAGAGGTGAATCAGTGTTTGTTGAGATTTTAGCTCCTGTTTCCATAGGTGTGTGAGTTGGATTACAATCCATCATTCTGAACCTTTCTAGCAATGAACTGGCATACTTATTCTGTGACACAAATATAGTATTACCACTTTGCCAAAACTCAACACCTAAACAGTATTTCAGTAGTCCTAAGTCTGTCATGTCAAAAGTACAACAAACATCAGCTTTCATTTGTTGAATGAGACTAGTACTACTCCCAGTGATGGATATATCATCAACATATATAATGAGAATCAAGATATCATCACCAGACACCTTTACATAGAGAGTTGGTTCCGAGTTACACCTTTTGAAACCTGACTCCCTAAGATATGAGTCTATTTTTGTATACCAAGCTTAAGGAGCCTGCTTAAGTCCATACAAGGACTTGATCAACCTGCAAACAAGATGTTCCTTACCAGGAACCTGAAAACCCTGTGGCTGAACCATGTAGACTTCCTCCTCTAGATCTCCATTCAAGAAAGCACTCTTTACATCCATTTGGTGCACCTGCCATCCAAACTGAGCAGCAATAGCAATAATCAAATGAAAAGTTACCATCTTGGTGGTTGGAGGAAAAGTCTCCTCATAATCAACCCCTTCCTCTTGTGCATAACCTTTTGCAACAAGTCTGGCTTTGTGTTTGTCCAAGGAACCATCTGCTTTGTATTTTACCTTATAAATCCACTTACAACCAATGGATTTCTTTCCTGGTGGTAGTTCCATTAACTTCCAAGTATTATTTTTCATCAAGGAATCATATTCCAATTGCATAGTTGATTCCCACTCAGACTTCCCTTTGGCCTCTGAAAAAGAATTAGGCTCAAATACTTGTGAAACATCAATTGTTAGAGCAAGATTAACATGCTCACCTCTATTACCAAACTGCTTTCCCGATCTCAGTCTTCTACTTTCCACATCTTGTGGCAAGTCTCATTCTTTTAGTGCTTCAATTGTGGTAGTATACCACTTTGGCTTCTTTGGTTGTTCTGCTGGAACCTCACAGTGACCTGTATCAATTCCCTCCCTGGAATGTGATTCCACTGATGAACAAGAATCTTGCTCATTTTTCACATTATGACTAATAATGGAATCATTAGATAACAATGACTCAATATCTAAAACTTGACCAGTTGCTGTGAAGTATGGAATTTGTTCATTTACTATGACATCTCTATTTACCACAAATTTTTTAGTAGAAACATCAAGTAATCTATAGGCCTTTGACTGATCATTGTATCCAACAAACATGTATGTTTTGCTTTTTGCATCCAAATTTTTTCTCTTTTGACTAGGAATAACTGCAAAAGCTACACAACCAAAAATTCTAAAATCACTTACATCTGGAGTTCGACCTGACCAACCCTCCTCTAGAGTCAAATTCTCCAAATCTTTTGTAGGACATCTGTTGAGGATGTATACTGTTGTATTCACTGCCTCTGCCCAATACCTGTATGGGACATTTCTGCTTTGGTCCATACAGTGAGCCATGTCCATCACCGTCCTATTACACCTTTCCACAACTCCATTTTGTTGTGGAGTGTAAGGTGTAGTGTATTGTCTGTGTATGCCTTCAGTGGCATAAAACTCCTTGAACTGTTTTGAGATGAACTCACCCCCATTATCTGTTCTAAGAGATTTCACTGGCCGTCCTGCCTGTTTTTCAACCATAGCTTTCCAAGTAAGAAAGTTATAAAAACAATCAGATTTCTTTACTAGAAAGTATACCCACTTTTTCCTAGAGAAATCATCAACCAGTAACAGGAAATAATGGGCACCAGAAGGGGTAGGTGTCTGCATTGGACCATGCAAATCCGCATGTACCAAATTCAATACTCTGTTTGCTCTCGAAGCTTTACCATCATCAAATGAATGTCTAACTTGCTTCCCCAACTGACATCTAGTACATACATGATGACTATGCCGAATAGAAGGAATCCCCTTAACCATCTTAGTCTTACTCAATGTAGTCAAATACTAAAAATTCAAATGCCCATACCTTTCATGCCATAGTGAACTTGTGCTATCAACTGCTGCAAGTGCACTTTCTTTTACTTTGATTGGATCTGCAAGCTTATACAAGCCTTTCTCACCGATCCCAACAGCAATAATCTTGTTATCTTTAGTGGTGACTAAACATTGTTGTTCTTGAAATTTTACAACAAAATCAGATTTTGAGGTGATCTCACTGATTGAAAGAAGATTTTTGTTCATATCCGATACATACCTAACATTCTTGAATGTATAATTTATTGTACCATTAAAACTTATATGAACATTACCAAATCCTTTCACAAAATATGTTGTACCATATCCTAAAGATACAGATTCATTACTACTGTTATCTTCAACAAAACCCACATACCAGTCCTTATGGCATTTATAATGGCGAGATGCCCCTGAATCAAAGTACCAAGCTTGATCCACCATAGAATTACCACTGGAAGCCATGAAAGCAAAATATGGTGATTCCTCGCCTTCACCTTCAGCTACATTCACATGATGAACTTTCTTTCTAGGGTTAGCCATATCATGTTGTCTTTTCCTACAATCTTTCTTAAGGTGACCAGGTTTCTTACAGTAAAAACATTTCCATTTAGATCTCTTATTACCACTTACTTGTGAAGATTCTGATGGATAGCTATTTTTACCAGATTGCTTACCCTTTTCCTTAATAAAGAATGCACTCTCTGTGGAAGTGGATGTAGACAACACTGCATGCTCCTGTCGTCTCTCCTTTTGCAATAGCAATGTAGACAATGTTTCAAAATCCAAAGTCTGCATCTCAGCAATCATGTGCAAGGACTCCACAAATGACTCAAATGATGGTGGAAGATTTTGCATAACAAGAGCAATCAAATCTTGCTCATCAACAAGTTTTTGTACTGCTTTCAACTGGTCACTGATGTCCTTGATCTGCAATAAAAACTCAAAAATGGAGCCACCTTCCTGCATCTTAGTGGAAAACAACAAATTCTTCAAATACAACACTCTATCGGCTTCAGAAGCCTGATATTTTGAAGATAAATTTTTCCATAAATCTGATGCTATAGTTGCATTTCTGACCTCTGAGATTAGATTATCTGCTACTAACAATTTTAACAACATGAGAGCCTCACGATGATGTTTATCATAGTCATTGGTAGTAGTGGCAGGCCTTTGCTCTTTACCGAGCACTATTTGATCAATATTCAGATATTCACATATTGTTAAAACCTTGTGACTCCACAAACTAAAGTTCTTGCCAGTCAATTTTTGAGAATCTGGTAGTAACAGGTGTTGAATACTAGCCATTTTACCTAGTTTTTCATGAAAATGATAAAATTGGAAAAACTATAATGACTTTTTTTTTTTAAATTCCTTCTACACACTGATTCTATATTGACACTGAACAACCTTATCCATTTTTGGCAACAAACTCAATAC
This sequence comes from Torreya grandis, assembly GCA_037957365.1. Classification (NCBI taxonomy): domain Eukaryota; kingdom Viridiplantae; phylum Streptophyta; class Pinopsida; order Cupressales; family Taxaceae; genus Torreya; species Torreya grandis. The sequence continues at coordinate 2,273,231 of JARHVA010002247.1, read as the reverse complement.
CGTTTGCAAGATCACAAAAAATCTACCACTGAAACAATTAAATCGGGAAAACTACAATTCCGATTTAAAAAATTCTTTCTCCGTTGACATCCAGATAAAAAACCCAGAAAACAGTAAAATTTTTAGCTTTTCGGACACTTTCGTGATTATTAGTCAGCGGTAGGTCCCCAATAACCCTTATTGGCTAAAGTTTTGATTTATTTCAATTAAAAAATAAAAATAATTGAGATATTAAAAACTTTAGGCTAAAAATTTTATAAAAAAATTTAGCCAATCAGAAAATTGGCCTACCTTTGAAACTTCAGGCGAAGATTCTGAGCCCGTTTCTCAACCAAATTGCAAATCATTTTCACCAATGTCTTAGTTTTGATTTAACTTGCCATTTAGACTTTTGTTTCGCTGAAAAAGATGAAGAAATGAATTTTTTTGATTTTGCCAAATCTGTACGGCGCCCAACACACAGATAAATTCAACAGAGGCTTTTGAGCCTCTAAAACAGCTTGTTTTTGCTTCCTTTTGGTCTTATTTAGCCTTCTGATGCTTCCTGGCAATTTTTAGACCTTCTGGTTGAGTTTTTTGAATTCGGTGATGCTTTCTCTCTCCTCGGATCTCCACTGGGCACCTGAAGCTCCTCTCTGGAAAGACACCGACCTCTCTCTGGCTTCCACAAACCTCCACTCAGGTTCTACAAACCATAGGCTCTGATACCATATTAGATTAAATAAAACACAGAGAGAAAATGAGATTGAGAATAGTAGAGCACTTGTTCAACGTTCAACCAAGCATGAAGGCCTATTAAATAGGCAAAACAAATGAAATACCTGTGAAGCATGAGACGGGTATAATAAAACTAACCTACGTCGGCTTGTATGAAATAACAAAGGCCAAATAAACAACTAACCTCTTAACTAAAGTGGTTAAGGAAACTAACCAAAATAAATTACCTTAGTAAATAACCTAAGGTAAATACAATAATATGCCAACAGTAAAGTGATTTTCATAGAAGAAGGGAATTTATTTTGATGAGATTTTTCCCCAGTGGTAAAGATGACTTCTATTAAGATTGTTTTTGGGATAGTGGTAGCAATAGACTTGCACTTAGAGTAGTTGGATGTGAATACTATATTCCTTCATGGTCATTTAAAGGAGGACTTGTCTATGGAGTAGCCATAGGGATATGAGGTCACAGGGAAGAAGAACATGGTGTGCAAATTGAAAAAGAGCTTTTATGTCCTGAAACAAGATCCACAATAGTAGTACATAAAATTTGATAGTTTTATGATGGAATAGGGATACTCTAGGTGTCATTTAGACCATTATGTATATATCAAAAAGTTTTATGATGGTGATTACATTATCCTTTAACTGTATGAGGATGACATGTTAGTTTTAGCTAAGAACATGTAGGAAATAAAGGTACTCAAGGAATAGCTTAGTAATTCCTTTGTTATAAATGATTTAGGAATAGCAAAACAAATCCTTGGTATGAGAATAACTTAGGATAGGAAGGAATGAGAGCTAAATTTATCCCAAGAAGAGTATATCAAAAATTTCTTAGAGAGGTTTAGTATGCATGGTGTTAAACCAGTTAGGACTCCTTTGGCATGGCATTTCAAGTTATTAAAGGAGTAGTATCCCAAAATAGAGGAGGAGAGAATCTAGATGTCACATGTACCATACGTATTAGTTTTTGGTAGCTTGATGTATGTCATGGTATGTACTAGGATAGATATTGCTCATGCAGTGGGAGTAGTAAGCAGGTACATGAGTGATCTAGGTAGAAAACACTAGAAGGTAGTGAAGTGGATCTTTCAGTATTTGAGAGGGATCATGGGGATATTTTTAAGATATGGTGTATTGCACACCACTTTGTGTGGTTATGTATATTTGGACATGGATGGAGATTTAGATAGCAGGATGAGTACAATAGGATATGTATTTAATATAGGTAACACAGTAGTGAGTTGGATTTCATGATTACAAAAAAAATTGGCTTTGTCAACCATAGAGGCTAAGTATGTTATTGCCATAGAGGAAATTAAACAAATTATTTGATTAAAACAATTTCTTAAATATTTGGGGCATAATGAAGAGGAAGGTAAGTTATATAGTGATAGTTAGAGTGTTATACATCTAGCAAAGAACTCCACTTTACACTCTAGGAAGAAGCATATATAATTAAGGTACCATTTCAATAGGATGGCTTTGGAGGAAGAGATATTGAAGCTAGAGAAGATTCATACTAGTCAAAATCTTGTATACATGATGACCAAGGTTGTCACAAGGGAGAAACTAAAGCTATGTTCAGTTTCAATTGGCCTTCATAGTTGATAGTGAAGGATTGAGAAGCCTACTCAGAGGAAATAAGTATTTAAGTGGGATATTATTATGTTTTGGATCCTATTTCTAAATCACAATGTATTTCTAAATAAAAATACATTTTAAATGTATTGTACACTCTATATGTATTGTAAATTTTTTGGACCCCTTTTAATGGGAAACCATTTTGGGTTGATTCTACCCATTGTTTTGTAATACCACTTTATTGATGTACTATGTATTTATGGATATTTTATAGGTAATACATTATGATAAATAGGTTTTGAAAATGAAGAATAGAGTGTGTGAATTTAGGAGGGTTTATTGAGCATATCTCCAAATAATATTTTTGCATTATAATTATGAAGATAGATTTAATAGTGATTGTACTCTAGTAGCTTGTAATAAAATATGAGCAAGTGTTTCTTGGTGGATGTATCCCACATTGGGTGAACCAAATTAAATCTAGTCTTCTTATTGTGCATGTTTATTTTATGTTCTTTCTACATCTCTATTTATATCTATTATTATTAGAATTCTATGAAATTATTTCACGTCAGTTTCTAGATTTATTCCTAACAAGTTGCATTGGTAAAGAAATGAAAATGGATGGAATAAAGATATAGAGACCCATAATAGATTTCCATAAAATTTTTTGGATAGGCTTCACCCTTAAAATGTGTTAAATTGATCTTCCAAATTAGCCAGTCGTAGATAGACCTAATGGTGTAAATAATGTAAAACCCAACCAACAGTGAGAAGATGAATTTGAGTGTGTTTTGATGATACAATGATGAAACCAAATGCATGAATATTTTTTTTATGACTTATAATTCATATTCATGATTGGTAAAAATTTTCAAGGTCATTGAATATGTTGAAAAATTTCTCACAAGTTGACATGTCTAGTTCAGATAAGATTGTGTGTTATAAGCTCAATAAATTGGTCTATAAGACCAATATTTTCCATTAAACCATATGATATTTATATATAATTATGGTCTAGTAATATCATAAGACCATATAAATGCATCAAGATTTATGGAAAGAGTCTATAAAGGTGTTGGAGGTCTGAATCACCATGACTGATCTTTGAGGTAAACTAGTCATTTTGAGTGAGTGAGTTACAGAGATGTTCTTAAGCCCTCAACTCCTAAGTGGAAGTGTCTAATTCATTTATTAATTAACATAATGTCATGTATATTTTTTTTATGTATTTTTTTATCACATTTTATTGTCTTAGGTGTGTTTTATCTTTAGTATTGAAAGATAAACTTTTTGGTGTACACAAGCCTAATATAACGAAGTACTATTGAGGGGTTTCATGAAGTGGTTAGACCTAAAAGGTCTTATTTATATCAAAGTATGTTTTTTAATGTATCTTATGATGTTTTTTAAATTATTATGTCATTTATATAGTTTTAATGCTTTCCAAAGGATCAAATGGTAACATTTTGATAAGAAGGCCTATTGCAATTAGGTCGCCATGAGACCTAAAAGTAAAATGAGGTCTAATAGAGTTATGACAGACAAAAATAAAATAAAATTTAATTTTAGTAATGTTTATGATATGTACTAAGACCTATTCTATGTTTTTCATAAGATTTTAAGGGTGAATGGCCAACCAAATGGTATATGAACAAGACATAAGTATATATACAAGCCATTTTAGGCCTATTTGAAAGTTTAGATCAAGCAAATGGATTGATAAATCAATGAGCCTAAGTAGTTTTGGAAACATGTTTTAAAACATCAATATAGAATAGATAATCATATCTTTAATATCATGCAGGTGTTATGTAGTTAAATATCAAGGTCATATGACCTATTCAGTCTTGAAGAGGATTAGTTGAGTAAAGAAGCCTAAAGGCAATTTTAAGAGAGATCAAGAGTAGAGATGGAATGATCATTATATATTGAGAGGATATCAAAGATAAATCATAGATGTGTTATTGATGTGTTATAGTGTATATAATAGATATATATCTAATTGGATGAGTAGAAGAAAAAAATGTGATTAACTGAGTTGGTGCTTGGTCAAAGAGGGAGTTAAAGCTTCTTTGTAGGTTGGTGCTTGGAAAATTGATCTTGGATGAGTTGGTGATTGGTCAATAGAAATTTATAGATTCCTTAAAATTTGGTTCTTGAAAAATTATCCTCTAACTAAGTTAGTTCTTAGTCATAGGGGTTATAGCCTCTTAGAAAGTGGTTGCTTGTTAAAGTCAAGTGGGTGCTTGATAAATTTGGGGTTGGTGTTCCATGTTAGGTTGGTGCTCAACTAAATTTTATACATTATCTTATAAGATAGTTTTTCCAAGCTTTATTTTAGTGGTTTTTATTACCCATGAGGGTTTCCCACATATCTGATGTATTATCTTGTTTCATTCTCATGTGATTGGTTCTTAATGCATTTTTAGATCATTGCGTTGCTTTCATAGTTCATAGATGAGTGGATATAATTGATTAAAAGTTTTTGAAGACTGATTCATCCCCCCTCTCAGTCATTTTTCTTCTAAAAATTGGTATTAATTTTTTGTCTTTTGAAGTAGGCCTAACATATTGAAAGAGATCCTTAAAGCACAAGCATGTATAATCAACAAGTACAAGGAGGTTTCTTAACCAATAAGGCTCATATTTTTAATGAGACTAAATATGCATTTTAGAGCATCATAATGAAGACTTATCTAATGTCCTTAGGCTATGAAATATGGCAATCTATTATTGATGGATTCACCCCACCTTCTACACCACTAACTGATGTAGTAGGTAAGAAAGTAAGTGAAAACAACTCTAAGGAAATGAATGCCATCCTATGTGGTCTTTTAGAATTAGAATTTTTTAAAGTCATGCATTGTGATACATCCAAAGATATTTGGAGAAATTTGTAGACCATATATAAAGGAGAAACCAAAGTTAAGTTGGCAAATTTTTAAACTCACTAAAGGTAGTTTGAAATCCTGAGAATGAAGGAAGATGAAAACATCACATCTTATCTGTTGAGAGTATATGAAGTGGTAAATGTCATCAAAGTCCTAGGAGAGAAGTTAGAATAATCAATAGTAGTAAAAAAGGTATTAATTCTTAACATATAATTTTGATTCAAAGGTGTCTAATATGGAATAAATAAAATACTTAACATACTACAGATGGATGACCTTTATGGCATCTTAACTACATATGAAATGAAAATAAGTGATGGAAGACCTTCTAAAAAGGAAGCTTCGTTCAAATCTAAGAAGAAGTCACAAGGTAAGAAGGCCAAGTATGATGTTGATACATACATTTATGATGACAATATATAAGCCATGTTTGTTAGAAAATTAAGAAATGGTTTAGATAAGTATAAGGGCAAGTTGTCATTCAAATACTTTAATTATGGTAAGATTGGTCACTTTGCCTCTAAATGTCCTAACAAGGATAAGACTAAGCATGATGAAGAACATGATGAATATCATGGTTATAAAAAGAACTTATATAAGCTTGAAAAGAGTGAAAAGGTTTTTAGGAAGTATGAAGACAATAAAGGGTCATTCAATAATAAGAGAAGTTTCTATACCAAAGAAGACAGTAGCTCATCTAATGTAAGTGACACTAATACATTTGAGAGTGATGATGATAGTAATAACCATGATAAAAATGAAACCTTATTTATGGATATAGAAATAGATAATGAGAGTTGATCAAAAGGGAAAATCCTTATGGATGATGAATAATCAGATGAAGGAGAGGCTAAAGTGAACCTTAAGGTAGAATTGGTAAGTGCTCTAGAGGAGTTAAAGTTTCAAACAAGGAAGAATCAGAAAATAAGATCAGTAGTTAAGATTTATGAGGATCAAATCAATCTGTTTGGATAGAGATTAAGAAGTAAAACCAATGAACATGAGGATATCATCAAATGGTTGTAAACTTAGATTGAAATTATCACTACAATTCTTAAGACCAAGGAGGAAGAATGCATCAAGTTTGGAATAGAAATGGAGTCCTTCAAGGCAGGATTGGATCAAGCAACAATCAAGTTCAAAACACATCAAATATTGAAAAGAGTACTAAAGTTCTTGGTGATAATTTTAGTAGTTAAAGGCCTCCACAAGAGAAAATAGGTCTAAAATTCAAGGAAGATAAAAAAGAGAGCAAGGAGAGTCAAACCTCAAAGACCTATGTAGAAACTCTCAAATCTAAGACTCAAAGTGATTAGAAGTAAGTCAAGAGTTCCAATATGAAATTTAACAGGAAGAGACTAATTAGGAATCCCAATGGAATGAGGTATTCCAATTCTTTCAATAGTTATTAATTTACTTGTCATAACTTTGGTTAAAGCAAGTGATTGTAGAATAATCTCAAGGGATGAGTTATCATGGGACTATGGGAGGAGTGATCAATCAAGAGGTAAGTATAATAATATTATTTGTAATAGTTGTCACAATATGGGACACATTGCATGATTATGTCCTTATATAGTTAGAATGCCCTCAAGACTTAACAAGGTATATGGAGCTCTTAGAGTGCATAATAAGGGTTAAACATTGGTATGGAAAATAAAGAAATTTAAGACTAATTATATTGAGCCTAAGATTCAAAATGGATTATTTTATACGATAAAGCAAGGATAAAAATTGAATGTGTGTTAAGAACACTTTTATCTATATGTATTGAAAAGGTAGTCAAAGATAATAAGAAGGATGACAAGGTGGATGAGTTGAATGCTTTAGTCAAGCCTAAGTGGATTATAAGGAGGGACTATCAGTCTCATGATTCCAATATTATTGATAAGAGTGGTTTGGAGATCTTGGAATATCCTAAGTTCATGGAGTTTTGAGAGCCCTATGGAAAGGGGTGACTCTATTAAGCTTCATGGAGACACTCTTCTATCAGTAGAAGCATGAGACTGTTGTTAAAGAAGGATTCATCTTGAGAGGATTCTAGGTTGTCTATGTTACAAGGTATGAGTTATTTTCTTTATAGCTTTTATGTATATGACAAGGTGAAAGGAGTTTTGTTTAGTATGAACTGATTCTAGAGATAAGTTCATGAAGATTCATGATATGAAATGCAATTTTGATCACAGGATTATGTCTAGAGACATATGGAATATGTATTGGTCTGCAAGACCAATATGGCCATAGAAATAAGTTAAATGTTGATAACAGAGATGAAAATATGATGAAAGCCTATGCAGTTGATTGTTATATGAGAGGTAATCAAAATTTTCTTATATGTTTATAACAATTGATATCTTGATGTGTTGAGAAGTGGTATTGGTATCAATATGCTTGAAAGATGTTGAGAATGGTCTATGAGTCGTGATGACTCATATGATGAGAAAAATCAATGAGGACAAAGGGGGAGCTAATATGATGATTCATTACCTTCAAGAATAGATAATTAAATGATCTATTTCAAATAAGGTATATAGAAAACATGAAGACATTTGAAGAGTGTGGCCAAGACTAAGATCATGATGGATGTCGATGATGATAGAACAAGGAAATTAAGATGGATATTATCCATCTCTATGGAATTAATGTGCATAAAGGAAAGTGAGTGATCTTGTGCATCTAAGTCTATTTAAATATCTATGTCAGATAAGAATAGATTTGATGGTCTAGTTAGTGATCAGTAATTTGATCTATATCAATCATATCAAGGATAAGGTGAGTGTTCCTATGTATCTAAATTTATTTGAAGAAGGTATGCATGGAGTTATGGGGATCATGTTTGTATGATGTTTCATAGACTCTATGATCTTTTCACCAAAAGGGAGAGAGAGATAAAAAATGGAGAATGTTCATAATGCTTTATAGACTCAAGAAATGTTGAAGCTCTTTTTTTTTCAAGAGTTTTGATATAAGAAGTTACATCATGAGGGAGAAATTTGCATGTTTCTCTTTATCATTAATGTCAAAAAGGGGAGAATGAGCATATGGAAAAAGTACCATTTTGAAGTGATTTTATATTGTAGTGTGTTTGCCATCAATGATAAAGGGAGAGTTTGTTGACATGTTGTTTCCATTGATGTCAAAATGGTGCATCATGTAAAGTAATAATGGTCATTGATGTCAAAGGTTTGCTAAGTTCTTGAGCATGGTAGTGACATAAAGTGAGTATTGATCAATGAGTGAGTATTGTGGATTTGAGTATCCTATTGAGAGTATGTTCTCAGTTGGTAACATGATGTTGTCAAAAGTGATTAGTGATCAAGGTTGATGTTTTCATTATATAATTTGAAGGCAACAGATAATTTTAATAAAACTAATGTATTATGGTTGCATGAAAGTATAGGTCATTGATTACAAGGTTGATGTTAAGATTGATGTCAAAGGTGTATCATGTCAAGATTGACTATGTGTGATATCATAAAACATATTTTGAAGGTTTATGTCAATTATAACTAAGTAAATATGGCAATATGTGATATGTCAAGGTTCATGAAAGATAGAGTGGTTTATGGAAGAGAAATTCCAAGTCATATTAAGCTTGGTCATGTGGTTTTAGATCTGTATGAGGCTCTAGAATATTATTGTCATTAGAAAGAGAATGGTGAAGTGATATGAGTGTGTTTTTATGTCTTATATCCACTTGTTTTATTTTTTTTGAGGTCATGACATAGAAGGAATAGGTCAAGGTGTCAAGTGTATTGGAAGCTTAAGCCTAGTCATGGCATGGTGAAGGTATGTGTTGGTGGCATGATGAGGTGAGTGAACTCAATAATTTGATAGGTTGTGAAGGTTGTGTGAGCATGATAATAATGTGTGGACGCACTCATAAGTGTTTCAAAGTAAGACTTTGAAGGTGGGTCCTTTAGTCTTGGTCTGCACCTAAACCATTCTTTAGCCATACCTAGCCTAATGAGGCATGAGGATCATATTTCAAGGTGAATGTGTGAATAATAACATGGATATAGGCAATTAGAGTTGTTTTAGGATTAATCATGAAGTATGAGTTTATGGTTTATATGAAAAACCATGGAAAGTGGTTTTGAGGTCTCTCAAGTGCATATAATGAAGGTATACAAACTTGAAAAGGACTTTCAGGCTTTTTTTGGCATGTGTAACCTTTAAATGGGAACCTAATATATTCAGGATAGATGGGTAAGGGTCCTAGATAAGATATACATGCATTGGTTTTGTATTTAATAGGCAGTCTTTTATGAACAATCGTTAAAACCAAAAACTATGTTAAACCTCCATAAAACCCTAATAAGTACCTGATGTAGATGATATTTTTTTTAAATATCATAATAGATATAAATTATCAAGAAACCTATAATATATTTTAGTAGACTTTCTGACGCACCTCTAGGTGGTATTGAGTTGTCAAGTGAGTGAGAAGACCCTACATAAAAGGGCTTGTTTGTGAAGAATTTGTTGTAGCAATCAAAAGTTGCATTGGTTAAGAAAATAAAATGGATTGAATAAGGATATAAAGACAAGTAATACATGACCATGAAGGTTTATAGATAGGTTCCACCCTTCAAATATGATAAACTAATCTTCCAAGTTAGCTAGTTGCAGACAGACCTAATGGTGTAAATAGTGTAAAACCCAAGCAGTAATGAGAAGATGAATTTGAGTGTGTTTTTATGATATAATTATGAAACCAAGTGCATGGAGATTTTTTTTATGACTTATAAGTCAGATTCATGCTTTTTATAATTTTTGGAGTTCAGTGAATATGGAAAAAAAGTTATCATAAGTTAACATATCTAGGTTAGATAAGATTATGTGATATAAGGTCAAGAAAATGGTCTATAAGACCAATATTTTCCATTAGAGCATATGATATTTATATCTAATGATGATATATTTATATAATATGACTATCTAAATGCATCAAGAGTCATGGCAAGTGTCTATACAAGTGTTGGAGATCTGAATCACCAGGACTGGTCTTTGAGTTAAACTGGTTGTTTTGAGTAAGTGAATTGCAGAGATGTTTTTGATCCCTTATCTCATGAGTAGAATTGTTTAATACATTTTTTAATGAACCTAAGGTCATGTTTATTCTATCTATGTATTTTTTTGATCATGTTTGAGTGGCTTAAGTGTATTTAAGCTTTGATATTGAAAGTTAAACTTTTTGGAGTACATAGGCCTAATAAAACTAAGTAATATTAAGGGGTTTTGTTAAGTGGTTGGAATTAAAGGTTTTATTTACCTTATAGTATGTTTTATAAGGTTTTTTTTCATGTTGTTTTAAATGATTATGTTATGTGTATAATTGTAATTGTTGGAAGCACAATCATTAAGAGGGGGGTGAATCAATGATGTAAGAAAATCAATATCACTTCCAACTCTTCAAAATTTTAACCATTCAAAAAAATAATTAATAAATCATATAAACCATTCATTACAATAAACAATGAAAACATTGCAAGATCAAAGCACATAAAACATGAATTTTATGGGAAACCCTCATAGGGGAGAAAACCCACTTGAAATAATCTTTATAATAATGTCTTATAAATATATTGCTTCAATTTAAATTATAAATAATTGATCAAGGATCACCCACCCCTCAATTTAGTCAAACACCCACTTGACCTTTAGCTAGCACCAACTAGTAAGGAGGCTACAACCCCCTAGATGATCAAGCACCAACTCAATCACCTCTAAATTGATCCCAAACTTTGATATAATGTCTTACACACCTTATTATTGTCTTATATCTTTATAACACTTGAAAACCTACCTTTCTACCTCATAAAAGTGATGGTAGTTCATACAAACACAAATTTGCCTCTTACATAAGCATATAACAACTCTTTCTTTTCTTCACTCCTCATATGCATTCTCATGACCTTAAGTGAATTATTCCTTCACACTTTGATATTATTAGATTTAAATACATTCTTTAAACATTATAAATATTAGTCATACATAACCTATGCATTACTCTTTCAACATATAATCAATGCACTTCTTCACTCTAGGTCTAATCATGCCTTGAATTAATACAAAAATTATTGATTGCCTTCAGCACCATTTTTTATCTTTATGACATGTTCAAAATATTATTATTATGCTTTTAATTCCATCACACACTTCTACAAATTCCCATACCATTTTCTTCATTCTTTAATTATCAAAACATTTGTACTATGTTACCAAAGCAAAATAGTCCTAAAAGCCTTGAAACAAATATTCTTACTTGCTCATGACCTAAAAAAAATGATGCTATACCCTTATCACATCTTAAACATGATTTTATGATTTTTTTCATGGCCTCTTACCCTTCTACAAATTCATATATAATTTTTTTTCACTCTTCCATTGTCTAACTAACACAATGAGACCAAAATGACCTTTTACATATGCATTATTATTTCTCTAATCAATCTTGGTCGACCAAAACACTTTAATTAACCATTAAGGCATCTCTCCCACTTGGATAAACATAAATATATGTGTTATGACATGTTAATACAATGTACATCAAATGGTTAGGTCGGTCATGCTTTAAATGGCTCAAAACAACACACTAGGCTTAAGCAAGACCTAAGCAATTAACCCTCCATTAGGCCACATGTTACACTTAGATGATAATATCCCTTAAAAAAATATGAAACCCTTTTAAAAACTTTAACACAATTTCCTACACACCATATTTATTTTTAATAAGTCATAAAACACTTTCAAGTCACTTGCTCACCTTATGAAACCTCTTTTATCCTCATGCTTTCAATAGGTCCCGTGGAGACCTAATTCACCTTCATGTAACACTTTAAGCCACTATGTTCCATATGGATCTTACCAATGACCCAAAAAAATTAAATAAATTTAAATTTATTTTATATGAGCCTTATCCATTCTCAAGTAACATCAAATCATTTTTTCATACTCTAAAACCTCCATTACGTCTTAAAGACCTATTAAGCTTAACTAGCTTAAAACCATTGTCTTCATAAATGAGGATCAAAATACTTGAATATAAACTTTCCATGTACAATCCACATATGTATGTAAATATCAAGACCTAGGAACATCATATAATCCATATTACATATATATCAGCCTCCAAAGTCTCATAAACACCATTGCAAAAAGCTTACTCGAAATTGAAATAATTACAGTCAACAAAATTCAACTTTGACATGTAATAACTTCACCTTTACTGATAGTAAAAACTCAAAATCACTTTTATGATGATATATATTGAGTATAATTCATATTTTATTTTAATACCAACAATATTTGATCAATACTTTGTCTTCTAAAATCATTTCTTTGCACCCTAGTTTATTCAAAAAACATAGTCAACAATAGTCAACTCTCACATGAAATAAATACAATTATATGACTAGTCAAACCTCATAATAAATTTTATTATATATCCTTTAAATTAATATACCACTTTTATTTTTATACCACCATAAAATTCATCTATTATCAAGATTTATAAACAAAATATTAGTGATTGGTTTTCTTTTGTTCATTTGATATTGCAAATTTGGCTAAGTATGGAAAATAGTGAAATATGTCTAGGAGACCAACGTTGCACCACCATAAATTTTTCTAGACATAATATCAAGACATAAATTTTAATAACATTATACAGGCACAATTATGAATAAACCCATGTGATGAAATTATTCTTTAACCTTCACATATGTGAATTTTGACATCATCAATATGCTTACTCAAGACGATTTGCCAAGTTAACTATGAGATGACTAGGATCACCTAGACCTTCACAAGATTATTCCAATGGATTTATTTCACTTTCATAAGTACACCAAGAAATAATTACCCCTCATTTTAACCCTCAAACATGGTAAATCACATCAAAGTATTGCACACATGATATGCACTCTCAAATCCACTTGGAACCTATCACTTTGTCATTAATGCATTATGTACTAAGATCACCTTAACATCAATGATGATAAATTCATCTCAATAAAATTATAAAAAAATATCCCCATTTATCATTTACGGAGAACACCTTTCATAATTCTCTCCCCCAAAGTGAATAACCCCTTCATTCTAAACTTTTTCCACCTTTGACATTAATGATAAAGGGTCTCTTCCTCAACATGACAACTTGATCCTTGAACCTATCAAACTATTCATAAAGATTAGAAATATCCCCCTAACATCATGCTCATCTCATATAGACTATTATAAAACCATAATCAACCATATAATTTCCTTTTAATTGAAACATCTCACATATGCTTCCCCTCACTCTATGCATACCTTGCATATTATCAATTGAAGAGAACATGCCTCTATCTAAACTTCTCATTGATTCTTGGCTTGTAAAAAAAAATGCCCAAAATTCACATAATCCTCAATAAACCTGATTTATATCCCCCTAATTCCATATTCCATCTGAACAAAACCAAAATTTTACAAACATACACAAGCAAACTCTTTTACAAGAACATACTTGAATGTAACCATATTCATCCACACACAGGTTACCACAACTATTTAAAATCTTTTAATGAGACAATTGAATTAAATGTCAATATTATTGGGTCTAAATGACTTATTTTAATGGTCTACAAACCTTCTCATATGAATCAAACAATCACAACTGGTCTGAACAATAATAACATGCTCAACAAACCTTCTCATATGAAAAGCAACTAAATTTATCCAAATCCATGCTTGTAAGAGCTATTCAAGCTACCAATATGAACAAGTTGACTCATTAGGCCATATATGGATGAAATTTTATTGAATTCATTGATTATTTCTACTGAAATCTTAACTTAATAACCTCTCTCTTAAACAAGAAAAGATACTCCTCTCCTAGGTCATTTCAAAGAGATATATTGCAAACAAAGATACATAACTTGAAAATATCATACCTTTTCATCAATGGACTATCTCTTAGCATAAAATAACATCATTTAATAATTTCATATCATAATTTTACACATTATCACCAATTTTGGTGACTGAACTCATTGTATAACCCAAGATACACCATGTCAAGGGTTTCTAGTGTTAAAATCCTTATGTCAACCAAGGATGCTCAAAGCAAGATCTTATTCCACAAACAACTTCAGACCTTAAAATCCCTTTTTATATCTCTTAATAGATTATATACATATTTTAAAATCTTTAAATCAATTTAAACAATCCATACTCGACTATATGCATATCAAGATAAAGAACATACCTTGACTCATTGATTATTTTCTCACTTATCAACATTACAACATCATTCCATGATCCTTCAAAAGATTGAGTAATGCCTCTATGAATCCTAATAGATACACCTCACCTTACAATACACTTATAACACATGAAACTTAGTATATTCCCATGCCTCCATACTCTCACTAGTTTTTTTGTCTGTCCTAAGCCTCCTCATAGGCTTGGTTTACTCATCCATCTTTTCTTTGACTCCTTTGTCAACATGCCCTAATAAATAGTATTCTTGCCTTGAATTCATATATAACATACAAAAAAACCATATTTATTGATAATCTCATCAACCAATTCATTTTTGGTCTCAATATTATCTCTTTTAATTGTCTTAGGTCTCCATATCCATGTATGACCTCTTCCTTGCACACTAGGAGCTCCATACACCTTGTTTTACCTTAAGAACTCCTTCAACTTGTTCTTAGAATATTTTGAAATATGAAAAAAATCTACGAATTTGAAACAAATAATATCATTCATACACTTTTCTTGATGATGGCTATTATCTCCTTTTGACAAATTACTTCTTCTTTTGTAATCTCTTGAAATGTGACCACATTGATTTCAAACATAACATTGTTTATGAGATGAATTAACAAAACTCATGGAATTGGGATGGCTTGCTAGTATTATAAAAAAAAAATCATTCTATTATCCTTCTTGACTTTATTCAATTAATCTTTATCAACCTTGATCATTTTGACCACTAGCTTTTCATGCTCAACCTTGCTCATTTCGACCACTAGCTTTTCATCCTCAAACTTCAAAGAGCCTAGCTTGGTTTTCAATTGATCACACTGATCCTTATTTGACCTCAAAATTGAATTTGAAGCCTATAAATGATTCCTAATATCATGAATAGTCATCTTATCTTCTTTGATTATTTCCATTGTTATCTCAAACTTGGTTTGAAGATGACTCACCTTTCTTTCACATTTCATAGAGGGACTTGACCTGCTCTATAAGTTTTTTGATGATCTTTTCATATTCACCTTCCTTAGATTTAGATTTTCTCCACATTATCTCAAAATAACTAATCCACTCTTTCAGACCTTTTACCATCAATCTCAATTCTTGATTCTCTTTCCTTAGCTACTTAGCCATTTTGTGCTTCAAGGACCACCTTCTAGCTTACAAGCCTTCTTGAAGGACCTATTCTAATACCAATTATTAGAAGCATGATCACTAATAGGGGGGATGAATCAATTATGAAATAAAATAAAATTCAATTCCAATTCTTTAAATTCTTAACCATTCAACAAAACCATTCATAAAGCATATAAACCTTTCATTTCAATGAACAAAGAAAATAATGCAAGATCAAAGCACACAACACATGAATTATGTGGGAAACCCTCATGGGGGAGAAAACCCAATTAAAAAAATCTTTGGAATACTATCCTATAAATTTATTGATTCAATTTAGATCAGACCCAACTGATCAAGGAATACTCATACCTCAATTTAGTTAAGCACCCACTTGATATTTAGCTAGCACCAACTAACAAGGAGGCTACAATCTCCTAGATAATCAATAAACAACTCAATCACCTCCAAACTAATCTCAAACTCTAATATAATGTCTAACACACCTTATTATGGTCTTGCCTTTCTACCTCTTACAAGTGATGGTAGTTCATATAAATAGAAGTCTACCTCTTACATAAGCATACAACTCTTTCTCTTCTTTACCCCTCATACGCATGATCATGAACTTCAGGCCATTATTCCTTCACACTATGATAGTTTTAGATTTAAATAAATTATTTAAATATCATAAATATCAGTCATGCATAGCCTATGCATTACTCTTTTGACATATAATCAATGCACTTATTCACTCTAGGTCATCTAGATAAATTGGGCATAATCATGCCTTGAATCAATATAAAACTTTTTTATTTCCTTTAGCACCACTATTTGATATTTATGAAATTTTCAACATGTTATTATAATGTTTTTCATTCCCTCACACACTTATTCAAATTCTCATACCATTTTCTTCATTCCTTAATTATCAAAACCTATGCACTAGGTCAGCAAAGCAAAATAGGCTTAAAAACCTTGAAAAAAATCTTCTTACTTGCTCATGACCTGAAAAAACAATGTTTGACCTTTGTCAAATATTCAAAATTATTTTTTTATGTTTTTCATGGCCTCTTAACCTTATAAAAATTAATATATAATTTATTTCACTCTTCCATTGTCTAACTAGCACAATGAGGCCAAAATGGCCTTCTACATATGCATTATTATTTCTCCAATCAATCTTGGTCAGCCAAAACACTTTAATTAACCATTAAGGAATCTCTCTCACTTAGATAAACATAAATATATTTATTATGACATTTTACATACTTCAACTCATTAGGTCGGTCATGCTTCAAATGTCTCAAAATAACACACTATGCTTAAGTAAGACCTAAGCAATTAGCCCTCCATTAGGCCACACATTACACTTAGATGTCAATAGCCCTTAACCAAATATGGAACCATTTTAAAAACTTTAAAATCCTGTCCTAAATTACATATTTATGTTTAATAATTCATACAACACTTTCAAGTCACTCACTCACTTTATGAAACCTCTTTTAGCCCTCAAGCCTTCAATAGGTCCCATAGAAACCTAATTCACCTTCACATAACACTTTAAGACACTATGTTACATATGTCCCTTAACAATGACCCAAACCACTTCAATAAATTTACTTTTATTCTATATTATCCTTTTCCATTCTCAATAAACATCAAATCATTTGCTCATACTCTAAAACCTCCATTAGGTCTCAAAGACCTATTAGGCTTAACTAGCCCAAAAGCACTATCTTCAAAAATGAGGCTCAAAATACATGAATATAAATTTTCCCTATACTATCCACATATGTTTGGAAATATCAATACCTAGGTAAAATCATAAAATCCATAATATACCTTAATTAAGCCTCCAAAGTCTTATAAACACCACTGCAAGAAGCTTACTCAGACCTACAATAATTATAGTCAAATTTGACCTACAATAACTTCACCTTTACTGATATTCAAAACTCCAAATCACTTTAAAGATTATTTATACATAATTTCATTCATATTTTATTTTTATACCAACAATATTATATTAATACTTTGTCTTCTACAATCATTTCTTTGCACCCTACTTTATTCAAAAAAAACACAGTCAATAATAGTCAACTCTCACATGAAATAAATGTAATTATATGACCATTCAAACCTCCTAATAAATTTTTATGTATATCCATTTAATTCATATACCAATTTTATTTTTACACCACCATCAAATTCATCCATTATCAAAAGTTATAAATAAAATACTATTGACTAGTTTTCCTTTATTCACTTGATATTGCAAATTTGGCTAAGGAAAATAGTGAAATATGCTTGGGAGACCAACGTTTCACCACCATAAATTTTTATATACACCATATCAATACCTTATATTTTAATCACATGATTTAGGAATAAATATTAACAAATCCATATGACCAATTTCTTAGACCTTTATATGTGTGAATTATGATGTCATCAATATGTTTATTCAAGAAGATCTGCCAAGTTGACTAGGAGATGACTAGGATCACCTAGACCTTCACAAGACTATTCCAATGGATTAATTTCAATTTAATAAGTACAAAAATCACTCCTTAACCCTCATTTAACCCTTAAAACATGGTCAATCACCTTAAAGGCTTGCACACATGATATGTACTCTTAAATCTACTTGGAACCTATCACTTTGTCATTAATGCATTATGTACTAAGATCACCTTGACATCAATGACAATTAATGCATCCAAAGAACATTATCAATAGTAATTTTTTAAAAAGGATAAAATGGTAATGTGTTGATAATAAATCCTAATGTAATTAGGTCTCCATGAGACCTAAAAGTGAAATGAGGTCTATTAGAGTTATGAAAGACCAAAAGAAACTCAAAGTTCATTTGAGAAATGTTTATGAGATGTCCTAAGACATAAGAGGTTAAGGGCGTATGGCCAACCAAGTGGTATATATATATATATATATATATATATATATATATATATATATATATATATAGAAGTCATTTTAGACCTATTTGAATAAGTTTAGAACAAGCAAATGGATTGATGAATCAATAAGATTAAGGAGTTTGGGAAACATGTTATAAACCCTCCATATATAATAGAGAAGCATATCATTAAGATATTATATGTATTCTATAGTTGAAGCTCAATGTCATATGACCTATTTAGTCTTGAAGAGGGCTGGTTGATCAAATAAGCCTAAAGGCAATTTTGAGAGAGATCAAGTGGAGTAGAGATGAAGGAGTGATCATTATCTATTGAGAGCCTATTAGAGCTACATCAAATATGTGATCTTGATGTATGATATTGGATAGAGTATATAGAGAGTTGAGTGGAAAATTAGAAGAAAGAAGTGTGATTAACTGAGTTGGTACTTGGTCAAAGAGGGAGTTAAAGCATCCTTATAGTTTTGTTCTTGTATAATTAGTCTTGGTTAAGTTTTTACTTGGTTAAGAGGGAGTTGGATCTACCTTTTAGGTTGGTGCTTACATAAGTGTCTTCTAACTAAGTTGGTGCTTAGTCATATGGGGTTATATCCTCCTACTAAGTGGTTACTTGATAAATTTAGGGTTGGTGTTCCATGTTAGGTTGGTGCTCAACTAAATTTGATACATTATCTTATAGGATAGTTTTCCCAAGCTTTATTTTAGTGGGTTTTATTTCCCATGATGGTTTCTCACATATGTTATGTTTTATCTTACTCCATGCTGATGTGATTGGTTCCTATTTCATTATTAGATCAGTATGTTGATTTCATAGTTCATAGATGAATGGATGTAATTGATTGAAGGTTTTTAAAGACTGATTCATTCCCCCTCTTAGTAATTGTGCTTCCATCCATTGGTATTATATTTTATTCCTTTGATCAATTCTAACATCTTGAAGGATATCCTTGAAGCATAATTATGTCTAGTCAACAAGGACAAGGAGGTTTCTTAACCAATAAGTATCATCTCTTCAATAAGACTAACTATTCATTTTGGAGCGTCATAATGAAGACTTATCTAATGTTCTTAGGCTATGACATATGGCAATTTATTTTTGATGAATTCACTCTACATTATATAACACTAACTAATGCAATAGGTAAGTGAAAACAACTCTAAGGTAATGAATGCCATCTTATGTGGTCTTTCAGAATTAGATTTTGTTAAGGTAATGCAATGTGATACAGCAAAAGGGATTTGGCAAACTTTGTAGACCATCTATGAAGGAGACACAAAAGTTAAGTTTTCAAAGTTACAGACTCATTGAAGGTCATTTGAAATCTTGAGAATGAAGGAGGATAAAAACATTACATCTTATCTGTTGAGAATAAATGAAGTGGTAAATGTCATCAAAGGCCTAGGAGAGAAGTTGGAGGAATCAACAGTATTAAAAAATGTATTAAGATAACTACCATATAATTTTGATTCATAGGTGTTTACTATGGATGAAATCAAAGACCTTAACATACTGATGAGATTCATGGCATCTTGACTGCCTATGAAATGAGAGTAATTGATGGAAGAACTTCCAAGAAGGAAGCTACATTCAAAGCAAATAAAAACTCTCAAAGTAATAAGGACAAGGATGATGTTGATACAAACATTTATGATGACAATATATAAGCCATATTTTTCATAAAACTAAGAAAATTATTAGGTAAGTATAAGGGCAACTTGACATTCAAATGCTTTAAATATGGTAAGATTTATCACTTTACCTCTAAATGTCCTAAAAAGGATAAGATTGAGCATGATGAATAACATGATGAACATCATGGTGATGATAAGAACATATATAAGCTTGAAAATATCAAAAATGGTTTTAGAAAGTATGAAGACAAGAAAGGGTCATTCAAGAATAAGATAAGTTTCTATACCAAAGAAGACAGTAGCTCATCTGATGTGACACTAGTACATATGATAGTGATGATGATAGTAATAACCATGATAGAAATGAAACCTTATTCATTTATATAAAAATATTTAATGATGGTTTATCAAAAGGGAAAATCCTCATGGATGATTAATAATAAGATGCAGAAGAGGCTAAAGTGAACCTTGAGGTATAATTAGTAAATACTCCAGAGGAGTTGAAGTTTTAAAGAAAGAAGAATCAGAAACTGAGATCATTTATTAAGGGTTATGAGGATCAAATCAATCTCTTTGAAGAGAGACTAAATAGAAACAAAAATTAACACGAAAATATCATAAAATAGTTTCAAACTTAGATTGAAATTTTTACTATAAGTCTTAATAACAAGGAGGAATAATAAATCAACTTTGGAATAGAAATGGAGTCCTTAAAGGCAAAATTAGATCAGACAATAGCCAAGTTGAATACACATCAAAGATTTGAAAAGATTAATAAATTTATTAGAGATATTTTGAGTATTCAAAGGCCTCCACATGACAAAATATGTATTGGGTTCAAGGAAGACTAAAAAGAGAACAAGGAGAGTCAAACCTCAAAGACCTATGTATAAACTCTCAAATCTAAGACTCAAAGTGATCATCAGCAAGTCAAGAGTACCAACATGAAATTCAACATGAAGATACCAATCAGGGAGCCAAAACCAATGAGGTATTCCAATTATTTAAATGGTTATTGTTTTCCTTATCATAAATTTGGTTATAGAACAAGTGATTGTAGAACAGTCTCAAGGGATGAGTTATCATGGGACTATGGGAGAAGGAATGATTAGTCAAGAGGTAAGTATATTAATGTTTTTTTATAGTTTTCACAATATGGGACACATTGCAATATTATATTATAATATATTTATAAGTCCCTAAAGACTTAACAAAGTATATGGAGCTCTTAGAGTGCATAAGAAGGGTCAAAGATTGTTATGGAAACTAAAGAAATTTAGGACTGATCATATCAAGCCTAAGAGTCAAAAGGGATTATTTTATAAAATAAATTAAGGATCAAAAGTGAAGAAATGTCAAGAACACTTATTATCTACATTTATTGACAATATAGTCAAAGAGAAGAAGGATGATAAGGTGGATGAGTAGAATGCTTCAGTCAAGCCTAAGTGGATTCTAAAGAGGGACTATGAGTCTCATGATTTTAAGATGGTTGAGAAGAGTGGTTTGGATATCTAGGAATATCCTAATTTTATGTATTTTTGATATCCCTATAGAAATGGGTGACTCCATAAGGCTTCATGGAGACACTCTTATATAATTAAAATCATGAGGCTACAGTCAAATAAGGATTCATCTTGAGAGGATTCCAGGTTGTCTATGTTTCAAGGTATGATTTACTTTATTTATAGCTTTTATGTATATGATAAGGTGAAAGGATTTTTGGTTACTATGAGAATTTATTATGGAGATTAGTTCATGAAGAGTCATGATATGGAATGCAAGTCTAAGCATTGGATTATATCTAGAGACATATGGAATATGGATTTGTCTGTAAGACCAATATGGCCATAGAGATAAGTCAAATATTTTTGACAAAGCTATAAGTGTGATGAAAGCCTATGTATTTGATTGGTATATGAGAGGTAAGAAAAAAGTTATTATATTTTTATAACAATTGATAGCTTGATTTATGTTGAGAAGTGGTATTGATATCAATGTGCTTGAAGGATGATGAGAATGGTCTATGAGTCTTGATGACTCATATGATGAGCATAAGATGTGAGGATAAAGGGGGAGATAATAAAAAGATTCATTATCTTCAAAAATAGATAAGCAAATGGATTATGTTAAAGAAAGCATACAAAAAACATGAAGACAAGTTGAAAAATGTGGCCAAGATTGAAATCATGATGGATGGTTGTGAAGATAGAATAGGAAATTGAAAATGGATATTATCCATCTCTATGGAATCAAGGTGCATGAATTAAAGTGAGTGATCTTATGTATTTGAGTTCATTTGAATATTTATGCTAGATAAGAATAGATGTGGTGGCCTAGTGAGTGATAAAGAGTTTGATCTATATCATTCATATCAAGGACAAGGTGAGTATTCTTGTGTATATAAATTCATTTTAATAAGGTATGCATGGAGTTAGGGGGAAAATGTTTGTATGATGCTTTATAGACTCTATGATCCTATTACCAAAAGAAAGAGAGAGATCAGAAAGGGAAAGTTCAAAATTATTTATAGACTCAAGAAATGTTGAAGATCTTATTTATTTCAAGAGGTGTGATCCAATAAGTTACATCATGAGGGAGAAATTTGTAGGTGTCTTTTTATCATTAATGTCAAAAGGTGGAGAATGATCAAATGGGAAAATTACCATTTTTAAGTGATTTCAAATTACAGTGTGTTTTCTATCAATGTGTTTACCATCAATGACAAAGGGAGATTTTGTTGGCATGTTTTTGTCATTGATGTCAAAGGTTTTTCAAGTTATTGAGCATGGTAGTGACATAAAGTGAGTATTGATCAATGAGTGAGTATTGTGGATTTGAGTAGCCTATTGAGAGTATGTTCTCAGTTGGTAGCATGATGTTGTCAAAAGTGATTAGTGATCAAGGTTGATGTTTTCATGAGATAATTTGAATGTAATAGATAATTTAAAGGAAACTAATGTATTATGGTTGCATGAAAGTACAAGTCATTGATGACAAGGTTGATGTCAATATTGATATCAAAGGTGTATCATGTCAAGATTTACTATGTATGCTATCAAGAAGCATCTTATGAATGTTGATGTCAAATATAACTATATACATATAGTAGTATGTGATATGTCAAGGTTTATGAAAGAGAGAGTGGTACATGGAAGAGAGATGTCAAGTCATATGAAGCTTGGTCATGTGGTTTTAGGTGTGTATGAGGCTATGGAAGATTATTGTCATCAAAATGAGAATGGTACAATGATATGAGTGTGTTTTGATGTCTCATATACACTTGTTTGATTTTTTTTTCTAAGGTCATAACAAAGAAGGAATGGGTCAAGGTGTCAAGTGCATTGGAAACTTGAGCCTAGTCATGGCATGGTGAAGGTATGAGTTGGTGGCATGATAAGGTGAGTGAATTTAGGCATGTGAGATGTTTTGAAGGTTGTTTATGGATGAGAATAAAGTGTGGATGTACTCATAATTTTTTCAAATTACGTCTTTGAAGGTAGGTCCTTCATTTTTGGTCTATACTTAGACCATTCTTTAGCCCTACCTAGCCTAATGAGTTATGAGGATCATATTTCAAGGTGAATGTGTGAAGGAGAGCATAGATAGAGGTAAGTCAAGTTATTTTAGGAGTAATCATTAATTTTGAGGTTATGGTTTGTAGGGAAAATATTGGAGAGTGGTTTTGTAGTCTCTCAAATGCATAGAATAAAGGTATACAAACCTGAAAAGGATTTTTAATTGCATTCAAACTTGAGTTATTAAGGAGAGATATGTAAGGTTCCTAGATAATATTTTAATAATATAAAATGTGAAATTTTGTTACTTGAGTATGGTTAAAGACACATAATCCCTATGTCCTCCTACTTATTTGCACAATCCTTTTAGGCTTTTCTTTCTCTAATTCTCATTTACCCATAACCTTCCAGACTTAACCCTTACAAACCTAGACATCTCTTTTAGGCCTAGTTCCATCCCCCCAAGTCTCAATCCCTCTAGATAATAGTGCCTAACTTGGATAGGAGCATTGAAACCTAGGGTGTCTTATTTATGGCACTATTGTCCAAGTGTACTTTTGGTCTTAATAATCATATTTTCTTGAATCCTTATCCAAATTCATGTTGGCCTAATGCAAATTCATTTAAGCCACAATTATTAATTTCCATATAAAATTCTATTTAAATTCCATTTAGAAGGGTTGGCACTCATTTACAATAGAGAAGTAAGAATACAAGCAAGTGCATTCAAACACTTTTTCCTATTATTTACATACAACATTCCAATATTATTCCAAGCTTATTCAAACCCTTATACTAGTCCCTAGTCATCTAAAATACACTCAATTTTGCATCTAGTTGCATTTTCATATGCAATTACACTAAGCACTTCAATGGGAGAACTACATTAGCTTGATCCCTCCTTAGAGTATTGGTATGTAGGTAGTGTACCAACACACAGAGTGTGAAGTGCATCCAGTGTATCCTTTACAAACTAACCCCTTCTATCTCTTTCCCAAGTTTCCATTTAATTTTACTAATAAATAGATCTTAGGGATTTGAAGATTAAAATAGATGTACATCAATCTTCACAGACTTTTAGGCTTTGATATTTCACTGACAGAGTAACATAGACCTGTCGCGCAGAACCTAAAAACTCAAATCACCTAGACAATAGTGTTTAAAAAGGACTATAGAACTAAATAGAAAGGTATCCCACTTTTGGTTCTCCTATCTAATCCAAAAATGAAATATAAGTTCCTATTTGCAATAGTCTCCCAACCTTGCACAGAAATTTCTAGACCCCACAACATCCATCTTAGTTAGTTGATAGCTAAGTTTGATTTTCTCTCTATTATTAATATTTTTAGAAAATATAAAAATATAACCTATTTACACAAATTAGTGGATTAATTATTACACATTATTTATTGATTCACCCTATTCAAACCCATTTATTATTTAGGAATTAAACATCTAATTTTATAAAATTAATAAATCATTTGGTGAACCTGACTTTGAATTTTTACACAAAAACCTTAGAAACCCTAGGTAAATTATTTTGGATTTTTTTTCATAATTTAATCATTTTTATTATATTTAAAAATTATAAATCTACAAATTAATTTAAAAATTATCATATATTTTATTAAAACCCTAGTTTGCACATATTATGTCCTTTTTGCATACAAACACATTTCAAACACTAGGAAAATATATTGCTAATTTTATAAATATTTTTTTATTTTTCATAAATTTTTCACGAAAAATTCTTAAAAAATTCTATAAATTCATATCAAAGTTTTAAAATTATCATACTAATTAAAAAAACATTCAAACACCCTAGTTGCATCAACTAGCTCCCAGTTACTTTCCACTAATTTTTAAAACCATTTTCTAAATTTTATATTTCATACTTAGCTTAGAAATTCAATATAAATTAAAAAAAAATTCATAGTATTTTACACAAATATTTTTGAAACAATCCATAGCTACATGTACTAGCTCCTTTTTTTGTTCTTGAGGTATCACCTTACATCTATAATTATATTTCAAAAATGTTGTTCATTTATTTAAAAACGTTTCTTACATTTCTTGAAAATAATAAGGAAACCATAATGGGCCCTATCATGTACATGAATAATAAATTTTATCATATGTTAGGACAAAGCTTCATCCTTTGCATTTCATGTTTATGTTTCATTATATGGGATGATATTACAAAATTCATTGCAAAAAATGCATAAGGTTTCAAAATTCTTTCTGCATATTCTCTTTCACTCATATGGAATGATTACCAACTCCATTGTGTTAAATACATTCAAAATGTTATTTTGTATATCAAAATTTTATATGGATTTATGCAAAAATTCATGTTCTTTATCCTTTGTTTTCTATTCCTCATATGGAAAATTGTTCAAATATATCTTTCTAAATGCGTTCAAAATGTTACATTGCATATCAAAATTTTATATTCCTTTATGCAAAAATTCATTTTCTCTATAATTTGATTTCCATTTCTCACATGGAAAATTGTTCAAATATATGTTTCTAAATGCATTCAAAATGCTGTCATGTCCCCTTTTTCGTGGACATTGACAGACTTGATGATTAGCCTATTATGCGACCTTCGTAGGCTAATAGGATGGATAGAGGGTCATAATGGAGATTGGCTTGGCTTCGATTTGCAGAATTCCTATAGTTGGCTTTCATTCAGGATCACTCCCTGGTTCACCAGCTTCGAACGGTTCGAGGATCCAATATGTATTGAGGGAGATATTAATATTTTATTGATTTAATCAAATATTAATTATTGAGCCTATTTTAAATTAGAAACCCTAATTCTAATTTAAGAAAACCCTAATTAGGGCAACCATATCTTTTGAGGGTATAAGGGTTTCTCATGGAGGCCATTATCGATTATGATTTGATTATTGATTTTGATATTAAAGAATTATTCTGTGAAGACTGAGCCAAAGGTTCTAGGATTCCATTTGCATTGGAGAACGTTCCCTCTTTAGTGTGTGCGATTCAGAGGCTGTGAAATATCAGCTGATCTAGTGCCGATTTGAGAGATAGCTTCATACAGAAGTTATCATAGAGGTTTACAGATTTGAGAGGTAACTTCATACAGAAGTTGTCACAGAGCTTTTCAGGGATTTATTTCATTATGTTTTTTATTCAGATATTACACAGATAAAGATCTTCTCTATTAGAGCCGTCCCAGATTTGCAAAAGATCAAATTTTGAGATGATATTTGTATTCGTTTATATGCGTGCCAGAGATTCATTATTGTAATCATTCTGAAGAATAATAAGAGCACTGATTTTCCAGTTAAGTGATTTACTGTGGTTTATTTATTATTTGAATTTATCTTGCAAAATCGTATCTTATTTCATGCAAAAGTAAAATATAGTGAAATAGTCAGAAAAAATATCAGGTTTCAGAATTGAAGAGAAACGAGGATATTACAGTGGTATCAGAGCTATATCCTGCCAACCTGAGGAGATTGTTTCTTTACTTAGTTTTCGATTTAGAAAATTATATAGATAGAGCTTTCCAGCATTGCCAGAATATTGATTGAGAACTGCGGCCAGCGTACACGGTGTACTATATTCTTATTTGTTGCTATACGGATTCTATACATATCCGTACCAGGCCGTATAGGAAGAAAAAGGGTCCAGGGGTTATAGTGGTTCTCACACAAATTATATCAAGAAAAAAGCTTCAAAATTGCAAGGAAAGATAGTGATAAGGACACAAAGGAAAAATTGGATGCATGCTTCGATATAGATGCGAACGGGATCTTGAAGGTGTTGGTAGAGGACAGCCAGCAAGGCACCCAGGAAGAGGTACACAATAGTCAACACAACTGGCACAAGTACATTTTTTGGCGCAGTCAATTTGGTGAGCGCAGTTAGACAGGGCATGCGGGTAGGCCGATAGCCAGCTAGTAGCCAGCAGGGAGGATTTCGTAGATAAGAGGGGTGAGTATGCAATTCCTGTCTACAATTTTTGAGATCATGGAATTCAAAAAAAAAAAAAAAACTTGAAGCGCAGCCAGATAAGGAAAAGCGCAGCAGTCATAATTCTTCAGCAAAGCTATTTGAAAACACAGCAGGAGCAGCCAGTGTGGACCAGCAGCAGCAGTAGCTACAGGGTGTTCAATTGAGAGCCAGTTGTATCAAAAGGAGAACAAAGCAGCTGAGCCACAGTAGTTCATGTAGAAAGGCTGACTTTTTTCCTCCTTCTTTGACTGTCCTATGTAGATCGTAGAGTCTTGCAAATATTAATCTGGCTGATATTTGTAATACTTTATATGCGTGCATAACAGCGCCTACAGCACAAATTCGTGGTCAACCGCTCCTTGCATCATGCAACGCTAGTTCTCTTCTTTCTTTACAAGGCATGCAAATGACATCCTTTTAAAATTAGCTAATTTTTAGTTATTATTTTTTAAGTCATTGTTTTATTTAAGTGAGTTATTTTTTTCGCTTGAGTACACATAAGGGAATCGGATAGTAAATCATGTGTACTTCAAGTACTCAAAAATAGTGGGACAATAATATGAAGAAGCTGGAACTAAGTTTGAAGAGGTTGAATGAATCTCTTTCATATCCTACATCCAAAGACAAACCCACACGATATATGACAGCAAAGGATGAGTGGAAGTTATTAACTCCACGAGCTCAGGGGAGGTTGTCTTTTGATCACTTTGTTAAGTTGAGAAGAGATCACTACAGATCACTTAGACAAGAGCACAGCATGTCCCATGATTATTATGATTATTATGAGATAGAGGATAGTGAAGATGAGGACGAGTCTGATGCTTACACTCAAAGTGTAGAGGTGTGTTCAGATGTTAGTGCACTAAGGGTTGATGATCTCTCAGTTATGACAGAGATTGTAGAAGAGTCCTAGGATCCAATTATTGTAGATGATACTCAGGAGGATGCAGTGGACAATTTTGAGGACTTAGTTTCACCAGCGGTTTCTCTCAGTATGGAGGAGTTAGACAGTAATGCTACAGTTGTTGATACTCCGTATGTTGATATGAGCTATGGAGTTGATTCACAGAGTATGGATGGTAGTACTCCAGAGATCAGTGATTTTGAGTCTACTCTTTTGGGCCATGCATCAGTGGAGGATTGTAGGAGACAATCTAGCCAGCGTCATCATGTGTCTAGTCAGCTAAGAGTTGGTGAGCGAGACATTGCTACCGCTTGCAAGCATTTTGATGATGTTCATCAGTTGTTAGTATTTTATGGATGGGGTTCTCCTACTAGCATCGAGCAGGGAGGCAGTTATTTATCCTTGATAGAGATCCACTCTTTATGGGAGGCTATCCAGATTCTGAGACAGGACTATATGCAGTTGGTCACTGATAGAGATTATCTTATAGAGTGGGGCAGCACAACGTATGATGCATTATTGGCCAAGGAAGATAAAGTGAGTGAGATTACTCAGCAGCTTGAGGTGACTTCTAAGATTCTTGAGAGTACGCAGTTAGCTTATGAGGAGTCACAATTTCATTTTGCTGAGATGACCATGGAGTTAGAGCATTTGCAGTCTTCACCAGCCCTGGACTCAGAGGTTAGTACATTGATTGTTGTTGGTGAGTACGCTCCTATAGTTGTAGTTGAGGAACATGTTGTTGAGGCTGACACATCGATTCAAGATTTGGGAGTACCTAGTTCTGATGAGTTTGAGATACCAGTGGAGTCGAGTCTCCAAATTGATTCTTCTCACACAGATGACAGTGTGGTACAGTTGGTTGTGCCACCTTTACAGAGGGATTAGTTATGGGATGGATTGGCACCATCTTTAGTAGATGGAATTCTCAGTTGCCAATCACACAGCCTACAGTATCAACACATCCAGGGCAATTGTGATTTCAGAGATTGGTTGAGTTGCATTCGCCAATTTGATTATGGGTTCCTCTTTGTTCTACTTTTGATGATATTACAGGTACTTGCATTGATTTAAAATAGTGCAGAGCATAACTAAATTTGGGATCCAGGTGGATCAAGGGGTTCATTGTTTCGAGATTGCTTGGGGACAAGCAATTTTTGGAGGGGCAGATTGTCATGTCCCCTTTTTCGTGGACATTGATAGACTTGATGATTAGCCTATTATGCAACCTTTGTAAGCTAATAGGATGGATAGAGGGTCATGATGGAGATTGGCTTGGCTTTGATTTGTAGAATTCCTATAGTTGGCTTTCATTCAGGATCACTCCCTGGTTCACCAGCTTCGAACGGTTTGAGGATCCGATATGTATTGAGGGAGATATTAATATTTGATTGATTTAATCAAATATTAATTATTGAGCCTATTTTAAATTAGAAACCCTAATTCTAATTTAAGAAAACCCTAATTAGGGCAAGCATATCTTTTGAGGGTATAAGGGTTTCTCATGGAGGCCATTATCGATTATGATTTGATTATTGATTTTGATATTGAAGAATTCTTCTGTGAAGACTAAGCCAAAGGTTCCAGGATTCCATTTGCATTGGAAAACGTTCCCTCTTCAGTGTGTGTAATTTAGAGGCTGTGAAATATCATCTGATCTATTGCTGATTTGAGAGATAGCTTCATACAGAAGTTATCATAGAGGTTTACAAATTTGAGAGGTAACTTCATACAGAAGTTGTCACAGAGCTTTTCACAGATTTATTTCATTATGTTTTTTATTCAGATATTGCACAGATAAAGATCTTCTCTATTAGAGCCGTCCCAGATTTGCAAAAGATCATATTTTGAGACGATATTTGTATTCGTTTATATGCGTGCCAGAGATTCATTATTGTAATCATTCTGAAGAATAATAAGAGCACTGATTTGCCAGTTAAGTGATTTACTATGGTTTATTTATTATTTGAATTTATCTTGCAAAATCGTATCTTATTTCATGCAAAAGTAAAATATAGTGAAATAGTCAAAAAAAATATCAGGTTTCAAAATTGAAGAGAAACGGGGATATTACAAATGCTATGTTGCATATCCAAAGTTTATATTCCTTTATGAAAAAAGTTATACTCTTTATCCCTTTCTCACTAAAAATGTTCTTTATAAACATATTAATTCACAAATCATAACTAAAAAGTCATGCATTTCACTTCACATTCATGCTTTCTACCAACATGCATATAACTCATTGGCAACTTTTAAGTATCTTCCTATCACTACTAGACACAAATAAACACTAGCGATTGCATCCATCCCTCCTCCCTTTGACCTTGGTACATCTAGCTCTTATCCTACATCTACTACCAACTTTATGCTTATAGTAGATCATGTGGTCCATGCTATCACCTAAGTTTATGAATATAGGCAAATTTATTACACCTCTGGCAATAGCTTTACTACCTAGGCTAAAACCCGTTCAGATATAGTTTATGGTCTCAAGATCCTTGAGTGATCAGATATTTACAAAGATGTGTTGTATATAGCCCTTTATAATACTAGAATTATTGTTTCAACTGAACTAGATTATATTGCATCTATCGTCAACACAATGCAATGGACTGAAGAGCATATCTCTTTTGAGAAAGAGGATATACCCTTGTAACACATCATTGAACAACATCTACATTTATATATTCAATTAAGAATTAATGATGTAGAAGTCAAAAGAGTGTTATTCAATAATGGATTAGGACTTAAAATTTGTAACATATCATTTCTTAAGCATTTTAACATACAACCTCAAGATCTAGACCATTTTGATATGAACATCAGAGGTTTTAAAAACATTCCATGAAAAGTAATGGGTCAAATAACACTTAATTTTACCTTAGGTCCTAAGATACTACCAACCACTTACCAATTCATGCCAAATGACCTTAATTATAATTTATTACTTGGTCAGCCTTGGATTCATGATATGTGTGCAATCCCTTCTACACTCCATTCTTGTCTAAATTTTAGTCACAAAGGTTACATATACACATGCCCAATAGATAATGAACCTTTAAAATATTGCCAAGTTATTGAATCCCCATATAATTATATCTTGCACTTTAATTTAAGTAGTATACCTACACAACCCATTACTTATAATACACCCTCAGACCATACATAAAATTAGACAAATCCAAATTTTATTGTAGCACCAAAACTAGATCACCAATTCACCTCACCTTTTACACTCAAATATCTTAATAAGATGGGCTATCATGGAAAATGACTTTAAAATATGAACAAGGAATAGTCAATCCTATCAAGGCATCCACACAACATCAAATGTGAGGGCTAGGATACCAATTTAGCCTTGATCATGATAAATATTTTCTCACCCTTTCTAACCACATAAAAAAAAATTCCACCCATTACATGTATCAAAAATATAGTTAATCATGCCTCTACATTATCATTGGTCTATCTTGATCTAATCAATGATATAGTTTCACTTGATATGTTTACATTAGATTAATTCTCTAATGATGAATCCCTCCTACAATTTTTTGGAGCATATGAGGACCCCCCATCTTGTTATCATAAAAATAGATTTCAAAATCATACAAATGCCCACATGTACTTTGGATAAAATATATATTCTTCCCTTGATATACCAGTTGACTCATATGATACTATTATTATAACTCCATATACACTCAATATTCCACACTACTTAATGAGGAAACAATAAATTTCAATTTCAAAACTGACAAAGATCCTCGCATTGGCTTATTAGTTGCTTCCCTACAAAAGAAAGAGGATGTAGATATTCATCAATCTTTAACAAATTTTCCATAACTCTTTGCTTGGTCATATTCAGATATTCTAGGAATTGATACATCTATATCATTCCATTAGATTCCTTTATACCTCGATGCTAAACCAATTAAATAAAAAAAAATGCATCCTAATGTGGCTCTCCTTGTAAAACATGAAATCCAATGCCTCCTAGATGCCAGTTTCATTCGATCAATAGCACATCATAAATAGATTTCTAATATAGTTCCCTGTAAAACCTAGTGGACAAATTTGATGTTTTTTAATTCTTGAGATTTAAGAAAATCATGCCCCAAAGATAATTTCCCCTTACCAAATATCAACATGATTGTAGATTCCATAGCTGGATATGTAATGTTATCATTTTTGGATGGTTTTTTTATTACAATCAAATTAAAATTGCTAAAGAAGATAAAGAAAAAACATATTTTACAACCTTCAGGTATATTTTGTTACACTGTCATGCCTTTTGGATTAAATAACTCTAGAACCACATATTAGCATACTATGATGCACATTTTTCACAACTTGATTCACCATACAATCAAATATTATGTTGATGATATGTTAGCTAAATCCAAATAATGACAACATCATGCTATTGATTTAAAAAATATCTTTCAACAACTCAGATAATACAACATTTTATTAAACCCAAAGAAATGTGTGTCTAGAGTTACATTGGTAAAAATCTTAGGCTTCATTATTTCTTAGCATGGCATAGAGGTTGACCCTAAGAAATTCAAAACAATCATTGATATGCCACCTCCCAAAAACTTAGTAGCACAACTTGCTAATAAAAATTAGTCATTCACTTGCTTTCTAAATAAAGATACAAAGTTTGTCTGGGACCAAGCTTGTAAAGAAAGGTTTAATACAATCAAGAAATACCTCTTTAATCCTCCTATTTTAGTACCACCTATCCTTGGTAAGCCTTTCCTCCTATATATCTCAGTAACATATCATGCACTAGGAGCACTCCTAGCAAAACATGATGATCAACATACTAAGTGAGTAGTTTATTACATTAGTCACACATTAGTTAATTATGAAAAAAATTATTCCACAATCAAAAAACTATGTCTAGCATTAGTTTTCACTACACATAAACTCTGACATTACATGGTCAATAATGAGACCCATGTCATTACAAAATTAGACCCCCTGAAGTTCCTCCTGACAAAACCACATCTTTCTAGTTGTATCACAAAATGGGTTATGTTTTTAATATAATTTGACTTAAAAATAATACTTCAAAAATCAATAAAGGGCCAAATTATTATAGACCATTTGGTAGTAGCAACACTCTTGGACACCAACCCTCTTAATGACACATTTAGAGATGAATTTACCACTTATTCTACTTATTCACATACCTAAACCATGTTCTTTGATGGCTTTTGATGTGCATCTAGTGCAGGGGTAGGCATTATCTTTGTCGACCCTTCCAATCACATAGTTCATATAGCATATCGACTAAGCTTTTCCTACACCAAAAACACCATAGAATATGAAGCACTTATCTTAGTCCTATTTATGGCCTAGTCCCTCAAAATCAAATCTATTCAAATCTTTGATGATTCCCAACTAGTGGTCAATCAATTCAATGCCATCTATTAGACAAAGGAGGAACATATTATCCCATATCTTAACATGGTATAATGTTTATCATCATAATTTGATTACTTTTATATAGAAAGTATACTAAGAAAATATAACCAACATATAGATGCAATGGCAAGTGTTGCCTTTTTGATCCCTATCAGCATTAAAAATGATCAAACTATTTTCACAATCAAATGACTAAAATCACCATCAATATCTAACAAATATCTAATATCATTATCCATCCTAGCCACTACACACAATTTTTCAACTCCAAAATGGTTCTCTGACATCTATAATTTTTTAAACAAATCTGTTAAACTAGATACCTTTTCATGAAATTACAAACATAAGATACACAAACAAGAACTCCGTTATGTAATCATTGATAGGGACCTCGTTAAGTGATCCTTTAATGGATAATTACTTAGATGTTTGACTTTGCCAAAAGCCAAAATTTATCTTACATAGATACATGATAGTGAGTGTGGTGGTCACTTTAGTGCAAGGATATGTCACACAAGTTGATTCAACAAGGTTACTATAGGCCCACTATGGAAGAATAATGTTTATAATATGTAAATTTATGAAATAAATGTAAATGACAATAATTTTCAACATGCACCTTCACAACAATTGTAACCAATTATTTATCTATGGTCATTCATGTTATGGGTATTTGATCTTATCATAAAAATTAACTCTGATTCTGCTAGTGGGCATAAGTTCATCATCATAGCTACCAAATACTTTACCAAATGGGTGGAATCAATTCTAATTTAATATACTATAGGGGAGGATATGTGTAACTTCCTCATGACCCACATTATTCCATGATTTGGCTTACCCATAGCCATAATTTTTGATAATGGCACATCATTCAAGAACAAAACTATCAAGAAATTTTGCAAAAAATATAAGCTTAAACACGCATTCTCTACTACATACTACCCATATGGAAATGATCAAGAAAAATCCACTAATAAAACAATCAACAACATTTTGATCAAAATAGTGACCAAATTTAGAGATGATTGGCATAATTAATTAGTATTTGCATTATGTGCTTATCACATAAGTATTCATACACCCATAGGAGCCACTCTTTGTTCACTCATTTATGACATAGAAGCAGTTTTACCATTGGAATTAGAAATCCCATCTCTTCATGTCTCCCTTAAAGGTATTCTCACTAATGATCAATATCAAAAAAATTATTTACACTAACTTGAACAACTAGACCATACACACATACAAGCAATATAACATCTCAAAATCTACCAAAAACATTCACACTAGATAATTTGAATTAAATGATCTTGTTCTCAAAGAAAATCTTTACAACGTCAATGCTAAAGAATAAATCAAAGGAAAATTCAAGCCAAATTGGTTAGTCCTATACATCATTACCTAAAAACTTTGTCCTAAAGTGTACCATCTAGCTTCACTCGAAGGAAAGAAACTTAAAAATCCAATAAACATTATGCATCTATGAAGATTTCATGTATAATATGTTATTTTTACACATTTCTTGTACATAATTTCTTTTTTAGTATTACTTGTACATAATCCCTTCTACTTGATTGTACATAGCTTATATAAAAATACAAAAAAAATACAAAATTTCAAAATAAAAAAACATTCAAATAATTTAAAAACACCAAAATATTTATATTATATGCATCATCCATGTTTTACATTTATACTACTAGGTTAGACTTACATTTTTTGTTCTATGCTATTATTTATTGATTATCTACATTACCATGCTTCACTTAATCTTATTTATGTGTGTGCAGTGACTTCCCATTCCTTGATTACTTCATTCTACCCATTGAGGGGGCATCTTGCTTCTACATTCAAAATACACATTGATACATCTTCCCACTACATGACTACAACATCCAGGTTATGTCATTCTTACACCATACACTCTAGTTATCATGTTAACATACATTACTTACTAGATTACATAAATTACCACATCGACACTCACTAGTATCTTGCACTTGTGTATTTATTAGCATATACCTAGTCTTGTACTAAATGTGTCTTGTATAATTTCACTCTTGCTTTGATTATTTAGATGTGATTTTACCTTTTTAGTTTTTACATGCTTTGCATAGCTAGCTGTGATTGCATTTCTAGTTCCATATTTGTTTCTTACGTGTGCCTTAGGACATTTTCTAATGTCTTTTTCTTCTATTAATGTGTGTGTACCTTTGGACATTTACCAATGTCCCTTGTTTTTATTCTTCTATGTGCATGTGGCCCTCATGTCAATCTTTTCTTATTTCAAATTATATGTGTATGTGGCAATTGAACATGCCTTGTATGCTTGCTTTCAAGTTTGAGTCAAATGTGACCATGTCCCTTATTTTCATGACCCCTTGGCCAACCTTGTATGCTTCTTGCTTCTTACTTTGTATGCTTTTTATTTGATTTCTTATCCTTGTTTACAATGTCATGATCCATATCATGCATTTACTTGCTTTCTCAGATGTCATGATGGATACCATGTTCCATCCCTCCAACTAAAAACTAACAACTAACATCTCACTTTTCTAGTTCCAATTCAGTACATTGCACATGCTTTTACATTGTTATATCTATCTAGACATACCCCTATTGATCTAACAATCTCTCAATATAAACATTACTATATCTATAGATATCTTGTCAAATATCATTGCTATATCATGTATCTATGCAAAAGAACACACTTGAAGGAATCTTTTTTTTTGAGGGAAATCATTGTAGGTTCAATCATTCCTACCCTCAGAAAAGGGGGCAATAAATAAGGGTTTTTTCACAAAGATCAAAGCTCCCAGTAATCAAAATAGCAACATTCAAATCACCTAGTTTAAAATTTAGAGGTCAAACTAGTCAAAACATAATAGAAAAATAGTGATAATTCTAGATAAACAATGAATTTTAGCATAGGACAAAACAATAAAAATTGGAAAACAACACCAAACATAAGGGTGTCTTTATTTTGGCACTCTTGTCTAAGTAGAAAAAAACCTAGGTTTTCTAGTAATAGGCAAAAAGTTTAACTCAACTATAGTTTTTACACATATAGATTAATTATAATTAGTAGTTTTAATACAATTTTCTCATGACATCTAGATATAGGGGGTAGCATGCATGACATGATGGCTCTCACTTCCATTTTTAGATTAGGAAATTGACGTAAATTATAGATCAAAATCCATGTTTTAGACACTAGTGATTGGAGGCAATGTGTGTGGCACATTAGTCTTCTTTTGTTTTTGAGTTTAGTTTATTGCCCAAGTGATGAGTGTCATCTAAATCCTCATTCAACCAATATTCAATTGGTGTCTTATCAACTAGGACTGGTATCCAAGGCTATTTACAGTAAGGTATGGGATGGTAGATCTAGAAGTCTGCTTATAAGGGTGTTTGCTGATCCTATTCTAATTTTGACTAAACTACTTGATTCACGCTTTTGCTAAAAAAAAGAAAGAAATCAAATCAATCCACTCTTTTGTTATAAATAAAAGATCACACTCCTATTTTACATTTGTAGGGAAAGTAAATTCACACTTCTACTTAAAAAAGAAATTTACTTCACACTTTTGCTGTAAAAGAAAACATACTTTGCATAGAAAAGAAATGAAATAAGAAAATGCTATTTTTAAACTATGAATTTGTTTTGATGTTTTTATAAATAAATGCAAATAGTAACAAGATTCTAACTAATAAAATAGAACATAAATACCGTACACAGTTCCTGGTTCCAAGGAGAGTGGGCCCTTGCTCCTCTCGGACTCAGGAACAAAGATTAATCAGTGCTAGAAACTTGAAGTATTAATTCATGGAAATAAAATAATTACAATCTAATTAAAACATGTATGCTTATCTAATTCTTGATCCTCTATTTTCTCTATATCTTCTATTTTCTTATATATATATATATATATATATATATATATATATATATATATATATATATATATATATATATATATATATTCAAAAGTCTTACACTTTATACGAATATAATCAACTCAAAATAAGATGCAAAAGAATAGGACTCTTGGTCGATCCCTTCATCCAAAGATAGGAGATTGGATTTCCAAGAGATTCAATTATTTTGATGAAATAAATATCCTATCCTATAATAGTCCTAAAATTTAATTATATACAAATCTATCAAAAGTAAGTCCTTCAAAATAGCAGGTGGTTATTTTCCTTATTTGATTCCAACTGGAATGGTTCTTTCTTATCCTATCTGGTCTCTAACTTCCTATTGTCCTTATAGAATTCTCAGTATTGACCCTGCGGAGTCCATAAAAATGAGCCTACGGAGTCCATAGAAATAATCTTATGGAGTCCATAGAAACAAGCCTATAGAGTCCATAGAAACAAGCCTATAGAGTCCATAAAAACAAGCCTATGGAGTCTGTAGAAACAAGCCTGCAGAATAAACAAGCCTGCAGAGTCCATAGTTCTGCTGGATGGAGATCAAAATGGAATGTTCACTATACATCACCTGTGTCTTTTTCTTGAGCATTCTTCACACAAAATATCACTAAAATATGCTATGTATTAGACATTAATGACAAAGTAAATATTTAGTCTTTGGTTTAATATAAACAAGACAAATATCTATTTTCCATGTAATAGCTATCTAAGAATCTAAGATTTGTATAAGATAATATCTTTCGAGAGATGATTTGAAGGAAATAGCATGTCAATAATGAGCCATATTTTGAGCTCATCATTTCCCCCAAGCTTTACCTTTTACAAGTCCCATTGAAAAAATTTATTAGCATTCATAGCTCTAGCTTCTACTTTCTACACTCTGACTCAAATCATATTCATCAAATTCATCTATTATGTGTCTGTCTGAATTGTTAGTAAATACCTGATGTGTTTAATTAATTTGTTTCCATATACTAAATTTCTCTTCTAATTGTGGAGCCCAACTCTGCCATCTTGAAATAGGTATGATCAGTAAAGGAGGTTTATATCTCATGCCAATCCATTTCTGTTCTCCCCCAGAGTTGATTACCTCTATTAAAACTTTTAGAATTGAGGATGTTCTCCTCATACTCCATCTTAAGTTATTTGGGTACATGACTTCTCACCTTTTAAGAGGCACTAAAATTTGGTCCCATATGTTTATACTTGCAGCCATTACTGAATCAAAATCTATCTTGAAAAAAATTAAAAGAAATAGTATAATCATATAGAGCATGTAAATAATGTGTTTTAACTTCATCATTTAACAAAGCATAGTTAAAATTCTATTTGACCAATTTGGGAATAGGAAAGGCTAGTCTGACACATAATCCTATAATCTTAGCATGATTTGTATAGTCCTCAAATCTGCCTTTCCATGCTATCTAATTTTTTAATGTAGAATGTAATGCTCTCAGTTGAACTTCTCCCACATGAAGATTTATCAAAAACTTATTGTGCTCTTGATTTCCTAGAATCAAGTCATGCAAATATAATTCACAAATAAAATCCTATTGATCAGGTTCAACACTATAAAAAAATTCCAAAAATGTTGTTGACTGCAAAATTTTGTAAGAAAGATGATAGGAGATCTGTAGAAGCTACCATCTATAAAATTGTTCAAATAAAAAAACCTATATGTGGGAGAAGGATTCCTACATGCCAAAAGAGTTTCTCCTAATTTGCATGCATCCTGCAAATTTTATTCTAACTCTTGGACTTTATCCTCTAATTCTTTCTTTTCATTTTCTAAGAGTTTTTTTGAAGAAGTTGCATCTTTGTGTTTCTATTTAAGTATAGAATATTTTTCATAAATTGTATATAGTATTTGCAAGGGAGGAATAACTATATCACTTATTTGACAACCATAGTCAACAAATACCTTAGGAGGAGAAAGTGCAATAGTAGGTGCTTCGAAAGAGTTTACCAAATTCTACAATCTCTTATTTTCCTTCTTTAGAATTTATACATATATCCAAAGACTAATCTATTCATCTTCATGATTTTTTATTATTTCCTCTAATCTATGAATTTATGCGGCATGACTAGTAGATATTGTATCTAACTTTTGCACCAAAGATGAGTTGAGATGGTCCTTATCTTAATATTGATTGATCAAGTTAGCAATGTCAGTTGTTTGTTGTTGTTCAAGAGCTTGAGCTTGAGAAAGCTGCATAATAAGATCATTTAGATTTGATGATTCACCTTTCTCATTGCTACATACAATTTTCCCTTTATCCATTGTAGTTTTAATTGGAACAGGTGGTTGTTCCACCATACTTAATTCCTCTACTGTGTGTGGCTCTTCCTCTAGATTTGGCTCAAAGATAATTAATGTTATTCACATCTGATCACTACTCTTTCCAAGTTGGTAAGAGCTTCTTCATAAGTTTCACCATAAATATTCAAATCATTCATATATACCTCAACACAATCATTTGTAAGGTCAGAGAATATTGCCAAAACTGCTCTTTGGAAGGTTGTTGGAGCATTACAGAGTCCAAATGGAAGTAATCGATAAGAAAAATTTCCCCAAGGGTAGGTAAATGTGGTTTTATCTTGATCTTTAGCTATTACCATTATCTGGTTATACCCACTAAACCCATCCAAAAAAGAAAAATATTTCTTTCCTACCAAGTTATCAAGAACTTGATCAATGAAAGGTAAAGGAAAGTAATCCCTTAATGTTTCTTTGTTTAATTATCTATAATCCACACATACTCTTAAATTTCCATTTTTCTTGGGCATAATTACCAGAGGTGACACCCACTGGCTATCTGAGATGGGGTAAATAAACCCAACTTCCAGTAACTTTTGGATTTCTGCTTTGACTATTTCCTTTAGTGTTGGGTTTATTCTTCTTTGCGGTTGTTTGGCTGGTTTGACAGATTCTATGTAAATGTGATGAGTGCATATGCTGGGGTGAATTCCTTTTATGTTGATATAATCCCAAGTAAAATTCTTGGTATGTCTTTCTAATACTTTAAAGAGTTTATCTTCCTCTTCATTTGTTAACCAACTATTGATGTTCAAAAAGTTTCCATGTAATACCATGATTGGTTTTATACCTAGGTAGTTGGATTCTATTTTCTTAAACTCACTAATTAATGAGTTCAGAGGACATGAATGAGGAAGTAGCTTATGAAAATGGTTACATTATCAACAAACTCTTTTCCAGGAGGAATTAGTCTTGCTAAAGAATAATGAAATACATCTAAGAAATGAGTTTTCTATTGTTCTGCCAAATTTCCACACACTTTCCTGAATCAATCTATGATCATATGATGAAAAAGTACTAGCAGAAGTAGAAGTGGAGGTTTCATAATTTTTCACCAGACCCAATAATCCTAAACTAAGGTAGTCTATAGCTTTCAGACTAGTAGAGTCCATAGTTTCTAGACTGGCATAGTCCTTAGTTTCTGGGTATATATCTCCATTCAATTCTTCCAAGTGTTTTTTAATTGTGATGATGGCTAAGGAAATGTTGTTTTATGTGTTATCTGATTCATCCACCTAAAGTTCTTGTATGTAATTTGTTGATGGTTTTGCAGGAGGATACAAGGAGATGCATTTGGATTTTAACCCATTGGCAATGGTCATGTCTCCTGACCTGCAATCAATCAAAGCTACTATAGTGGCCAACCATGGTCTCCCTAAGATTATAAGATATCCTAGATTCTTTGTTTGGGGTTGCAAGACCATGAAATCTATTGGATATTCCTAAGATTCTATTAATACTTCAACATTCTCTATAGTTCCCTCTAGTTTCGTTACCGACTGGTCCACCATTTGAAGAATGGTAGTTGTAGTTTGCATTTTCATAAGAGATAATGCATAGAGAGTATCAATTGTCATGACATTGATTGCTTCTCCCAAAT
Source organism: Torreya grandis (assembly GCA_037957365.1). Lineage (NCBI taxonomy): Eukaryota > Viridiplantae > Streptophyta > Pinopsida > Cupressales > Taxaceae > Torreya > Torreya grandis. Next base: position 2,231,391 of record JARHVA010002247.1, on the reverse strand, counting down.
CTACCAAGACATTAATAATTTCGTGTCCTCCATTTGTGACTGCGATCATTGGGCTTCCTGAATCTACATATTTTGGAACTAATAGTTTTCCTGCTAATAAATCAACAACTTTTCTATCAACATGAATGGTTCCAGGATATTTTACCTTACTCCTAGGTGTCTTAATACAGAGGTTTTTGATGATCTTATTTAATTCAGGTATATCTCTAATAGCTTGTAGAAGGGGTACCTCAATATTGATCTTTTGCAACTCATGGACCAAGTTTGAGTCTGGTTTGATATCAATTTCTCTTAATTTTTTAGGAAAAGGAACTACTAGTGTATTAGTGCTTCCTTTTACTTTAGGGCTCATTTTGATTTCAGCTTCTCTAGTGCTTAATTGAGATGATTCCATCTTTTTGTTTTCATCAAGTATCTCAGAAATGAGTACTGGAGGTTTTTATATAGTTTTTCCTGATCTTAAATGTATGTCTGAACACTCAATAGCTCCAACATTGATTATTTATTCCTATTCATTGACATAAATAGGTGTTGGTTGTTTATTTTTTAGATTTTCTATTGTTTTTGTAGGTATTGAGGTCTGATTGATTTGTCCTTATTGTTAAATAATTGGGGGTGGCATAATGGTTTGTTATTGAAATGGTCTTCTTGGTTGGGTGAATTGTGACTGTGGGTTCCACTGCTAATTCCATTGTTGGTATGGCTATGGCATCCAATACTACTATGGTACTTATTGTTTTTGTGCTTGTGGCACCATCCATGGAGGTGTTGGCATCCAATCTTGTCCTACCCATGGATTTTGAATTGATGGAATTTGGGGTTAATTCTAAAATAGTGAAGGGACTGAAACATTCTATGGTGCCATCCATGGATTAATTGGATTTCTTGCATTAAACTATCCTTGAGCCTGGTTTTGTGGGACAAAGTTTTGTCTTTGAATATAATTTACTTCTTCAATGAATTGGACTTGGGTTTTTATTTGATTCTTTAAAACAGGCAGAAGGGTATAGTATTTGGTATCATTATCTATTGCATCATAGATCCCACACGATGAAATATTGGTTCTATCCAGGGGCAGTCTCTAAGGGTGTGTTTCTATCTACACTTAGGGTAGTAGATTGCTAAAGCCTCTATTGCATTTACCTTAGCTTGAAGGCCATTCAGAGTACTATTTAGTGTAACCAAAATATCTATTTTGAGATTAGCAAATTATTCTATTAATTTACCCACTTCATTAGATTTCCCCAACTTTCCTTTCTTAATTCTAGGTTTTGTTCGAGAGTAATTAGTACAAATCTCAAAAATATGATCAAAATCCAACTTATTTATGCCTCCTCTACCCATCAAATTTAAGGCATCTCTAGTGTCTTCATCCAATCCTTTCAAGAAAACCAATTTCTGAATGTCTTCAATGAGTAGATAATTTCTTATTTTATGAGTGAACATGAATCTATCCAAATAATCTTCTAAAGATCCATCCTTATTTTGTTTGATTTTGAATAAATCCTCTTTTCTTTCTCACACTCAGTAGTAATCTTGGTATTTGTTCAAGAATTATGTTTCCATGTCATCCCATGTTCTAATAGAATTGCTAGGTAAACCCATAAACCATCTCATAGCTGCATCTTTAAGTGTAGAGGGAAATAGTTTTAATTTTTGGCTATCAGTTGTGTAATCATAGGTTTGACATAGCACCTTAAATTTAAACAAGAATTGATCAAGATATTTTTTAGATCATCCCCAAAATTTTGGTAGATTAGCTGGTGAAATATTTTTCATGGGGGTTTGATCATTAGGATATGCAACACTAGGAAAGGAGAAAGTCCTTCCTGGTTATGCGAATTGTCAATTTTATTGGAGAGCCATTTCTTCTTCTCATGATATTTCAAAGTGGGGATGATCTTCCCACTGAATGTTTGTGGTCTCAACTATAGGTTGTTCCAAGTTCTTAAAATTTTATTCAACTATGGATCTTTGAAATGCTTCTTCTAAGTCTTTGGAAATCTCTAAATAATGTCTTCCTGTAAGAGATTGATCTTGAGGAATTTGTCCTATGGGGCTTGCATGTGGTAATGGTGTACTTCTTATCCTAGTTTCAGAAGATTCTTGCAAATAAGTTTCACTTGTATCTTCTAGTTCACTTCTCAGAGATGTTGAAGGAGTGTCCACTTGTGTCTTCAGTGGAAAATTTGGAATAAATCATACTTTAGAATATCTAAGATGGTACATCAATTAATTAATTATTTTTGGGATTTTTATGATTTTTACAAAAAGAATTTAACTCTAGATCAATAATTATTACCTTACTAACACCTTGTGTTCCCTAGCAACGGTGCCAAAAATGATGAGTGTCGTCTAACTCCTCATTTAACCAATATTCAATTGGTGTCTTATCAACCAGGGTCAGTGTCCAAAGCTATCTGTAGTAAGGTATAAGATGGTAGATCTACAAGTCTACTTATGGGGGTGCTTGCTGATCCTATTCTAACTTTGACTAAACTACTTGATTCACGCTTTTGCTAAAAAAAGAAAAAAATCAAATCAATCCACTCTTTTTCTAGAAATAAAAGATCACACTCCTATTTTACATTTGTAGGGAAAGCAAATTCACATTTCTACTTACAAAAATAAATTTACTTCACACTTCTGCTATAAAAGAAAACATACTTTGCATAGAAAAGAAATGAAATAAGAAAATGCTCTTTTTAAACTATGAATTTGTTTTGATGTTTTTATAAATAAATGTAAATAGTAACAAGATTATAACTAACAAAATAGAACATAAATATCATACACAGTTCCTGGTTCCAAAGAGAGTGGGCCCTTGCTCCTCTCAAACTTAGGAAAAAAGATTAATCAGTGTTGGAAACTTGAAGTATTAATTCATATAAATGAAATAATTACAATCTTATTTAAACCTGTATGCTTATTTAATTCTTGATCCTCTATTTTCTCTATATCTTCTATTTTCTTCTTTTTTTTATAGTCAAAAGTCTTACACTTTATACGAATACAATAAACTCAAAATAAGATGCAAAAGAATAGGACTCCTGGTTGATCCCTTCATCCAAAGATAGGAGATTGGATTTCTAAGAGATCTAATTATTTTGATGAAATAAATATCCTATCTTATAATAGTCCTAAAATTTGATTATATACAAATCTATCAAAAACAAGTCCTTCAAAATAGCAGGCAGTTATTTTCCTTATTTGATTCCAACTAGAATGGTTCTTTCTTATTCTATCTGGTCTCCATATTCTCATTGTCCTTATAGAATTCTCAGTATTGACCCTATGGAGTCCATAGAAATGAGCCTATCGAGTCCATAGAAATAAGCCTGCAGAATCCATAGAAACAAGCTTGTAGAGTCCATAGAAACAAGCTTGTAGATTTCATAGAAACAAGCCTACAGAGTCCATAGAAATAAGCCTACGGAGTCTGTAGAAACAAGCCTGTGGAGTCTGTAGTTCTAGTGGATGGAGATCAAAATGGAATGTCTTCCTGAGCATTCTTCACACAAAAGATCACTAAAACATCCTATGTATTATACATTAATAACAAAGTAAAGATTTAATCTTTGGTTTAATATAAACAAGACAAATATCTATTTTCCATGTAATAGCTATCTAAAAATCTAAGATTTGTTTAAGATAATATCCTTTGAGAGATGATTTGAAGGAAATAACATGTCAATAATGAGCCATATTTTGAGCTCATCACCAGGCATTCTCAATAGTTACATGCCTTACTCCATCTACAGGTGCTTAGCATCTTTTTCAAGTTTAAATTTCATACAAGTTTAACTTCTTGAGTACCCAAGTTCCGAAGTTAGATTTCACATAAACCTAGTGCATCAGTTTTGGAGTGGCTTTCATATAGGCCTAATATCCATCTTTCAGAATGGCCAAGAGTGGCCTAGTTTCTGGCATATGTTTAGCTATCCATGCCACATTATTATATGTTTATAACATTGATGGGCTCTATGATCCATCTCATATTACATTTTTATATTGGTATCACTTAATAGCTTCACTTCATGAGGAAATAATGGAGCTAAAGGGCCAGCCTTTACATTATTGAGCCACCTATTAAAATGGATTAGATATATAGTCTAGACACTGATTATCAAACACATGATTATCTAGCTTCACTTAGTGGGCAATTATGGATCCAAAGGGCTAGCCTTTGTATTTTTGAGCTACATATTCAGAGGGATTAGACACATAGTCCAAACACTGATTATCACACACATGATCATCTAGCTTCACTCAGTAGTAAATGATGGATCCAAAGGGATAACCTTTGTATTCTTAGGCCATCTATTTAGATGGATTATATACATAGTCTAGACATTGATTATCACATGCATGATCATTTAGCTTTACTCAGTAGGTGATGATGGAGCCAAAGGGACAAACTTTGTATTCTTGAGCCACTTTTTAGGGAATTGAGTACTAAAATCTATTCATGATATAACTTTTTGTACATCATCATCTAACATAATCCAACATTACTCAACCTTACTTAATATCATAACAAGTTTTGTATTGGTTTGCATACTCAGTGAGATGTATTCATTCCTTTCTCTTCCTTTTTATTTTACTCAAACTTTGTATGTTCTTATTTTATATCACATATAATAAGAATTGATATACTCTTTATTTCATTTCATAGATTCACACTCATAAAATGTGCTCTTTATGCACTATCCATCATTACTCAGCATCACAGAAGGTTCATGGGCTTCACCTTTGCAGTTAAGTTCAAGTATGCTTTCTATTTTTTTCCTTTATCCTAGTATTTCACTTTGAAGCATAACTAGAATAAAATGGGGGAAAACATAGTCATATAAAATGTGAAATTTGGTTACTTGAGTATGGATAAAGACACCTAATCCATAGGTCCTCCTACTTGCTTGCACAATCCTTTTAAACTTTTCTTTCACTGATTCCCAATCATCCATAACCTTTTAGACTTAACCCTTATATAAATAGGTAGATATTTTAGGCCTAGATCCATCCCCCTAGGTCTCATTCCCCTTGGACAATAGTTCCCAACTTGGATAGGAGCACTAAAACCTAGGGTGTCTTATTTTTGGTATTATTATCTAAGTGTAATTTTGGTCCTGACGATCATATTTTCTTGAATCCTTACTCTAATTCATGTTAGCCTAATGCAAATTCATTTAACCCATGATCATTAATTCCATATAAATGACCATTTAAAGTCCATTTATAAGGGTTGGCACTCATTTACAAGAGAGAAACAAGAATACAAGAAAGTACATTCAAGCACTTTTCCCTATTCTCTACATACAACCTTCTAATATTATTCCAAGCTTATTCAAACCCTTATACCAGCCCATATCCATCTAAAATACACCAAGTTTTTCATCTAGTTACATTTTCATACATAATTGAACTAAGCACTTCAATGGGAGAACTACTTTAGCTTTATCTCTCTTGAGAGTATTGGTATGTAGGCAACGTTCCCACACATGAAGTGTGAAGTGCATCCAGTGTATCCTTTACACACTAACCCCTTCTCTCTCTTTCCTAAGTTTCTATTTAAGTTCAAGAATGAAGAGATCCTAAGGATTTTAAGATTAAAATAGATTCATAGTAAGATTCACAAACTTTTTATCTTTTATATTTCATTGATAGAGTAACATAAACCTACCAAGCAAAACCCAGAAAACTTAAATCACCTAGACAACAACAACAAAAAAGGACTATAATGTCAAATAATAGGGTGTCCCACTTTATATTATCCTATCCAATCTAAAAAAAAACTCTAGGATCATGTTTGTGATAGTCTCCCAAGCCTGCACACAAATTTGTAGACCCTACAACATCTGTCTTAGTCAATTTTTAGCTAAGTTTGATTTTCTCTCTATAATTACTATTTTTAGAAAAGGTAAGAATACAACCTGTTTACATAAATTAATGGATTTTATTGAAAATTATTTACTAATTTACCCTACTTATACCCATTTATTATTTATTAATTGAACATCTAATTTTCAAAAAATAATAAATCAAATATCTACATGCATTAGTTTTGGATTTAAGGAGCATTCCTTTATGAAAAATTGTTAACATCAAAACCTTTGTTAAACCTCCCTAAAACCCTAATAAAGACTCAATGTAGAATATATTTATCAAATAATCTCATAATGGATTTAAATAATCATGAAACCTATTAGATCTTGTAGTGGACTATCTCAGGCACCTCTAGGTGGTATTAAGTTATCATGGGAGTGAGAAGGCCCTATAGAAAAGGGTTTATTTGTGAAGAATTTGTTGTAGAAATCAAAATTTGCATTGGTCAAGAAAATAAAATGGATGTAAGGAGATAGAGACTCATAATACATTCCCATGAAGGTTTTTGAATAAGTTCTACCCTTCAAATATGTTAAACCGGTCTTCCAAGTTAGCCAGTTGTAGATAGACCTAATGGTATAAATAGTGTAAAACCTAAGTAGTAGTGATAAGATGAATTTGAGTGTGTTTTTATGATTTAATGATGAAACCAAGTGCATTTATATAGTTTTTATTAAATTTTATTCATATTAATGTTTGGTAGAAGTTTTTGAGGTCATTGACTATGGTGAAAATTTTCTCACAAGTTGACCTATTTGGCTCAGATAAGATTATGTGATATAAGGTTGAGATACCAATATTTACCATTAGATAATATGATATTTTTATCTAAGTATGGTATAGTGATCCCATAGGACCATATAAATTCATTAGGTGTCGTGGCAATTGTCTATATAGGTGTTGGATGTCTGAGTCACCATGAATGGTCTTTGAGGTAAATTGGTTATCCTAAGTGAGTGAGTTGTAGAGATGTTTTTGAGCCCTTATCTCCTAAGTAGAAGTATCTAATGAATTTTTTAATGAACATAAGGTAATATATATATATATATATATATATATATATATATATCATTTTTAAGTGGCTTAAGTGTGTTTGAGTTTCAATATTGAAAGGTAGACTTTTTGGTGTACACAGGCCTAATAGGACTTAGTACTATTGAGGGGTTTCATGAAGTGGTTGGACCTAAAAAGTGTTAGGGAGATTATAGGATGTTGTATAAGGTATTTTTTGATGATGTTTGAAAGTATTGTGCCATGTATAAATTTTTTATTTTTTCCAAAGGATCACATGGTAATGTGTTGATAAGAAGGTCTAATCTAATTAGATCTCCATGAGACCTTAAAGTAAAATGAGGTATAATAGAGTTACTACAGACTAAAATGAACTCAAAGTTAATTTTATTAATGTTTATAATATTTCCTAATACCTATTATATGGCTAACCTAATATGTTAAGGTTGTATGTCCAACCAAGTGCTATATGAATAAGAGATGAGTATATACACAAGGCACTTTATGCCTATTTGAATAAGTTTAGATTAATCAAATGGATTGATAAATAAATGAGCCTAAGGAGTTTGGGAAAAATGTTGTAAAACATCAAGATAAATAAAATAAGAATATCAATAAGATCATATAGGTGTTTTGTAGTTAAATATCAAGCTCATATGACCTTTTCAATCTTGAAGAGGGCTAGTTGAGAAAAGAAGCCTAGAGGCAATTTCAAGAAATACCAAGGGGATTAGAGATGTAGTGATCATTATTTATTGAGAGATTATCAGAACTACATCATATATGTGCTCCTAACGTATGATAGTGGATAGATTAGATAGAGATCTGAGTGGAATAGTATAAGAAAGAATTAGTTGGTATTTGGTTAAAGAGGGAGTTAAAGCTTCCTTGCAGGTTGGTGCTTGTAGAATTGGTCTTGTCTAAGTTAGTGCTTAGTCAAGAGGGAGTTGGAACTACCTTGTAGGTTGGTGCTTGAAAAATTTTCCTTTGACTGAGTTAGTGCTTAGTCATAGGGGGTTGTAGCCTCCTAGAAAGTGGTTTCTTGCTAAATTCAATTGAGTTCTTGATAAATTTGGGGTTGGTGCTCCATATTGGGTTGGTGATCAACTAAATTTAATACATTTTATTATAAAATATTTTGTCCAAGATTTTTTTTAATGGGTTTTATTCCCCATGAGGTTTTTCCACATATGTGATATGTTATCTTATTTCATGCTCATGTGATTGGTTCTTAATGTATTACTCGATCATTATGTTGCTTTCATTGTTCATATATGAGTGGATGTAATGGATTGAAAGTTTTTGAAGACTAATTCAACCCCCCCTCTCATTCATTATGCTTAAAATAGATTTTTATGACCCTAGGTCTGGGAACAAGTGGCTATGTGTATTGTGTCTATCTAAAATAATGGTGGGTTTGCCATGCTCCTAGAATCATCTAAGTCTATAAATTTTAAGAGGGGTTGATATTGAGTTTTATCAGGGGTCCTATCCTCCTTTGAAGTTAGTTTTGACCCTCTTGGTGATATACTAGTTCTCAGAGTAGTTTAACTCTAGTTATGTGATTATGAGGATAATCATGACCAAATTATTCTAGGGAAATGTCAACCTCTTCTAATAAATTTTAGACTACAAATTTTAGTGCACTATAACTTTTAGTATCATGTCGCACTATTTTATGGTAAGTACATTTCTTCCTTACCCAATACCATATCAATTTTTAATATGGGGGTTAATAGGTTTTATGGGTGGTAGTGTGATAAGGGAGGTTTGAAGGAGCTAATTAATAATCTTGGAGTAAGACCCCTATGATGGATCTTGGTTGTGTTTATTTACCTTTTGAGGCATAGGTATTGAGGTTGAATTTGTGTCTTACTTCCTTGCATTTAATGTTTAAATATTTCCCATAGAGGGTACTTTATGAGTGAAATAAGACCTTATACAAAGATTTTGAGGGCAATAAGGATTTAAAGGATTATGTATTGTCATTATTATTGTGGGAATATCTTCTTATACTAGTATATGTTTATTAGAGGAGGATTTCATAATGGTGGTTTTTGGTCTCACCAAAGGATGAGGTCTCAATATGGATGATCTAGTTTGAACTAGTGGTAGAATCATTTTCCCTTTTCAAATATGATTAGAGGTAATAAGGATATCCTCTTTAGGGATTTCAATTCTTATTGGTGGATGTTGTAAGGATTTATCTCATGATGTGTTAAGGTTTTTATTTCCACTTCCTAAAACACTTCCCCTAATTTATTTTTTTACAACATTTGGCTCATCTTGAGTTATAAGGGAAGCTAGTTTTGAAGTTGGTCAATGTAATGTAGTAGTTTTTCTAGGAGGGAATAATATATATGGGATAGGTATGTTATGAAAAGATGTTGTAGTGACTAAATGAGTGATATGTGTATCTTCTAGGATATCCAAACAAGTATCCTCCTTAACAGCTCTTTCATCCTTTATTTTTGGTGGATTTCTTTGAATAGGCTTAGATAAAGTTTCCTCAAGAGGATCCCAAATAATGAGATCCATAAAATCTGAGTCAATGTTAGGAATATATCTACTTGATTCAGATGTTACAAAAATGTATACACTAAATTATACTCTCCTTAATTATTCTGATTAATCTCACTAATTTATCCCCTTTATCTTAATCCTGGTCATTTATCCATTATCCCCCCTCATCATTTATTCATTCACTAACCTTATCTTTATCTCACCAATATATTAATTCTTTCAATCATGTCTTATCCAATCCTAATTTCTCTTACCCATTATTTGGTATTTTAAAATTATCATGGCTCATCTACCCACCTACCAAGCCTAATCCTAGGCTCTCTTACACCCCTAGTCCCTAATCACCCATTTAATCCCTATCATATTCCCTCATTAATCCTAATTCACCCATAAATATATTCTATAACTCTCCAATTTTATAACATCCTTTAACTTGGCCCCTCCTCTCTAGAATTCTATATTATGGAGGCTTTCAAAGAATTTTTAATTCCTTGAAAATTCATCCACCCTTGATCTTGATTGCCCAAATTTGAATGTGATACATATATCTTCCCTCATTGGATTATTTATACAATCCACTCCTCCATTTCCAAACTAAATACAATCTTCATGCCAATTATATGATTAATTAGTCTATGTTATCATCTAAATTCATAAATCAAGCTATCAACATCTTGTTGCCAAATTTGAGTCTAAGGTAAGCAATCCCAATCTAAATCCTTTTGTCCTTTTATTAGTTAACTTGGTTTGGAGCATGTATCTTTAGGATTAGAGTTATATTTTGAATGTTCATTCATCTATTTGCATTTTATCCTAGTAGATCTAGATCTTAATTGGTATTTTGAAATTTTGGGTGTTTTTGATGTAAGTGTACAATCAAATCCATATAACTCAAAATTTCATCTACATAAAACATGCCTTATAAGCAGATCAGGGATTTTAGTATTTTTTAAAGGTGATTTATAAGCACTACCAAATTATTTAGGTATAAGTTGATCCTAGATCATACTTATCACATGGGCATCATGATCTAAGGTGCATCTTAAGTTTTTTTATATATAATTAGATGTAGAAGGGTGGTTGGGGAATGGTTTCCTAAAGATATATATGGATTGATTAAGAGGAGCATTGGTATTATCTAACTATTTTTCCCTTGGTCAATAATATTTTAAACTAGACCTTTAAATGATCAACACCTATTAACATTATGATCTAGTCCATGATGGTAGTTTTAGAAGTCATTTTCCTTGAACCAACTATGCTTTGGACAAGATTCATCAAGGGGTCTGACTAGAAGAGGTTTGATAATATAATATTTTAAGATCTTGTCTAAAATATAATCATACAACTCCCCTAATTATGTGTGTTTTCGATGAGGAAACCATTTTTTGATCCAAAACTTGAAAGCTTTGGTTGAAATATAATTTATAAATAATAACACAATTCAAATAATTCTATCTCTAAAAAGAGATGTTTTATTGATCAAAATTGCAAACCCAAACATATGCCTATCTCTAAGAAGAGATGTCCGATTTCCATTTTAGGTTACATGTTCATTTATACATATTTTTAAGGTGTGAGGAGTATGTGGAAGGTAACTAATCTTGAGGGAGATTAAGTGGTTCAACTTCCATGATTTAAAAAAATACAAAATTTGAGGAATTACTATTTTTAGAAACTTACTATTTTTAGACTGCACTACTAAAATTGAATTTAGGACACTTCCATTGGGTTTTTAGGGTCAAAATTCATAAATTGGATCTCAATTCCATTTCATGATGTTCCCCTCATTATTATATTTCCAACGGTTCAAATGGTGATTCAATTAGAGCTACGGTGCAAAAGTTATGGCTCCCAGAAGTTCTACCATCAATTGGGGTGGACCCATCACCCGAACTATCATCTAAATTGTTGCCTAGATCATTCCTCCCTCCTTGAGAAGAAATGGTACCCATTGCATCAAGATTTTTCATCAAGTGTGGTATTTTTACTTTGATTTGATTCTCGATGCATACTTGGAAGGGACTGTGATTTATAGAACTATGTAGGGCCCGATTGTTCACCATTTCTATTTGACCATCAGTCTATGGATGGAAGGCCATGAACTTCTATAGATTGGTATCTATTTGCTTCTATTTTTGTGTTGTTTTTGTAGTCAATACTTTAACATCAACCCTTTTGGATTCTTATGGCTTGAACACCATGAGAATAAATTTCTTGGCACTAATCAGAAAAATAGATGTAGAAGGTGGTACCTTTAGTACCCTATAGTGTTGTGTTCCAAGAGTGAGAGTGATCCTTTGAGTTCTTGATTCATAGATGCCATGTCTATCATACATGAATGGCTAACCAAAGAGTACATCAAAAACATCTAGATTGACCACATCACATAAGACCTCATCTTGGAAAGGTTTTATTGCATATGAGAGAAGACATTGGTGGGTGACACGAAGGTTTCTCCCTGGACTCAACCATCCAATATTTTATGGCTTTAGGTGAGGCTTCATGGACAAATTTAGGTTTTTCACAACATTAGTAGTGATTAAATTCTTTTGACTTCCACTATCAAGAATGAAATTCAAAGGCTTACCTTTCACCCATAACTTAGAGTGAAACAACCTTTCCTTGTCATCTAGCATCTCATCATGGGTCTGTGATAAAGCAACAATGGCTTCAGGATCAGCATCTACAATTTCTTCTTCAACCTCTTCAACTACAGGGTTTGAATGAGGTAGAATAGTAGATGTTGAGGATTATGACTCAGAAAGCAATGACTTAATGGCTTGACATTCTTCTTTAGAATGAGTTCTAGATTTGTGATAATCACAGCACTTCCCAGTATTTCCTTCCTTTTTCTTCCAATTTTGGCCTTGTGTTTGACCTTCTTTGTCACTTTTCCATTTTGAAGACTAATTTTTTATATTCATTCTTCCATGCTTCTGCTCAATCTTCACTATGAACTTGTATGCCTCACCGATGGTTTCCAAATTGAAGAGTTCCATTTCTCCCCATATGTACCATTGTAGTCCACCACAATATTTTAGAACCTTATGTTTCTCACTTTCTTGGATGCCCAATCTCACATATAGAGAATGAAAAATGTCAATGTAATCTTGAATAGATTGTTCCTTACCTTGGTAAAGTTGTTGTCACTCTATATATAGATCGTCATATGCTCCAATGGGGTATTATTCTTCCTTTATAGCTTTTATGAAATCATCCCATGTAGGTTCCATCTCAAGGCCAATATCATCTGCACTGAATCTCTTTTTGTACACTTCTCACCAATTTTTGACAGGAAATTATGCTTTCAGAAGAGCAAAAGTAATCTTCTCTTTATCTATGAATTTATTTACAAAAAAATATGACAATTGATCCAATCAATTTTATACTACATCAGCATTGATTTTGCCTTCAAATTTAGGGATATAAAAATTCACCTGAACCTTGAAGGGTGTTGGGGCACTGAAAAGATGTGTGGGTGTGGATGAGGGGCCAAAATTTTCCATCGAGATTTATTGGAGAATTTGAGAGAATTATTTTAGCATCTACGCTTGCTTCTATTAGAGGGCTTCATTCACGATTTCATTGAAAGGATCGGATGTCTCGGTTTTATCTACCATTTGAAGTCATTTGAAGCGAATAGGTGGATAGTCTGTTGGTTCTATTTTCCACGCAAGCTTCCTGTAATCTAACCTCATCCTTGGGATCATACACTCTAAAGACAAACCACTCTGATACCACTAATCTAAAACCTAAAAGCTTTGGTTGAAAGATAATTTAGAAATAATAACAACATAATTCAAATAATGCTATCTCTAAAAAGAGATGTTTTATTGATCAAAATTGTGGACCCAAACATATGCCTATATCTGAGAAGAGATGTCTGATTTCCATTTTAGGTTACATCTTCATTTATACATGTTTTTAAGGTTTGAGGAAGATGTGAAAGGTCACCAATATCAAGGGAGATTAAGTGGTTCAACTTCCATGATTTACAACAATACAAAATTTGAGGAATTACTATTTTTAGAAACTTACTATTTTTAGACTACACTACTAAATTGAAATTTGGGGCACTTACATTGGGTTTTTGGGGTCAAAATTCATTGATTATACCTCAATTACATCTCATGATGTTCCCCTCATTATTATCTTTCCAACGGTTCAAACGGTGAGTTAATTGGAGCTACGGTGCAAAAGTTATGGCTCCCAGAAGTTCTGCCATCAATTAGGGTTGACCCATCACCCGAATTATCATCTGAATTGTTACCTAGATCAATTTTAAAGGTTTTTTCAATTGCATTTGGGAGGTAGATGGTTTAGATTGGCTTTTTGTGTGCAAAGGTGCTGATTTTAATACCATAGCATTAGTAGTGCATTTATTTTTGGTATTGTTAGTCCCTTTGGAAGGATTGGGTTTTAATTTATGACTACGTAACTTTAAATTTCCTTCCTCTAAATCTAGAATTTCTAGTTTATGGGTCATGGAAAAATCTTCATCAAAATTCTTAAACAACTAGACTTGTAAGGTTGATGAGATATTTTTAGCACATGATCTCTCAAATAATTCTATTAATTATGGTTGAGGAAGGGATAAAGTAATTTGGTTTATAATACTTCTCTATCTAGCTACAAAATTAGCAATAGATTCATAATCAAATTTTCTAATGACATAGAGGTTGGTTATGGTCACTTTCCTTATCATGCTAATGAAAAAGTGTTATAAAATGATTTCGGACAATTTGTTAGAGGTATAATAACTAAGAGGGGGGTGAATCAATGAGCCCAAATATTTCAATTTCAATTGTAGTCCTTTAAACTATTAACTAGTCAGCATATATTAACTTGGTCAAGCAATATTAACAAGAGATCTCATACATTCAATGCATATATAAAATCAAACACATAACACATAGTTCCTATAGGAAAACTCATGGGGAATAAAACCCACTTTCAAGCTTGAAACACAAATGGACTATTGTCCTATAATAAATTACAAACAAGACAATGATCAACTCCTTTATACCAACAAACCTTGATCATATCATCCTGATCAAAGTTATTTAGTGAAACACTTGTTTCACAAGGAGAAACTACCCTTGAGGAAGACCAAGTCCTTTAGACCCTCCTTTGAACACATCCACCTTAAAAATGATGTATTCAACACCTAATGATGGATTTATATTTTATAACCCTACACAAATTCTCTCTCTATTTCAAACATGCCTCTCACATAGGCATGCCATAATCTCTCTCCTTCACTCAAACTATCCTCATATGCACACTCAAACCTCTTCATATATCCTCAAATTTAAATAACACTATTATGACAATATAAAAAGTATCTACAGTTCATACACATAGTCAACAATATAATTTACTTATTAAATCATCAACTGGGTACTCTACCTCTCCATCATTTCAAAACTCTCACATACACCTTGCACAAGTCTCTCTCACAAGTTTTCCACATAGAGTCTATAAATCACCATATTTGATTTCATTATTTATAGATCAATTATTAATAATTAAGTCCCTATTATTTCCTTGTCATCCACAATACATGCCTTCACTCTTAATTCATCTCACATGGGTCACAATTAAGCACAATCCACTTTCAAATAGGCCTATGTCACTTTTAGGTCCTATGGAGACCCATTCAGTTCTTTGATACTATAGTGACCAAACTAAGAACAAAGGAACACTTACCAAAATCATGTACCCATTCTATATTATTTATAAGTCCTCCTTGATTCCAAAAAACCATCACAATACCCTTTAGCTTAAGCATAAATATCTCAAACACTTCTCTATTACACATAGTCATTATGAATGAAAACATAGTCAACTTAAAAACCTTATTCATATTTCATATAATTTATCAAACCTTAATAATACACATAGAGCATCCTTATGGAGTCTAAAAATTCCCCAATATCTAATTCAACATGAAACATTGAAACAACATCAACACAAGCTCAATTACTCCTCTCATGTCACTTGTGGAACAAGCACGAACACATAGTCAAATTTGGAGCTCAATATCTTTGTCTGTACACACTTTTGTCTGTACACACTTCTAGATCTTAAATTTGGAGTCTTATACAAGTTGACTTTTTATATCATGAGAAAATTCATTTTTGATTGAAAGAAATGGCACAAAAACTAGACACTAGTCTTTTTTTTCATAAAATTCAAATATTCAAATTCAAATGATCACAGTTAAACTTCATCCACTTTTCTTGCATCTCATGTCCTCTCTTCTCAGATCAATTACTCACCATTGATCTTATCTAAGCTTTAATTCATAGGTATCAAGGTTCCAACATTAAACTTCAATCACTTTAACCTCATCTTGTGCAATCTTACAATTTTGACTCATCATGAATCATCAATCTCCTGTATGTAGCTTAGTCTTAACAATGATAAACATTTATCACTTTGACCTCTTGACTTTAATATGCACCATTGATTTCTATATGTATGGTCTCCTGCTCATCGTTGATCCTTAGAAGAATCTCAATCTTTATCTATGCTCAGCATTAAACATCATGTACTTATCCTCATCTCATTACTTCTTGACATCTTGGAGAAAATGTGCTTCATTAATCTTGATCAAACTTTAACTTGTGCAAATTTGACTATGGGAACCACCTATAATATGCCTAGAAGGCCTACATTACATAGATATATCTTTTGCCTCAATCAATATCATGACCTCATATTTACACCATATCAAAAGTTTTCATAGGATAATCCAATAATGTATCAAATTTCTCCTAAAACCTTCATGCATGTGAGATATAATTCCATTAATCTAATCACTCAAATTTCTCTGCCATAGTGCCAACTATGTCAAAAACTATTTGAGAGGCCAAATTTGAACATACATAAATTATGATGAATTTCATTGCATGTCTTTAAATTTAGCACAAAATAACTAAGATAAAAATTAAATAAACCCATATAATCATCTTCTCTTAAAAAATCCACACATGTGATATATCCCATCATCAAAGTGCTTTCTTGGCTCTTTCTTGCCTCACAAAAATTTGGCTAAGTATGGGAAAACACTGACAAAATGCTAGGGAGACAAACTTTACACTAGTATATCTTTAACTTCACTTAAGTACATGACCTAAACACTATATCATAATAAATAGGGACTAGTTTGATCAAAACCATATGACCAACTCCCCCAAATTCATCCACACATGGAAATGGTGATGTCAGCAAACTGCTTACTTAGATTTTTTGCAACTAGACCTAAAGTATCTAGATGAAAACTATGGATAACCAAATAAAATCCACTCATACACACAATATCTCCAATCATTCTTAGCCACTGATAGGAACCCTTTCACATGTTCAAATAACCATAATCATCCCTAAACCTCTCTAACCATACCAAAACTAAAGATCAACCAAGCCAACTTCAAGCACACTAAAACAAGCACATTGCACACTTTGTCATTGTTACTTAGTTTATCAAATCACTTCCTCCACTCACCATGAAACCTACATGACATCACTAATAATTCTCCAACAATCTTCCCCTTTGTCATTGATGTCAACAAACATCATTCAACTCACCTTCTCTCTCTTCAAGCACTCTCATAATAGGAACTTTCTCCCCCTTTGACAAAATGACAAAGTGGACACCAACTAATATTTATGACCTAAAATTACCATCAATAATAAATTAACATCTTAAAAATATTATACAAACTCCCCCTTACCTTGAGCCTAACTCTTCTTGTCTTGATGACATCCTCTTACTCCATGCCAACACTCTCTTCTATCAAGCACTGAAACCAATGAAGGTAGACTACACGAAACACTAACATCTAATGAAAAAAACCAAAAAACATCTAAGAGGGACTCCCCCTAAGATTTTTGAGCCATTTCATCACTTAAGCATCTTCAAATCTCTATACACCATGAAGAACCACCATGTAGGCTTATTATCCTTCCCTCTCAAGACACTTCCATGACTACCAACTCTACATCTACACTATAGCTTCTTTACAAACCTCTGGAGAAAGGTCATGAACTTGTTACTCCTCCTTAGCTAAAGGCATTCTATTAATTCATAGTAAATAAATGACACCCAATTTTTGTCTTAGATACTCAAATGTAGCTTTTGATAATGGTTTGGTCATAGTATTTGAAAATTGCTCTTTTATAGGCACATATTCCAACTTAACACTTTGATTATTCACTTGTTTTCTTAATAAATGATATCTAATAGGAATTTTATTAGTCTTTGAGTACATAAAAATATTATTTGAGATACTAATTGCATTAGTATTATAATAGATATAACAAGGTTCATTTTGTCTTACCTTATAATCTTCCAAAGTTTGTTTCATCCACATGACTTGCATACAATAAGAAGCAGCTGCTATATATTTAGATTTTATAATTGATAGAGACATTGAGGCTTGATTCTTGATTATCCAAGACACCAAGAATTCCTCCATGAATAAAACCCCACCATTGGTACTTCTATCATCCACACAACCTACCCAATTTGCATTAGTATAAGATTTCAAAGAGAATTCTTTACTCTTGAGATACCATAAGCCATACTCTATGGTGCCTTTGAGATATCTCAAGATCATTTTGACTTATTTTAAGTGAGATTATCTAGGATCAGCTTGAAACCTTCCTGAAACACCTACTTCTTGCATTATATTAGGGGTAGAAGTAGTAGAGTATAAAAGACTTCCCATCATGGATCTATACAAATTTTGATCAACTTTTGGTGAGTCATCTAGTTTAATTAACTTGTACCCTATGATCATTAGAGTACCCATTAGCTTAAAATCCATCATGTAAAACTTCCTTAGCATATCCTTAATTTATTTAACTTATGAAATGAATATCACTACATCAAGTTGATTAATCTATAATCCTAAGAAGAAAGACAGTTCTCCTAACATTGACATTTTAAACTCAATCTTCATAGTATCTACAAAATCTCTACTCATTTTATCATTTTTAGATCCAAAAACCATGTCATAAACATATACAAAAATAATTAATTAATTATTGCCTTATGTCTTAATGTACAAATTACTATCAATTACCCCCTTTTTAAAACCTTGACTCAAAATATACTTACAAACCTGTCATACCAAGTTGTAAGAGCCTGTGTAAGAACATACAGAGCCTTCTTTAGTGTACACAAAAAAATTTGATTACTTGACATGAAGTATCCTTTAGGTAACTCAATTTAGACTTCTTATTCTAAGTTTCCATTCAATAATTCAAATTTCACATCCATTTGATATACCTTAAAACCCTTGAAGCTTGTGTATGCAAAGAAGAGTCTAATTGCTTTCATTCTTTCCATAGGAGCAAAATTTTCATCAAAATATATTTCTTCAACCTAGACATATCCTTTACACACCAATCTAGCCTTGTTCCTTATGATTTCTCTTTTTTCATTCATCTTATTTTTTAAAACCCACTTGGTACCTATCACATTTTTATCTTTTGGTCTAGGAACTAAGTCCCATGTTTCATTCCTTTTTATTTGATCAATTTATTCATTCATTGCATCATTCCAAATTTCATCTTTGATAGCTTCCATGAAGTTTTGGGTTAAATCATGGATAATAGAGATGAGTCTTGTTGACTCTAATTGATCAACATTCTTGTTCTAGTTTGCAACCTTACACCAACATTTCCAATAATTTGAGAGATTGGATGATCTTTCTAAATTCTTATAGATGGATATTTATAATCTTGTCTTTCTTCCTCCTCTTCATCTTCATCATCAATTTGAGTAAATAACTCATCATTGTTTGCAACAACATTTTTAATTGAGTCACTTATCTATAATTTTGGCTTTTTGACTCTACTAGTCTCATCTACCTTTACATTTGAAATTTTAATAATATTGTTAAGTCTCTTGTTGAAGTAACTATGGGTAGTACTGATAGAGGAGTAGCCTAAGAATATGCCCTCATCAGACCTTGAATCAAATTTTCCAAGATTCTTTTCATCTCTTTTGATGAAGCACCTACTCTCAAACAATCTAAAATGTTTGACTTTAGTTGCTCTATTATTCCATAACTCATAAGGAGTTTTATCACAATTTGCTCTAATTTGACACCTATTTAGGATGTAAATTGAAGTGTTGGTTGCCTCTTCCTAATAACCATCTAATAGTTTGGAATCTTGAAGCATGGTTCTACTCATCTCTTGAATAGTCATATTATTCATTTCAATAACACTATTCTATTATGGTATTCTAGCATCAAAATATTGTCTCCTTATCCCTTGTTTTTCACAAAAATCATCAAATTCATGAGACCAAAATTCACCTCCTCTATCTAATACTATAAATTTGATCTTTGACCCTTTCTCATTTTCTACAAGCACTTTTAATGCCATAAATTTTACAAAAGCTTCTAATTTTTCTTGATTAGAAAATATCCAAGTCATCTTGGTAAAATCATCAATGAAAAGAATGAAGTAGCTATTACCTTTAATACTTTGGGTCCTTATAGGTCCACATAGATCAGTGTGGATCAACTATAATGGCTTTGTAGTGGAGAACGCATTGGATTTGTATATTTTTTTGGTTTTATTCCCATGAAGACATGTCTTACAGAGAGAATGATGAATCTTAGAAATTTTGGGCATATGCCTTACCAATCCCTTTAAACTAATCTTTAACATGTTATCAAAATTTATATGTCCAAGAATTATATGCCAAAGCCAAATTTCTTCCAATTGGCTCATGAATCACTCCTCCTTCTTGGATTCATGGAATACATACATGTTGTTATCTATTTGAAAAATATTTGCAACTAAATTTGCTAGCCTTTATTACTTCATAAACATCATCATGAAAATTTACAACATTTCCTTGCTTATATATTTGGCTTACACTTAAAATATTATGTTTCAAGACATCTACATATAAGACATTCTCATTCCTAGAATGACCATTATCCAAAATCATAGCACCTTTGCCAACTATGTTAGTATATTTGTTGTCACCAAATCTCATTGAACCAAGGTTAGTCTTCTTGAGGGAGATAAACTTGATCTTGTCTCTCATCATATGATTTGAGCATCCACTATCTACAAACCATCTCTTATCCCATCTTCTTCAGTATGCAAGGCTACTTGAATAAACATTGACTCTTCCTTTAGCGTATTGCTTGAATTTTGATTATTTTCTTCTTTGGTCTTAGACCTAGTCTTCTAAAACCATTTGATGGTGTCAATAACTTGTATATCATTTTTCCAAAAATATATATTATAGTTTTTGGCTATATGATCTTGTTGGTTATAATTATAGAATATAAGAATCCTTTTAATCTCTGAAGAGAAAGCATAATCCCTATAACTATGACCAAATTAATTGCAAGAGAAGCAGTACTCATAGAAGACATTATTTAAATTTAACCTACCTTTCTGTCAAGTCCCCTTTTTATTTGACATCTTCAGAGTTGATGATTAGCCTATTATGCGACCTTCGCAGGCTGATAGGATGGATAGAGGGTCATGATGGATGCTTGGCTTGGCTACGACTAGCAAAATTTTTCTAGTTGGCTTTCGTTCGAGCTCTTTCAGACATGTATTGAGGGAGATATTAATATTTGATTGATTTAATTAAATATTAATTATTTAGCATATTTTAATTATGAAACCCTAATTAGGAAAAACACACCTTTTAGAGGATATAAGGGTTTCTCATTGGAGGGAGGCCATAATTATTGATGATTATTGATTGTTAAGAACAAATTTTGCTAAGTATTTTTTTGAGAAGAAGGAGCCAAGGGTTTTTAGTATTCCAGTTGCATTGGAAAATGTACACTCTTCAGTGTGTGCAATTTAGAGGTTGTGAGAGATCAGCTGATCTATTGCCAGTTTGAGAGATAAATTCATAAAGAAGTTATCACAGAGGTCTATAGGTATTTATTTCATTAGGGTTTGATTTAGAGTTTATCCAAATAGAGATCTTCAGTATTAGCATCATATTTCTTGAGATCAGGGGTTTAGCATATAGGTTGTGCTATATTTTATTTGCCATTATACAAAATCTATACAGATCCATACTAGGCTATATTAGCCAAATCACAAATTGGAGAAGTGCGTAGTCAGTAGAAGCACATAGCAGTCACAACCACAGGCAGCCCAGAGATCAACATCGGCCGACTCATACCGACATTGGCAAAGTAGACCGACCGATGGAGATCGATGTCGGTAGTATATTAACTGATGGAGGTAGTATAACTGACGTCGGTGACTATGTTTTTTTTGACACAGTAACTCGAGCTATTCTATATCTAGAGTTATTCTCAAATTTGTAGAAAGACCAAGTTTTTAAGAAAATATTTGATGTTATTTTATATCTGTGCATGAGATCTTTATTGTAATCATCTGAAGTGGATAAGAAGATCAGAGTTTAGATAGTTGAAAGAGTACACTGCTATTTATTTATTTATTTATTTGAATCTATTCAAATTTTGCATTTTTATTCATGCAAAAACATCAAAAAAATCAAAATACATAAAACAATCCAAAACATACAGTTTCAAAATTCAAGGGAAACAAGGGTTTCTACAGTGGTATCAAATCTAAATCCTACCATCCTGAGGGTTTAGTAAATCTTATGCAACCATAAGAGTTAGAGCCACATAGGTATTTCACACACAGTAGAGCCTTGCTCAAAGGCGATCAGGTTTTAGAACAACAGCCAATCACCATGAGTGACAGGCGTGAGGGTAGCCCACCAAGGGACCATAGACATAATGATGATCAAGACACCAAATAATTCTTTTGTGTGATGATTACAGGCCAGCAACAGATGATGCAGGCACTACAAGCACTTACTACTATGGTAGAGAGAATGAACCCACCTGTGAGGAACAAGGAGATAATAGGAGTGCTATTATTAATCAGAGACCATAGCTGACCCATTCTAGAATAGCTGATAGGCCTACACATCCTACGTTTGTTCAGGAGGAACTAGAGGCTCCAGCAGAGGAGGCGGCAAGAGATCCCCTATTTACATATGCCCTCATGGCTACAAATGATGAGTGGGACTTATTAGCTCCTCAAGTTCAGGAGAGGATGTCCTTTCATCATTTTTTTAATCAAAGGAGAGAGCACTACAGATCAGTTAGATAGGACAGGAGGCATAGAGGTCAACTTAGTGAGCTGAAGAAGGCTACTGGCAAGCTTTCTTTAACCACTTTTGACAGGAGTGGAAAGATGACAGCTCAAGCTTAGATTCATAAGCTTGACACATTTTTGGCATTGAGGCCAATGACAGAGATAGAGGCCATCAAATACACCACTTTGCACTTGGAGGGAGTAGCACATGATTGGTGGTACCATGGTATGGTAACACTTTAGCATAACCAGGTGACAGAGTACCAGGACTTTGTGGATAGGTTAGTTGAGCAGTTTGATAAGAAATATCTCAAGGTTTACTTTTGAGATCTAGCATAGTTGAAACAAAATAGCAACTTGGAGTCCTTCATTGGTGATTTTCAGAGATTGGCAGTCATGGTGCCAAACATTTCAGAGCGTAGATTGGTAGTTCTCTTCATAGAGGGCCTATCTGAACCATTGAGAGGTTGGATCAAATCCTTTGATCCTCCATCATTGCAGGTAGCTATGAAGAAGGTGCATAGCATGGAGATGGCAGCCCCATCCAGTAAATTTAACTCTAGAGGTACTTCTTCATTCAGGGACAATAAGGGCTTCAATAGAGATAGAAAAGGATTAGAGTTCAAGAAAGATAAATCAGGTGTTAAGAATGATTCAAAGGCCAATCCAACAGCACCACCTTTGGATCAAGAGGCTCTTAACGATCTACGTAGAAAGAAGATTTGCTTCTACTACAAAGGTCCCTATGATGCCAATCACGATTGTCCTTTGAGGCCTAAAGGCAAGGCAAATCGTTTGATGTGGACTTTTTATGAGGATTTAGAATTAGAGGATTCTGAATAGCAGGAGAGTTCTGAGGAGTCAGAGGTAGAAGCCTCAGAGCCTAAGGTAGAGGTAGATTCAGAGCTTTAGATACAAGAGGCACGCCTATCTAGCATTTAGCCGGATGGTTCATTCAGACTCCATGGAGTTTTGGTAGGACAGAGGGTCATCACCCTTCTTGACACAAGAGCCACACATAATTTTATTGATGCTAGATTTGTGAAGAAGCGTGGACTCACCACTGAGGATTTCAAGGGCATTAGAGTTAAGGTAGCCGACGTTTACACTCTTAGGTGTGAGCAGATGATTAGAGACCTCCCATTATACTTGAACAACTATGATTTTAAGGTTGATTATTATGTGGTGAGCATGGGGGATATAGACTTAGTCTTGGGCATGAAGTGGCTTCATTCCCTTGAGGAAGTCACTCTTCGTCTCAAGGACATGGAGGTCCGTTTTGATGTTGATGGGAAGACACATATTCTTAAGGCAATATGGGGTAGTAACATCAAAAATATGTTTTTTCATTGGATGGAGAGGCTCATATAACATGATATGGTAGAGTGGGCTACAGAGCGCACATTAGCACCAATACAGGAGAGAAATGTAGACGAGCTTTGTCTTGAGATGAGTTCAGTTCAGGAGTTAGCACATGTGGTAGGGACTCAGCTTTCTTTTACAATCAGGACACATGTTGATGGTGATATGAGTATGTCTAGCATTCACACTCTGGATTCAAATATTATAGTGGGTATAGGAGACAGGTGCATGAAGTTAGTTGGTATTATTTACATTATTCAAGGGAGGAGTTTACTTGATTTGCCATTGATTTTTGTTCATGGATTGGATGTTGGGATCCTTATCTTGGTACTTGGGATGATTTGACGCCATTGGATGAGAGTTTTGATAGACATGGCATAGAGTTTGTGTTGATTGACAGCAGTGTAGATCATGACTACATTTGGGATCCAGGTGGATTGATTGGTTTATTATTCAATGATTACTTAAGGACAAGAAATTTCAGGAGGGGCGGATTGTCATGTCCCCTTTTTAGTTGACATCTTCAGAGTTGATGATTAGCCTATTATGAAACCTTCGTAGGCTGATAGGATGGATAGAGGGTCATGATGGATGCTTGGCTTGGCTTCGACTAACAGAATTTTTCCAGTTGGCTTTCATTTGGGCTCTTTTAGACATGTATTGAGGGAGATATTAATATTTGATTGATTTAATTAAATATTAATTATTTAGCATATTTTAATTATGAAACCATAATTCTTAATTATGAAACCCTAATTAGGGCAAGCACACCTTTTAGAGGATATAAGGGTTTCTCATTAGAGGGAGGCCATAATTATTGATGATTATTGATTGTTGAGAACAAATTTTGCTAAGTATTTTTCTAAGAAGAAGGAGCCAAGGGTTTCCAGTATTCTAGTTGCATTGGAGAACGTACACTCTTTAGTGTGTGCAATTTAGAGGTTATGAGAGATCAGCTGATCTATTGCCAATTTGAGAGATAACTTCATACAAAATTTATCACAAAGGTCTATAGGTATTTATTTCATTAGGGTTTGATTCAGAGTTTATCCAGATAGAGATCTTCAGTATTAGCATCATATTTCTTGAGTTCAGGGGTCTAGCATATAGGTTATGCTATATTGTATTTGCCACTGTATAGAATCTATATAAATCCATACCAAGTTGTACCAACCAAATCATAGATTGGAGAAGTGCACAGTCAGTAGAAGCGCGTAGCAGTCATGGCTGCAGGTAGCCCAGAGACCGACATCAGCCGACTCATACCGACATCGGTAAAGTAGACCGACCGACGGAGACCAACATTGGCAATATATCGATCGATGGTGGCAGTATAACTGATGTTGGTGACTATTTTTTTTGACATAGCAACCTGAACCATTCCAGATCTAGAGTTATTCTCAAATTTGTAGAAAGACCAGGTTTTTAAGATAATATTTGATGTTATTTTATATCTATGCATGAGATCTTTACTGTAATCATCTGAAGTGGATAAGAAGATCAGAGTTTAGATAGTTAAAAGAGTACACTGCTATTTATTTATTTATTTATTTATTTGAATCTATTCAAATTTAGCTTGCAAATTTTGCATTTTTATTCATGCAAAAACATCAAAAAAATCAAAATACATAAAACAATCCAAAACATACAATTTTAGAATTCAAGAGAAACAGGGGTTTCTACACTTTCTCTTGATCATTACCTATCTATGAATTTTTATTCTTGACCCTTTTGGTGGAATTGAAATCCTTTTTGTCCTTGGATAAGAGCATATATGATTAAATCATGTCTTTATTTTCAAATTGTTCCTTCCTTTGGTTGAGACTACCAACCATCATGTTTTGCAGATTCTTGGCTGTTGCTTATAGATATTTCACTTACATCTTCATAACATCCATTCTTGAATTGACATTTGATAAGGCACATACTAGTTTGTCTTAAAGACAAGCCACATCCTCTTTGTCAACCATTGTACCTTTGATCACCTTTTAATGGTTAAAATTGTAAGAAGGACCTACTTTGATACCAAATATTAGAGGTATAATCACTAAAATGGGGGTGAATCAGTGAGCCCAAATATTTTAATTTCAATTTTAGTCCTTTAAACTATTAACCAATCGATATATATCAACTTGATCAAGAAACATTAACAAGAGAGCTCATACATTCAATGCATACACAAGACCAAACACATAACACATAGTTCCTATGGGATACCCTCATGGGGAATAAAATCCACTCTCAATCCTACAACACAAATAGACTAATATCTTATAATAAATTATAAATAAGATACTGATCAACTCCTTTATACCAGCAAACCTTGATCATATCCTCCTAACCAAAGGTATTTAATGAAACACCTCTTTCACAATGAGCAATTACCCCTAAGGAAGGCCAAGTCCTTTAGACCCTCCTTTAAGTACCTCTACCTTAAAAATTATGTCTTCAACACTTGATTATGGATATCTATTTTCTTACCCCTTCACAAACTATCTCTATCTCAAATAGACATTTCACATAGGCATGCCACAATCTCTCTCCTTCTTCACTCAAACTATCCTCATATCCATACTCATACCTCTTCACATATCCTCAAATTGCAAGACACTATTCTTATAATAAAAACATGACCTATAGTTCATACAAAAAGTCAACAATATCTTCCACTCATTAACTCATCAACTAGGTACTCTACCTCTCCTTCACTCCATAACTCTCGCATACACCTTGCACAAGTCTCTCTCACAAGTCTTCCACATAAAGTCTAGAAATCACCATCTTTGATTTCACTATTTATCAAGCAATTATGAATTATCAAGTTCATAATATTTCTTTATCAGTCACAGTACATACCTTTACCCTTAATACATCTCACATGGGTCACACTTAAGCATAATCCACTTTCAAATAGGCCTAAGTGACTTTTAGGTCTTATACAGACCCATTCAACTCTTTGATACTATAGGTAGAAAACTAAGAACAAAGGAATACTTACCAAAAGCATGGACCCATTCTACATGATCTATAGGTCTTCCTTAAGTCCCTACAACCATCATAGTACCCTTTATCTTAAGCATAAATAACTCAAACACTTATCTATTACACATAGCCTTTATGAATGAAAGCAAAATCAACTTTAAAACCTTTTTCATACTGAATATGATTGATCAGACCTTCATAATGCACATAGACCATCCTTATGGAGTCTAAAACACTCCCCAATAGCTAATTTAGCATGAAACATCAAAACAATATCAACAAAAGCTCAATTACTCCTCTTGGGTCAATTGTAAAACAAACATAAACACATAGTCAAATTATGAGCTCAATATCTTTATCTTTACACACTTCCAAATCTTAAAATCCATATTTATAGATGCACCTTAGATTTTTATACAAGTTTTGTTTTTATACCATGAGTAAATTCATTCTTGATCAAAAGATATGGCACAAAAACTAGACACTGATCTCTTCCTTTACAAAATTTAAATATTCAAATTCAAATGGTCACAGTTAAACTTTGACCCCTTTTCTCACATCTTGTGTCCTCACTGCTCAAATCAATTACACACCATTGATCTTGCTCAAACTTTAATGCATAGGCACCAATGCTTAAATGTTAAACTTCAATCACTTTGACCTCATCTCGTACAATATTACAATGTTGACTCATTGTGCACCATCAATCTCCTATTTGTATCTTAGACTTTATCAATGCTAAATAGCTATCAATTTGACCTCTTGAATTTAATATGAACCATTGATTTCTATCTTTATAACCTCTTACTCACCATTTATCCTTGGAAGAAGCTCAATCTTTATCTCTACTCAGTGTTAAAAATCATGCACTTATCCTCATTTCATTACTTCTTGACATCTTAGAGAAAATGTTCTCTATCAATCTTGCTTGAATTTTAACTTGTGCAAATTTGACTAAGTATGGGAACCATCTTCAATATGCCTAGAAGGCCTACTTTACACAGATATATCTTTTACCTTGATCAATCTCATTACCTCATATTTGATCATATGAACACCTTTCATAGGGGAATCCAATCATTTATCAAACTACTCCTAAAACCTTCATACATGCAATATATAATGCCATTAATCTACACAGTCAAATTTCTCTGCCATAGAGCCAACTATGTCAAAACTTATTTGAAAGGCCAACTTTTAACATGTATAACTTTTGACATGTTTCATTACATGTCTTAAAATTTAGCATAAATAAACTAGGCTCAAAACTAAATAAATGCATATGATCATCTTCTCTTGAAACATCCACATGTGTAAGATATGTTGTCATCAAATTACTTACTCAACATTTTCTTGCCTCATGCAATTTGGCTAAGTATGGGAAAAAACTATCAAAGTGCATGGGAACCCAACTTTGCACTAGCATATCTTTGACTGCACTTAGGAGTATGACCTGAAACTTAGAAAATAGTAACTAGGAACTAAAGTGATCACAACCATATGACCAACTCCCCTAGACTCATCCACATGTGGAAATGATGATGTTATCAAATTGCCTCCTTAGATTTTCTACCACTAGACCCAAAGTGTCTAGATAAAAACTATGGAAAACCATATTAAATCCACTCATGCACACATGCTCTCAAATAATCCTTGACCACTGATAGGATCCTTTTCACATTCTAAAATCACCATACTTATACCTAAACCTCTCTATCCATGCCAAAACTAAATATCAACCAAGCTAACTTCAAGCACACTAGGACAAGTACGTTGCACACTTTGTCATTATTACTTAGGTTATCAAATCACTTCATCCACTCAATAGAACACCTCCATAACATCACCATGACATTAATAATATTATTCAACATAATTTCCAAAAATATGACAAAGATTTTTGAGGGATTGATTTGTACTAGTCTAAAGTTGGTCCAGCTAATGACACCGAAAACATTCTTAGAAGGGGAGCATTATTGGGCCCCATTTTATGCTAATTAGTGGATCCATGCCAACTTTAAAGACACTAAGGCATGAGTTATATATGTGGATGGATTTTTTGTCTTCTAAAAATGCCAATTAGCTAGTGGCTAACCACTCAAAGCAGCATCAGGAATTGGGCACACAGAACAGTGACCAACCATTAAAGACAAGTAGTTCCTTTTGAGTCATGTAGTATTGGGAACTGGGCACATAGGACAATGACTTCATATTTATGGTAAATAATAGTGGAGGTAGTTAAATTTTTACCTCTATTTCTAGCTCAATATTCAATGTGCCCCACTCCCCATGAACCTAGGATGCTCTGAAGCCTATAAAAGGAAGTTGAGTTTAGCTAAAGAAAAGAGGCAAATTAGAGTAGTAAAGGTCTAGAAAATTATTACTAGAGGATTTTTTTAAGCTTACAGTTTATCTTGGGGTGCATTCTAATATTCCCCTTTGTAATTCCTAAGCTCTCCTATGATTTTGGGCCTTAGTAGTTTATGTTGAGTACTTGCTCAGTTTATATGGACTATGTATGCATTATTATTTAACATGTTTAATAAAGAATGTTTTATGAAAATAGTTAATGGGATAATGATTTAAGTCTTTTAATGTTATTTAATGCATTATATATTCTATAAAATGTATTATTGAGCCCTAGTGAGCTTCTAACTTGGCTTGTTCATGGTGGACCTGTAGATGACAATGAGCCCTACACCCAGAATAGGGATTACACTAAGTATGACTTAGACCCTACATCCTAAATGATATCCATGCCTAAATCCCTTGACCCAAATCCCAATTGGCCCTTAAGTACCTAAATACCATTGAGACTATAATACCTAAGACTTACATTTATGAATTTCCTACCATCATTGTGTTAACTAAAATCCTAAAGCTTTTAGTTGCATCATGGCATAACTAGCCCAACATAGACCTCAATCCCTTATCTACTATACTTTAGGTGAGAACATAAGGTTTACACCTTATGTATATTGATGTCAGCACCATCGAGTGTTAAATGTTGAGCACCATAGGAATATTCAAGGCCTATATTCCTCTAAGATAGCTAAAATCTGACTTAGATAGCTGTCATGTCCCCTTTTTTAGTGGACATCTACTGTAATCATCTGGACAAATAAATAAGATCACTGATTAGCAAGTTAAGAGATTTACTGTGTTTTATTTGTTTATTTGAATTTATTCTACAAAATTGTATCTTTGTTCGGAGCTTTTGTCTTTTCATATTCCCTATTGGTTGGGGATATTACAGTGGTATCAGAGCTTTTGTTTTGATATCCGAAGGGATATTACAGTGGTATCAGAGCCGAGGTCTCGAGGTTGAGACCTTTAGGTGCGGTGGTCTGTGATGATCCATGTTGGGCCCCGCCAGACGTTCCTCCGGCGGTCGGGACGGGTTCCTGGCCAGCTGGTAAGATTCAATGGCATCGCGATCCTAGAGGGTGGCACCTCGATGGTCCAAAGTGACTGGCCAAATGGGTCTAGAAGAGGACCTAAATCATCCCGGGACTTTTGGTGTGACGGCTAGTCCATATTGGTTTTGATACCACTGTGATGTCCCTTACTTAGGGGCTCCTTTTCTTTAACAAAGTTCTGATACCACTGTAATATCCCCAACCAATAAGGAATGTAGAAGACAAAAGCTCTGAACAAAGATATGATTTTTGTAGAATAAATTCAAATAAATAAATAAATCATAATATAATCTCTTATTTATTCGCTCAAACTATTACAATAGATATCCTCTGTCATGCATATTAAATAATATTCAAACATGATCTTAAAAACTTGAGTATTCTGAAAACTAGGAATAAAACCTGAATCTGGCATATCTCAGCCTGTTGTGTCAAAAACACAGTCACCGACATCAGTTATACTATTGTCGTCGATCGACTGGCATCGTTAACCTGTCGACGTCGATGATAAGTCAGCCGATGTCGGTCGTTGTGGATCTCTGCCTGCCGATGTCGGTCTCTGTGCAAATCTGTATGGACTTCGTACGGCTGTTAATAAAGTACACCCTATTTGTTGGACCCTTGATCTCAAGATATATGGCTCTAATATAGAATATTTCTATCTATATAATTTATTGAATAAAAACTTATAAAATAAATACCTGAATTACTATGATAACTTCTGTGTGAAGTTATCTCTCAAAATACTTGAAATACTGTGATAACTTTTGTATGAAGCTATCTCTCAAATTGGTAATAAATCAGCTAATATCTCACAGCCTCTGAATCACACACACTAAAGAGTGGACGTTCTCCAATGCAAATGGAATCCTAAAACCCTTGGCTCAGTCTTCACAGAAGAATTCTTCAATATCAAAATCAATAATCATTCATAATCAATAATGGCCTCCTCCCCATAAGAAACCCTTATATCCTCCAAAAAGATGCACTTGCCCTAATTAGGGTTTCATAATTAAGAATTAGGGTTTCTCAATTAAAATATGCTAAATAATTAATATTTGATTAAATCAATCAAATATTAATATCTCCCTCAATACATGTCAGATCCTTGAACCGTTCAAAGCTGGTGAATCATGGTGTGATTCCGCACATGATCATGCCAAAATAAGGGAGCTCCACTATATGTCAGAAGTCCCTAAATAATAGGAGTTCAGGCAAACATGCCCAAAAAAACCTGAATGAAAGCCAACTATAGGAATTCTACTAATCGAAGCCAAGACAAGCTCCATCATGACCCTCTATCCATCCTATCAGCCTACGAGGGTCGCATAATAGGCTAATCATCAAGTCTGTCGATGTCCACTAAAAAAGGGGACATGACAATAGCTAAGTAGGCACATGACTAGGTCCATGATCAATAAGATTGACTTTTATACAATATTTTGGTTTTGTTATTAGGTTTCATTGAATTTTATTATTGTAATGGTGCACCAAGATAATGCTTTAACTCTCCCTCAAGAACATTAAACACTAGTTGAAATGATTAGAAGATAGATTTACATTGAGGCATCCAACTTGTACAAGGTAAAACCCAATAAAGTGGGTCCAAAACAACTTGTACGATACCCTATATGAGTTTTTATTTTGTAAGCTACTAGAAAAAATGTACCATTGGTTTGTTTCTTATGTAACCCATAAAAATTGAAGTTATGGATAGTACCATGAGTGGATGGAAGATCACTTAGAGAGGCTCAAGAACTTATATTCCACCTAAACAAGAGCCATAGATAAATGGTGGTAAGGGGCACTGAACAACTATATGATTGAGTTCATGGACTTGACATACTCCTACCTTGAGGAAGTAGAGTACCAATTCTTGTGTGAGCCCATAAATACATTTTTAAAGTAACTAAACACCAAACTCAAGAAGCTAATGGTAGATTACAGCTTTGAAAAAGTGAGGATGGAAGGATAAAGTCCTCTCACATATGAGTAGTGTAATAGGGAAGAAATGGGTGTGTATGTGAGGTGTGATAGAAGCATATGATAAAATTAACAATTGAGAGCTCAGGTGATAGGATTACAATAATAAGAGGCATGAGATGATAGAATATCTAGAACTTATAAGTGTCAAGAGGACCCATAGTGAGTAAGAAGGGCATAAGGAAGGATCTATTGAATGGCAGTTGTGCCTATAGGAAGGATCCCTCAAAGCCTTGAAATAAGATCCACTATTTATGGGTGAATGTTTGAGGTCCCCTCAAAACTTGACCATTAGAGATGCACCAGATACACCTACCCCCTTTTAACCTATAGTGTGAGCTCATGTTTTGGATTCCCCAAATGAAAATAGAAGATTGGTAACTGACCTTATTATCGACATATACTTTGATCAATTTAGAAATTTGGATGAGAACTTCATTATTGATCAAGTCATCCTATATGAAGAGGTAACTGAAGATTCTTCTAGACCATAAAGTACTAGCCTAATTAGATAGAACCTAAGCATGAGCACCCTAGTTTAGCTAATGTTAGTTGTGTAGCCTAGGCAATCACCTGTAGGAAGTGGCCCTATACCACTAGTTGGTAGATTATGCTATCATCTTCTATGACACCAGTAGTAACCACCAGACTATCACCTAACATATTAGCTAGAGGCATTGGAGGACTAATTCTAGGACAAGTATTATGAGGATAAGTACCTCAAGCACTAGTTGTCCCCCAGCCTAGATCTATTATGAGATGCCATGCACTTACTAGAGTAATGAAGCATATAAAATGCCATAGAACATGTACTCAAGTGTGAGTTACAATGGTGTGCTTGAGGAATAACTCAATCTGAGGATAAGGCAACTCATTTTGAAACAACCTTACTTGATCACACCCATACTTATTATAAGAAGTTTGATCCTAACTAAGATATGGTTGATTATGACACCTTGAAGGTAGCCTTCTTAAAGGAGTTTGATATACCTAAGTTTGACTAGTAGAGCATTATCATGCTCAAGGAGATAAACCAAGGATTATCATAGAGCATTCACTTGTATAATACCAGATTTAATATCCTCTTTTCCAAGATCCCTTATGGCATTCATCCCTCCTAGAATGTATAATGGTTCATTATAAGGTTGTTAGTGACTTTCAAATGGGCATTATCCATAAAAACATTCACAGACCCTCGAGAAGCACTTGAATCCTCACTTAGGGTTGAGGCATTTGGGAGCACTAATACAATAATTAACCCATTAATGGAGGCATAGATTACATCTATTCCCTCCTAAATATGGAAACTCACCACTAGTTCATTGTAAGACACTCAAAATGAGTTGTGGTGCACTGACTACAAGATAAAGGGTCACAATAAAAAAACTACCCTCAATAGAATGTGCATGCAATGCTTCTCAGTTGTGAAGTTTGTCATAAAGTACATGATGTTCACAACTTCCCCTTGTTACAATTCACCATTTGGGTTAGCATAACCATCTACGACAAGTTATGCAATGCCTACACTCACAACATAGCTAACTACTAAGTGATTGATGAAATGCACCAAAATATGGAGAGAGGTGCATGGTAAAAAATTGTAATAGCTAAAGGGTAGGTAAACCAAGGAAATGAGGGTTATGGTTAGTAGAATGCTAGATATGGAAATAAAAGAGGCATCAGAGGGTGAGGTGGAGGACATGGTAGATGAATATTCCCATCGCAATCATGTTACAAGTATGGGTTGACTGAACACTATCAGCATGACTACTTGATGCATCTAATGAGTGGGCATTATTGAGGACTACATATGGTTTAAGAATGCCCTAACTTATATAAGAAGCTAACCTAAGGAAAAATGGGAACTGATAAGGGTGCAAGGATGATAAGGTATGAGCCTAAAGATATAAAGTAGTCTCCAAAAGCACAACCATCATGCACAGAGTTGATCAAGGTGTAGGCAACCACCTAGAGTGGGTTCACCATTCAACCACCAATTGTGCCAACCCAAGAGCTACACCTAGAATATGGTGAACCAGGTTGTACCAAATGCATAAGATGGCTTGAGCCAAAAGTTGTGCCCTACCCCAAATCAACATGTCAAAAGGACAT
Source organism: Torreya grandis (assembly GCA_037957365.1). NCBI lineage: Eukaryota > Viridiplantae > Streptophyta > Pinopsida > Cupressales > Taxaceae > Torreya > Torreya grandis. The sequence continues at coordinate 2,196,973 of JARHVA010002247.1, read as the reverse complement.
CCTACAACAAGCCATAAGTGTAATATAAAATTTGTATGGAGAAATTTAGTTAGCTATATATCCCAAATTATAGGATACTACCTCATGTAGAAATGAACATAACTAGAAGGTTGAAGTATAGGAGCTGGCAGAGTTCTTGTGCCTCCTACAAATAGTTGGGATGTTTCCCTTACTAAAAAAATTTCTCTTAGATCATGCAAGGGAAGCCAAGTGAAGTTACTGAGCCCCAGACAATTGAATTTGTTGTGCCACATATGCATTGGGTGCATGAATTAATTCATACTAAAAATTTAGAGTATGACCAAGAGTTTATAGTGAATGCCACCATTGATGGCTAGTCCATCTATGAGGTATTGATCAACACCAATGCAAAGGTCAATATCTTAACCAAGAATGCATGGGAAAATATGGGCAGGCTAGCCCTGAGACCTTCTCCCCATGTAATCTTCATGGCAAACAAGATCTAAGCATAGTCAATTTAAATTATATAGGGTTCCAATGTAAATATCATGGGTGCCAAATTCTACATTGATTTTGAGGTTATTAGGTTAGAAAAATAGGATAACTACCCAATGTTTCTAGGGATGCCCTAATTTTGAGTTTATTGTAGGTAAATTGGTGACTTCCAAGTCACCCCATCACCCTTATCTACTTAATTCCATCATTTTTCAATTGTCTTCACTAACCCAAAATACCATCTTAGCCTCTTTCTCCTGTAGGTCTATCTTGAATCACTATTCACTATTAAGCCTGAGTGTTTGATAGTAGGTGTTAAAGACCTTGAGTAGGTTACCCTCTCCCTAATATAGTGGTAATGGATTTTTAAACTCCCATAACATTTTTTATGGTTAAAAACACCCTCTCATCTAGGCCCTTCATTTAATTTTGCTCTTTTACTCTCTTACAGTCTTGCCTAGGGTTTATGAGGAACTAGGCTTATATAGCCCTAAGGGTTTGGTTTAGGGTCTACCTTGATCAAAATTAAGACCATTATCTTATTTTAACCCTTTTAATTCACTCCCACTCCCTTTTTTTATGTTTCCAAACCTCTAACAGCATAAAAACATGCAAATACCTTCAATTTTATGCACAAACCTACTTATATCCATTTTAGGCCTGATAAGTCACTAAACTCCCTTTACCATTCTCAAATGTATCAAAGCATATCAATGTGGAAAAACTAAGATCGATTTAGTGATAAATTTAGATAACCTTCCTTTACCTTTATGTTTCACTTAGCTACAGGGCTCTGCACTCCAACTCTCCTTTCTTTGACTTTAATAGTAACTACTTGTTTAGGCTTAACTAGGACTAATTAGGCCATCCAAGCCTTATCTTATTTAAAAGGGTCAAACTACCATAAAATTTTATTTAAGGCCTTTATTAAACTTTTTTATCGCTCTTTAACCTTAACTCTTTATATGGTTTATCATGTCTTTTTTATTTTGTGCAATGACCCTACATGTAGGTTAACTGTGTGTAAAGAGTGGACTTCCCTCTTCATGACAATATTATATTCATTCATCAACATTAATCATTCATCCTATGTGTTTCCTCAATATTTTATCATCCCATACATTTCAAGACATTTGAAGATGTTCCTTTTTCTCAATCTGCCCTATTCCCATAGTTATCCCTGTAGGTGGTGGTCCTAGGCCTACGTTGTATGTGCTCATTTGAGAGATGATTTGGTATTGGTATTTGTTTTTTAAACTCTCCATACTTATTCATTATGTGTTTGTGAGTCCTCAAATATATTCAATACCTTTTATACCCATATTAATGGCAAACGTTCCATTAGAGTCTCTTGATCTTGACAACACATTCTTGTGTGTGCAAGCCTTGATTGAGTTGCCTTCTTAGGAAGACTTGACATGTTGATATTTTTATGACCCCATTCCCTTAATTCCCATACTTATTACTATGTTCTTATGACTCTTTAATATTTCTCAATGTTGGTTTCTATGTTATACTTTCCCTACTTCTTCAGCCAACCCTGTAGGTGGCAACTCTAGGCCTATTGACTATGAGAGTATTTTATTGGAGAGATGGGTTGGTGTTTCCTTGTTCCCTATACATCCTAGACTTTTGGAAAGACAAAGAGACATATCTTACTATCTATAACCTTGAAGGATCTCACTAAACTCTGTAGATTAAAGGAAACACTACTTTGAAGGCCTTCAATCATATATGCATACTTATTGATTAATCTATACCACTTAAGAGCATGTGGACTGAAAATGTTTTGTGGTATTATATCTATACCATCATTGAATACTCACTATTATAGAGCCTCAAGGCCTTTTTGATAGTTTTTTATAACTCATTACCACTTTACATTAATTGAATACCTTGAAGTACTAAGAACCCACTATTATCAACCTATAAATAGCTCCATAAAAAGGTTTATTATCTCCTAATGTCTCACACATGTAAAGAGGGTCCTTAATATGGTGTATAATTATATGTAGATCATTGATAATCCACCCAAATATCCATCCCTATGTCATCATGTTTAAAAAGGGAGAAAATGAGATAAATAGGCACCCTACTTGGATGGAGATAACACATTTAGTGTCTTACCTCCTTAATGATTGTTCATAAATGAGGGGGAGGAAATATGAGAAAATTTTAAAAAAATTGGAATCTATTTAGGTTCCCCTTCTCTACCCAGAATCTTAGGTATGCACCTTATCTCTCCTCTTCATACCAAATGGAAACCTAACTAGTTTTTCTAAGTTGCAAAGGAACTTGATGGAGGAAGAGGGTCATGTTTTGGCATATTTAGTTATAAAAATCAAAAAAATATCACCCGACATGGGTTTTAACTCCCCTATTCATATCCCTAGCTTTTTCTACCACTAACATGTTTGTACATGTAAGACTGAAACTCTTATAAAATAGCTTATTTTCTACATTTTTCCATGTTTAAAGCTTTGAGAATCCATTAGAGGGTAGAGGGATTTAAAATAGAGGTTAAAAAAAATTCAAATCCTGATGGTATGGTTGGGGAAGTTGAAAGGTCATGGTTTCCCACTTCTGGGGCCCATTTGATGGGTGAGAGATGGGTTTGGCTTCAAAAGGTGACCTTTATACACATGAATCTTCTTGTTATGATAATAGGATGTTAATAAACCATTTTAAATATCCTTATAAAAAATTTGACATTAAAACATGCTCTTTTCAAAGGTTTACAATGTAAGTTTGACTCATATAGCATGTTTGAAGGACCATTGGGTGATTTAGGGGATCAACCAAGGGTTAAAACAAGATTGGATAAGTATACATAGGAGATGACCTTGAATACACTATTAAACTTCATATTATGAATAAAATGAGGCTTGGACACTGATCACATATGTTAGCAAGGCCTTTCTTTAAGAAATGGCTTAAAATAGGGTCATATACTATGAGAACAATAAACCTTAAAATACCCAAATTACCTTAACTTTTTCTAAGAGACCTTAATTTTGTCAAACATAGCCTAAACCATTATTTAGACCTCAAAAAGTACCTTGACACTCTTTCACTCATATAAGGAACATCATGACCACTTAGTACATCACCCAAGGACCTCAAAATAAGCTATGAGATATGGCTCTCCCAAGCAAGTTTTAACACAAACATGAAACCTTAAACCATGCTAACAAGTTTTTCAAGAAACAAAAAGAGGACCATGACAAGATATTGATCACTGTGTATAAACTTTAGTGGGGTTTCATGGAATTTTTTAATTGTAGGGTTTGACATTTGTCCTGGGAGGATAAATTGTCAACATATTTAGTAACTCACAGGGGTTGACTAGTTTGTTGGTCAAGGGAACCCACTAACTCTCTGTGATAGTCATAATTCAACAAAGATGATAATATGACTAGGATGGTCATTTCCTTATACTATCAAATATATTATCACCTTATAACACCCTCAAAGATTGTAATAACCTCACACACATAAGGACACTAAAGAGAACAACCCCTAAACACCTAAGAAGCATCAAGACAAGACACTAAAGTAACTAAGGCTGACACACTACACTTGTGTTGACACACTTATTGAAATAAGACAACAAAATACTACAAATAACTAACCTAAACCAAAATTCTCTCTCCTTTAGGATCAAATGGGAAGGTTATTTGATCACCATGGCATCATAAGGTCAGATTACTATATGATGACTAGAGTTTAATCAAGTACTGCTCATTGAAGGAGAACTTTCACTTGCATTTAGAGATATTAGCATGCTCATAAATTCTTATAAGAGAAACTAGACTCTCTTACTCTATCCTCAGGTGCATAAGTTGGTTAGGTGAGTCAAACACCTGGTCATATTCATCCCATATCTATCTATTTTACATGAACAATGTCAATTCTACCTTAGTCATGGGTTGCTTTTGATCAAGATGGATAGTTTAAGGTGGCCCTGGTGGCATGCTTGTGGGGTTAACATCCAATAGAGATGACTATTTTCTCATGATAAATTAAGACCATTGGAATTTAGTTTTATTCACCAAGAGTAAGGAGGCATATACAAATGGAAAGAGGAGCTAATAACCTTGTTTGAAGACCTCAAACAAGTCACCTTCAAGTGTGCCAAATTTTTGGAATAAAATACTTAAAGGGGTTCCTTATTCTTGTTTTATGGAACCATCTTCCTCAATCTAAACCTGATCATGATATGCCTCAAGAAGAGATTACCCTAACCTTATGATGTCAAACATATTTGTTGATTGATCTTCACATAATTCAATTTTTTTGGGGGTCTCTTCAATTTGGATAGTGCTTGATGTAGGAGCAGATATAACACAGTTTGAGAAATATTTTTAAACCTTACCTTATTGACCATGTTCATGAGGTTATAAGTAACTCTCTACCACCTCTAATAGACCCTTAGAATCTCTCTCATCTATCACCATAGTTTGATCAACTTGTAATACATCAAGGTTATCTTCATGAATATCTTGACAGGCTAGTTTACATCCTTCTTAACCCATTAAAATATATTGAGGACTGTCATGATGAATATCAATTGCTATGTCATCAAGGAGGTCTTCAATTTTATCTTCTTCTACATTAATTAAGGTTAGTTTGTACCTCTCTTCACCAAGAGGTGTGCCAATAGAAATTTATTCTTCAAGTTCACTTAAGTCACCTTTATTAGTTGCCACCTGAACTTGACCTTCTTCACTTGATTCCTCAATGATAGGATAATTTTAAACAAGTGGAATGGAATATAATTTAAAGGATTATATAATATAGGCCATTTATGATTCATTCTTCTTATTCAATTAATCACTTTTGACAACTAGCACCTCATCTTTCTTATACATATTGCCTTGAATGGACCCCCAAGGTGGAAATGCTTTGGGTTCATGAGGAGGGAGGGATGGGGATTGAATTTTTTTCTAATTTTTATTTTTAGACACCTAAATTTCATTTAGTTTTGAAATGCACATAAAATCTATGTAATAATTCTTCTTAAAATAATTCATTAAATCTCCTTCCTAATTCAAATAATTAAATAAGTCAAATTAGTCAATAATGCACACTTTAAATCCTTATTTTAAATATAAAATATAGATTTTATACCTCATCCAACATCTTCCACCTTTTTATCACTCATCCCAACCAAACCTATAACTTTATCAACCTCTTATGACTCATCCCCTGAGTTGTAAAGAAGTTTGACTTAGTCCCATTGACTCAACTAACCAATCCCATGCTTCTCTCAACCATTTAAAATGATCTTCATCTTCATGGGGTAGGACTCATTAGCAACCATTGATTATTTGTATTATTTGATAAATCTAATTAATCCTGCATCATTGGATCTTCCTCTAAAAATCTATAAATAAACTTGAAAACCTTCATTTTCAAGAATCCCTAGGTCCTAAAATTGAGTCCTGAAATTGAATCCTAAAGAATCTAGAATTATGATAACAAATTTATATTCACAAGTGAATCAAAAAATATTTTTATACCAAAATTATACCCATTATCCTTTGCATTAGAAGAATGAGTACCATATTTTCAAAGAGAAAATCAAGTTTACATTGCAATGGAGAAAGCTTTCACATTTGAAATATAAGTATGTGTTTTCTAGTTTTTATTTGTTTATTTCTCTTAGGTTGAATTTATCTTAGATTAAGATTATTTAATTTTCTTATCAATTCTAAATTTATTTCACACATTTTGGGCACACCCAGTTGGACCTTCCCTCATCTTTTTCATCTTTTGATCATCATATTTACATTTAGGAAGCATTTTCTCATTTGATTTTTATTATTTGTATTTACATATGTGTTTAACCTCATACTTTTTATTGATAAAATAAGCTATAGGTTTTTATTAGGAATTTTGTATTTGACTGTGTATGCCCACTACATAATAGCAAATTTAGGAGGCAATAATAGCAAAATTATAATTTTTAACAGTGAATTTGTTCAACTACATAGATATTTTGTTCTGTTAGTCCCTTTCTATGTTTTTTTATTTTGTCTCTAGGGTCAAAGGTGAATTCATTTTGAAATAGAAAAATCATCCTCTTTAGTACTGAATTTGTCTTTTTGTATATCAAATTCATCCTTCTATGCAATGAATTTGTCTCTTTAAATAGCAAAATCATCCCTCCTAACAGAGAATTTATCTTTTTATGCAGTGAATTCATCATTTTTTGTAGTTAATTCATTATTTTGAGAATAAAAATCATTTTGCAAGCATTAATTTATTTGTTTTCTATTTTCTATGTTTTATATTTTTCTCGTATTTGTTTTTATCATAATTTTGCTTTCCTGTCTTTCTTTGTTACTATAATTTTTTTACAAAGAGGTTGTTTTTGTGGTTTTTCCTTATTCTATTTCAGTTTGCCTTGTTCCAATCCTAAGTAAAAAATTATAACTTGTTTGTATAATGCTTGACAAATATAATCGAAAAAAAGGATAAACAAAAAGCTAATTTCTTTTACTAACGTTTTCAATCTTGCTTTCAAAATTTTATTTTTATTAAATAAATCACATTTCATTCAGCATTTTGTTTATGATTATTTAAATTTGTGCATGCTCTTCCCTTGGCATCATATTGGTTATGATACTCAGGAATCAAATATATTTTCATAAATTTTTGTGTTACCCAAGTAGAGCCCATGTATGCTCTATTTTTAGCATCACATTGGTGACAATACTTAAAAATTAGAAATGGATATTTAATTTTTAATTTATTTTTTAGTTCCAAACCCTTTTTATTTATGGGATATATAAATTAAGATCTAGTTGTTTCAATTGCCTAAGAAATTATGTGTTTTAAGCACACCATGATGTGAGGGGTTTTCATACTCCAATACCTAGGGTTTCAACATATAACTCAAAATATATTATCACCAATTATTAACACACTGAGACCCCTATGGCTATGTTGGGCACTTTGGGATAATACCCAATAGCATACATCCACTTTATCTATTTCTTACATATTTTTTACCCTAGATAATCTTATTTAAACCTTAAGCCTAAGATAACCTCTTTTTTCATTTGACTTCAATGCATTAGATAGTAATTAATGCTGAGAAGCTACCTTTCATACACCCTCAAAACTAGACTCATGGGAATGGTAGGATCATCCATGATTAGTGCCTTGAAATAATATGCAATAGTTGAGAATAAAGATGAGTCAGTGACATAAAAAGTCCCAAAAGTTATTCACGACCCTCATCCTAGTTTTACACCTTTTGTGTGTTATTTCTTGACTATTTAAAAAAGAAATTTATTTGTTTTTTTCTTTGTGTTTATCATGAGATGTAAAATCTTTGTTTGTAAATAAATTCTTTTGAGATTAAATTTTATCTTAAAAATCACAACATTCCCTCTAAAAAAATTTATTTAGAAATTAAATTTTTAGTCATTTTGGTATTTTGCTGTACTATAGTCTAATTTCAAGTGTTTTTTGTCTATTGAATCAAGTCTTTCCCTTAAAAAATGTTACTCATTATAAGTCACATAGATTTGTTTAATAATCCCTTGTTTAATTGATCACAACTCCAAATCCAAATAATCCTTATCTTCACCTAGGATTCTATCCAACCAATTTTGATTCAAACACATATTTGAATCAACATCAAATCAATCATCCAATAAATATAAATCAAAGTTTCAATGTCATTACAAACTCACCAATTAATAATCTAGCAAATATAAATCTATGTTTAAATATGTATTCATCTTCATTCATCAATCAATCAAATCCAAACTTGAATAGTCATTCAAGTTTACCAATCGACCAATTCAACCCAAAAATAAATCAATCAATTTCAAACTTGAATACTTATTCATGTTTAACCATAAATCAACATCCAAATCTTACTTTAGGGATCACATTGAATTATTGTTTTGACTTTGATAGTGAAAATTCTTTAAACTCATTTACAAGTTCCATCCCATCCAAAAATCAAAAGTCGCCAACCATAAATCAAAATGCAGTCACCAATCCATCTAATTAGTACCTTAGCATCAATCTAAATCAAAATTTTGATTCACCTTCATCACCACTTTCAAATCTATATTTAAACTAAAATACATTCAAAAATCAAATTCAAATTCAATCAAATATAAATATCTTCCATCTAAATCAACCTTTCAACTCCTACATCCTTAAAAACCAATCTTTCTACATTCATTAAAATCAACCATTTGATTTCACATCCAACCCATTCCCAAACTTGAACCAAACTACATCAAATTCACATTTATTCATAAACCCAATAGATTCAAGTCCATCAACCTTCACAAACCCACCAAATTTGAATACTTTCACCTTCATCACAAATCCAACAAATACATTCTTCCAAGATCAAGCTACCTCTCTATCCCCCTTCATTACTAGGGAATCCCTAAACATTACACATCAACATCACCCTACCATTAGTAAACATATTTTAAAAAATCAACCAAGTTTCTCCTCTACTATTTATAGCCTTTTTTCTAACATCTCCTATCACACTAACAAAGGGAATCAAATTATAGCACCCCTAGCATCTAATATCACTCCACCACCATAGATATAATAGATCAAAATCTCCCAACCTATCAACAACATTACCATGCCTATTAAGAAAAAATTCACTCCTTTAGGGGAACCTTATGATGTATTCTTTCAAAATTTTGTCACTAAAAACTTAGTCATATTTTTAAACACCAAATACTTTAAGCCAAATGTCCCAAAAATTGAGTGATATAGACCTAATGAATATTATGATTATCATAAAATTAAATTTCATTATAAAAACCATTATATGAGACTAAAGCATTATATCCAATATTTGATTAACAAAGGGTATATCAAAGTAGATCCAAGTGTATCCACATCTAAAAATCATAGCTTGGGGATATGCTAAGATGTCTTTCCTAAGCCTAATCAAGCTATACCACTTCTAATTTAAGGTCATAACCTTCCATCCATTTCTCAAGATCTCATTTTTGACACATCCATTTTCAACCAATCCATAGTCAATCAACCTACCTTTGAAACCCATGGTTTGCCATCCACTTTTTATGAATATCCCATCTTTATTGAAGAGCCAATCTTTGACCAAAACTATCTTTGATCAAGATCCCATTTTTTATCAAGATCTCATTTTTTACAAAGATCCCATTTATAACCAATATCCTATCTTGGACAAAACCTCCTTCAACCAACATAGCCTATTACCCATTGACCAAACATGCAAACCCTTATCACCTATTGAACCTCCCATAATCTCACAACATGCACCTCAAGTGATAGAGTTAATTATAGATGAAATAATCCCTGAGCAAGGAATTATCAAACCTATCCATTTTGAAGCAAATGCTAGACCCCATAGCATCATCTACAAATCATTCAAAAGTTGATGTAAACATGTTAGTGATACTTTTGTGGTTTCTAGGGTAACTTCATCCATAATAAAAATAGGATCCATTCATAGTCTCTATGAGGACTATGCTACCATCACTCCTTTCATCAACAACACCAATCTTGCTTTACATATTACAAGCCAATATCCTACACCTTTTGATTGAGACCAATGATCTTACTTACAGTTAACTTCTTTCCATGATAATAAAATAATTGCATATTTCCTAGTTGGTCTCCTACTAGAATAGCATCAAGAAACATATATGTATTCTAAGTAAAATAAGTATACCTAAATCAAAACCCAAATCTAAAATCAACACCCCATACTAAAACCTCTTTGAGGCACTATCAGATGATCAAAATAGAAATTATAGTCAAAATTCAAATTTAAATATAGAAAATAAAAAATATGAGTCCCTTATTAAAAACCTCTTTGAGGTGCTATTAGACAATCCAAATCTAAATCCAATCAAAATAATCAAGAATAATCCTTTGGTGAAAACCTTTCTATGGCACCAATGGATGAGAAAATTAATACATCCTTTGTATTAGCACAGTTGTAGGATGGATCCCCATCACAAATTGAAAATATTATTAATGCAACATTAATTTCTAAAATCATCCAACTTGAAGTTATTCCCAGTCTTACTAAATGTGAGATTGTTTATCCTATTCATTGTTTATATCATAACACATATACTTATTCTTAATAGAATTACATCCCTCCAAATCCTTCATTAACTCAACACACATCCTTCATCTAACATACTTTTCACTTCACCCTATATGGTAGCACCCTCTATCATAGGGGTTATGAATATATCCCATTAAAATTTGGAAGAATCCAACTTAGAAATTAATGAATTTACTAAAGATATCTCTAGAGTGTATAACTAAAATATCAATAGTGGTAAGCATCATACATCTCAAACCTTTTTATAATTGATATGTCAAAAATCAAAAATTAAAAATAAAAAAAGAAGAAAATTAAAAAAATTAATTAGAAAAAAAATAAAAAAAATAAAAAAAAGAAAGAGAAATAAATTCCTCCATAGGTGAAAACCATTTATATGGTGCCTTGGGAAAGTACCGTGATGAAAATTTATTTTCAGCATCATGGATAAAATAATCAATTATCTATGAGTACCCTACACTTGGGGGAAAGCTCATTTTATTTCAATCCTATGCATTCTAAATCATCCCTTCATATTTACCCATCCTACACCTATTTAAATCCATCATACACTCATCTTTAACCACCATAAACCATCCTATACATTTAATCCCAAACACATTGAAACCCATACTTATACATTTAATCCAAAACACATTGAAACCTATACTTATTAATCCAATCTTTACCATCATAAAACCATCTTTATTCCCATTTTGACCTTGGTAAGGAAGTGAAAATGTCTTGAGACATGTTCTTAGAAACATCTTAGTGTATCCTTGTAATTTTATTTTGATAACTAGACACTTAGTTCTTATGTCATGTGTTCTCTAGAATTATCATCTTATTTCTAAACCTTTCCTATTCATCCATAATCCATATATAATTTATTCCTTCCATCCCCTACTACTCACTATTCAATGTTAGAATATGGTTTTCCCTTTGTTGATATTCCTTGTATATACACTTATAAATCTAAATAATCTAAAAATATTACAAACTCTAATAAAATACAAAAACAAAATCTAAGAAACAATCAAAAAAATCTCGTCCTTAGTTAGGTACCCTATTCATCCCACATATGGATTACTTATCAGATAGTTCAACATTGTCAAAAATCACATATGCCAAAGGGTTCTCCTCTAGCCAAGGATATCTATAAAATTCATTTTCTTACTTGTTTGTATATTCATTTACATTCTCTTACATCATGGGTGTTTATTTAATTTTTCAATTTTTATTTACTTCCGTGTTTGTTTTACTTACATCATTTTTATTGTTGCAAACATCTTTTTTTAATTTATCTTTATTTTTGTTTCTTGTGTCTAGATCATTATATATATATTAATAATGGTGTTATTATTATCTTCAATATCATGATCCACTAAGTTTTGTCCTTGTGAATCTAATAGTCCTTACGCATATCGCATGATAGTCATCATGGTTTTTCTATACCATTGGTGCACATTGTCATGCACAATATCAAAACTCAAGTTGCTTAATTCTTACTCAGTTGGAATTATTTTTAGAAATATAATGAAATAATAAAATAAACATAAGGCATATATCAAACCATATCACATTCTCAAACAAATCATCTATGTGTCATCTCTCTCTTCCATCCATCATTATCTCATCTATGTTTTTGAATCATTTAATCAATCATCATTAATCCATGTAGTCGCTTCATTTATTTGTTAAATTTTGCATATCAATCATCCATAATCATTTCCTAATATTTCCATTCAATATCCCATACTTCTTAATTAGAAATAATAAAACCATAATATTAGTCATTTCTCCATCAACCCATCACTTAGTCAATCAATCAATTAGTCAACCTATCTAAGCTTATAGCTTTACAATGGGATATATCATTCCCACATCCTTTCCTCTGAACCTAATTCATGGGCCACCTCAAAGCATGTAGTTTTCATTTGCATATATCAATTCCCAATCTACTTATAGCATATATCATTGCTTGGTGGTAAATCAATCCATCATCCAATCATAATGTGCAATCATTAATTTAAATATGTTAGTAGCATCCATGGGTTAATCTTACATTACATACCTTTTCATATTGGGAAAACTACATTCGACCTAATATCCCCACTCAAAATTTATCCATGGTGGATTATGTAGGCAACTCTTAGAGACATAAGGTTTCTAGGGTCAGTTCGAACACCATCATCCATCCAAGACATTTCATGCACATTTTCTACTATCATTTAATCAAAGCACTATATCCTCTTATAAATTCTTGTAATATCAATTTTGTAAATCTTTATCACAAATTAGACAATATGTATTTTTTATTTTCTAGCATGTGCCTTACCATCATTAGGATATATCATTCCTATATCCATTCATGAGACCCCTGAGTCCCAACACAATCTAAGTGTGTAATCTATAAAGTGAGAAATATACTTTTCCTAATATATTTTCTAGAATTTAATAGCTAGGGGTAAATAGTTTTACACGTACCCTCTATAATTTTTTAAACATTAGTATTGAGACAAGTATCTATATTATTGATGAAAATTTTCTCATTAACATCCCTCCATAATACTCAGTCTTCATCTATTTTTCAAATTTTTGAGATATATTAAATCAATTTATTTCAAATTTGTTTTCAAAATCTTACAACCATCTATTTATGTAAAATAAACACAAATCATTTGCATTTTAATATCTTTTTCTATTTTTAGATCCACAACTTACTGTTGGGATATATCATTCCCACAACTGCTTAAATGACCCCTACGTCATTAACAAAACATTAAGAGTGAAATATCCAAATGGTTAAACTATTATTTTTCAATCTACACTCTAGTTTTAATTAACTAGGGGTAACCTTTTTACACAACCAAAATCTTGTAATTTTTACATAGATTCTAACATAAGTTGATTTATTATTTATCCAAATCTCTTTGCTCATTTTTTTTTCATCAATTTTGAGCGTTTGTCCATTCTCTCACTCAAACCCTTGAGATGGAATCATCACACTCATTTTCATTTATTTGGAGAAAAATTCTTCTTATTAATCATCAACACCCTAATTATATTATTATTCAAAATAGTATTACTTCATAACATTTTTTTAAAGAGGGGCAAATGTAGACACCTAAATTTTATTTAGTGTTAAAATACACCTAAAATCTATTTAATTTTTTTTTTAAATAATTAATTACATCTCCTTCCAAATTTAAATAATTGAATAAGTCAAATTAGTCAATTTATACACATATTAAATCCTTATTTTAATATAAAATCTAAATTCTACATATCATTGTTTAACATTGTCATTGATTAAGGGAGAGATTGTTGAGCATTGTCATTGAGTGTTGCACCTTGATAATTTTAATGTTTTCATTGATGTCAAAATTTATAATGAAGATGCATGTTTATTTCATTGATGTCAAAAGTTCTTGGTCAAATAAGCCTTGAGGTATATATATGAATGAGTTTTGTTGCAAGCATAGTGAGTGTTATTTTTGTATGAGTGTTGTGATGAAAAATATTATTTGAAGAATGTTCTAATCTTATCTTGAGATAAATCATTAAGAAGTAGTATAAGTATAGGTCAGTATAACAAATTTAAATCATCTAGTAATGTTTTATTTAGACCTTGTGGTATGGAATTTTTAGGTGGCATGATGAAATGAGCAAGCTCTGAAGAAGAAACTATATGCCACAAAGATCTACGTAAGTAATTTTGAAGATGATCTAAATGAGATATGAAGATGACAATGATCTAAATAATACTTGATAGTGTTTGAGTATGAGAGATATTGATTGAGGTTGTATATGATGTGTTGAGGACTTTATAATTTATTATAAGTTCAGCTCTGAAGCTCTATGTATGCAGCTCTAAAGATGCTATAGTCGAGCTCCAAATATTTGTAAGTAGCTCCAAAGTAATTCTATTGAAGTTATAAATAAGAGTGATTTTATGAATTTTTTTGAGCATTCAAAAGAGACATTGAAACATAGGATATTTTCAAGGTGAAGTCTACAAGATAGATAGAAGGTTAGATTCAAGGCTTAATAAGACTTGCAGGTCAAGGCTTAGAAAGCAAGAAAAGAGATGGTGGTGAGATGAGGTAATAAGATCAGTTTTAATGGCTTAAATGAGTAGGTTAACATTAATATAGGTGATTCAAGTTGTTTTAAGTATGTGCATAAATTTTTAGATCAAGGTTTACAAGAAAAAGCTTGAAAAAGTATTTCAAGGTTTCTCAAATACATAGAATGAAGAGTTGTCTACCCAAGAAGTTTATATTAGTGATCATTGGAACATTAATTATTTTCATAAGATCATAATTTTATCATGGTATATGAGGAAAGGTTCTATCTCAAATTTCTAAGTAATGGTTTCCAAAAAAGGAGTTAAGTTTTATGAATGATCGTTAAGACTACAAGATGGTCTAAACTCTCATAAAACCCTAATAGTGACCTAATGTTGAAGATATTGTTATAAATAGCTAAAAATGGTTTGATATGATTATAAAAGTGATTTTAGGTTTAATTTAACTCTCCCAAGAATCTCTAGGTGTGATTGGTTTCTTAGGTGAGTGAGTAGACCCTAAAGGAAAGTGTTATCTTTTAGAGATTCATTATAACAGATAGAGTTGATTAAGTAAAATTTATTAAGTAGATGAAGATAAAATTATGATAATTTTATTTTATTTTCATAAATATTTTTGTATAGGTTCCAAATCCTAGGTGTGTAAAGTTGCTGATCAAAGTTGGTCAGTCGTTAAAAAACCTAGTGGTGCAGACAGTAAAGAAATTAGACAAATGTGAGAAGATGTTTCCTGATATGTTTTCATGTGAATAATGATGAATTTACTTACATGATGATGTTTTTTTATGTCTTAAATTATATATCCATTATTTATATAATATTTTAAGTCTATGTAAGAGTTTGAAACATTGAAGCCAAAATGGCTTATCTTACTGAATAGAATCTGTGAAAGAAAAGGTTTTTATAGGTTTGTAATACCAATAGTTTTAATTTTATCTCATGATCTGATTAGTTGATATTTATATGATAATTTTATAATATATTTTTCATGCATTAAAATCTCTTTAATTTATTTAATCATATGTCACATGTTCATGTTTCCTTGACTATGTTTTGGAGATAGTTGATAGTCCTAAGTGAACATCTTGTAGAGAAGTGTTTGAGCCTATTTACCCTAATTTAAAAAATTAGATGCAGTTTGTGATGACATTTAGGTTATTATGTTTCTAAATATTTTATTTTTTCCATGTTTTTTTGTCAAAATTGATTATATGCCTCATTTGTTTAAGATAGAGTGTTTGTATATGTGCAAGCATTTTATAAGCAGTAAGTTGAGTGAGGGTTCAAGTAGTGATTGGACCTAAAGGGTGTTATAGACCTAAATTGGAGTTTTATAAGATGTATTATAGTGTCATATGACTTATTTATACCATGTGAGGTGTTTTTATATGCTGAAATAAATATCAAAGGGTAATGTGTTCTTAAGAAGGCCTATTACATCTCCATAAGCCTAAAAGAGGAGTAAGGGTTAATTGATGTATGGCCAAACTATTATATAAATTTATTAATGATTAAGTCATGTTATTTTAATATATAAATACATATTCATGGTTGACCTAAGTTATTTGAATATGTAGCTAACTAAGAAGGATATGATTAAGTGACTTGTATAAAAGCAAGGCAATTTAAACCTATTTTGGTGTGCTTGGAGAGGGAGAGAAAAATAGGATAAGTGAATGATATAGCTCATTTTTTATTATAAATAAGTCATTAAAACCATAAAATAGATGTTATTAATATCCAATAGAGGTTCTAAAAAATGAATATCAAGGTCAGGAGACCTAATCAAGTCATGAAGAGGGTTAGTTGAGTAAAGAAGGTTAAAGGCTAGTTTTAGAGGGATAAAAGAGAGCAAAGATATAAAATAGTATATCATCATATATTATATAAGAAACAAGGGTTTTTAAAGGTGATCAAATAATCAAGTGGCTGAGTTGGTGTTGATTTATCTAGGGGTTTGGTTCCTCCTTGCAAGTGGGTACTTGTTAAATCCTAGCTAAGTTGGTGTTGAGCTAATTAGGGTTGGTGTTCCATGAAAAATTGGTGATTTAATATATATTAATGTTTATATTATAGTATTTTATTAAATTTTATTCATTATTTATTTTTATGCCCCTATAATTTTTCTGACATATATGTTATGCTCATGTGTTTCATGCTCTTATGATTACTAAGATGTACATGCATGATTAGAATGGTTCATATATAGTTAAGTGAAATTGAAAGAAAAATTTTTAAGATTGATTTACCTCCCCTCTCATTCATCTTATTTCCAAAATTTGGTATCAAATTAGGTCCTTTAGAACATTATTTATAGCCTAAAGGAGATTCTAAGAAGTAAGGATGACTAGTCAGCAAGCTCAAAGTGGTTTCTCTACTAGTAGGTTACATTGTTAAATGGATCTAACTATGCCTTTTGAAATGGAAGAATGAATATATATATATATATATATATATATATATATATATATATATATATATAATGTCATAAGAACATGATATTTGGTAGTCAATTATGGATGGTTATATTACACTTCCAATTTCACCAATAGATGTAGTCGGTAAAAAGGCTAGTGAGAATAATTCAAAGGTAATAAATACCATTATGTGTGACCTATAAGAGGTAGAGCTTGTAAAGGTAATGTATTATGTTTCAGAAAAATACATATGGGACAAATTTAATACCATATATAAAAAATACACCAAGGTGAATATGGCTAATTTGTAGACCCATGAAAGATAGTTTAAAATTCTTAAGATGAATGAAGATGAAACTATTGCATCCTACCTATTGAGGGTTGATGAAGTTATCAATATCATAAGAGGATTGGGAGAAGTGAAAGAGTCTAATGTTTTTCAAAAGGTATTGAGATCTCTAACTCCTAATTTTTACTCTAAAGTGTCTACAGTATAAGAGATGCAAGATTTGGAAAAGCTAGAGATGGATGGGCTTCATGATATCTTAATTGCTTATGAAATGAGATCAAATAAAAGAAGACCTCTCAAGAATAAAGTAGCTTTTAAGTTTGAAAATAAGTCAAAGTCCAAGAAGATCAAAGATAATTTATGTTAAAATATTTATTATAATAAACTTATAGCTATGCTTGATAGAAATTTAAGGTTTGACTCAAGAAAGTACAAGGGTAAGTTACCCTTCAAATGTTTTAGCTGTGGTAAGATTGGTCACTTTGCAACCAAGTGTCCTAATAAGGACAGATCTAAACATAAGGAAGAACATGATGGAGATGATAGAAAATTCTATAGGTCTGACAAGAGCAAGAAGAGTTTCAAAAAGTTTGAAGGTGAAAATAAGTCATTCAATAATAAGAAGAGTTTCTATACCAAAGAAGATAGCTCATCTAAAGTAAGTGATTTAGACATATCTGATAGTGATCATGAGAGGAATAAATCTAAATATGACAACAATGAAACTTTGTTTATAGGCATAAAATTAGATAATTAGGGTTGTTCAAATGGGAAAGGCCTTATGATTAATGCAAAATCAGATGAAGAAGTATACTATAACAATGAATAAGGAGAAGTTGAAGTGAATCTTGAGGTAGAGCTGGTAAGTTCCCTAGAAGAGTTGAAGCTTGTGAAGAAGAATAATAATAATGAAGTCATTAGTTTAGTACTATGAGGATCAGATTGGAATTTTTGAAGAGAGGCTGAGTAACACTTCTAAGGAGTATGAAGAGATCATCTAACAAATTGAAACCTAGATATAGATTGTGGCATCAAGCGTAATGTCTAAAGAGGAACATTAAAATATGTATGAAAATGAAATAGAATCTCTAGAATTTTAGTTGGATCGATCATCTAGCAAGGTGAAGAACTTTATGAAATTTTAAAAGAGCATTGAGGCTCTAGATGATATCTTGAGAAATCATAAGTCTTCAAGTGACAATATAGGTCTTGGATTCAAACAAGACCAAAAGAAGGAACCTCAAATTAAGAAGATTATTGAAGATAAAAAGAACAACATGAAAATACCTATGAGAAAACCCAATACTACAAGGTATGATAGTTATTTTAATGGTTACTATCTTACATGCAATCAATTTGGTCATAGAGAAAAATAATGTAGAAAACCCCTCAAGTATAAGTGCTCATATAACTATAGAAGAAGAAGCAATTTGTCAAAATGAGATCATAGTCATCATCAGTCAAATGGTGTGTATAAGATGGTCTATTAAAGTTTTCATAATGTAGGACACATTACAAGATTCTATGCTAATAGAGTTATAATATCATCAAGTCAAATCAAGAAGTTTAAAGATCCTAGAATGTAAGAAAGAAGGAAAATGAATGT
Source organism: Torreya grandis (assembly GCA_037957365.1). Taxonomy (NCBI): domain Eukaryota; kingdom Viridiplantae; phylum Streptophyta; class Pinopsida; order Cupressales; family Taxaceae; genus Torreya; species Torreya grandis. Next base: position 2,178,016 of record JARHVA010002247.1, on the reverse strand, counting down.
ATGAAAATCAAAGGAATCAAATTCAAGTCATGATTAGACTACAAGCTCAATTGGACTACTTACTAAGATAGAGCATACCTCAGGTAAGAAATCAAGTAAGGATTACCAAGAACACTTGTTATCTACATGTGTTGACAAGGTAGTCAAAAAAAGAAGGATGATAAGGTTGATGATGATATCCAACCTATAGTACAAGTTAAGTCTAGAATAATTTTGAAGAACATTCAATATTTTGAAAAGAGAATGGAGATCTAAGAATATCCTAAGTTTATCTTATTTTAGAGCCCTATGAAAAAGGGTTGGTTATATTAAGCTTCATAGAGACATTCATCTATTAGCAGAAGCATGAGGGTGCATATAAAGAAGTTTTTTTAAAGAAGATTCCAGGTTGTCTATGTTTCAAGCAAGAATATGAAGATGGATATTATCCATTCCTATGGTGATAGCTCTATGGTTTAAAGTAGAAAACATGATGAGAGATATAATACTAGTATCAAGCATTTGAAGTCAAAATGCAAAAAATTAGTATATAAGAGGTAAACTTTTGGTATCTATTTATATGAATACACTGAGCTTGATATATGAAGACAAATGGAAAGTCCATGTTTCTACATTTGGTATCTAGTATGGGCTAGCCTTATGTGTGGTCAAGATTTTAATATTTTTCATCCATGTCAAGAAAGGTATGTGATCTTAAGTTCCTAGTTCTTACAAAGGAGATATGTTTGGTCTAAGGGGGAACTTGGGAACTCTATTTTCTTTGTCAAGAAATATATTAATTTTTGATATGCATGAAGATAAAGAGAGATTATGCCTGAGATGCTTCATAGACTTTATCTATTGATTTTTTGATGAATCATCTAGGAGAGTGACCTGATTGAATCGTTTCTAATAATGGTTATCATAAGTGGTTTCCATAGTTTCTAAAGATTGTGTGTCATCTAGTGTCTTTCAAAGAGAATTTCAGCTCACATTAAGAAGAGTCTAATTTTAGTAGTTGTAAATGATTCTTGATGTATACTGCTAGTAAAAGTATGGTGGATGCTTGGTTTGAGGGGGAGCTATTCAAGTGGTTAATTGAGCTTGATTTGTGTTATAGTTATCTTGTAATCTGAGTCCATTCTAAAAGAGATGATAGTTGTGTAAGACATTTATCATTAATGTCAAAGGGTGAGAAAGATCAAAAAAGACGATAAAAGGGGAAAGATCAAAAAGGGATAAAGAAAAAGCAAGAACTAGGTCTAATAGATGATTTCAATCAAGAGTGGTTGATAGATTTTTATGAGTATATTTGCCATCAATGACAAAGGGGGAGATTGTTGAACATTGTCAGATTGTTGAGCATTATCATTAAGTATTGATATTTGATATTTAATGTTGTCATTTATGTTGAAGGTGCTAATGAAGATACATGATTCTTCATTGATTTCAATCTAATATCATTGATGACAAAGGTTCTTGGTCAAGTAAGATTTGAGATATGTATATGAATGAGTTTTGTTTCAAGCATAATGAGTGTCATTATTGTATAAATGCTATGATGAAATAATATTTTTTGAAGAATGTTCTAATGTTAGCTTGAAAGAAATCATTGAGAACCGTCATGAGTGAGTATATGTCAGTATAGTAAATATAAATCATCTTATAATGCTTTGTCTAGACTTTGTGAGATGGAAATTATAGGTGGCATGATGAAATGAGTGAGCTTTGAAGAATAAATTATGTGCTTAAAATATCTATGTAAGCAATTATTGGCCATTTTGGCCCACATACCAAGCTTCACCTAGACCTAGAGAGAAGCCTAGCAGGGTCTCAATTGAAGAAAGATTAAATGGATTAGAAGTAGGCTCAACATGGTAAATGAATGGCTCTAAGTAGGTCCTCATGAGGTTCAAAAACATTTAGAGGTATTAAAAAGGTATCACAAGCCTTAAAAATTAATCATAACCTTGAAGGAATGATCAAAAGATCAACTATACAAGTTTGAAGGACCAGATCATCACCAGGACATCATCCAAAAAGAATAGACTAGTTCACTTGTGTATTTAATAAATGCACTTGGAAAGCCTCACAAGCCAAAAGATTATAGTTCCATGGATTTATTTATGCCAAGATCATCCTCTAAACATTTCATTCCTACATGAGCTTTTTATCTTAAGATCTAAGCATTCAAAGTTGAACCTATAGAATGAAACATTCAGGTAAACATCAAATTTAAACTCATCAATTGGGTTAAAATTTTGATGATCACATGAACATAAATTATGGTCATACAAACATCAAATTATGAGCATGTGGATGTCAAAAATAAGACATGGAAAATAACTATTGGAGTTCAAAAATCCTAATACATTCATGTGGACATCAAATATGTTCACACAAATTTAAAATATGAGCATGCAAATGTCAAAGTTGGGTCTCATGAGTTAGCCTTTTGAGTTAAAATGGTGAGTCTAGGCAAATATAATGGTCCACATTTATTCATACATCTTGATCCAATGATGCAAGCATGAGTTAACATGTCAAAGGATATTCATGGTAGGAAATTGATGAACCATGTTTGTTCATGTCAAAGAGATAAATGGTGTGCAAGAGGTCAAAAAGGTCAAAATATGATAGTAAGTATCTAAAAAAACAATGAGATTAAAAATAGGTTAGAGCAATCTGATTGGTTCAAGTTGATTTTTGATGGCCAAAATTTAAACCTAAGAAGCTTTCCTATTGGAACTCAAAGAAGCAATTTTTTACCAAAGCATGGAGCTAAGTTTGAGTCTAGCTAAAGTTGAACCAAATCCAAATTTTCAAAGGATGCCACTAAGGTAGACATGTAGACTTCAACAACTTTATCACTAAATTTAGCCACATGAAAGTGACCCTTTTCTCTACTCTTGCATGCTTTGACAAACCAATAAAGAGAAGTTAACATCATGAAAAAACTATAACAAATTGATCTAATGGTTGTAAATACATTGGTGTTGAAACGTAGCTTAGAATAACTTGATCCCATTTTTTCAACCATAAAGAAGCATCAGTGAAGGAATAATGTAATGGTGTAATAAACAAAATTAACCTAGATCAATCAAGAAGCTTGAATGAGCATAAATATAGTGGCAATTATAACTATGGTTAAAATAAAGTTGTGTGCATTTTAATTAATTTTTTAAATTCTAGAATCCCTCTCTCTTTCTCCCTTTTCTACTATAAATATGTCCTTTGAGCTATTTTTGAACATCCCTGAGGCTGGTATGACTAGGCTCTGCTAGAAATTATAATTTGCAACTTTTAGATTAATGAATAAATCATTTTGTTATTGTTTATTAATCCATGATTAGTGTTTTGTATTTGTCTGATATGCAAAATTGGTTTTCATCTTCCCTTTGTAGGTCTAAGTTCAACGCAAGTGCTAATAAACTTTCCTTGTAGGTCATCTAGCATGTCTTGATGTTGATGTCTTAGGTATAGAGTAGATTGTTGACTGTAAGTTATTTTAATCAGGACTTACCTTCATTTCCCTCCATCTTAAGTCCATGAAATTTACCTGTAAGTGAAGTACTATTTTTTGGACACCATAGCAAACATTGTATTCGTTCTATTTTTAACCCATTAGAGTTTTAATGAATTGAATCCTGAGAGTGGATCTTTGAAAATTCGGTGCATTACCACATGCTATAATAGGTTTTACCTTATGCAATATCTTAAATTTTTTCATCCCAACTTATTTAAGTCTTAGAAAGAGGTCCAAACTATCATATTTGAGGCATTATCCTCATTAAAACCCCTAGAGGTCTTGTCTAGATATAGGCACTCCATAGCCTTAGATCATTCCCATGCTAGTCCAGGTATGAGTCAAACTTGAGTAATTTGACCTCTATTAGGTATTATCTAGATAGTTAATAGTTCTTGCATGCCTAGTGGGACCACCTATTTACATAATTTTGCATATTTGAGTATAGTGTTTTAGTTTATTTTCCTCATTTCTTAATTTTGAAGGTAAATAAAAGAAAACTAGTAATAGGTTGTGTATAAGAATACCTAGTAGAGTGCATGTGTGAATCCAGATGAAGGTGGGAAATCCTCTTTGGCTAGGAAATAATAACTTGTAAATCATAAGTGACACTTTAAATGGGGTTTTTAGATGGTTGGTTGAGTGGATTGCCTAGCGGGGGCTAGATCTAAGAAGCGTAATGCTTTTTAGGAGGTAATCAATCCACTTTTTATGGCAAGCAAGTCTAAAAGGATAAAAAATAAATGAAAATTGCATTCAATGATAGAAATTTAAATATATGTTAAGAAGAAAAGATAAATTTCTTACTAAGAAAAAATGATTAAATGTGATGATAAGGTGGTTAGGGTCTGGTTTAGAAAATCAAGGAAGGTTCTGTAGTCAGATGGAAACACAAGAAGTGGGGTTTTATTTGAGTCAAAGGATAGAAAATAGCTTGTTGGAAAATTATCCCATAGTGAACTATCAGTGGTTAGGGGAACCATCAGCAGTTAAGGTAAACCATCAACAGTTGGGAAACCATCAGTGGTTACCTATGTATTTATGGTGGTGGTCAGAATAAAAAGTATAGATTAGGTTTTTAGGCTGATAGAGGTTTGGTTATGAGATAGGAAGGTGGAAATAGGATATTGATAACTATGATGGATCAAAGAGATTAGGAATAGGATAGATTAAAGAAAATGATCATAGAATACGTAAAATTTGGTATGGAATCCCAGAGTGATTCAGCTAGAGTAACTGTACTTTGGGCCTTTAAATGCAATTCTGACAAAGCTTTGAGTCACCAATGATATTGCTTGATAAAAGGATGTTGGATACCTACAAGATACCTTTAATGCCAAGTGTTTCATCCTGGATCATCTTTCACTTCCTTCTCTTCTCTTTTATAAGAAGTTGTTAAATGAAATAGAGGAAGTTACTAATTTGAGGAAGGATAAAGCTACTTATTTTCATAGATTTAAAATATTTGTTTTAAAGGTAAGTTATCATTCCAAGAGTTGTTAATCTTGTATAAAGATCTATAAATACTCTAAAGTTTGAAAGCAAGTTTGAGGACCTAGCCATTGACCATTAGGCCAACCATTGATGATCATGAGGCTAGAAGAGAATTGGTCAAAAAAGGATAAATGATGCATTTGAGGGGGTGTGATAAGGTTAAGTTACAAATGGGTCTATTTGAAGATCTAAAGGTAATACAACATCAAAAACCATCGTGTGTTTTTTTTAGGTGTCTACATTTTTCCCCTTTTTGTTGTGTAGCTTTAAGCAAGCTATAAAACAAAAATAGGAGGCTAGTCAAGGTCTAGGTTTGGTTACCCTAGGTATGAGAGGAGGTATTCCCCATTAAATTGGGAGATGATTGAGGTTTAGATGAAATAGGGTTAGGGGTTGATAGATGATATATGGGAAGTCATAAGGTGGGTATACAAAAGGGTTTGAGATACAAACCTATGCACAAAAAGTGATGAAGAGAGATATCAAGATCATGCAATGACTAAAATTACCAGTGTTATAAAATAAGGTCAGGGTCTATAAAGACAAGATAGGGAATTGGTCTACATCATTAGTCATAATTGATCTGGTCATGCCTATCAAGCCATATAGATAGGGTTGAAGTGGGTCACAGGTATTTAGGTTAGCAAGTGCTCCTATGAATAACATAAGTGGTTAGGTAATGCATAAGATAGTGCAAATTTCAAATGGTCAATGTTGGTAAAACTAGTTGGAGCAGTCAAAGGACCATGCAGAGGCATCATAAAATATGTGAAGAGGTCTAGTCAAGATCAACCAACATCGAGGTGGACATGGCATAATAATTGGTGGGTTGGGGATTGGGTGAGGGGTGGTTGAGCTAACTCCAACTACACTAGGTGAGTGGACGTTGCCTACATAGTTTCATGGATGGAGTATCTAGAAGGAACTTTAGGCCAAATGTAGTTCTAGATAGGAGTTATTTGAGAAGGAAGGGTTATTATTGAAAAAAGTTTAGAAAAAGGTGAGGGATCCTAACCATTAATAGTTAGGGTGCCCCAAGGGTCAAAAATTAATGGTTTCCCTAACCATTGATGGTTAGGGTAAAACCCTAAAAAGCCATGTAGTAAAAACTAAAAACAAGAAATATTATTACTCATTATTGACCTTAGTGAATAGTGTCTAGTAATTGAGCAATTTGGACTATTGTGTCAAGTGTGGAGCTTGCTGAGGTGTAGAATGGTGATTGGGTTAGTGTGTGTATTTGAGTGTTTGACAGATGGAGGGAGGATGAAGATGTGACCAAGTAGCAGTTTGAGGTCTATGTCTATGCCACCAATCATAGAATAAGGTAGGTCTTGTTTTATAATTGGTAAAATAGGTGTAATAAAAATATAGAGAATGATTATTGGAAGGGGGAAGTAGTGTACTATTGGTTTGAAACCCATATGCCCAGGCTATTATATCCTAACCTAGGTTATGTAAAATGGTCAAAAATCTTGGTAAAAATGAAATTGTGGAATGAAGGTAAGTGAAAAGGGTTGAATAAGGTAATAATAAATGGAGTTTTTATGTTGTAGATTCAAATGGGGTTAGTTTTACGAAGGCCAAGTGGTAGGTTTTTACCATCAGTAATCACACACAGTGACTATTGGTGGTTCAACCCAACCATTAATGGTTGACCCCAAGGGTCAAAAAGGGGTCTAGAGACCATTGTTGGTTCTATGAACCATCGGTGGTTGGCAAAGATGGCCAACAGGTAAGTGACTATGAAAGTAAAAGGTGTGTAGGTGGGAAATGCATAATGTATAAAGGAGATTATAAATATAGGAAAGTATAAAGTAGATAAAAATACACAATAGTGTAGTATAGGAAAAGGTTGTAGATTAACATGGGTAAAAGTGTTTGAGATGTAAAACATATGCACAGATAAAGTTAAAGGGTGTTTATTGGGTAGTAGAGGTCAGGTAGAAGGGTGAACACTGATGTGATTGTTTTACATGCCCAAGAGTGGATTCAGATGAGGGATCGAGTCCCAAATATATTTGTTGAGGTTCAAAATAAGATGATAGATGCTAAGTGGAGGCAGATGGAGGATGTGGGCTTAGGGGCCATTAGGTATTACCAACACCTACCATGAGATGTAGTGATGATTATGACACTCATCAAGAGATGGGATCCTACCATAAACACATTCATATTTCCTACTGGGGAGATGTACATTCTACTAGAGTATGTCCATAGGATCACTCAACTTTTGATTTGGGGGGAGCTAATAAACCACATTAAGAGTGATGAGCAGGACTATTTCATGGATTGGATATATGGAGTAGATCAAGTCAAGGCTAGATACCATAATAGTGGAGTTTGTTATGGGCCATTATACTAGAGGGCCCCAAAGGATAGATGTCTTTTGATCATGATGATGAGGGTATATCTTTCTTCATAGTGATAGATTCAAGAATCATCTAGTTTCCATGTGTGTTGTTGGGAGTGCTGGCAGAGATGCTTCTAATGGGTATGATTTTTGGATGGGCCCCAATGTTGTTGGTGTAGATACATAGAGAGATTTGGAAATTCAAGATGTGGAAATGATATGGGATTAACATCATATTTATGATCTATTACTGGGCATATGATCACATATGGGTGTTGAGACCTCTTGGGCTTCCATGGGATTGACATGTACTAACTAACTATAGGGTTGGTTTCATGAGGTGGAAAGGTGATTATGCACTTACTAAAGCTGGTGGTGGATCTAGAGATATAAACTAGTTTTGAGATGCCCTAGAGGGTTTGGTGATAGTAATATTATATGGAGGACTTATGTGAGTTAACCCTTATGGGAAATTTATAGGTACCACATGCTATCATTACAGAGTTGGCAGTGGGTTTATGGGAGATGGGATGGAGAGACTGAGCACATCCTAGTAGATTAAGTCTAAAGGTAGTTCAACATGGTACAAGATACACCACTATATATACCTTGATACTAGAGAGAGGAGGTAGAGTACCTACTACTAGAGTTGCATCTACATGTGATTGTGTTATATTATGAGGAGCTTCCAATGAGAGCTCCTATAAATAATGTTAGGGTTATAGATGGATACATGGGATGGTACCAGGCTAGGTATGCAAATGCATATTTTATATGGGGAAATGGGAGCTAGTAGCCCATGGATGTTGATCCTACATAGGTATAAGGTGGAAAACTAGATGACTAGATAGCAATAGCCCTTGTAGTGGCACAAACCTGGGTGACAAGTTTATATGGATAGGTGGTTGCCTTATAAGCATAGATAGTCACTTTATAATGGTAGGTTACCAATTTGATAGGTGAGTATGATCAGGTGAGAGCCACTTTTAGGGTGGTCACATAGAAGATGGACTCTTCGAGACAAAGAAGTGGGGTGACCATAGTAAGAGGAGGACTAGCTGACTCAATTTTGAGGGCATAGTAACTGGCCACCATACAAGAGCTTAGATATTATAAGGCTACAACTAGCCTAGTTGGGGGTCCAATAGTAGCTATACCAGGTTAGTGGGCATCAACTGTAGTGCAGGTAGGTACATCAGGGTGTCCACCACTAGATAGTGGGGTAGGTGTAGTTGATTCTAGTTTTGGTACCATAGGGCCTTAAGATATGATATTTGTATGATGTAAATTTTGGTACATATTTTAAGATCATCCTATGTGCTGATGAGGCAAGATGTATTTATGAGAGAGACGCATATTATGATGATGTGTATGCTCATGTTGATCATGTGGATTAATATGCTAATGTTGTTTATGATTATACATACTATGATTATGATGATGTTTATGATTATTCTTGTGATTATGGTTATGAGGATTATGATGTGATGTTGATTTTGAAGATTAGAATCATGATTATTGTTTATGATTTTTTAGTTTAGGTATGATGAGGATGATGTCATTATTTTTATAATCATATTGATTGGGATGTTGATGTTGATTTATGATTATCATTATGTCATGAGTATTTTTTGTTATGATTATGTTTATGTTGATTAGCTAGTTGAGGTATGATGATGATAATGTGGTGACTGGACTGTTTTAATTTAAGTTAGTTTAAATAATGGATGTAATGATATGTTGGGTGATGCATTGATACAATGTTTTATTAGTATGATTTGATAGCATAGTGGATAGGTCTGACTTGATGTGATAATATTTTTGGGATTGGTATTGGTATGATGTTATTGTGTTGATGTGATTAGGATTATTTTGATGTGATTGTTTTAGGATCAAAAGGTACAAGATTGTTTTGTTCATGAGGATGTTTGACCATGTGGAAATAAAATAAATAAAGACACACATGTTCACATGGCTAAAGAAATGGATAAGGAAGAGGCATGTTTCTCTGATTATCAAGAACCTAACAATAAAAAACCATAGTGGGATCAACTTAGTGGACATAAGCTCATTGAGTGCTTCATAAAAGCATGATTTGATTGAGAACATGGGTGTTTTGATCACTCCATATCAATTAAGCTTGAAGTCCCTCAAGTTTAGGGAGGAGTGAATGTTAAGTGGTAACCTAATGTGGGTTAGCTTGCCCCTTCTATAGGTGAACAAAAAGCTATAATATATAAGTCCATACCTTATTATGTAGACTGATCAATGTAGGAAGTTTATCAATGCCATGTATAGGAGCTGATTGTGGTTTTATTGGGATTTTCATAGAGATTTGTTTATTGATTTTTCCATTTTAGTAAGTTTTTAAATTTGATCAATGTAGGAAGCTTAGAATGATTATTGCTTATCCATACTTAAAGGGAGTGGTCTAAGATTTAATTTTTATAGTTGTCTTTCAAGGGAGCAATCTATTTTTAAGCATCTTGAATTATTAGCCAGCTATCCTTCAAGGGAGTAGTCTACAATACTATGATTTTGAATGTGAATTTAGACATGGAAAAGTATGTGTAGGCTTAAAGCTCCACCCATATGGAGGCAAAACTTTAACACAAAAGGTTATTTGGTAAATGAAAGGGATGGGTTGAGAAACAACTAATCATGGGATTCCATCTATGGAGAGACAAAAAGTATCCATGAGAAACATGTTATGGGTAGAGCCAGGGTACCCATACTTAGGATTGAGTTTTATCTATGATAGATGAATCACATGATTCTAAGTTGTAGTCAATTGTTCTCAAAGGATAAAGGAAATGTAGGTAAGAGGGGGAAAAAGGTTTTGTGAACCAAAGGATGATCTTAAGTTAGACATAGAAGTAAGTTCAATCCTATTTCAATAATAGAAAGGATGCAGATGTGAAGCATTGATAGGCTTGAGTTCTAGTTTTCCTTCGAGAGAGGATAAATGGTGAACACTAGATCCATACTTATGGGTTATAATGTAGGGTCCTAACTAATTAAAATTAAACTTTCTTATTTTGGCCTTCTCTATGTTAGTGAAATGTTGATTTTCTTTGAGGATGAGGTCTTCGATGTTAAATTCACCTTTTCAAAAAAAAATTATATGTGTGCTTGTTTCAATCTTCATAGACATAAAGATGATTGAGTGCAGCAAGGTGATGCTCATAAAGGATCTCTAGGTGCATGAGGCATTCTTGATGATATTCACTTTTAGAGAAGATTTCATGCAAGGATATGTGAAGTGATGGAATTTATATTTCAAGAGGCAAGACTACCTCAACTCCAAAGATGAGAGAGAAAGGTGATGTACTTATAGCAGTTTGAATACTAGTGTGATAGGTCGATAAAGTAAATGGAATATGGAAGTGCCAATCCCAACCAAAAACACTAACCACTTTTGTGAGCATTTTGATGAGGGTTTTTTATAATTTTATACCTATCCATTGGATTATGAATTATAAGGTGAAAATAAGTTTAAATTGATGCTAAAAGCATCATAAAGCTTTTGAACTTTCTTATTTTTAAAGGACTTTCCATTAGCAGTGATGATTTTATGAGGAACACCAAAGTGGCAGATGATGTGGTGATTGATGATGTGGTGATTAATGAAGTCAATAATCATTTTAGCTTTGTTTGATATAAGTAGGATGGATTTCACCCACTTGGTGAAATATTCCATGCCAGTGATGATATATTGATGTCATTACGAAGAATGAGAGTTGATTTCCCCAATAAGGTCAAAGCCCCATTGTGAGAAGGGCCAATAATCTTGAGATACCTAAAGACCATGGGGAGGTGTGTGATGAAGGTTAGTATGCTATTGACACTTGACACACTACTTAACATAGTCACAACAATCTTGATTAAGTGTTGGCCAATAGTAGCTTAAGTGAAGGATACATTTAGTGATAGCTAAGCCACTAAAGTGTCCCCTATAGATTCCATCATAAACTTGTTTGATGGCATGAGAAGCCTCATAACCATTGAGACAATTGATAAGGATGCCATAAAAACCCCATTTGTAAAGGATTCCTCCTATAATGGTGTAATGAGAGGTACCCTAGGTAAAATCTCTATGGACATTATTTAAAAGATCAGAAGGGAGAATGCCAAGGTTAAGGTAATTGAAAGTTTGATCATACCAAGTGTCAAAAGATGATGTTTCCACTCTAAAAATGGTAGTAATATCAAATCTAATATAATATGGTGTGATGAAATGGTGGATGGTGACAAATAGTTTCGACTTGGTAGGTTGAGATGAAATTTGGGACGCAAGGGATGCCATTATGTCTATAAAATTTTTGGTTGATCAAGGGATAGATTGGATAATTATGCTATTGACACTTGAAACACTTCTTAACATAGTCACAAAAATCTTGATTAAGTGTTGGCCAATAGTAGCCTAAGTGAAGGATACATTTGGTGATAGCTAGGCCACTAAAGTGTCCCATATAGATTCCATCATGAACTTTTTGATGGCATGATAAGCCTCATAACCATGGATACAATAGATAAGGATGCCATAAAAACCCCATTTATAAAGGATTCCTCCTAGAATGGTGTAATGAGAGGTACCCTAGGTAAAATATCTATGGGAATTATTTAAAAGATCAGAAGGGAGAATGCAAAGGTTAAGGTAATTGAAAGTTTGATCATACCAAGTGTCAAAAGATGATGTTTCCACTCTAAAAATGTTAGTAAGATCAAAGATAATATAATATGGTGTGATGAAATGGTAGATGGTAACAAATAGTTTTGACTTGGTAGGTTGAGATGAAATTTAGGACACAAGGGATGCCATTGTGTCTACAAATTTTTTGGTTGATCAAGGGATAGATTAGATAATATAATGATCAAACGATGCCAAAATCACATCTATGAGTTGTTTATACTTCAAGAGGACATCATTTTTGCATTGATAATATCTATTGACATAGTTGATGACCAATTAGGAGTCTCCAAAGATATTAATTATTTTGATTCCCAAGGCTAGGGTAGTTTGAAGACCTATGACTAAGGCTTCATATTCAACTACATTATTGGTAAAATAAAATTCAAGATTAAAGGAAAGATGGAGTGGTTTTCCATTAAGGGGAATGAGGATTATTCTATCACCCCCACTATTTTGGCACTTTGAGCCATCAAAAAACATGGTCATCTGATGGTGGGCTTCCTCTTGGGAAAGAGTTGTAATAGACTCATCAAGAAAGGTAAGATGTATTAGTTGATTATTGGTTAGAGGGGCCTCAACTAATTTTTCAATAATTAATTTTCCTTTAATGGACATTTGTGGTAAGAACTCAAGATTGAACTCAGGTAAAAGCATGAGCCACTTAGCCATACATTGGTTTTGATATGGCTTAAAGTGCATATACTTAAGGGGGTCAGTGTTAGTGATGACATAGGTTTTGTGATTAAGAAAATAATGACAGAGGTGATGAAGACTAAAGAAAGGAAAAAAAAATTATGATGGGTATAACAAGTTTCATATTTAATTAGGGTATGGTTGATGTAATAGATAGCTTGTTCTTTGTCCTGTTCATCACGATATGTGAGCATTCCACTAATGGAATGGTCTGTGGTAGAGATATATAGGTAAAATGGTTGACCATATTTAGGAGGTGTGAGGATAGGTGGAGATAGAAGGTACTTTTTTATCAATTCAAAGGTTTGTTGGAATTATTTGGTCCACCTAAAAGAGACATCCTTCTTTAAGAGGTGGTAGAAGGGTTGGCATTTGTCTAATAGTTAGGAGATGAATCATCAAATAGATTAAATTTTGCCTTATAAGATATGAAGTTGGGTAAGGTTGGGCATCTCTAAAATAGATTTGACCTTGGTGGGGTTTATTTTAATTCCATAAAGAGAGACAATGAAGCCAAGGAGTTTTCCTGATAGGACTCCAAAGATATATTTCTTTGGATTGAGCCAGACATGATAGTGAATTAGTCATTCAAATATGACATCAAGAATAGTTAAGTGATCCTAGTGATGATTAGATTTCATGAGTAGATAATCTACATAATCTTATATAATTTTATGGATGAGGTCATGAAAGATATATGTCATGGCCCTCTGATAAGTTTCCCCTATATTTTTTAGTCCAAAGGGCATAAAATAATAGCATAAAGTTCCCCATGGGGTGATAAAAGAATTTTTATGTTGATCTTTAGGGGTAATCAAGATCTAATTATATCTTGAGAAACCATACATGAGAGATAAAATTTTATGGATAGTTATGAGATCAATAAGACGGTCGATATTAAGTAGAGGAAAGTCATCTTTAGGGAAATCAAGATTGAGGTCATGAAACTCAATGTAGAGGTAAAGGCCCCCTGTGGATTTGGTGATGGGAAAAATATTAAAATCCCATTATGGATATTTAATGGGTTGGATTAAGTTAATATATAAAAGGCATTGAATTTATTCTTTGATGAGAAGAGTTATATGAGGATACATACATTGAAGTTTTTTCTAAGCTAGTTTAACCTCAAGATGGGTGATGATGTTACGGAAAGCAATATAAGGATTAATTCTAGGCACGTCTTGATAGGACCAATAAAATGCTATGCTAGGATAATGAAGGAAATAAGGGTAGTCTTATTAATTTTCAAGGGTTAAATATTGGTCAATTTGTATGATGCAAGGGTCCTCCCAATTTCCATGTTTATATCAATGGTTGATTCATTTAACATTGTTTAGTTATTAGGAGGGAGAGATTTATGAATAGAGGGATCCCCTACATCAAGGTAGGTGAGAATAGAATTATCATCTTGACATTGGATGGTGTTGATGGTGGGAAAGTTGCATTCGATCATTTCTAGATGAATGAGAGGAAGGGTTTTAGTTTAGCCATCCTAGCTATAGGTCAGGGGGCCTAAACTAATAGTGTTGATACAAAAAAAAGTTAGCTAAGATGATCTTAGAGTCCTCAGATTGGGAAGATGGGGTTGGTGAGGATGCAATTTATTTGATAATGGTAACAATGGGTTTTGGTGGTATGGGCTCTTTTGTTGGTTTGAACCCAAGACCAAAGAACTCATGAGGTTTCCAGGTTTTAATAAAGGGTAACTCATGAGGTCCCTGTTCATAGAGGCCAAGGCCAAATCCATTTTAAGTGCATCAATAAAGGTAGGCTTTGTTAAAGGATGTGTTTCTTAGTTAAGAAAAGTTGGAAGTGAAGGTTTGGACACATGGAGTGGTGGTGGGAGCTAGGAGTGGTTGATCAAGTCCCCCATACATGAAATTCATTCAATTGTTTGTAAGCCCAAAGGGGACAATTGTGCCAATGTTGGGATCATAACAAGGGTCATTTTGAATATTCCCATATTCATGTGGAGTAAGGAAGGCATCTAACGTGAGAAGTTGATATTCCCCTAGCGAGATTTGATGAAATGTTGATTGTAGGGGGTCTTCTACCAAAATTTATGATGAAGGAATAGATGAGCTAGTTGATACTTCATCATTATGAAGAGGGAAAATGTTACCAATTGTGGGAAATGAGGTGGTTTGATTAGAAACTAGTTATGAGGTGGATGAAGGAGGAATAAGAACATCATTACGCTAATAGGTTATATTACATGAGGCAAAGGGACTAAGATCAATTTTGATTGTAATAATTTATCCCTCATGCTCAAATTTGACACATCAGTGTAAAGTGGAAGGGATACAACCCATTTCATGGATATAAGGTAATTATAGTAACACATTATATTTAAACTCATCCTCAATAATGTAAAATAATTTGAGGATGGTTTGGGGTCCCAAACGGATGTGGAGCACCACAGTCCCTAAGCTAGTTACCAAGGTATCATTAAAAGAATGAAAAACCATTATACTCTCAGACATGGTGTTTGTGGGGAGTTAAATTTTGTCATATGCATGGGGGGATATGATGTTAATACTAGCTCCTCCATCAATCATTACCCTTTTAACATGCATTTGATTGATGTATATTGTGACAAAGAGTAGGGGATCAGGATCTTTAGCATGAAAAGGTAGGATTTCCAAATTCTAAAAGGTGACAAGGGTAGCTTGGAAGAGGGCCCCAAAAAATGTTCCAAGAGGCTTTGGATCATTGGGTTAAACCTCTATATAATGTATATCTTCCAATAATACTTGACAATGTTGAGGTGAAGTGTTGATTAGATCATAAAGACTCATTTTCACCAATATCTAGTGAAGTTGTTTCAGCATGAGGCATTGGATAAAAGGAGTAGGGTTGGGATGTGGAGATCCCAAAATGGTGACTTTAAGTTTTGAAGGTTGTGAGGATAGATATGGAGATGCTTGGGTTTACTTGGCAGGTTGGTAGGTTGAAGGGTAAGTCCAAGGGCTGGTTACATTGGTTTTCTCCTTATATTTATGTTGGGCTCAAGAATGGGTAACCATATGAATGGTGTGGATAAGGGGAATTGATATTTTCTTCAATTCATCCTCTTTTCTATGAGGTGAGGGTGAATTATTAGGTGATTATTGCATGGGTTGGTTAATTAATGGAGTAGATGATGGGCTCAATGGTGGTTCCTCCAATATATCATCTACATTCAAAAGGCTATGAACAAGTGTTTGGAGAGATTTTTAGTTCTCTATATCATTGTTAAGAACCCATGGAAGCACCATTGATTACCATGCACAAGCAACTTAAATATGTGAAATTAACCAGAAGTAACAAGTAACTAGAAATCAGAAACAACATAGAATATGAGAGACAATACCCAATTGTATTAATACTCATCCAGAAAAGAAAACAATAAAGAAGATGCCACTTATTCTTCACACCTCTCAGAGGCTTCCCACACCTCAAGTGTATAGTAATTCTTTCCTCAAATCTCTCTCTCTCTTACGGTCCCAACACACAACTCAAACACAGAGTTGGTGTTCACCTCCAACCAGTCAGTATCCACTACTGCCAGTACACAAGTGCTCCACGCACTCCACAAGTGCTCCATGCACTCCAAGTACACAATCATACTTCAAGTAGATCTCTCATGAACTTTTAACAACCTGCAACTCAACTAATCTTACTTTGGAAGGAACTACCTTGCCTTCCTCTTTGCTCTGCAACTGAGTACACACCGTACTCCAAGTAGATCCCACCTGATCTTGCTCCCTGTTGTGTTGTTGTCCCATTGATTCTGCTGCCACCTACAGATCAACTTGGTTCTGCACACCTACAAATCTTAGACCTCGCACACACATACACCTATAGATCAATGATCTTACTTATCATGCAGATCTCCAAATGTGGTCTTGTACACCTTCTGACCAAGATCTTACATACATGAATAACCCTTCTGATTCTCCAAACCAACACCCACACTTGGCACTGTGGCACTAAAAGGAACACACCTTTCTCTCTTCACACACAGAAGGAGCTAATATTTTCTCTCTTACTCTCTAGCACACTTTATAATATAGCCCATGCGTCTCTTATATAGATCTCATGCAAACAATAATTAGACATCTAATTACAATAATTAGATCCACAGCTTCAAGTCTATAATTGGCCTTTGACATGCAAACAACTGGTTCATTAACTAACTATTCATGTAACTGACAGTTCCAGAACTGCATAGGTGACTGATGTCGGTCCCTGTCTACCTGGAGGTGAATGACGCCAGATGATCCCTAAGTGACGTCGGTTGCTCTTCTCACTGTATATGACCGACATCGGCTAATCAAACCGATGTTGGTTGCTCTATAACTTATCAACCTCTTAGCAACCTCCTCCATGTCTACATCAGTGAAACTTTTAGCTCCACAACCTAACAATCTCCCACTTGGAGATAAATAGCTGCACTGTACCTATACCTGTACCCCATCTAATCTATTTCCTAGCTTGTATCCCTCTTCAAGCTCAACCTTGAAGACCAACCACCACACAACCTGTGATGCACCTCCAGTCATCCAAGTAACCTACCACATCTGAACCTATAAACCCATGTAGTGAAGTCCTAACCTTACATAGCATGTATACCTGCTGCTGTCCCTCTCAAATACCTAAGAACCCACTTTCCTGAATTAGCTCCTAACTCTCTGACAGCTCCCACTACTGGAGAAAACTCGGGTCTATACCAAACCTCATGTGATTTTAGACACTAAACTATCCATCCCTTGGTGTGCTCTAGTTTTGCATCCTGTGTATTGAACCTCACCAACACCTAATTCACATCAGCTCCCACTAGAGACAAAATCAACCTGTGATCTTCCATGTCTCTCATGCCAAAGAATTTTGCTGCTCCCAAATCCTTCATGGCAAATCACTGAACTAACCTTACCCTTAGCTCAGCAAAACCCTATATGTGCAAACCTACTAGCTAGCATACCATCCACATACAATAATAGGATAATGTAGCTATCATCATCTACCTGATAAGACAAACACAATGGTTACACTGACATTGACTAAAGCCTTGCTTTGTCATCCATCTATCAAAACATGTACCACTATTCTGCAGCTTTCTCAAGACCATATGACTTGGCCTTCCATCTCATGTGTCCATTCTCTTTATTCTTTAACTAAGGTATCCATTCATCTTTCAATGCTTTTTTCCAGCTAGCAACCCTACCAAATCTCTTATTTGGTTCTGCATCCTGTTCATGCCATGCTCCCACTATTTTCTGGATCCTTTCTACTCTACAATCAGTAACTAGTATAAAGAAGAGGAACAATGAATTTGAGGATTATTTACCCTTTCAATCCTCTATATGTTCATTTGAGACTCCTTAACAACTTGTTATCCACCCAAAATCTATCTCAGTGATCGACCTCAGTCACCACACAGTCTGCATCTAACCAACATCGATTCCATGTGACTATCCAGGTCGTCGATGTTAGTTATCCTGCCGACATCGATCTCCACCTGCTCGACACCACCAACTTCTCTAGTCTATACATGACCGACGTCAGTACCTATCTGTTTGACATCGGTTCCCTTTGATTGATGCCGGTACTTGTGTATACCTGTGAGTGATGACTTTTTACCTATGAGTTCCTTTAAATCAATCCCATGTCCAAACTGCCCTACTCAGAAGTATCCAGCCCCATCCACTGGTCTCTATCCATCATCTCCTCCAAGAACACCAAGGCTTTCAAGTTCTTAAGTTTATCAAATACATCAGTCTTCCTTTTCCTGAAATAAACACAATCTTTTCTTGTAGCATCCCACTGCTCACAGAAATCTCGGTCTATGCTCTTCGAAGCTGATCTCTTACCATCTATCTTAAGAATATCCATTCCCTTCTCATTTATGTGACCAAGCCTACAAAGCCACACCTGTGCAATAGAAGTGGAATCAGTAATACAAACAAGTAGATAGAGAGTACCTACTTTCTTATCACATGCTAATTTAAGTGTGTCCTTAATAACATCCCAAGAATCTACTGTGAGAGTTTTTGTGCATCTCTCATCACCCAACTTTTCTGAAGCAATTAGCCGCATCTTCAAGACTGGGACCTGCATGACCTCCTTCAACACCCATGTGTTGGCCACCTACAATTTTAGCTTCACTTCCCCTTTGCCAACAATCTGACAAGGCTCACCAACCCCTCTACTTGTGGCTGCATGGAAAGAGGCAACAGAATCTATAAAACAAGATTCTAATTTATCCAAGGAACATCCCAGAACATCCTATGCAACAGCACGTGCAACATCTGTATCTTTAGTTCCTTCATGTTGATCTGTTACCAACCAACAATATTTCTTTACTTGCTCTTTCTTTCCATAAGACCGTAATTAACCATTCATGTTTTTCAATTCCTCCATTCTTAGTGTACTTTCTTCTGTCGTTGCTATACTCCCACTCAATCAAAAACCCCTGAGAGTAACCTATAACCAAACACAAACCTACTCCCTGTAACCTTAGCTCTGATACCAAATGTTAGGAACCCATGGAAGCACCATTGATTACCATGCACAAGCGACTTAAATATGCAGAATTAACTAGAAGTAACAAGTAACTAGAAATCAAAAACAACACAGAATATGAGAGACAATACCTAATTGTATTAATACTCATCCAAAAAAGAATATAATAAAGAAGATGTCACTTCTTCTTCACACCTCTCAGAGGCTTCCCACACCTCAAGTGTATAGTAATTTTTTCCTCAAAGCTCTCTCTCTTACGGTCCCAACACACAACTCAAACACAGAGTTGGTGTTCACCTCCAACCAGTCATTATCCACTATTGTCAGTACACAAGTGCTCCATGCACTCCACAAGTGCTCCATGCACTCCAAGTACACAATCATACTTCAAGTAGATCTCCCATGAACTTGCAACAACCTGTAACTCAACTGATCTTACTTTGGAAAGAATTACCTTGCCTTCCTCTTTGCTCTCCAACTGAGTACACATCATACTCCAAGTAGATCCCACCTGATCTTGCTCCCTGTTGTGTTGTTGTCACCTTGATTTTGCTACCACCTGCAGATCAACTTGGTTTTGCACACCTACAAACCTTAGACTTCACACACACATACACCTGCAGATCAATGATCTTACTTACCATGCAGATCTCCAAATGTGGTCTTGCACACCTACTGACCAAGATCCTACATACATGAAGAACCCTTCTGATTCTCCAAACCAGCACCCACACTTGGCACTATGGCATTAGGAGGAACACACCTTGCTCTCTTCACACATAGAAGGAGCTAATATTTACTCTCTTACTCTCTAGCACACTTTACAATATAGCGCATGAGTCTCTTATATATATCTCATGCAAACAATAATTAGACATCTAATTACAATAATTAGATCCACAGCTTCAAGTCTATAATTGGCTTTTGACATGTAAATAACTGATTATTTAACTAACTATTCATGCAATCAACAGTTCCAGAACCACATAGGCAACCAACATCGGTCCCTGTCTGCTTGGAGGTGATCGACACTGGCCGATCCCTAACTGATGTCAGTTGCTCTTCTCACTATATATGACTGACATTGGCTGATCAGACCGACGTTGGTTGTTCTGCAACTCAACAACCTCTCAGTAACCTCCTCCATGTCTGCATTAGTGAAGATTTTAGCTCCATAACCTAACAATCATGTCTAAAAGTCCTATGGTAAAGATATATTAAATTATCATTGAACCAGGTTGGTTTAGGATGGGTAGGATCAAAAGTTTTAATTGGAGGCAAGCTAATGGAAGAAGTTTGCAACAACCTTTACAAAATAGTTTTGTAGGACTCCAAAAAGGTATTGTAGGTAAGGGGTTTTGGATTTAAGGGGTGATAACTTTATTGGGCCTAGGATAATTTATGGACATAGTAGTTAGAGGAATGATCTTGGTTGCGGGTTTTGATTGGGTTTGTTTGGATATGATCAGCTTGGGGGTTGGAAACTTGGATGTAAAATTTTTTGATGATGAAGGTTTGGTTATAGGTGGGAATGTAGATGGGGATAGGTTGGTTAGTAATGATGAAGAAATAGAGGGTTTGGTAGTCATAGTTAAATAAAAAGGATATGGTTTATTAGAATAAGAATAAGTAATGAGAATGGTAGAAGGATAGGGTCCTCAAATGGAAGGTAGGATGGAAGGAGGTGGTATGGGTCTATTTTATGGTGGAGATTTGCATAGTCCTTCCTTATTAAAAGAATTAATTGGATTTTATGTTGGTGGGTTTGATGGAGTTAAGTCCAATATAAAAGGAGGAGTGTGACTAGGTGTGGGAAGAATCCCTAGGTTCTTGATTGGTTTGGTGAAAGCAGCATAAGGTGTCTTGGCTATTTTAGATGGAGGTGGTTGAGATGGTTTATTTATGACTTTAGAGGAGGTATTTGGTGGGGCATTAATAATGGGTTTAAGTGTGGGATCCAATGAAGTTGAGGAGTCAGATTTGATTTGATAAGGAAAGCCAAGTCTATGCTAAAAGGTGGCTATATCAAAGTTAGGTTAGGACGTAAACTCTAAACTTTGTACTAACCTAGAGAAGGGCTTATAAATAGGTGTAATTATTTGATCATTGGTTTCAAATATTAATCCCTTGGGTAGATAATAAGGAATGGTTTTAGTATTGGTATATTTGGTGGAAGGTATGGTTTTGGTTTTGGCATTGGTGAGAGGCTCCAAAGGTGGTGATTGGGTGGATGAGATAATGATTTCTTGGGGAATGTCTTCCTAAGAAGGCATATATGGTTATACAATTGGAGAGGTAGGTATGGTTTCTTTTTTTTTTTGGGTTATCTAAAGAAGTAGGTAATTCTACCACTTAGATTGGAGGGGTGGAGGAAGTAGTTGAAGGAATAGTTATCTCCTTGGGTGTTTCCACCAAAGGAGGGATAGATAAGGTTATGGCTACATCAAGTGGAGTGAGAGAGGTAGTTGATTCCTCCATTTTAGTGATAGAGGTAATTATCTCCTCAAAAATGGGCACATTACTGATAACATTCATCATATGTGCCTCATGGGAGTTAGATGATTTGGGTTTACTGTCATGATGTTGGGTGGAAGGAGCATGGTTTGGAAAAGGCTTACAAAAAATGTCAAGAGATTGATTAGGAGGTGCATTGGGGTTATCAAATTTGATATCTCCACTACAAATTAGGCCTTATACAAGACTTTTAAAGGAATTACTTCTATTAATATCATGTCCAACAGTTTGATGAAAGGCACAATGGTCATTTTCATTATACCACCCAAGTATGGGGTGAGAAGAATAAAATTGTTGGGGTGGTTTAATTGGTGGAATTTGGATAAGGTTAGATTTGAGTATCTTATCCAAAAAAAATGCATATGAATCCCCAATGGGATTATATTTTCATGGAGGGGATCAATTTTGAGTTTGATTTTCTAGATAAGAAGATTTGGAAGAATTATTTTGATGTGATTGGTTAACAGTTAAAGGTGGGGAAATTTTTACAACTACCACATTTGTGGATGTTTTTGATTTGGTATTATATTGGTTGGTGGTTTTGGTAGAGGGAGGGTCATTGGGTTTTAAATTAGAATTTTTATTCTGAAATTTCAATTTTCCTTCATCAATGCAATGGTTTTCAAGTTTTCATGCCATGGTGAATGCCTCATCAAATGTTTCAAAAGTTTGAACTTGAAGAGTAGGTGAAATATGCTTATCAAAACCTATAGATAAAACTTTAATTAATTTGGGTTAGGGGAGGGTGAAAGAGATTTGGTTGATGAGGCCTCTCCATCTAGCCACAAAATCAATAATTGACTCATCATCAAATTCTTTGATAGAATAGAGGTTAGTTATGGAAACCATTTTAGTTAGGTTTACTGAAAAATGTTCTAAAATGATTTGGGCTAGTTGGGAGAAGGATAAGATTGAATATGTAGGGAGAGAGATATACCAGTTAAGGGTAGGTCCTAATAAAGACATTGGGAAGGTCTATAGGAGGAGAGAATCATCATATGTGATCAAGTAACAAGAGTGATGGAATACTCTCAAATGTTATTGGGGATTCTCCTTGCCTTGGAATTTGGAAAATTTAGGCAATTTCCATTGAGGATAAGAGTGGATGGGAATAGACGGATGGATAGGTTCATTGAAAATTTGGTCATAGGGAAAAAATTTATGAGATCTGAAAATAGATGATTCCAAGTTAGTCATTTTTTCCATTAGCATCTTAATTAAATATGGCTAAGGTTAGGTAGATGCATAATTGAGGAGTTCATTATGTTGGGGTTGAGTGGCAACTATATAAGGATAGGTGGTAGAAGGAATTGAAGAGGCCACATATTGGTGATTGGTGATGAGAGGTTGAGATGGTGCCACATAAGAGTTAATTGGCACAAATGGTTGGGTAGAGGGAGGTATGTACCCATATTGATAGGTTGTGATAGTTAATTATTGGGGGATGGATTTGTGTTGACTCAAAGGTATGGTTAAGGTGATAGGTGAAGGTAAGGTAGGTTGAGGTTGGGTAGTGACTCTAGTTCTAATAGGTGGAAGTGTTTGAGGTAAGAAAGCACTAGATTCTAAAATGGGGTAGAATTTGTTGGATTGGTTGAGTTAAATGGAAGGGAAGAAGTAGGGGTAGAAGATAACCCCATGGTAGGGAGAGTATAGTTAATTAGAGGTAGAGTTGAACCTACACATGAAGTGTGGGGTGTGGTAGGAGGTGGTTGGTTAGAGGTTGGAATATTAGACTAGGTTTGGGTAGTGGTAGTAGATGGGATTTTAGAAGAATAAGAGGCTTGAATTAGTGAGGGTTGGGTCAAGGTAACCCCCACCATAATATGGGGAGGCATACCTTAAGGAAAATCCATTGGAGAGACCAAAGCAACAGAGGCACAGTTGGGTAAGCTATTAAGATAATGTTAAAGGGCAATCAAATTTCTATCAAGGAAGGTAGTAAAGTCTACATGACCCTTAGAAACAACTAAAATCTAAGTAGAAGGGCAAGAAGAATGAGGGGAACCCTCGACATCAAAAGTATACTCTATGGAGGAAGTAGAGGATGGTGGTGGTTGGCTGTTTTGATTTCTTAGTTGTTGTCTAGTAAAGACCATATGAGAAATATTATGATGAAACTCACACCTCAAACAAAGAGCAACCAAAAATAATTCAAATAAATCAATGCATACACTAAAAGTGTGTTTATCTTAGGATTCCTTTTAAATCACTTTTGGCTTATGCCTTAAAGAGTGTGAAGAGGGAGTTTGGCTTATAGATCAGGTACTTAAGAGGCAATCTATGATTGGTTTTAGGTTGTTCTAGTGCTCAAGAGAGAAAATCTATATTAAAATGTGATACGTGGCTTGATATTGGGGCCTACCCCCTCACTTCACAATCCTAAAATGATAAGATTTTTAGATGCTTAGCTAAAATATACTGAGTTTAGATTTTATACTCAACCAAAGAGTTGAGTTAGTTCTCCCCTTGGTGGTGAAATCCAAGTACGATAGCCAGGAAGGGGTAAGGTTATTGTTAGGTGATGAAATCCGTGTTGGGCCTTGTCTCAGGTATGTTTAGATGCATTTTTTATGAAATTGATTTAGTTTATGTAACATAAGTTCACTATGATTCAATTATAATGCCTTTAATTAAGTTAAGTGAGCTAAAACAAGCAAGTAGTTGATGTATGTAGATGGTTTATTTTAAATCTAAAAAATAAATTTTTAGATTTCATTCGATGAGCAAACAATAAAGGGATAAAAGGGAACTAGGGTCTCATCAGGCTTGTCAAAATGTTTTAGTTTATTTTTCTCATTTCTTAAATTTTAAAGTAAATAAAAGAAAGCTAGTAATAGGGTGTGTAGAAGAATACCTAGTACAGTATACACTTGAATCTAGATGAAGGTGAGAACTCCTCTTTGGCTAGGAAGGAATAACCTTGAAATCACAAGGGACACTTGAAATAGAGTTGTTATATGGTTGGTTGAGTGAATTACCTAGCGAGGGCTATATCTAAGAAGCATAATGATTTCTAGGAGGTTGTCAATCCACTTTTTATGACAATCAAGTCTAAAAGGATAAAAAAGAAATGAAATGCACATTCAATGATATAAATGTAAATATATGCCAGGAAGAAAAGATAAATTGCTTACTAATATAAAATGATTAAATGTTATGTTAAGGTGGTCAAGGTCTGGTCCAAAAAATCAAGGAAGGTTTTGTGGTCAAAGGGAAACACAAAAAGTAGGGCTTTATCTGAGGCAAAAGGGAAAAAAATAGATTTTTGAAAAATTATGCCATAGTGAATTGTTGGTGGTTAGGGGAACCATTAGTAGTTAAGGCAAACCATTGGTGGTTGTGAAACTATCAATAGTTAAGTTAAACCATCAGTGGTTGGGAAACCATCAGTGGTTACTTATGTAATTCTAGTGGTGGTCAGCATAGAAAGTATAGAGTGGGTTTTTAGGCTGCTAGAGGTTTGGTTATGAGATAAGAAGGTGGAAATAAGATACTGATAACTCTGATGGATTAGAGAAATTAGGTATAGGATAGATTAAATCAAATGAGCATAGAATACCAAAAATTGGGTGAGTGAATCCTAGATTGATTTGGCTAGAGTAATAATACTTTAGGCCTTCAAATCTAATTCTAATATATCTTCAAGTCGCTAATGATATTTCTTGCTAAAATTATGTTAGATACTTGCAAGATACCTTGAATGCCAAGTGCTTCATTCTGGATCCTCTTTCACTTCCTTCTCTTCTCTTGTATAATAAGAAGTTGCTAAATGAAATAGAAGAAGTTACTAATTTGAAGGAGGATAAAGTTTCCTATTTTCATAGCTTCAAAAGCTTTGTTTTAAAGGTAAGTTTCCATTTTTGGAGTTACTAATGTCGTACAAAGAGCTAGCAATCCTTTAAAGTTTAAAAGTAAGTTTAGGGACCTAATCATTGATGGTTAGGCCAAACATCAAAGGTTAGCCTAACCATCAATATCATGAAGCTAGAAAATAATTGGTAAAAAAAGGGTAAATGATGTGTTTGAGGGGGTATTATAAGGTCAAGTTTTAAATGGATCTAGTTAATTTTTTAATTTAATGCGACATCAAAAACTATCATGTGCAGTTTTTAGGTGTCTACATATAGTAGAAAATTTTAGAGTTTCATTTCCATATTTGCATATTTTTCATGCTCCCAAGATTTGTCACAATATTATATGCAAAATATAAAGAGATAGATTTCTTTGAGCTATCTTTCTAATCAATAAATAATAAAAAAACCTCTCAATCAAATCCTACACCTACACCTCATGTTCCCCCTATTGTTACAAAAAATCCTCCTATTCAATCCAATATTGTTTAGGTAAACCTTATCATTAATCCCATACCTCATATGTTTATTCCTAGAAGGCAAGCCTTTTTTTCCATTCAATGGTGGTGGTCCACTGAATCTTACTCAATGGGATGATATTCTTATCTTAGCTTTGAAGGCCCTTCCTTATTTTACAACAAGAAATCTAATTACTCCTATAGAATATATTACATTTATTACTAACCTTTGTTTAGTGCATCATGTGACTCAATAAAATGTAGCAATAATGTTGTTATCAACTTATTTCAAAAGGAAATCACTTAAATGTTGCATAGGATTGGATCTTGCATTAATCAATCATTGGGATGAATTTGGAGAGGTCCTATGCAATCACTTTGATTATAAAAGTGACCACCTTTCTCTTGTGGATTAGCTTACAATAATCAATAGATTCAATCATGATTTTATGGTGGATTTCAATTAGAGGTTCTAGAAGACTTGGGATAGAATTCCTATAGTGATCAAGCCTACACCCAACTATTTTTTTTGTACTATTTGAAGGATCTCAATTTAGATGTAGCTGTGATGATTCAATCCATGGGAGGGAACACTCTACCTATGTTAGAGGTATAATCACTGAGGGGGGATGAATCAGTGAGCCTAGATAAATCAATTTCAATTCCAATCTTTTCAAACTATTAGATAATCAAAATATATCAACTTGATCAAGTAACATTAACAAGAGAGCTCATTCATTCAATGCATACACAAGATTAAACACATAACACATAGTTTATATGGGAAACCCTCTTTGGTAATAAAATCCACTCTCAATCCTATAACACAATGGATTACTTCTCTTATAATAAATTACAAATAAAATACTATTCAACTCCATTAGACAAACAAGCCTTGATCATATCCTCCTAACCAAAGTCCTTTAGTGAAATACCTCTTTCACAAGGAGAAACTTCTCTTAAGGAAGATCAAGTCCTTTAAACCCTATTTTAAAGTGAATACTTCCACCTTAGAATTGATTTCTTCAACACCTAATTATGTATATCTATTTATCTAACCCTTGCATAAAATCTCTCTCTATCTCATACAGGCGTCTCACATAGGCATGCCATAATCTCTCTCATTTTTATCTCAAATTATCTTCATATGCACACTTAGACCTCATCTCCTATCTCAAACTACAAGATCACTTTTTTTAAATTATAAAAATTACCTATAGGTTATATGCATAGTCATCAATCTATTCTATTCATCAATTCATCAACTAGGTACTCTACTTCTCCTTCATTCCACAATTCTCACATGCACCTTGCACTAGTCTCCTTAACAAGTCTAGAAACCAACACATTTAATTTCACTATATATGGATAAATCATGAATTATCAATTCTACAATATTTCTTTATTATCCACAAAATATGCCTTCACCCTTAAGGCATCTCACATGGGTCACACTTAAGCACAATCCACTTTCAAATAGGCCTACGTCACTTTTAGGTCCCATGGAGACCTATTCAGCTCTTTGACACTTATCCAAGCAAACTAAGAAACACAAGAAAACTTTAAAAATACATGGAGCCATTCTACATGATCTATAGGTCCTCTTTAAGTTCTAACAATAATTACAATACCCTTCTGCTTAAGCACACTTTGCTCAAACAACATTTTTTGCACATAATCACCATGAATGAATACACAGTCAACTTGTAAAAATTTATTCATACTTCATATGATTATTAAAACCTTCATAATTCACACATAAAATCCTTATGGAATCTAAAACACTCCCAAATATTTTATTCATTATGAAACATCAAAACAACATAAACACAAGCTTGAACATCCTTCTTGGGTCACTTGCAGAACATAGTCAAACACATAGTCCACTTTGGAACTTCATAACTTTGACTATACTAAAAATTATACCTTTAAATTTATATTTATATATATGCCTTAAATTCCTCTATGACTTTTATTTTTACACCATGAGCAAATATGTCTTGGATCAAAATATATGATCCAAAAACCACAGACAGGTTTTTCCCTTTATTAAATTAAAATATTTGAATTCAAATGGTCATAGTTAAACCTCGAACATTATGTTCTCATCTTGAGTCCTCATTACTCAAATTAAACACACACCATTTATATTATTATATTAATCTCATTCTTTAACAATGCTAAATATCTATCTCTTTGACCTCTTGACTTTAATGCGCATCATTAATCTCTATTTGTATGATCACTCGCTCACCATTGATCCTTAAAAGAAGCTCGATCTTCAACTTTGCACAATGTTAAACATTTGAACACTTGGCACCATCTCACTACTTCCCAACATATTGGAGCAACATGATCTATCTATGATGATCAAAATTTACCTTGTGCAAAATTAACTAAGTATGGGAACCATTGCAATCTGTTTAAGAAGCCAACTTTGAATCTCAATGACTTTTACCTCACTCGCATGATCTCAAATTTAGACCATATGATCTTCTCACATAGGATAATCCAATCATGTGATAAATTTATCCTAAAACCCACATGTATGAGATATAATGACATTAAAATTCTCACTCAATTTTTTTTCCATAGAGCCAACTATGTCAAAAACTTATTTGGAAGGCCAACTTTGAACATGCATATATTTTATCACGCTTCAATGCTTGACCTAAAAATTAGCATAAATAAACTAGGCATAAAAATTTTAAAAAAAAATATGATAATTTTATTTTGAAACATCTACACGTGTGATATATTTCATCACCAAACTACTTATTTATCTCTTTCTTACCCCATACAAATTTGACTATGGAAAAATAATGTCAAACTGCCTGGGAGCCCAACTTTGCACTTTCATATATTTTGTTTTGATTATGTGCATAACCTAAAATTTAGTTCATAATAACTATACATAATACTAAACAAATCCATGTGACCATTTCCTCTTGAAACCTCTATATGTACAAATGTTGACATCATCAACATACTTACATGGCTTTATTTGAACATAGAAAACATTGTCAAAATGCCTGAAAGCCCAACTTTGCACCCACATATCTTCAACTATGTTTAGATGAATGAATCAAGATTTAGTGAATATAAATTAGGGATTAATTTAATCACATCCATATGACCACATCCCCCTGACTCATCCACATGTGGTAATGGTGATTTCAATAAACTGCTTACTCAAATTTTTTGCTACTAGACCCAAAATGTCTAGATGAAAATAATGATCAACCAAATAAAATCCACTTATGCACACAAGCATTCAAATCATATAAAACATCTTATATTACCCCTTTCACATGTTCAATACTCTATACTCATCCTTAAACAACTCTATAAATTCCAAAACTAAAGATCAACCAAGCCTCCTTCAAGCATACTAGGATAAGCACATTGCACACTTTATCACTATCACTTAGGCTAACAAGGAAATTTATCCACTCACTTGGACACTTTTATAACATCATCATGATATCATTAACAATACTCTAACAACTTGAGGCTTTTGAAATATCAATAAAGGTTGAGAATTATCTTATTCAAGTAGGCAAGTTGTTTCTAAGGCCATCAACGCCTCTCTTTCTAGAGATCCACCCTCTTACTCTAACTATTGCTCCACTTACACATTCAACAAAGTTTTATCAAATAGAATCTAATTAATCTGACATACTAGGGAAGATATAAATTCTCCTCAAGACTCATAACAACAATTTTGTTGTAATGGAAAGACACAAGATCCATCATACAAGCCATATCAGAATTATCAGTATAATAGGTCATCTTATTAGTCCAATCATTAAGGAAAAGGGAAAATTTCTCAATTAAGGAAATACAATTCTAATACACCAAGTAGTTCTAAATATTTTGTGCTAACTCAGAATAGCTATGCTTAGGAAGGGTAAGGTAATAATCAGTGGGACCAAGCAAATGACATGGCAATGGTACCAACTAGTGAGAACTCATATTAGAGTTATATCTAGCAAATTTCAAATCCTCCTCTACATAAAAACCAATCAAATAAGGAAGCCTCTCTACTACATGGATACATTCCTTCATT
Source organism: Torreya grandis (assembly GCA_037957365.1). Lineage (NCBI taxonomy): Eukaryota > Viridiplantae > Streptophyta > Pinopsida > Cupressales > Taxaceae > Torreya > Torreya grandis. The sequence continues at coordinate 2,147,879 of JARHVA010002247.1, read as the reverse complement.
CACCCTAGCATAAGTGCCAATTCAACAAGGAACAGAGAATGGTAAAGCACCTATTGAAACTACATTTTCGAATTTTTAGGAAGGTGAGGATTGTTTTAAGCACATAGATGCAAATCAAATTCAAAATATGCTTAATATTGATAATTTAGATATATCCCATACTAGATCTAAGAAAAGGGTAATTGTTGAGGGTTTAGGTCCTAATAAAGAAGCCCCTTCTCCTTCTCAACCACCATAAAGGACCACCACTCATGAGCTACCTCAAAATACATCAAATCAATATATTTAATATCTAAAGGGGTAGAATGTGAAAGGGGATTACATCCCCCAATTCACACAACATCTAGGAACCCCTCTTAATCCTAAATTAGAATCAAGGATATCCACTTCTCCACTCAGTATTGTGGATCATATGAATAAAATTAGTGTATCAATTTTAATGTGGGATACACTACTAATTCTTGGACAAAAGGAGTATCTGTAATTGGAGCTTTCAAATCTAAATATATTTGATGGACCACCTAAAAAATAAAGAGTAAGTGTTGTTATAACCAAATCTAATCCATTTTTTGAGCCTCATGTTCCTAAGGTGACTAAGCCTCCTCTATTCTATCTTTTAGTTGTCATAAGATATTGTCTTGTCCATAATTGTATGATTGATAGTGGAGTTAGTATTTTTGTCATACCTAAATCCATAACTGATAAACTAGGGATTAAGTATGAACCTCATGAAAAATTAGTGTTACAGTTTGATGGTTCTCCTACTAAGACTATGGGCATCCTCAAATATCTTAAGATTTTACTTGTTGCTTATCCAAATCTCACCATTTCACAGGATATAGTTGTTGATTTACCTCCATATTTTTCACTCTGACTATCCAGGAATTTCACTTCTAAAATAGGAGGTTATCTTTCTTCAAATTGGTCATACATGGATTTTAGAACTAGATATGGAACCAAAGTCACTATAATATGTAATCCTATTTTTAGTTTTCACCTTGAAACATATAGGCAAAATATGTCTAATATGAATTATAGTATTATAGAGGAAACTGAGGGTACTATTGATCAAGAACCTTCTAAGCTACTTGAAGGAATATTGGATCTACTCTTGGATAAGTGGGTTGTTGATAACCATGGGTATGACCCATATAAATGTATTCAAGAAGCTGGTTTTGGTGTTTATTGTATGCATGAAGAAGGTGACTCATTACTAAGTCTCATCAACTCAAAGTAAGATCAAGAGGGAGTATGGAATCTATTCTTTGATAGATCTAGATAAAACAATGTGAGCAGAGTTGGTTTCACATTAAAATCAAATATATTATTTTTATTTAGATTTTATTTTAGTTGTATATCAAATACTACAAAATATGAAGTTCTTATTCATGGCCTTTAATGGGATAGAAAGAAAGATATTAAGCTTTTGCAGGTGAAATGTGATAGTGAGTTGGTAGTGAAACAAGTTAGAAGTTTAAGTGCAGTAGAAAAACCCCTCTTAAAAGCCTAAAAACATAGAGTTTGGACCTCATAGAATATTTCCTATCATTTGATATCATTTCCATTCCTAGAGTAGCCAACCAACATGTAGATAGATTTGTTATCATAGGAGCACAATGTGATATAGTGGACTAGTTTAAGGATAATAAAGATCAAACCCAAATATAAGTTTTATGTAGGCCTTTAGTTCTAAAATTTTGGTAAGTCTTTGATAGTGAGGTAAGCTGATAAGTCTTTGATAGTGACAACCAAATATCCTATTTCCTACAGAATGAGGCAAAATTTTGCTCAAAAAATCAAAATAAATTGTAATGCCAATATGAAGATCAAATTATGTAATTGAGATCAAACAAGATACCTAAAGGTTTAGTAACTTTTGAGAGAATTTTCAATGAAGATAATCAACTTATAAAATACAAGGTAAATATCTCTTCCAAGGAATAACATTATGAGCAAGTTCACATAGCTGAATGTAAGCAACTCAAGTGGGGTAAAGTGAACATTGATTTTGAGAGAGTAGATTTCATTTTATTATGTAATGAGTACATGGATTTATTTGATTGGTAATACCATGATTTGATATGGTTTTACCCTAGATTAGCATAACATACTATTGAGCTTGAACAAGATGCAAAACCAATAATACAAAAGCAAAGGCCCATCAACCCCAAGGTTAAAATTCTCATCATAAATAAGCTTACCAAGATGATCGAATCAAGTATAATATTTCATATCAAACACTCAAAATGGGTAGAAAACCTTGTACCAGTGAGAAATAAATATGGAGAGATAAGAATATGTGTGGATTTTAGATATTTGAATAAAGTGTCACTAAAATACCACTATCCTCTTCCCTCCATGGATCAAATCTTGCAAAGGGTATAAATTTCATAAAAGTTCTCCTTACTAGATGGGTTCTTAGATTACAATTAGATATTGGTGAAAGATTTGATTATGGGAGATAATCAAGGTTGTCTCTCTCATTGAAGCTCCCAACTTTAAAACTTTCACACCAACTAGATCTTCTAGAAAGTGATGCAATGGAGGTTAGGATGAATTAACTAAGAGAATTGAAAGAGATAAGAGATGAGGCCATGCATAACATGTGGTCTAACTAGTATAAATTCAAGAATACTTTTGATAAAAGGGATTCATCAAGGACATTCCATCATGGTGACATAGTCCTCAAATGGGATGAGGACCATATAAAACTAAGAAAATAATCTAATTTTGATAGCTTTTGGAGTGGACCTTATGTCATCACAAGTTATAAGGAAAGAAATGCCTTTTATCTTGGTAGATTAAATGGAGATATATTTCCAATCCTTGTCAATGGGAGGTATCTTAATTTTTTTATTAGTTTGAACTCATGCTCTTTGTACATAGGTAGATAGGTTTGTATGTTCCCCCAAGCGCTTTTGCACATTGTTGGTTTTTAGTTGTTTAGCTAGTTTTAGTCTATTTTGTTGCTTTATTATTGTTTTTGGGTTCCCCTTTGCTCCTAAAGTTAGTTAAGAATCAATCAAAGTATTCTTTCAAATATTACCTGATTCATTCAAGTCATCATGTGAAAGCTTGGTCAATAACTAGGTTCCATGACTAGCAGACTGGTCAAGCCAACTGAGTCACCAAAAGTGTTGCCCATTTTGGCCCACATACCAAGCTTCACATAGACCTAAAGAGAAGCCTATCAGGGTCCCAATTGAATAAAGATCAAAGGGATTAGAAGCAGGCTCATCATGGCAAATGGAGGGATTTGACCAGGTCCTCATGAGGTTCATAAATATTTAGAGGTATGAAATATGTCACAAAAGCCTTAAAAATTAATCATAACCTTGAGTAAATGATCAAAAGATGAATTTTGCAAGTTTAAATGACCAAACCATCACCAGATGTCATCTAGAAAAGTAATTGGCTAATTTACTTATGCATATAATAAATGTACCTAAAAAGCCTCACTAGCCAAAATATTGCAGCACCATGGAGTTATTTATGTCAAGATCATCCTATAAATATTTCATGCCCACGTGATATTTCTATCTCAATATCTAAACATTCAAATTTGAACCTACAAAATGACACATTCATGAGAAAGTTAAGTTTAAGCTCTGCATTTGGGTTCAAAGTTTGATGGTCACATAAACATCAATGAGGATCATGTGAATGTCAAATTTGAAACATGGAAAATAATAGTTGGGGTTTAAAAATCCTAAGATGTTCATGCAGATGTCAAATACCTTCTTGTGGATGTCAAATATGGGTATGTAGACATCAAAGTCGAGTCTCATGAGTTAGATGTTTGAGTTCAAATGGTGGGTCTAGGAAAATCTAATGGTCTACATTCATTCATATATCTTGATCCAACAGTGTGAGCTTGAGTCAACATGTTAAAGGATCTTTGTGGTAGGAAATTGATGAACTAAATTCACTCATACTAAGGAGATCAATGGCATATAAGAAGTCAAAAAGTTTAAAATCTAACAATGGGGATCTACAAGGCCAATGAGAGTAAAGATAGGTTAGAGTAATCTAATTGGTCCAAGTTGATTTTGAAGGCCAAAATTTGAACTTAGGAATATTTCTTATAAGAATTCTAAGAAGTAATTTTTTACCAAAGCATGGAGCCAAGTTTGAGTCTGGCTCAAGTTAAACTAGAGCCAAATTTGTGAAGGATGCTACTAAGGCAAACATGTAGACTTCAACAACTTCATCACCAAATCCAGTTGCATGAAAGTGACCCTTTTTTCCACTCTTGCATGCCTCAACAAACTAATAAAGAGTAGTTAGCACCATGAAAAAACTCTAATAATTTGATTTGATGGTTGTAATTGTATTAATGTTAAAACCTAGCTTAGAACAAATTGATCCCACTGTTGTAACCATAAAGAATTATCAGTTAAGGAATAATGTAACTATGAAATAGACTGAATTAACCTGGATCAATTAGGAAGCTTGAATGAGCATAAATGTAGAGGTATTTATAACTATAGTTCAAATAGATTTTTTCTCATTTTGATTCATTTTTTCAATGCCAAAATCCCTCTCTCTTGCTCCCCTTTGTTTTATAAATATGACCTTTGAGATATCGTTAAAAATCCCTCAAGTTGGTAGGACTAGACTCTACCACAAATTATATTATGCACCTCTTAGAGTAATAAATAGAGTATTTTGTAGTTGTTTAGTAATTTGTGCTTAGTGTTTTGTATTTATTTTATATGCAAAATTGGTTTTTATCCTCCCTTTGTAGGCCAAGTTCAACCTAAGAGATAATAAACTTTTCTTGTAGTTCATCTAGCGTGTCTTAATGTTGATGTCTTAGGTATAGAGTGGATTTTTGATTGTAAGTTCTTTCAATCAGGCCTTACCCTCATTTCCCTTCAATCTAAGTCCATAAAATTAACTTCTAGGTGAAGTATTGTTACTTGGATAACATAGAAAACATTGTATTAGTTATGTTTGTAGCCCATTAGTGTGATAATGAGTTCAATCTTAAGAGTGGATTTTTGAACATTCAGTGCATCACCACATGTTAGAATAGATTTTACCTTATGGAATCTTTTAACTCTTTTCAGCTCATCTTGTTTAGGTCTTAGAAAGAGAAGTCCAAACTATCGTATCTAAGAAACTAGCCTCATTAAAAACCTTAGGGGTCTAGTCTAGATATATGCATCCCATAGCCTTATCATTCTCATGTTAGTCCAAGTATGAGTTATACTTGAACAATCTAAACTCTATTAGGTCCTATCTGGATAGTTAATAATAGTTTTAAAGATTATTTGAATGAGCTATGAAGATGAGAATGCTCTGAAGAACACTTGATAGTGTTTAATCATGAGAGAGATTGTTTGAGGTTATGCATGAGGTGTTGAGGGCCTTAAAATTGATTATAAGGTTAGCTCTAAAGATCTATGTACACATATTTGAAGATGTTATAGTCAAGATTTGAAGATCTATAAGTAGCTTTGAATTAGTTCTATTGAAGTTCTAAAGAAGAATGAGTGTATGAATTTGCTTGAGCATACACAAGAGACATTGAAACATATGAGAGTTTTAATCTAAAGTCTACAAGGTGGTTAGAAGGTCATATTCAAGGCTTAATAAGACTTGCAGATCAAGGCTTAGAAATTAAGAATGGATATGGTGACTAGATGAGGTAACAGTATTAATTTCCATGGCATAAGAGAGTAGGTGAACATTGACAGAAGTGAGTCAATTTATTTTAAGTATGTGCATGAAGTTTCAAATTAGGGTTTACAAGAAAAGGCTTGAAAAAGAATTTCAAGGTTTCTCAAGTGCACAAAATGAAGAGTTATCTACCTGAAAAGGTTTTTTCAATGCTCATTGGCATGTGCAGCACCTACATGAGATCCTAAGTTGTTCATGGTAAATGAAGAAGGGTTATAGGTCAAAGTTCCAAACATTGGTTTCTAGAAAGAGGAGCTAAGTTTTATGAATGATCATTAAGACTAAAAGATGGTCTAAACCCTCATAAAACCCTAACAGTGACTTGATGTTGAAGATATTATTCTAAAGATCTCCAAATAGTTTGATAAGATTAGATAAGTCATTGGAGGTTGAATTCAACTCTCCTAATCATCTTTAGGTATGATTAGTTTCTCAAGTGAGTGAGTAGACCCTACAATAAAATGTTTGTCTTTCAAATATTTGTTGAAGTAGACTGAGTTGACTGAGTCAAAATTACTAAGTGGATGAAGATCAAGTTATGAGACTTGTAGTTGATTTTCATCAATATTTTTGTATAGGTTATAGATATTATGTGTGAAAATTTAGTAATCAAAATTGGTTAGTAACTAACAGACCTATTGGGGCAGATAGTAAGGAATTTCCTAATATGTTTTCATGTGAAGAATGATGCACTAAATTATATGATGATGTTGTTTGGATCTAGAATGATATATCCATGATTTTTATAAGATTGTAAGTTTGTATAATACGTTGAAACATTTAATCCAAAATGGTTTATCTTACTGAATAGAGTATGTGAAAGAGAAGGTCAAAAGATTGGTTTGTAAGACCAATAGTTTTCATTTGAGCTCATGATATGATTAGTTGAGATTGTTATGAGTGTTTTATAATATCTTGTTCATGAATTTAAATTCTTTTAATATATTCCATAATGTTTTAGATGTTCATATTTTCTTGATAGTGTTTTAGAGACAGTTGATAGTTCTAAGTGAACATCTTACAAAGAAGTGTTTGAGTCTGTTTACCCTAAGTTGAAGTATCATTTGAATTTTTTGATGACCCTAAGGTCATGAGTTTTTTAAATATGTAATTTTTTTCCATGGTTGTTTTTTAAAATTGAGTATATACCTTAGTTGTTCAAGACAAAGTGTTATGTATATGCACAGGCCTTTTATAAGCAGTGAGTTGAGTGAGGGTTTAAGTGGTGATTGGACCTAAAATGTGTTATAGACCTAAAGTGGAATTTGATAAGGTATATTGCAGTGGTGTATGACTTTTTCCTACCATGTGAGGTGTTTTTATATGGTTAAATAAATATCAAAGGGTAATGTGTTGTTAAGAAGTCCTATTAGGTCTCCATAAGCCTAAAAGAGGAGTAAGGGATAATTGATGTATGGCCAACTTATTATAGTGATTGATTCATGATTAAGGCATGTTATTTCAATATTAAAATACCTATTCATGGTTAACCTAAGTGATTTGAATATGTATCCAACTAAGAAGGATATGATCAAGTGACTTGTATAAAAGTAAGGTAGTTTAGGCCTATTTTGGTGTGCGTAGATAGGGCAAGCATAAGAAGAGAAAAAAATGATAAATCTCATTAGTGAGAAAATGGATGTAATATAGACCATAAAAAATATGCTATGAATATCCAACATAGTTTCTAAAAATTGAGATTCAAGGCCAAAAGACCTAATCAAGTCATGAAGAGGGCTAGTTGAGAAAAGAAGGTTGAAGCCCAGTTTGAGAGATATAGAAGTGAGAAAAGAGATGAAGGATTAGGTCATCATATATTTTATAAGAAAAAGGGATTATAAAGTTTATCCAAATAGTTATGTTTTTTATTTGGTGTTGAGTCATCTAGGGGGTTGGTGCCTTCATGCAAGCGGATGTGTAATGTCCCCTTCTGATACCAGAACAAAGCTCTGATACCACTATAATATCCCCTTTTTCCCTTAAATTCTGAAACTGGATATTTTTTTGACTATTCCTCTGTATTTTGCTTTTTGATATTTTGCATGAATGAAGATACGATTTTTGCCAAAATAATTTCAAATAAACAAATAAATCATAATATAATCTCTTATTTATTCGCTCAATCTATTACAATAGATATCCTTTGTCATGCATATTAAATAATATTCAAATACGGTCTTAAAAACTTGAGTATTCCACAAACTGAGAATAAAACCTGAATTTGGTACGTCTCAGCCTGTTGTGTCAAAAACACAGTCACGACGTCAGTTATACTACCATCATCGGTCGATTGGGGTCATTAACCTGCCGACATTGGTGATAGGTTGGCCGATGTCAGTCGCTATGGATCTCTACCTACCGATGTCGGTCTCTATGCAAATTTGTATGGATTTGTACAGACTTCGTATAGCTGCCAATAACACACCCTATTTGTTGGACCCCTGATCTCAAGATATATGACTCTAATACATAAGATCTCTATCTGTATAATTTATTGAATCAAAACTAAATAAAATAAATATCTGAAAATCTCTGTGACAACTTCTGTATGAAGTTACCTCTCAAATCTGTAGACCTCTGTGATAACTTCTATATGAAGCTATCTCTCAAATCAGCAATAGATTAGCTGATATTTCATAGCCTGTGAATCGCACACACTGAAGAGTGGACGTTCTCCAATGCAAACAGAATCTTGGAACCCTTGGCTCAGTCTTCACAAAAGAATTCTTCAATATCAAAGTCAATAATCATATCATAATCAATTCTCTCCCATGAGAAACCCTTATACCCTCCAAAAAGATATGCTTTCCCTAATTAGGGTTTTCTTAAATTATAATTAGGGTTTATAATTAAAATTAGACCCAATAATTAATCTTTGATTAAATCAATCAAATATTAATATCTCCCTCAATACATGTCTGATCCTCGAACCGACTGAAGCTGGTGAATCAGGGAGTGATTCTCCACATGACCATACCAAAATAAGGGTGCTTTATTGTGTGTCAAAAGTCCCTAAATAATAAGAGCTCAAGCAAAATGTGTTTGAAAGAACCTGAATGAAAACCAACTGTAGAAATTCTATAAATCAAAGCCAAGCCAAGATCCATTATGACCCTCTATCCATCCTATTAGCCTACGAGGGTCGCATAATAGGCTAATCATCAAGTCTGTCAATGTCCACTAAAAAGGGGACATGACAATCCACCCCTCTAGAAATTGCTTATCCCCAAGCAATCTCAGAACAATGAACCACTTGATCCACCTAGATCCCAAATGTAGTTATGTTCTGCACTACTGTTAATCAATGCAAGTTCCTGCAATATCCTCTCAAATATAACCAAGAAGAATCCACAATCAAACTGGTGAATGCAACTCAACCAATCTCTAAAATCACAACTACCCTGGATGTGTCAATACCATAGTTTGTGTAACTTGCTACTACCAATTCCATCTACAGAAGATGGTGCCAATCCATCCCATAATTGATGGTAAGAACCTGGAGCCAATCTACTCCTATGTGAAATCAAATCTTCTATCTTTGGATCAAAATAAGAATAATGAGCATACCCCACTATATAATGCCAATAGGAACCCCCAAACTCCGCTACTGGCTCATCATCACTGAACTGGGAATCAGCAGATGGCTCTAATATCTGACTCCAAGTGGTTGTAGGCTAGATAGGACCCTGTGCAATCTACTCAACAAATCCCACCTCAAAATCCCTGTGAGGTAGCATAGTAGAAAGGATCACTATAATCTCCCCACCCAATCTGCTTATAGCACTAGTACCTCAGATGAGAACACCTTCTGTCACTTTATGCGAGTCTAAATGAACACCTACACTATCTAGAAAATACTCCATGAATGATTTAGTGCAGTAAAAATTATATGAGGAAGCATCAACATACTCCCCCACACACCACAACTGATCTCTCTATAAAGGTGGCACAATCAACTATACCACACTGTCATCTGTGTGAGAAGAATCAATTTGGAGACTCGACTCCACTGGTATCCCAAACTCATCAAGACTAGGTACTCCCAAATCCTGCACATGTGTGTCAGCCCCAACAATATGTTCCTCAGCAACAACTGGAGGAATGTACTCACCACCAACACTCAGTGTACTAACATCTGAGTACACCTCCACACTCTGAATGCCAGCATCAGACTCATCATCATCTAACTCTAAAGAATTTGATGCTAAAATTATCTCATCATCACAATCTCCAGCTCCCTCATCCTCTGCAACTAACAGAGAGTCCAAATCCTCATGACTAAGCTCATCCACATGTCTCTTAGAATCCTAGTGAGCCACCTTCATTGCCTCTACCTTAGGCTCTAAAGCCTCTGCCTCTGACTCCTCAGAACTATCTCGCTGTTCAAAATCCTCTAATTTCAAATCCTCATAATATGCCCATATTACATGATATGCCTTTCCCTTAGGCCTCAAATGACAATTGTGATTGGCATCATAGGGACCTTTGCAGTATAAGCAAAGCTTTTTCTTGGACCCTTTAACAATGGATGCAATACTCCGTGTCAATTTGTCTTCAAATGTAGGGTCTAAAAATAATTCATTTAACCTCTTCTAGGTTTCAGCCAACATATTCAAACTTTGTTTCAACTTCTTCATATCCTTGTCCCACTATTTTTGAGTACTTGAAGTACCCATGATTTACCAACTGATTCAATGTCCAATCTACCCAAATAGGATGGCAGGAATTTGGCTCTGGCCTACCCAATAGGATGGTAGGGATTTGGCTCTGATACCACTGTAATGTCCCCTTCTGATACCAGAACAAAGCTCTAATACCACTGTAATATCCCCAATCAAATAGGGAATATAGCAAGACAAAAGCTCTGATACCACTGTAATATCCCCTTTTTCCCTTCAATTCTGAAATTGGATATTTTTCTGACTATTCCTCTGTATTTTGCTTTTTGATATTTTGCATGAATGAAGATATGATTTTTGCCAAAATAATTTCAAATAAACAAATAAATTACAATATAATCTCTTATTTATTTGCTCAGGCTATTAAAATAGATATCCTTTGTCATGCATATTAAATAATATTCAAATACGGTCTTAAAAACCTGAGTATTCTACAAATTGGGAATAAAACCTAAATCTAGTACATCTCAGCCTGCTGTGTCAAAAACACAGTCACTGACATCAGTTATACTACTGTCATCAGTCGATTGGGGTCGTTAACCTATCGACGTCGGTATAGGTCAGCCGATGTCGGTCACTATGGATCTCTACCTGTCGATGTCGGTCTCTATGCGAATCTATACATATCTGTACGGACTTTGTATAGCTGCCAATAACACACCCTATTTGTTGGACCCCTGATCTCAAGATATATGACTCTAATATAGAAGATCTCTACCTGTATAATTTATTGAATCAAAACTAAATAAAATAAATATCTGAAAAGCTATGTGACAACTTCTATATGAAGTTACCTCTAAAATTTGTAGACCTCTGTGATAACTTCTGTATGAAGCTATCTCTCAAATCGGCAATAGATCAGCTGATATTTCACAGCCTCTGAATTGCACACATTGAAGAGTGGATGTTCTACAATGCAGATGGAATCTTGGAACCCTTGGCTCAGTTTTTACAGAAGAATTCTTCAATATCAAAATCAATAATCATATCATAATCAATTCTCTCCCATGAGAAACCCTTATACCCTCCAAAAATATATGCTTTCCCTAATTAGGGTTTTCTTAAATTAGAATTAGGGTTTTTAATTAAAATTAGGCCAAATAATTAATATTTGATTAAATTAATCAAATATTAATATCTCCCTCAATACATGTCTAATCCTCGAACCAATTGAAGCTGGTGAATCAGGGAGTGATTCTGCACATGACCATACCAAAATAAGGGTGCTCTACTACATGTCAAAAGTCCCTAAATAATAAGAGCTCAGGCAAAATGTGTCTAAAAGAACCTGAATGAAAACCAACTATAGAAATTCTACAAATCGAAGCCAAGCCAAGCTCCATTATGACCCTCTATCCATCCTATCAGCCTACGAGGGTCGCATAATAGGCTAATCATCAAGTATATCAATGTCCACTAAAAAGGGGACATGACAGGATGCTTGTTAAAGCCTAGCTAAATTAGTGTTGAGCTAGTTGGGGTTGGTGCTCTATGTGAAGTTGGTGCTTCACTAAATGTTGATGTTTATATTATAGGAATGTATTCTATTTAATTCATCAGTGGTTTTTTGACCCTAGAGGGTTTTCTAATTATATGTTATCTTCATGTGTTTCATGCTCTTATGATTGCTAAGATGTACATGTATTATTAGAATGGTTCATATATAGTTAAGTGAAATTAAATAAAAAGTTTTAAAGACTGATTCACCCTCTCCCTCTCAATAATCTTATTTATAACACTCATCTAACATCTTCCACCTTTTTGTTCCTCATCCCAACCAAACCCATAATTTTATCAACCTCTTATGACCCATCCCCTAAGTTGTCAATAAGTTTGACTTAGTCCTACTAACTCAAGTAACCAATCCCATGATTCTCTCAACCATTTGAAATGGTATTAATCCTCATGGGTTAGGACTTGTTAACCAACATTGATTATTTTGATCATTTAATAAATCCAAATAATCCTCCTCTGTTGAATCTTCCTCTAAAAATCTATAAATAAACTTGAAAACCTTCATTTTCAAGAATCCCTAGATCTGAAAATTGAGTCCTGAAGAATCTAGAATTATGCTAACAAATTTATATTCACAAGTGAATTAAATTTAATCAAAAACTCTTTTTACATCAAAAAATTTCCCATTCTCCTTTGCATTGGAAGAGTGATCATCACATTTTCAAAGAGCAAATCAAGTTTACATCACAATGGGGAAAGTTTACACATTTGAAGTATAAGTTTATATTTTCTAGTTTTCTTTGTTTATTTCTCTATCTTAGGTTAAATTTAGATTATATTAAAATTATTTCATTTTTGCATCACTTCTAAATTTAGTTCACGCATTATTCAACTTCAAAACTTTGATGTAGGCTTAACTCATCCTCCTTTCCCCATGACTGCACTACTTGTTTTCAAGTTGTAAATATGGATTTTGGAGCTTCTTATTTTGCATGTGTTGTAGCTTGTGGGATGAATGAGGAAATATCTTCCTTCTTATTATTGTCACTAATTGAAACAAGTTCTCATTTTCAAGTTCAACTTATCTAGTAAGGTGGGCCTCAAATTTAAGTGTTATCTAATCAGAGATCTTTCCAAGGTGATTGGGGAGTGAATGACCCTGCAAGGTCTGATCTAAACCATGAAACTCAACCTTTTCAAGACACACTTTTTTTTTTGACTCTCTCTTTAACATACCTCCAATTAGGAAAGGTTTGAAGGACTTTTGAGGGACTTGTAAAGTCTTGACACTCACTTGCTTTGTACTCGTGAGGGAGAATGGGTAGTTTAATAGAAGACTAATATGGGATGGAGGAGGGAACATAAGGTTGATGATAATTAACTTGTTTCCCCTCATGTAATAATAGCCTTTCCTCTATGTTTGAAACTAGACCACCTATATCCAACATATCACTACTGAGCCCTGAATGATCTACTCTATTAAGATATGCCCACTATTTCTTGGCCTAATGAAATGAGGCTATCATGATATTAATAAGGTGCCCAAGAATATCTTGATCATAACTCCTTTGTGTGTCAGTCCCCACCATATGTCTATCATATCCCAATAAGGTTTGCTTAAGTCTTGAAATGGATTGGTTTTAGACATGGTTGGGCTTACTTGATTAATTGAGAGGGTAGCTAGATTGTCAAGATTGATCAGGAGGATAGGTAGGCTACTAAGGAGTTGAATAAGACTCACAAGGAGGGTAAGGGTAAACATGTTATTGATGATAAGAATCATAAGGTTGGTATGGGATATAATATTACAAGTAAGGTTCATTGTAGGGCTGACAATAGGACACAACATAGGAATTATCTCCATATTTATTCATCAAACATTATAAAGCACATGAATAATAAAGTGAACTATCAATAATGACTAACCTTACCCTTAGATAATGATCTTATGATTACCCCTTTATCATGAAATTATGACTACAAATCTAACACTAAAGTGCTTGAAGCTCTATGATGTCATCCAAGTTTACAAGTAGATGTTCCACTCATTTGAATGTTGGTCCCATTAGGCATGATAGAATTATTAACACTCCAAAATTCACCCTAAGATGATATCATTCATGCATATCTCCAAGTTTGGGGTAACATGGGATTAGCCCAAGGTTGTGGGTGACTAATGGTTGGGCTAAACCTCTAGATTATGGGGATAGCTCCGCTGGTGCATCCATTTAGCTCAAATCACTAAAACCTATTAATTTTTAGGGTGAAAAGGAATAGGATAATGCATAAAATAAATCCAAATCTAAATATGTTAATTCACCAATATAAGTTATCCACTTTATTTATCCTTAAACAACACTAGTAAACAAGACAATTAATTGAATCTTCTATCTTTAAGAGCTCTTATGCAAAAATGTTTCACATAGAAGTTGTATTAAGAGGTAAAGACATGAGGGTAATGATGGGAAGGCCTAAATCATGACACTTACTAGTCAAACTTCCCCTCTAAGCTCAACCACTCATCACTCTAACATATTATGTGACTTACATAGGACCATACACTAGCAACTAGGTGAGATAAGGACCTGCAAAAGGACAGAAACCTATCACATATGCAAATGAATCAAGTATAACACACTAAACTAGTATCATGGAATCTAAAATAGTCATTTTTATTAGCTCAAGAGGTTTACAAGGTATAAATTTAGGTAGAGTTTCCTCATACCTAGGTGAGGGATGTGTATAATGGCCTAATAAGATCAATATATAAAACAATGATCAAGAAAAAAAATATAATGTGGCATATAAAGATGAAGAAGAGGTTATGAATGACCATCACTAACTTTGTCATCAGTTATAAGCAACCATAATAGTCCTCGTACTCCCTCCATGCATTGGTGGTCTTCAATTGGAAACTTTGGTAGTTGAATTATAGTGATAGAGGCTGGTGCAAACATAGTTGACCCCATTCAAGGCATTTCCATGCCAAATATAGTCACTTATTTCTCCCTTAGTAGTTACAAGGTGTAAATGTGGTCCAAGTTAGCCTTCATGGGTCATTGAGCAGCCCACTTCCTTTTGTGCATACAAATATGACTTAGAAAATTACCATTTCTTTCATTATGGACATGAAGTGTGTTTAATCACCCTTATGCATCAATTACATGGTTTAATGACACTATATTAACTCCTCTAACAGCCCTCTATACCAACTTACATCTCTTCTTATTGACCAAGTAGGCCATACTTAGGCAATTAGGCCTAATAACTTAGTATTAAGTGCTTGATGGCCATGAAACCTGAATAAAGCCTTAAGAATAGGTAATATGGATAGGTTTCAATTCTAGATCAACATACTTATGCTTTCCAACCACCTCACACCTTCAACTTTACCTTAGGTTACTAAACCACATCCTTCTTGCATTTCAAGGTTGCCTATTTGGCATAGACTTATATGGACATTTCCATGATGAGTTGAGAGTGTCTTATGGTTTGAAAAGGTGGAACATGACTCATATTACCCTCTACCATGGTTTTCAACACTTCAAATAATTTTTCACATTTTTTTTTACCCAAAACCTTGCAAAAGTATTATTTATGACAAGTCCATAAAATCCAATGCCATAGATGAGGTCCCCTCATAGTTTACTATGTGATTTAGGTATTTTCTAAGACAATCTAGAGTGTTTGAGTGTAAATATCATAATTTTTATCCCATTAGGTCTGTGTTAGGGTTTATGCAAGGTTTTGGAATTCCACCATCTTAATGATGGTTTATAAAGTATATACCTCCAATACAAAACTTATGGCCATGGATGTTGAGTCCATAGACCCTTATAAAACCCCTAAACTGATCTTGGTCCCATAAAATTTATATAGTGAGATATGAGTGAAAGATGGTGTGTTTTAAGCTCCTTCCTAGGAAATTTAAAGTGTTAAGGTTTGTTCATATATTTGGGCCCCTAAATCCCACTCTCTCTTTCATGCATCTTGATTCCATAGGGATTCCCAACTACCCCCAATATCATTGGGTCAGATTCCTTCTGTGATGAAATATATGAGTGTTGAAAGTGGCAACTCAACATGGTTATATAGTATATGGGGCTCAAGAGGGGATAAACCTAAAATGGATTATCTCTTTTCATTCCCCTAATTTAAACACCTTTAAAACCCATAAAAATATCACACACCCTCTCATGGCTTTTGGATCTATTTTTGGGTTTTAGATCTACTACTGAGGTGTAGGTGGGGTCTTGAGATCCATGAGAATCTTTAGGCCTTATATCTTGGACTGGATGTGGAACCTCCACTCACTTATGGGTGCATTTATAGCCTCAATTTTTTCATAGCATCTTCCTTCATCCATTTTCCACCTTATGCATTTTTCCTTATTTGTGTAGACCATCATATCAACCCTTCTCTCTCCTAAGATTTCCTTAGGCATCACTATCTAGCATAGATGTTTGTAATAGCTAGTGGTGATGACTTTAGAAATATCTATTAGCCTTTCTAGTAATTAATTCAAGGCTCAAATAACATATTTCAAGTTTTGACTATATCCTTGAGGCTTCTCCTCCATAACTCTGTTAACAACACTTGTCTACACAATCACATATTAAGGTTTATATATCCTAGGTGTCTAAATTAGACTAGGTATCATCCTTATTTAACCACACCATTATATGAGAATTTAAGGGACACATATATCATCATTAATATATGGTTACATATTATATACTTCTTAATATTTCCCTTCATTCTAATCATGCACTCTGGATTGACTAAGAAAAGTTATCTCACTATACATGATTGAACCATTTGCTTGATCATCTCTCCAAACTCCTTGTCCTTAGAAACATGATTCTCATTATCTGACTACCATACTATTGTAATTTTTCCCCTCCATTCCATATTTAGTATCATATTAAAGTTTTTAGATAGAATGTTAATAGTCCTATAGATAGTGATTTTTGCATGTTGACTACCAAGAGGTCTACTGAGTAGGTTCCTAAGTTAAAAGAGTGCTTCCATGGTAATATTTGAGACCCCAATGGTATTACTTGAATCCAAATAAATCCCATTAATATATACATATTCACAATCCATTTACCTTATTTACATTTGAGACTCATCTCCATATAATATATTTGAAAGACTCTAAAGGGTGAATTTGAGTTATCTCTTGTAGGTGATGATTATGTTCTCTCAACAGGGCTTATACCTGCATAGGTCATTTTATTATAATATTAATGTATTCTCATGGTTTTATTCAATATTTGGCCTTTATTTAAACACTTAAACATGGTTATAATGGTTCAAACTTGTAAATGGTATTCATAAGGCTCTATAGTGTTATATCTTGGATCTCAAGGTCCATTATGAGGTAGGTTGACGGTGATGACGCCATCAGATGACAAGTTCCTTGAGGGATTTAAATGGATTGTTAACCCATACTCAAGGTGACATAAAAATACCCTAGGAATTTATACTCACATACTCAATAGGACAAAACACTTGGAGTTCATCAATCAAGCATATGGAGTGAGAAATGAAAACCTATGACTCTTGGAATACCTCAACTTCTAGTAAACAACCTTAACTTTTGCTAAACAGGTCTATGGAGGCCTTGGAGAGTTAGTTGATGATTTATTTACTATGAGATATATGATGAGGTTTGAACGTATTAAAGGAAACACTTTTCAACATGAATACAACATTCCTCATTCTACTACATTCTAAAGACCTCTAAGCCATTATCATGCAACACTCAATCCATGTCTAAACTAGAGATTAACTACCATTCATACTCATTTAAAGGCATCATTTTGAGAGAATTTGATTTCCATATTACCATTCAAATTTAAATAATTAAATCTAAACAACTTCAAGACACCATCATTAAAATGTAAAATACTATTCATTCTCAGACATATGCACTGAATATCTTTTTTCATCAATGGGATCCTTTTTGAAGTCTGTAGAGAGTGGTAGCTTGGGTGTTTCTTTCTTACATAGAAAAAAACATGTGAACCAGGGGTGGATAATTCCATGGCAAAACCTTGAAATACTATAGAAGATATGAACAACCATTAGTTTCATCAAATAGGCCAATAATGCATTGAACCTATTCCCTTTTTTGGCCCTGTGTAGATGAGGAAGGCAACCCTTATTGCTAAAATTATTAGTGTTTGTTCATAAATCACATAGGACTAATATTAAAACTAATGCCCATGATTGGAATTCCATTAGACCCCATTCTTTTGTCTAAGAGCTTGGACCCTCACTTTCTCTCTCCTACATAAACTGAGCACAAACCTAAAGTGTTCTCCATGGTTGCCAAAGATTTTGGTGGAGGAAATGGAATGATATTTTGATATTTTGACCCTAAAAACATGGATTCCTTGATCTGATTCCTATGTTGAACTCCCTTTCTAGATCCCTAACTCCATCTAACCATTTTCATACTATACAGATCTGTACTTGTTTGAAAACTCCTATAACTTGCAACTTTCTTACATTTTCTCATGTTTTCAGACTATGAATCATCATTATAAAGTAGGAAGAGGGAAAATATGGGTCAAAAAATATTTCAAAACACATGGCATGATTGGGAAAGCTGAAAGGACACATTTTCACATGTGTAGGGACCATTTAGTGGAAAATAAAACTCTTTAACTTGTGAGAAGACACCCTTAGCATATGAAACAATTTGATCATGGTGTTATGGGATTCATAGAGGTTTTTTAGGGTGTAATTAATGGTTTTAAAGGAATTTTTAGGTCAAATAGCATCACTTTAAGGTCAAAAACCCCCTTTAAGATAATATATATGGCTTCAAATGAAAGTTTCTAATGGATATCACTTCAATACCTATTAAAAGACCTTAGAACATGTTAAAGACATAAATTAGGTTACCATATATCTTTATAACATCCTTAATAATTATTATTAATCCATACCTCATCATACTAGATGGATTTATGACAAGGTCATCAACTGCAAAAATTGGGTTATCTTCATCATGAGAAAAATTGGACCATTAAGACCACCCTAAGGCCTATTATAAATAATCATACATGATAAACATAAAGGGAGCACCTAATGCAATCTTAGATAGGGTGACAAGATAGCTATTATGGTATTCCTTGACATGCTCAAAATAATTGAATCTACTACCTAATATGATGACCAATGATCTTCCTTTGGACTACCTTAACACTTAAAGAAGCATAAGAAGGGTGATCAAAAGTGATGTTTTTGGGTTCTCATGCATAGTTTGAGTCCTTTCTAGGTTTGATGGTAGAAATTATTCAATCTTACTGGTGACTCTAAAATCTTGACCTGTCTAATGATCAAGAGGACCCAAAATCTCTTTGCCTATCATTCATACCTAGGTAGAGACTCTTTGACTATAATATCACTTGATGGCTAATACCTTGCAAACCTCAAGGACTAAAACAATATCAAAAAGACACATAATAATATAAAATAAACATAACAAGGACACACAATATAAAGCAACAAGAATAAGCAAGTGACTAGCAAAGCATGTGCTGCAGCACTTAGAGGAAGGAAACTAACTACTATGTACAAGATGTTGACAATTTGGCCTCCTAAGCTAAATTTCAACCTCTACAATAAAAAAACATTCCATGAAACCCATCCAAAGCTTGTACACATTGGTCTAGATCTTTTCATGGTCCTCTTTTTGCTTCTTGAAAACCTTGTTAGTATGGTTTAAGGTTTCATGTTTGTGTTAGAACTTGCTTGGGAGATCCATATTTCATACTTATTTTGAGGTCCTTGGGTTATTTACTAAATGGTCAATATGGTCCTTAGATGAGTGCAATAGTTTCAAGGTACTTTTTGTAGAAAAAGTTAAGGTAATTTAAATATTTTAAGGTTTATGGTTCTCATAGCATATGAGCCTCTTTTAATCCATTTCTTGAAGAGAGACCTTGCTAATAGAAGACTCATTTGATTCATATTGTCAAGTCTGATATTGTATTCAAGGTCATCTCCCATGGTATACTTATCCAAACCTGTTTCAAGCCCTGGTTGACCCCTTAAATCACCAAATGGTCTTTCAAACATGATATATGAGTCAAAATTGAATTGTAAACCTTTGAAAATATCATTTTTTAATGTCAAATTATTTTATAAGTATCTTTAAAAGGCTTCATTAACACCATATAATCATAAGAAGATGGTTCATGTGTATTAAGGTCCCTTTTTGAAGCCAAACCCATCTCTCACCCATCCAATGGGCCCTACATGTGAGAAACCATGACCTTTCAACTTCCCCAACCATACCATCATGTTTTGAAAATGTTTTTGACCTCTATTTTCCCTCATTTTCCCTCTAATGGCTTCTTAAGGCTTAAAACATGGAAAAATGCAAAAATTAAGCTATTTTATAAGATTTTCAGGCTTGTACAGATGTGTCAGGGGAAAAAATTCAAGGATATACATAGGGAATTCAATACACACATCAAGTGAGAAAATATTTGAGTTTCCAAACCAAACAGGCCAAAACCTAACCCTCTTCCTGCATCAAGCTCCTTTGTAGCTCAGAAAAGCTAGTCAGTTTTCAATTTAGTACAGGCAAGAGAGAGAAGGTGGAGATATAAGATTTTGGGAAGAGGAAGGGAACCTAGATAGCTTAAATTTTTGGTAATTTTTTCTTATATTTCCTCCCCCTCCTTTATGAACAATCACTAATGAGGTAAGGCACTCACTTTATTGTCTCCATCCAAGTAAGGTACAATTTTATCTCATTTTTTCCTTTCTAATCATGATGACATAAGCATGGAGGTTTGGGTGGATTTTAAATTATCTACATAACCTTATACACCATCCTAAGGACCCACTTCACATATGTGAGCCATCAAGAGACAAGAAACCTTCTTGTGGAGCTATATACATGTTGGTAATAGTGGGTTCTTGGTACATTAATGTCTTCAATGGATGCAAAGTATTAATGAGGTCTCAAAAAACTCTCCCAAATCCATTGATTCTATATGAAAGTTATTATTTATTTATGGTATAGATCTAAGACCAAAAAACACTCTTAGTCTACATGATCTCAAGTGGTCTAGATTAATTAATAAGTATGTAGATATAATTGAAGGCCTTCAAAGCAATGTTTTATAGGTTATAAAGAGTTTAATTAGATCCTTAAAGGTTAAAAATAGTAAAATAGATATCTTGTTAATTCCAAAAGTTTAGTATGTAGAGGGAACAATTAAATACCAAACCATCTCTCCAATGAAACACTCTCATAGTCAACAGGCCTAGAGTTGCTACCTATAGGTCAAACTAAAAAAGTAGGGAAAGTTGAACATAGAAACCAACATTGAGAAGTATTGAGGAGACATAATAATATAATAATAAGTATGGGAGTGAAGGGAATAGGGTTAGATATATATCAACACATCAACTCTTCCTAATAAATCAACTCAGTTAAGGCTTACACACACAGGATTGTGTTATCAAGATCAAAAGAATATAATGGAATATTGACCATTAATATAGGTGAAGAAGTTATTGAATAGATTTTATGACTCATAGACACATAATGAATAAGTATGGAGATTTTAAAAAACCAATACCAATACCAAATCATCTCTCAAATGAGCACACATAACTTAGGCCTAGGACCGCCACCTATAGGCTTGATTGTGGGAATAGGGTAGATTGACCAAAGGGACCATCTTTATATGTCTTTAAATGTATGATATGTTTTAAAATTGAGTAAACCCATAGGATTAATGATCAAAATTTATGAATTAAGATAATATTTTCATGAAGAGGGAATTCTACTCCTTACACACAATCAACCTACAGGCAGGGTCGTTGGGTAGAATAAAGAAGACATGAGAAACCATACAAAGAGTTAAGGTGTAGGAGTGATAAAAAAATTTCCTAAAGTCCTTAAATGCATTAATCTGGTAGTTTTACCCTTTGAAATAATTTAAGTCTTGTATGTCCTAATTAGTCTTAGTTAGGCCTAAACGGGTAGTTACTATTAAGGTCAAAAGAAGGAGAGTTAGAGTGTAAAACCCTATAGCCAGGTGAAACATAAAGGTGAAGGAAGGGTCTCTCACTTGATCCATAAAGTGATCTTAGTGCTTCCCCATTGATATTATTTGATCCATTTGATATTGGTAAATGGATTTTAATTACCTATTATGCATATTATGCCTAAAATGGATATAAACAAGCTTATGCATTAAATTGAAGGTATTTGCATGTTTTGATGATGTTAAAGGTCTAGAAACATTAGAGAAGGGAGTGAAAATAAATTAAAAGGGTTAAAAGAATATAAGAGTCTTAATTTTTATCAAGGAAAACCCTAAACTAAACCCGTAGGGCTACACAGCTCCAGTTCTTCATCTTGGGCAAGACTATAAGAGAGTAAAAGAACATAATTGAAAAAAGGGCCTAGTTGAGAGGGTGTTGTCAACTGTGAAAACATGTTATATGAGTTTCAAACTCCATCATCACTAATTTAAGGAGAATATAACCTACTCAAGGTCTCTAACACCTACTATTAATCAGGGAATCTTAATAGTGAATAGTGACTCAAGGTAGACATACAGGAGAAAGAGGTAGATATGGTGTTTTGGGTTGGTGAAGACAATTTCATAAGGGTGGAATCAAGTAGATAAGGGTTATATGGTGAATTTTAGTTCACCATTTCATTTACATGGTGACTCAAACCCATGAGACTCAGTCTAGGCCTATTATGCTCAAATATATTCTTAAGGCCTCAAGACCCCACCTCCACCTTGTGACTGACTTAGACCCATCAAGAAAATTAAAGCCATGAGATGGACATATGAGTATGTTGAATACTCAGAGGGATATGTTTTAGTTATAATAAATTAGGAAAGTGTTAAATCTGGTCTCAACTCTCTCTCGATCTGTACTACCACTAGTCTTCCATCTTGAATCATCATTTTAATACTCATATCTCACCAAGCATAGGGACTCAGAGCCAGTGCTCTTAGGGGAATATAGAAATCTCTATGATCTAAAAATCCATGAAATAAATAGTTATATTATGGAGCCTATCATTATGAACAATTATTAACTCTTTAACTTACCTAAAATGCTTAGCAGAAGGCTTGAGGTCTACCAACTTCCACTCATATCTCATCATATAAGTTACATGGGACATAGAGCAGTTTAGGGGTTTTAGAAGGGTCTATGGGCTTAACATCCATGGCCATAAGTTTTGGATTGGAATTTGGTACTTTATGAACCATAATTAAGATTGAGCTTTAAAACCTTGCATAAACCCTAACATAGACCTGATGGGAGAAAAATTAAGATATTTGCACTCAAACACCTGGATTGACTTGGCAAACAGTAGAATCACATAGTAAACTCAAAGTAGATATCATCTATGCAATTAGATTTTATTGACTATCATACAAATTATTATAAAATAGTACTTTTATAAGGTTTTGGGCAAAAAACAAGGTGTAGATCTATTTGAAAAGTTGAAGACCATGGGAGAGGGTAGTATGAGGCATTTTCCACCTTCTAAAACCATAAGACACTCTCAGCTCATCTTGGAAAGGTACCTATAGCTTTGAACCAAATAGGTAGTCCTGAAATTCAAGAATGAGGTGTTGAAGTGTTGTCAATGATGTCTCCAAAGTGTCCAAGAGTGTTCATGAGGTGTCAAGGTTGTTATCTAGTCAATGACAAAGTGTGTTTCAATAGTCATGCATGGATATTTAGTGTTTGATTAGACAGGTAGGTTAATGGATGGGTAGGTTGATGGATGTTGTTAATGATTTGATCATGTTATATAGGTCAAATGTGGTGTCAAAAGTTCTTAGGGAACTTATTAAAGTCAAAGGAATTCATTATAATATCCTTTTGAATGTCTAGGTTAGCCTAGTCACCTTGATAGATCTTCTTGAGTAAGCAAATTGATGATGTCAACATTCACACATGTGAAGTTTTTAGAATAAAATGGTCACATGGGTTTATTGAGGTTTTCCTAGTTCATATGTTTCATATTTTAGGTCTTGACATGAATCCTATCAAAATTTATGGTGGTTCAAAGTTAGCCTCCTAGGCATATTTCACTGTTTTCCATACTTAGCCAAATTTGTTTTTAGTGACCATTGAAATTTAAGTTTTCAAATTTTTGAAATAAACCAGTCTTAATTATTTAATTCATATCTTAAGGATATAGAGGAATTTATTGATGGATTAAAAAGGAAAGTTGTAAATTATTTCATGGGGCATCTAGGAAAATTGATGAGAAGGTTTGAATGTTCATTTTAGTTATTGAGCTCTAAAGTTGATTGAGGGCTTGATTTTCTTATATTATGAAGCTAGGAAGGATGTTTGCATTTATTTTGATGGTATTTGGATGCATCTTGGTGAATTAGCTTTTGTGTAGTGATATAGACTCCCTGGGGGTGATCTATATATATTTTGAAGGTTTGGCCTATCCATAGTCATGGTGAACAAGTGCTTCAAAGTTGACTTTACATTCATTCATAGGGTTTTCATGTATAAGGCCATTAATTTATCTAATTTTCTTATGAATATGGGTGGTGTGATGGATGTTATCACTTAAAGAGGACCTATAGGTTATGTGGCATGGTTCTATGCATTTAAAAGTGGTCTTATGTTCCAAGTGTGTTTGATGAAGTGTCTAAGAGGTGAATAGGTCTCTATGGGACCTAAAAGGGCATATAGGCCTATTTGAAAGAAGGTATTTCTTAAGGGTGACCTATATAGGTTAGTGATTGATATTTTCTGTGTGTTAGTTGCCTTAACAGCTAATTCATGTCTTTTGTCTAACAAAAAAAGGTGGTAAGCATGAATATTGTATAAGTACCTAAATCAATTATTAAGGGTTATAGACTTGTCCAAGGTGAGTGAAGGATAGGTGAGGTATGAGTGTGTTTGGTGAGTGAATTGAAGACAAGATTAGTATGATAGCTTTGTGTATGACCTAATGGTCATATTTCTAATGTGTTAATAATGTTGTAGATTTTTTGGATGAGGATGAGCAAATAAATCTAGGTTGATCCAAAAGGTTATTTTGGATGCTCTGAATGTGAGTGAAGGCTTGAGTGAGTGTGTGGTTTGAAGAAGGTTGCTAATCATTTTTTCTCCATAAGATTAGATTGCAATCAAATTTGTGGAGGTGTTTTCATCAATAGGTGGTGTGTTGGTGCTCAACATCTAGGGTAAGTTGGTGCTTTCCATCCTTAGGGGTTGATGATCCTTGTGAATTGGGTGCTTCTCTAAAGTCTCATGTTTGTAATCATCTTACAGGATAAATAGTCCATGGTTTGTAGGCTTGAGAGTGGTTTTTATCCCCTATAAGGTTTTCCCACATAAATTTATGTGTTATGTATGTAATCTTACATTATTCCCTTATTCATTATTATGAATGACTTGTATGCTTTATGAATGCTTGTTATAATTGATTAATATTTTAAAAGGATTGGAGTTGTAGTTTTAATTGCTTGCATCACTTATTCACCCACCTTCTTAGTGATTGTACCTCTAGCAGGAAGTGGCTTAGTCACCTAGGTAAGGTAAATTTGTAGGTGTGAGCTAATTGAAAAGCCTAAGTATGTTGATTCTAACCTTAAACCTATCCATCTTTCCCATTCTTAAGGCCTTATGTGGGTTTTATGCCCACAAAACACCAACTCTAAGCCACTAGGCCTACTTGCCTAAGTATGGCCTACTTGGTCAATAAGAAGATATGTAAGTTGGTGTAGAGGGTTGTTGGAGGAGTCAATTAGGGTCAATACACCATGTAATTAATTCATAAGGGTGAGTAAACACACTTCATGTCCATAATGAAAAAAAGGGTAGTTTTCCAAGTCATATTTGCATGTACAAAAGGAAGTGGGTTGCTTATTGACCCATGAAGACCAACTTGGACCACATTTACATCTTGTAACTACCAAGGGAAAAATCATTAACCATATTTGGCATGGTCATGCATTGAATGGGTTAAACCAAGTCTACACTAGCCTCCATCACTCCACTTCAACACCCAAAGTTTTACATTGAATACCACCAATGCATGAAAGGAGTATGAGAAATGGTATGGTTACTTGTAACTGATGATAGAGTCAACAATGGTCATTCATGACCTCTTCTTCATCATTCCATGCCACATTCTCTTCTCCTTCTTGATCATTGCTCTATATATTGAGCCTCTTAAGCCATTGTACACATCCTTCACTTATGTATGACTAAATTGTACCTAAATTTGAACCTTGTAAACCTCTTGAGCTAATAAAAATTACTATTTTAGATTCCTTGATACTGGTTTAGTGTGTTATGCTTGTTTGATTTGCACATGGGGCAGGTTTCTCTCCCTTTGCAAGTTTTTATCTCATCTATTTTATAGTATATGGTCCTATGTAGGTCACATAATGTGTCATAGTTATGAGTGGTTGAGCTTAGAGTGGAAGTTTGACTAGTAAGTGTCTTGATTTAAACCTTCCCATCATTACCCTCATGTCTTGACCACTTAGTACAACCTCTATGTGAAACACTATTACATAGGATATCTTGGAGATAGAATATTCATTAACTTGACTTGTTTTCTAGTGTTATTTAAGGACAAATAGAGTGGATAACTTATATTGGTGCATCACCATCTTTAGATTAGGTTTCCCTTTATTCATTCTCATATACCTTTTCACCTCAATAATCAGTAGTTCTTAGTGATTTGAGCTAAATGGATACAATAGGGGAGCTAGACCCATAATCTAAAGGTTAAGCCCATATATAGGTCACCCATAGACTTGGGATAATCCCATGTTACCCCAAATTTGGAGGTAGGCCTAAAAAACCTCCTCTTAGGGTGTAGTTTGGAGTGTTAACACCATATAAATAGCAAAAAATCAAGAGACTAGGCTACTTGTCTAATAGGCCTAATTAATTAGAAAAGAGAGATGTTCATGGGCATAGAGGGATATAAAAGAAAGTATTTTAGTTCATGAAACATTTTTAACTACCTCATGTGGTGATCAAACCCATCTCCTATCCACCATGAAGGCTGGGGTAGTTTTCCAAATCACATTAGCATCCAAGAAGGAGGTGGCTACTAAATGATTCATAGATGAGGCCTAATTTAACCACTTCAATGATTTTTAACTATCATGAGGAGATGTAATTGACCAATATTATCATGCACATACTCTTCACAAGGTCAACCTTCTCTAAAAATAGATTTCAATGCTCGAATACGCTCATTGAAGACACCAATCAGCCTAGGCAATGCATGGAGAAGGAATGGAGGGATGATTGTAACTAATGTTTGAATGAATGGTCACCATTATGACCTCTTCATGCTACTTATTTGTCGATATTATTATTCTCTCTCTTTTTCTCATGTTCTATAAAATTAGACTTTAAATCCATTGTATCTATCCCTCGGTTGGGTATGATAAGACTTTGCCAAAATTGTATATTGTAAATCTCTTTAAATAAATAAAGAAGGATTATTTTTAGTTTTTTTTCTAGCATTAGTGTGTATATTTATATTGATTTTTATAAATTTGAAGTTTCATCTTCCTTTGTAGGTGCTCTCCTTCACCTAGTTTCTAGAATGATATCCTAAATAGATCATGTGATGTGCTAAAGTGTTGGTAGTTGTGTTGAAGAGTAAGCTGGTTAAAAGTGCCTTAATTATACCTCTTGTCCATTACCTTTAAGTTTTAGTCATCCACCATAGCCTTCATATGAAACAATAATGCTTATTATTTCATTAAGAAGCTCGTTTCAATTATAATTCTTTACTTGATTCATAAAGTATTGATTAAAGATAAGTTAGAGTGGATAGATCAATATGAGTGCATCAACTAATTAGGTTAGGGTTCTTTCATGCATTTATCTATCTCTTTTCACCCCAAAAAATCAATAGGTATTTGGAAGTGATCTCAAATTGATGCACCAATGGAGCTAGCCCCACAAAATAGAGGTTTGGTCCTCCTATAGGTCACCCATATCCTTTGGACCAATCCCATGTTACCCTAAATTTTTGGAGAGAACTGAACCATCATCTCCTAAGGGTGCAGTTTAGAGTGTTAACACCTCCTAAATAATTTTAGTGCACTCATGCTACATCACACAATGTAATAATAAAGGCCAACCCAAATGCATTGGAAAAGAACAGTATGAACATCCAACTGCTTTTTCTCCTAAGTGTAGAGGTGGGTTGGTGTCGAACCTGTATTAATAAAAGTTGTGATATCCTCCAATTCTTTGGGCACATGTGTGACTTGCAAAATTTACATATCATGTAGGTCATCCTCAATAGCACATGTTCATTCACCAAATTCAACATGTGATAAGTGATCAAGTCCATAATTATTCTTACCCATTTTCATCATCATAGAAAACTAAAATTCTTGAAAGAGCACAATCTATCATCAAATGCTTTCATACAACATTGGCTTATTTTAATGCTTCATGGTCTATAAAAAATGAATCGGGTGGCCAAAAAATATTGACATAAATTTTGAAGCAAATATACCATAGATAAGGCTTCACATTCTATATTTGAGTAATTATGTTCATCTAGAGTGAGTTTTTGACTAGCAAAGTAGATGGGATTATCAATATTACCCTCACTAGGTTGAGAAAGGATAGCACCCACTACCATGCTTGAAGCATCAACATGCACATGAAAGGGTTGCATCCAATTTAAAAACTAGAGAATGGAGGTAGTGATTAGCATGTCTTATGTGCTACAAATTCATACTACTGAGAATTTGTCCATAATAATTAACCATTCTATTTAAATATTTTTTCTAGTGATGTTACAATCTTAGCATAACCTCGAATCAAATTTTAATAGTATCTTGTGTGTTCTAGGAAGGCATAAACCTTGCTCTAAGTGGTCAACACTAGAAGTCAAATAATTAATAAAATCTTCATTGGATCCACTAGGAGTCATCATGACAAATAACATGACCTAACAAAACTCTAAAGAGAGTATCAAAAACACACTGCTTTAGTTTCAAATAAATTTAAAGTTGTCGGTAGTGCTCAAGCATGAGACATAATTTGTCACAATGATCATGGCTATATTGGAACCACAATCACTGAGAGGGGGGTGAATAATTGTCTTTAAATTATTCATTCAATTCCACTTAATCATACATGAACCATTTATACAAACATGAACATCTAGCAAAGCATATGCAACCATACAAGATCATGAAACAAGATGAGACATTACATATGTGGGAAACTCTCAAGAGAAATAAAATCCACTAGTATCTATAAATTTACTATATTCCTATAATACAAAAACTAATCTTTAATGAAGAACCAACTCCACATGGAGCACCAACCCTAACTAGTCAAGCACCCACTAAACTAGGCTTTAGCAAGCACCAACTTACAAGGAGGCACCAACCCCCTAGATGACTCAGCACCAATTCAGCCACATAAAACATTTGATCACCTTTATAAAACTTTATTTCTCTTACAACATATAAATATCACCTTTTTTATCTCTTCTCACTCTTATATCCCTCTAAAAATGTCTTATAAACTTATTCTGTCAACTACATCTCTTTAAGATAGATTAGGTCATATAACCTTGATCTTCATATGCATAAACACTATCAAATATTCATTAAAAATCCTCTAAACTCCTCTTATGTTATATAATACTTCCTTCTACTCAACAATGTGTTATTTCATTTGCATACACTCTACATACACAAATAGGCCTAAAACTACCTTTTATATATATATATATATATATATATATATATATATATATATATATATATATATATACCATCCCTATTCATATGCCACTTGGTTGGCTACTCACCCTTAAAATATCAGATATGAAATGTAATAGGTCTTTTAAAATCTCATAAATATGATTAAAAGTAATATTGAATCCCTTTTTTTTATCATAACTTTATTAGACCTCATTTCACTTTTAGGTCTCATGAAGACCTAATTCCATTAGATCTACTTTAGGACACATTACACTTTGCCTTCTTTAGAAAAATTTAAAACTCCACAAATGGAAGGAACATATCATATAATAATCAAATATACCCCTAATTATGTGTTTTAAGCTCAACAAGACATTTTACAACAAGTCCCTACTTGAAACCCTTCATTAATACTCAATTTTATTAGGCCTAGGTACACCAAAAATCTATCTTTCAATATTGAAGCTCGAACTAACTTAATCCAATCAAAAATGATCAAAAAATTGCATATATAGAGTCTATATTACATTAGGGTAATCACCATATGCTTGAAACACTTCAACTCAAGGTAAAAAGTGATTTGGGCAATAATTCAGATGACAATTCAGGTGATGGGTCCACCCCAATTGATGGCGAAACTTTTGGGAGCCATAACTTTTGTACCGTAGCTCCAATTGACTCACCCTTTGAACCGTTGTAAATATAATAATGATGTAAATGTCATGATATGTCATTGATATCTACTCAATGAAGTTTGACCCCTGAAAACCCAATGGAAGTGCCCCAAATTTTAATTTTAGTAGTGTAGTCTAAAAATAGTAAGTTTCTAAAAATAGTAATTCCTTGAATTCTATATTGTTGTAAATCATGGAAGTATAACCACTTAATCTCCCTCAATATTGGTGACCTTCCACATCCTCCTCACACCTTCAAAACATGTATAAATTAAGATGTAACCCGAAATAGAAAATAGACATCTCTTCTCAGAGATAAGCATATGTTTAGGTCTGCAATTTTGATCAATAAAACATCTCTTTTCAGAGATAGCATTATTTGAATTTTTTTTTTCTTATTTCTGAATTATCTTTCAGCCAAAGCTTTCAAGTTTTGGATCAAAAAGGCTTATACTCATCTCTTTAGTATGCTCACTCAAAACAACCAAGACTGCCGAAAGCCATTCATAAACTAATTAGCATCCGACACTTGAAAGGATTATTTCAATGTTTCTCAATAAATTCAAAAGAATATACATCTTTATAACAACCTCAATCATAAAAACCATAAGCTCTAATATCAAACATTGGTCTTGCAAACCAATCTCCTGACCTTATCTCACACAGTCTTGATTGAACTAGAAAATACATTTTGGCTTTAACTTTTCAACCTCTTAAACTAAAATCCAAGCTTTTAAAAATCATAAACAAGACTTTAGAGTCACAAAAATAACACCATATGCATTAGATACTTTAACTCAGGTCATATAGCCTCAAACTCATCATTGTAACCTATTTATTCATAACTGCTAGTTTACCTTAAAGCATAGTCATGGTGACATTAACCTTCAACACCTATATGACCACTTGAAAACACTTCTAATGCATGATCATTATCCTCTAACATCTCCAAACCATATTCAAATATAAACATCATATTTTTTATTGGTAACTATTGGTCTTATAGACCAATTCGTTGACCTCACTACACATAGTCCTCACTAAGTCAGACAAGTCATTTTAGCTTCATAATTTTCACCACTATACCTAAATTTAAAGATTTATACCAAGAATTAATATTAAACATCAGTCCTAAAAAACATCTCCATGCACTTTTTTTCATCACTTTATTATTATAACACATTCATTTTCATCTTCTCATTGTTGCCTAGGTTTTTCACTATTTGCACCATTTGGCCTATTAGTGACTAGTTAACTTGGATGATCAGTTTAGCACACTTCAGGGATAGAACCTATCCAAAAACTTTCATGGGAATGAAACATGAGTCTCAATATTTATTCTCCATCTATTTTCATACTTTTACTTGGTCAACTTTGATGGCTATAGTAAATCTCTAAGAAATTAAAAATTTCTTGTAGGGTCTACTCACACCCTTGAAAAATCAATCACACCTAGAGGTGCCTGGGAGAGTTGAATATAACGTCTAATATCTTACCTAATTATACCAATCCATTCTAGGAATTTTTTATCAACATCTTCAACATTAGGTCCTTACTAGGGTTCTACGAGGGTTTAAACATGTTTCCATTCTTAACAATCATTCATAAAGTATAGGCCCTCAATCCAAAAACAAATGCTTAAAATTTTGAGCTAGGAACCTTCCCAATCTACCATAAATATATTATGTTCCCATGCAAAGGTTTGATGAGATAATGATCACAATAAAATCCTTCTCAAGTTAACAACCCTTCATTCTTAGCACTCGAATGACCTCCAAATAACTTCTCATGCCTTGGCCTTCATACTATGACCTTAAATTGTATGAACACACTTAAACCAACATACCTCACATATGACAATGATTACATGATCTCAAACATGTTAAAATATGATCATGACCCCTCATTAGACCACACTCTCTTTCTTTTTGCTCTTTTAGACCTTGACCTGCAAATCACATTAGGCCTTAAAACTAAACTTCATGCCTATTTCCATGCACTCTTAACCTCACTCACATACTCAAGCAACCTTTTTCATGCTTAAGCACTGGCATACATCCTTCACTTGCCTTGAAAATAGATAATGATACTTAATTATGATGGAATCAAAGTGACTAAGAGAGGGGTGAATTAGTCTTCAAAAAAATTTATTCAATTCCATTAAACATATATGAACCATTCTAAAAATCATGTACATCTTCGCAAGCATAATCACCAAATCATAAGATCATGAAACACACAAACATAGTAGATACATGGGAAACCCTCAATGGGAATAAAACCCACTCATGAAGCAAATGGACTACATTCCTATAAGACAAACATCAATCTTTAGTGAAGTATCAACTCCACATGGACCATCAACCCTAACTAGCTCAACACCAACTCAGCTAGACTTTAACAAGCACCCACTTGCAAAGAGGCACCAATCCCCTAGATGACTTAACACTAACTTAGCCACATGATACATTTGATTACCTTTAGAAACCATTGTAGCTTATATAATATATGATGATCTTATTTTTTGGTTCTTCACTCACTTCTATCCCTTTCAAACTGAATTCTAACCCTCTATGCTCAACTAGACCTCTTCATTTCTTGATTTGGTCTTCTAACCTTGATCCTCATATTGGCCATTTTGACCCACATATTAGGTTTTTCCTAATATTAGAAGGGGAAGCATAGTATGGTCCTAATGAAATAAAAAACTAAATGGCTTAAAAATGGGTCTAAAATTGAAAATAGAAGAATTTAAGTAGATTCCTATATGTTCTAAGCATTCAAGAGTATAGACCAAGTTGCATAGGCCTTAGAGATCCATTAAAACCTTGAAAGATTGATTAAAAGATGAGTTGTGCAAGTTTTTGAGCCAAACCATCACCAGGACTTCACACAAGAGTAAATGGACTAGTCCACTTGTGCAATTTTTATCTTCACTCAAAAATCCCCCCACGAGCTAGTGAATCATGTTCAATTATAGTTGTACATACTAGGGACACCCTTTGAAATGTTCATACTCATGTGAGATTTTTGGCTTAACTTATAAGCTTTTAAAGTTAAACCTACAACATAAGATGTTCACACTAATGTCAAGTTTAAGCTTGAGTAAAACAAATCCTTTTGAGATTAGATTTTATGGTCACATGAACATCAATGATGGTTACATGAATGTCATTTTATGGGAACAAAGATGTCAAATTTAAGTTCATAGAGTAGCCATTGGATTTCAAATAGTGGGTCTTAGTAGATCTAATGGTCTAAATTGCATCATACATCTTGAGCCAATGGTGTGAGAAGAGTTAAATAGTCAAATAAATCAAGAGATTAACACATGGCATAAATGCATGAGGCTGAAAAATTGATAGTAGATCTTGAAATCAAACATGGTGATGTCATGTGGTGTAAGCTAGGATAGAGTTGATAGGTCAAAGGTAAATCAATAACTTATGGTCATTCATATTGATCAAGATCAATATTGCAAGATGGGTCAATGAGTTAATGATCTGAGCCAGTATCAATAACCAATAAAAATAAAGGTCAAGAAACCAAGGATAGGTTTTTATATAAATAAACATAGATATTATATGGTCATACTACTACCATTAAAGCTTGATCAAATACCATTAAAAGGCCATAAGCTATATAGTAAAGTATAAAGAACATAAAGGGACTACCAAAGGGACTAAATATGGACCTCATGCTCAAGGGTTTGTGTCATAGAAGTATCTCTCTATGAATGTGTTTTCCATTATTAGGAGGAGCTAGCTTCCCAAAGGGTGCCATGAAGGCATGCACGTAACCCCCAACAGTTTTATCTCCAAGACCAACTACATGAAAAGGACCCTTCTCTTCATTATGCATGCCATGATGAACCATTTAGGAATAATTAACAACAAGACAAGATTATAATAGACTATCTTAGTTATTTAACTACATGGATGGTGGAACAAAGCTCAGAACAACTTGACTTCATCATTACAACAAGAAAGAACATCATTGTAATTGTGCAACCACTTGAAGTAACCTGAATCAATCAAAAGGGTTTGAATGAGCTTAATTTATGGAGGTAGTTGTAACAACATTTCAAATGGTTTTGAGCTCGTTTGATTCCCTTTTGACCACCAAAACTCCCTCTCTCTCACTACCTTCTATAAATATAACATTTGATCTATTAATGAGGGTCCTTTAGCTTGGTACAACTAGACTCTACAAAAAGTGTATTTTTCACCTCTTAGAGTAATGAATAATGCATTTTATAGTTATTTTCTAATCTATATTCTATGTTTTGTGTTTTTTTTATATGTAAATGTGGTTTTTATCTTACTTTTTCATGTCCAATATAAACCTAAGTGATATCGACTTTCTATGCAGGTCATATAATGTGTCTTAACATTAATCTCTCAAAGATATAGTGGATAGTTGAATTTAAGTGTATTTAACTAGACCTTATTCTCATTGTTCCCTAGTTTAAGTACATCAAACTAACCTCTATATGAAATATTGTTTCATAGAAACTATACTAAGCATTACATTAGCTTCTTTCATAGTCCATTAGTATGTTAAAGAGTTTGAGATTAAGAGCGGATTTGACAAATTCATGGTGCATCACCAAATATTAGAATAAGTTTTACTTTATGAAAATTTATTGACTCTTTTCACCCCTACTAGTTTTAGGTTTTAGAAACAAAGGTCCAAATTGTGAAACTTGAGGAGCTATCCTCTGAAAAAACCTTAGAGGTATGGTCTAAATATAGGCATCCCACAGTCTTTAGATCATTCCCATGTTAGTCCATGTATGGGTTAGACTTGAACAAATCTGACCTCTAGTGGGTGTTATCGAGATAGCTAATAGTTTTGGCACACTTGATGGGACCACTTATTTACATAATTTTGCATATTTGAGTATAGTAGCAAACTCCATATTTTTATTTTCAAATTTCCATATTTTTTCATGCCCTCAAGAGTTGTCACAAAATCCTCTACAAAAGATAAAGGGATAGATTTATCTAAGCTATATTTATAATCAATAAATAAGAATAAATATTCTCAATCAAATCCTACACCTACACCTCTTATTCCTTTGGTTCAATCCAATATTGTTTAGCCAAACATTATTATAAATCTCATACCCCAAATGGTCTTTCCTAGAAGACAAGCCTTTATGCCATTTAATGGTGGTATCCTTTTGAACCTAACCTAATGGGATGATATTCTAGTCTTAGCTTTGAAGGCTCTTCCTTATTTTATAGGAGAAAATCTAATTACTCCTATAGAACATATTGCAGATATTGCTAACATATGTTTAGTGCATCATGTGACTTAGGAAAATGTAGAAATGAGGTTGTTAGCAACTTTTATCAAAGGGAAAGCACTTCAATGGTATAGAGGATTGGATCTTACATCAATCAATAATTGAGATGAGTTTGGATAGGTCATATCAAATACTTTGAGGACAAGAGTGATCATCTTTCGCTTGATTAGCTTACAACAATAAATTGATTCAATCATGAATTCATGGTGGATTTCAACTATAGGTTCCAGAAGACTTAGGATAGTATTCTTGTAGTGATCAAGCCTATAACCAACTATGATTTTTTGTACTATCTGAAGGCTCTCAATTCAAATGTAGTTGTGATGATTCAATTCATTGGGAGAACACTCTACTTGAAGCTTTTAAAGTAGCTATAAAGGTTTAAAATTGTCTTATACAAGTAGGCAAGTTGTCTCTAAGGCCACCAATGCCCCTCTTTCTAGAGATACATCCTCATGCTCCAACTATTTCTCTAGTTCCAAATTCAACAAAGTTTAATAAAACATATGGTGATTAAACTAATAGAATGGAGAAGACAGAAAATCTTTTTAAATCTCAGAAGAATAAGTTTGTTATAATGGAAAGGCAACAAGCTCCACCATATAGGCTATATCAGAATCCTAATCAAAATTATTAGTATAATAGGCCATCTTATCATTCCAATCATCAAAGACAAGGGAAAAATCCTCAATCAAGGTAATATAATCTTAATATTCCAAGTAATTCTAGATCTATAATGCTAACTCAGAATAACTATGCTCAAAAAGTCAATGGCGTTCAGGGGGATAGTCCAATGAAATTGTGATGGCCACCACTAGAAACATGTATCAAGACCTTGGTTGGTAGCATGCTCCTTCATTCCAAGGTCATGATATGATACCTCCTCCACCAAAATCCCCCAAAATGATTCAAGATAGTATACTTTCCATGTCACTACCATAATCTCAAAGTTAACAACAAGGGAACATGGGTAAAGAACTAGTTGATACCACATGCATGAATTTTCAAGAAGGGGAACATGTGTTTGAGTATGTAGTAGCTAATATGGAACAAGCTTCACAAAGGACAAATGAACCAATTTTAGCTTAGATAAGGGCTAAGAAGAGGATGTTGAAAGATAACTTGGGGTAACCAAGGATTTTTTCATCATCTTCATAGGCTAGTCAATAACCTACTTCTTCAAATGTGGTTGTTAAGGCTCCTAAAAATCAATAAGTAACCCAACTTCATGGATAGTATCAAAATTCCCCCTTTATTCCTCATTTTACTCAAATTCCAAGTGATGCTTCTACTTCCAAGGTGTAATCCAAATGTGATAATATTCCCTTTAATATAGTGGATCATTTGAAGAAATCTAATGTAACTATGTCCATGTATGATGTCCTATCTATCTCGAGGCAAAAGGATATTCTCTAGCAAGAGATTTACAAATTTTATCATGTAGATAAGATAGTTGACAAAGTGAACATTGTTTTCATCAATAATAGCCAGCCTAACTAAGCCCCTAGCCAAGTTCCTAATCAAATTCCAAGAAAAATTAAATTTCAAAATGTTCTTCATCCCTCTAAGGTTGTTCAACCCCCCTATTTTATATATCAATCATCGTAGGGTATTGTTTAGTATACAATTACATGATGGATTTAAGTGCTTCAACCTCAGTGATGCCTAAATCCATAGCAGATAAGCTTGGGCTCAAATATGTGCCTAATGAAAAATGTGTTCTCCAATTACATGGCTTCCACACTAAGATAGTAGGCATCTTGAAAGATCTTCAGATCACATTGGCATCTTGTCCATGTTATGTCATTAATCAAGATGTAATTGTGGTAGGCCTACCTCTATATTTTACCCTATGATTATCTAGGGACTTTACTATAAATATTGGAGGATATTTGTCATCTGATTGGTTATACATAGTTTTTCTAATTAGATATAGAACCAAAGTTACTATAATATCTAATCCTATCTCTATATTCCACCTAGAACCCTACATGCATAATCTTGCAAATACCAAATGTGCCATATTTGAAGAGGTTAAAGAGGTTAATGAACAAGAACCCCATGACCATCTTGAAGGCATATCATATTTGTACTTGGATGAATGCGTAGCTGATAATCATGGATTTGATCTTTATAGCAACATTGAAGAGGTAGACTTAGGAGTGTATTGCATGCATGAGGTATGTTTTGTTATACCTTGTTTAACTAACACTACTAAAGAAGAATATGGTATATGGACTTTGTTCTTTGATGGATTAAGGTTAAAGAATAGAAGTGGGGTACTATACATGTTTATTTCACACTTAGGTCAAAATTACCATTCAATTGTAAGACTCCAACTCAGTTACACCTCAAATATAGCTGAATATGAAGCTCTTTTGCATGGTATTCAAAAAGCAAGAAAGAGATGTGTCAAGCTCTTCCAAGTCAAGGGGGATAATTAACTTGTAGTGAAACAAGTGAGAGTCCTAAATAAATCTAAGAGTCACCATTTTAAATCCTATAAGCACTAGATATGGGACCTTATTTAGGATTT
Organism: Torreya grandis; assembly: GCA_037957365.1. Classification (NCBI taxonomy): domain Eukaryota; kingdom Viridiplantae; phylum Streptophyta; class Pinopsida; order Cupressales; family Taxaceae; genus Torreya; species Torreya grandis. The sequence continues at coordinate 2,109,792 of JARHVA010002247.1, read as the reverse complement.
CTTGGCATTTAATATGTAGTCCATACCAAGAAAAACAAACTAGCATGCAAATAAGCTTACAGCCATTGGTACCCAATATGAGGTTGCAGAAGTATTCAAAGGTAACCAAATCCAAGATAATATCAAGGTTATATTATACTATATGTACTTAAAAATGAGGTGAGTTGGTCAGATTTTGAAAATGATGATCGAATAATACGTTTTCTAATGTAAGAGGAATAATTTTTCCATAGGAATCAAGACAATTTCCAAAATCAATATGATGATCAGATAGAACAACTAAAATCCAATAAGCTGCCCAAAGGGATTGTGACATTAGAAATAATTTTTAATAAATATGACCAAGTAAGAAAAGGTAAATCATACATCTCAGCTAAATAACACTATGAAATGATAGAGATCTTTAAGGACAAATTGTTAAAGTTGGGAAAGGTCAATACAGAATAGGAAAGAACTACATTTGTTGCTTTATGCCATAAATTTTTTGATGTATTTTCTTGGGAGTAAAAAGACTTAAAGGGGTTTGACCCCAAACTTTCACAAAACACCATTGAATTATAAATCAAGGTCAAGCCAGTCAAGCAAAAACAAAGGCCTATCAATCTACGAGTGGAGAACCTCATGAGAAGAGAACTCTATAAATTGATTGAATCAAAGATAATATTTTCAATTAATCATTCCTCATGGGTGTCAAACCTTGTTCCAATAATGAAAAATAATGGATAGATTCATCTATGTGTTAACTTTAAGGACCTCAATAAGGTGTCCCTAAAGGACCATTACCCACTACCCTTCATGGATCAAATTCTATAAAAGGTGGTAGGTTCTCAAAGGTTCTCATTGCTTGATGGTTATTTTGTCTATAATCACATCATGGTAAAAGAAGAAGATAAGAATAAGACTACATTCACTATAAAATGGGGCACCTATGCATATGTTAAAATGCCTTTTGGACTCTCCAACACTAAATCCACCTTCTAAAGAGCAATGGATATTATTTTTCATGGTGTTTTGAATGACATGCTTTTAGTTTATCTTGATGATATAATAGTATTTTCAAGGAATCCTAATGATCATCTAACACACTTGAGATTTATTTTTTATAGATGCAGATAATTTGCAGTTTCTTTGAATCCAAAGAAATGCATTTTTCAATGCATAAAGGAAGACTTCTTGGGCATGTGGTATCCAAAGCTGGTATTTCCATTGATCCAAAGAGGATAGAATCAATCTTTTTTCTATCATTATCTAAACATAAGAAATGATTGGAAAGCTTCTTAGGCAAGATCAATTTCATTAAGAGGTTCATTTTAGACTTTGTAGAATTGGTTAGTCCCCTCACTCATATGTTGAGAAAAGGCAAATATTTTACATAGACAAGAGAAGGTAAGAGAAGATTTGAGGCCATCAAGGAGGCCATATCTCATGGCCCCACCCTTCTAAATATAGATTTCAATAAGGAATTCTATTTGTATGCCTTCTCTATATTAGATGCAATTTTAGCAATGCTTATGTAGTAGAATGATGAAGGTCTAGAGCAACCTATTGGTTTCTTCAATCAAGCTCTGTAAGGTTATAAGGAAAGATATAGTTTTGTTGAAAAACATGTACTTGTTATTGTAATAATTTTTAATAAATTTAGACATCTAGTTTCAAACAATAAGATTATACTAATGGTAGGTCACCTAAGTGTGAAGGATTTTGTCTTCAATAGAGACTTAAGTGAAAAGAGAGTTGGATGGGTCACTAAGTGCATGAAATATGAAATTGAAGTAAAGGTCACAAATTTGGTCTAAGTTAAAGGACTATGTGAACATCTTTTAAAATATGTGAAAGAAGAAAAGGATATGATTTTAATACTTCAAGATACCCAATAGGAAGCTAAAACTATGCCTCCATCTAGTTGGATGTAAGACATTGCTAGATTTATTCAAATATGAGAGTGTCCAATAGATTTGAATACATCACAAAGAAGACACTTTGGGTTACAATTAGTGTTATACATTTTTATTGATGGAGTGTTGTTCAAAAAGGACATTGGAGGTATGCTTTTAAGATGTGTTAAAACTAGCTAATTTGATAAGCTTCTCAAATAATTTCATGACAGTCCTTCTAAAGGCCATTTTTTATCCGATACCACAACTACAAAAATCATTAGAGCTTGTTAATTTTGGTACAATTTATTTAGATAAGCACTTTCATGGGTTAGGATGTGTGTAAAATGTGTAGTGTTTGCATGGAAATAGAAACTAACTATTATGCCACTAAAGTCTATTCAGATTAAACAACCCTTCATGCAATGGAGTTTAGACTTCATTATCATGATTCATCCTCTATCCAATAATGATCATAATTGGGTCTTAACATCTACAAATTACTTCACCAAATGGGTGGAAACAGTTCCCTTGAAGGAAGCAAATGAGAACTCTATGCTAGAGTTTTATGAGAGTTTAGTCACCTATTTTGGAGTACCTTCCACTATAATATCAGATAATGATTTGGTATTTATCAGTATAAAGGTATGTGAGTAGGCTCTTGATCAAGGTATCTATCTAACATATTCATAAATTTTTTATCCATAGGGTAATAGACTAGCTGAGTCCACTAATAAGAACCTAATTTGGATCATCAAGAGAATAATGGAAGATAATCAGAGATCTTGGCATATAAAGTTAAAGACTACCTTCTAGGATGATAGGATCACCCCCAATAAATCCACTGGTCATTCACCTTATCTCTTAGTATATGGAATAGAAGCAAGGATACCAATTTCATTGGAGCTTCTAGCTTTAGAGCTTACACACCAACTAGAGATTCTAGAAAGTGATGCAATGGAGGTCAGGATGAATGAATTGAGAGAATTAGAATAAATAAGGGATGATTCCATGCATACCATGTGGTCCAACCATTGCCAAGTGAATAAGTCATTTGACAAAATATATTCCTCAAGGACATTTCAACAAGGTTACATAGTCCTCAAATGAGATGAGGATCATGCAAAACTAAGAAAACACTCCAAATTTGACAACCTTTGGAATGGACCCTATGTCACCACAAGTTATAAAAAGAGCAATGACTTTGATCTTTATAGATTAAATGGAGAGAGTTTTTCCATCCCTACCAATGCGAGGTATCTCAAGTTCTACTATTAGTTTTATATCTTTCCCCTTGTACATAGGTAGATAGGTTTGTCTTTCCTCCAAGTGTTTTTGCACATTATTCTATTTATTATTTAGGTTGTTACTTTTTCATTTGTTTATTTATTGTTTTTTTACCCCCCATTACTCTAAATAAGTGTTTCTAGAAGACAAGCAAAGTTTTTTTTAAAGTATCATTCCATTTGTTTAGTCATCTTGAACAAGCTTGATCAAAGTTTGGGTCCCATGACCAGCAAGCTGATTAATCTAGTTGAGTCACCAAAAGTGTTAGCCATTTTTGCCCACATATCAAGATTTACCTACAATGGAAGGAGAAGCCTAGTAGCTTCCTAATGAAATAGAAAACCAAATGGATTAAAAATGGGTCTAGTAATGCAAATAGAGGAATCTAAGGAGGTTCTCATATGTTCTAAGCATTTAAGAGCATGAACCAGGTTGTATAGGCCTTGGAGATCCATTAGAACCTTGAAGGATTGATCAAAAATGAGTTGTGAAAGTTTTTGAGCCAAACCATCACTAGGACTTCATGCTAGAACAAATGGACTAGTCCACTTATGCAATTTTTATCTTCACTCAAAAACCCCGCTATGAGTTAGTGGACCATGCACAATTATAGTTTTACACACCAAGAACACCTTATAAAATTTATATTCCTACATGATATTTCTATCTCAAGTTATAAGCTTCTAAAATTGGACCTACAACATAAGACGTTCATGCTAACGTCAAGTTTAAGATCAAATAAAATAAATAATTTTGAGATTAAATTTGATGGTCATGCAAACATTAATGATGGTCATACAAACATCATTTGAAGATAATGAAGACATCAAATTTAATTTAGTAGAGTATCCATTGGATTTCAAATAGTGGGCCATAGAAAATCTAATGGTCTACATTGCATCATATGTCTTGATCCAATGGTGTGAGATGAGTCAAATAGTCAAAAAGCTCAAGAGATTAACACATGGTGTAAATGTGTGAGGCTAGTAAACTAATAGCGTATCCTAAAATCAAATGTGAGACTTCCATGTGGTATGATTTGCGATAGTGTTAATAGGTTAAAGGTATATCAATGACTCATGATCATTCATACTAAGCAGGATCAATGGTGCGAGATGGGTCAATGAGTCAATGATCTAAGCTAGTAACAATAACCAATAGAAAAAAGGTTGAGAAACCAAGGCCAATTTTTGAAAGATGTAAACATAGGCATTATAGGTTCATCCTGCTACCATTAAAGCTTGATCGAACACCATTAAAAAGACATTAACCATGCATTAAATTATAACAAACATAAAGGGACTACCAATGGGGCTAAATATGGACCTCTAGCTCAAGGGTTTATGTTATAGAGGGATATTTATGTGACTATGTTTTCCATTATTAGAAGGAGGATCTATATTTTCAAAGGGTGTCATGAAGGCATGCACATAGCCCCCAATGGTTTCATCTCTAGGATGAACTACATGAAAAGTACCCCTTCTCTTTAATGTGCATGTCATGATAAACTAGTTAGGAACAATTAATAACAAGACAAGATTCTAACAGACTAGCTTAGTTATTGTAACTACATGGATGGCATAACAAAGCTTTGAATAAATTAAATTTTCCATTAAAACAATAAGGAATATCAATGTAACTGTGCAACCACTTGAAGAAACCCAAATCAATCAAAAGTGTTTGAATGAGCTTAATTTGTGGAGGTAGTTGTAACAAAATTTCAAAAGGTTTTGAGCTCATTTGATTCCCTTTTGAGCATCTAAACTCCCTCTCTCTTGATTCCTTTCTTCTATAAATATAGCCTTCAAGATATTGATGAGGATCCCTCAGGCTAGTATGATTAGATTCTACCAAAATTGTATTATGCACCTCTTGGAGTAATAAATAGAGTATTTTTTAGTTATTTGCTAATCTGTATTTAGTGTTTCATGTTTGTTTGATATGTAAATATGGTTTTTATCTTCCTTTTGCATGTCCAACATAAACTTAAGTTCTATAAACTTTACATGTGTTAGGTTTTGGAGCTAAAATCTTCACTGTTATGCAAATGGTGGAGGTTGCTGAGTGTCAAAGTAACCAACGTCAGTTAGGCCAACTAACGTCGGTCATCTTCAGCTACATAGTAATCGGCATTGGTTAGGGGTTGGCTGACATTGGTCATACAAGAACTGACGTCGGTCACCTGTGTGTTTCCAAAACTGGTCTAATTTTAGACGGACAGTCAGTTTGCATGTAAAGACTAATTTTAGTTTTGAGTCTGCATTTTTAATTATTGTAATTAGGAAGTCTAATTATTGTTTGGTTTGAGATCTATTTAAGAGACCCATGGGACTATATTCTAATCAAGGACTAAGAAGGATTAGATCCTCAAGTGTAAGATCTAGAAGGTCTGTAGGTAGCAAGATTAGAGAGATCTACATGGTAAGTAAGATCAGTTAGATTTACAAGGGTGCAAGATCAAAGAGATCTACTCGAAGTACTCGGTGGTACTTGGCGGACTGGTAGTAGGTAACAACAACCATTGGGTTGATTGTCACTAACTGGTGGAGGGAACAACTATGTGTTTGAGTTGATTGTAATTGATTGAGAGAGAGAACTCTTGAGGGAGAATTATTGTATGCCCAAGAGGTGTGGGAAGAGTGTGATATCTTCATTATATTTCTTTCTATAAGAGTGTTAATACAAATTGTATTGTTTCTCATATCTCATATTCTATGTTATTTCTGAATTCTAGTTACATATTACTTCTAGTTTAATTCTATGTTTAGTTTTTTATACAAAGGTAATCAATTGTACTCTAAGGAGAGGATCCTGACAGAGCTGGTATCAGACCTTTGAGTACTAAATCTTGACAAGTGGTATCAGAGCTACAGGTTCATCAGAGCTTGGTTTAGAGCTTGGTTCACTAACCCGTGGTTTTAGAGTGTGTTAAGTGTTTGTTGATTACAGGTCACTCATAGGGGTTTTTGTTTGAGTGGGAGTAAAGCAATGCCAGAAGAAAGTATGCTAATAATGAAAAAATTCAATGGCAAGAATTATCAATTATGGAGGATGCAGATAGAAAATTATCTGTATCAAAAATATCTGTACTTACCATTGGGTGGGGTTGCAAGCAAGCCCACATATATGCAAGATGAAGAATGGAAGGTTCTTGACAGAAAGGCTCTTGGAGCTATAAGGTTGAGCCTGGCATCATCTATGATTTCCAATTTATCTCAGGCAAAGACAACAGTAGAGTTAATGAAATATTTGACAAATTTATATGAAAAACCCTCAGCTTTGAATAAGGTATTTCTTATGAAGCAATTATTTAATTTGCAGATACAGGAAGGTGGATCGGTATATAGTCATCTTAGTGATTTCCATGGTTTGGTAAACTAGTTAAATTTAGTCAAAATATTTTTTATGATGAAATTAAGACTCTCTTAATCTTATGCTCTTTACCTGAAAGTTGAGATAGCTTGGTAATGGCAGTAAGTAATACTGCATCTGCTTCAAATATCTTAAAAGTTGATGATGTTGTTAGTGTAATCTTGAATGAATAAATTCACAAAAAAAGTACAAGTAAATCATCAGGTAATGCTTTAAGTGTTGAAAGTAGGGAAAAGCAAAGAGAGAAGGTCAAGCAATGAAAATCAAGGTCAAAAATAGGCAGTGGATCCAAATCCAGGTATGGCAGTATAACATACTAGAATTGTGGAAAGAAAGGGCATGTAAAGAAAGATTATTGGTTGGTAGAAGATCAGCATGAAGGAAATAAAAAAGCAAATAATGTAGGTATTGTTGCACGGGATACTCTTATATGTTCCTTAAATAAAGTAGAATCTTGGGTTTTAGATTCTGGTGTCTCTTTCCATGCAACCTCAAATAGAGAATTTTTTCATGATTATGTCCATGGAGACTTTGAAAAAATTTATTTAGGGGATGGTAAGCCTTGTCAAATTATTAGCAAAAGAAAAGTGCAGCTGAAATTACAGAATGGCAACACATGGGTGTTGAAAGATGTCATGCATGTACCCATCTTGAAGAAGAATCTAATTTATATAAAAAAGTTGGGTGATGAGGGTTGCATAGTAACTCTCACAGTAGAATCTTGAAAAGTTTTTAAGGGTGCACTTATATTAGAAAGAGGTAAGAAAGTAGGTAAACTTTATCTATCTACTTATATTACTAATTTTTTTTTATTTTATCTACTTCAGATGTAGATGCAAAGATGTGGCTCTGTAGGCTTGGTCACATGAGTGAGAAGGGAATGCATGTTATTAAATTAAATGTTAAGAACTGGAAAGCCTTGATTTTTAAAGAGAAAATGATGGACAAAGATCAACTCAAGAGGCTAAATAATTTTAAGCAGGGCATTATTGATTTGGATAAGGTTATGATCTAAAATGAGCTCACGGATAAAAATCATTACTCATAGGAAAACACAGACACCGTCGTCGGTCAAGTAGAGATTGACATCGAACAGGCACGAACTAACATCGGTCTAGTAGAGACCAAAGTTGGTAATGTCAAGCAGGTGGAAACCGATGTCAGTCAGGTAAGAACTAACGTTGGTCAGGTTGATCACATGGAACTGACATCGGTCAGGAGCAGACTAAGAGTTGACCAAGATCGGTCACTGACAAAAAATTTGGGCAGACAGCAAGCTATCAAGGAGTGTTAAATGCCCATAAGGAGGACTGAAAGGATAAGTAAGCCTTAAATTCATTATTTCCCTTCTTTATACTACTTGTTGCTCACTGATGGTTGAGAACTAGGAAGTTTTGAAGAGACAATGCAGATAGAATTCAAAAAATAGTGGGAGCATGGCATGAATGAGGAAATTGATTCCTTGGAAGAGAACCAAACATGGGATTTGGTAGAGTTGCCAATCGAAAACAAAGCACTAAAAGATGAATGGATTTATAGGTTAAAAAAATGAGAGAATGGACAGGTGAGATAGAAGGCTAGGTTATATGGTCTTGAGCAAGCTTCAGAACAGTGGTATTTGAGGTTTGACAGATTTATGACAAAGTATGGCTTTAGTCAATGTCAATGTGACCATTGTGTTTATTTTACCAGGTTGGATAATATTAACTACATTATCATGTTATTGTATGTAGTGTATATACTTGTTACAGGGTCACACATGTAGGGAATTGCTAAGCTAAAGGTAAAAGTAGCTCAGACATATGCCAAAAAGGATTTAGGAGTAGCAAAGAAAATCTTTGGCATGAGTATTTCTAGAGACAGAAAAAATCACAGGTTGATTTTGTCTCAAGAAGATTATGTGAATAAGATAGTGGAGAGGTTTGATGTACATAATGTAAAACTGGTTAGCACACCTATTGTTGGATAGTTTAAGCTGAGCTATGAATAGTGTCCTAAATCACATGATGAGGTTGGGTACATGGTATGTACTAGACCTAATATTACCCAAGTAGTGAGAGTTGTCAGCAAGTTTATGGCCAATCCAAGAAAGGAGCACTGGAAAGTAGTTCAGTGGATTCTTAGATATCTGAGAGGGACTAGCAATATGTATTTATGCTATGTAGGGTCAAGCACTTCTCTACATGGGTGTGTAGATTCGGATATGGCAGGTGACTTGGATGATAGGAGAAGCACCACAAGATATGTGTTCACTATTAGTGAAACGGCGGTTAGCTAGATTTCAGAGTTGCAGAAGGTTGTTGCAGTCACAGTGGCTAGCAAGGATAAGAACCCTACAGATATGTTAATAGAGCCAAGAACAAAAGAGAAGTTGAATCTTCATTCAACTTTTGTTGGTCTTCAAGATTGAATTTGAAGATAGAGATACAAGTTAGAAACAAATTAGAAGATGTACAGGTATAGGTACAGGTGCAGCTTTTTATCTCTAAGTGGGAGATTGTTAGGTTATGGAGCTAAAATTTTCACTGTTATGCAAATGGTGAAGGTTGCTGAGTGTCAAAGTAACTGATGTCAGTCAGGCCAACTGATGTCAGTCATTTTCAGCTACACATTAACAGCATTGGTTAGGGGTCAGCCGACATTAGTCAAATAGGAATCGATGTCAGTCACCTGTGTGTTTCCAAAACTGGTCTAATTTTAGACGGATAGTCAGTTTATATGTAAAGACTAATTTTAGTCTTGAGTCTACATTTCTAATTATTGTAATTAGGAAGTCTAATTATTATTTGGTTTGAGATCTATTTAAGAGACCCATGGGGTTGTATTGTAATCAAAGACTAAAAAGGATTAGATCCTTAAGTGTAAGATCTAGAATGTCTGAAGGTAGCAAGATCAGGGAGATCTACATAGTAAGTAAGATCAATTAGATCTGCAAGGGTGCAAGATCAAGGAGATCTACTTAGAGTACTTGGTGGTACTTGGTGGACTGGCAGTAGGCAAAAACAACCATTGGATTGATTGTCACTAACTAGTGGAGGGAACAACTCTGTGTTTGAGTTGATTGTAATTGATTGAGAGAGAGAACTCTTGAGGAAGAATTACTGTACGCCCAAGAAGTGTGAAAAGAGTGTGATTTTTTCATTGTATTTCCTTCTAAAAGAGTGTTAATATAGATTGTGTTGTTTCTCATATCTTATATTCTATGTTATTTCTAAATTTTAGTTACATATTACTTATGGTTTAATTCCATGTTTAGTTGCTTATACAAAGGTAATCAATTATACTCTAAGGAGAGGATCCTGACATAGCTAGTATCAGAGCTTTGTGTTCTAGATCTTGACAAGTGGTATCAGAGCTACAGGTTCATCAGAGCTTGGTTTACTAACATCTTGGTTTCAGAGTGTGTTAAGTGTTTGTTGATTATAGGTCACTCACAGGGGTTTCTGTTTGAGTGGGAGTAAAGCAATGGTAGAAGAAAGAATGCTAAGAATAGAAAAATTCAATGGCAAAAATTATCAATTATAGAGGATGTAGATAGAAGATTATTTATATCAGAAAGATCTATACTTATCGTTGGATGGGGTTGCAAGTAAGCCCACATATATGCAAGATGAAGAATGAAAGGTTCTTGACAGAAAGGCTCTTGGAGCTATAAGGTTAAGCCTGGCATCGTCTGTGATTTCTAACTTATCTCAGACAACGACAACGGTAGAGTTAATAGAATCTTTGGAAAATTTATATGAAAAACCCTCAACTTTGAATAAGATATTTCTTACGAAGCAATTATTTAATTTGTAGATGCAGGAAGGTGGATCAGTATATAGTCATCTTAGTGATTTTCATGGTTTGGTAAACCAGTTAAATTCAGTCAAAATAATTTTTTATGATGAAATTAAAGCTCTCTTAATCTTATGCTTTTTACCTGAAAGTTAAGATAGCTTGGTAATGGAAGTAAGTAATACTGCATCTGCTTCAAAAATCTTAAAAGTTGATGATGTTGTTAGTGTAATTTTTAATAAAAAAATTAATAGGAAAAGCACAGGTGAATCAATAGGTAATGCTTTAAGTGTTGAATGCAAGGAAAAGCAAAGAGAAAAAGTTGAGTAAAGAAAATCAAGGTCAAAGATAGGCAGTGGATCCAAATCTAGGTATGGTAGTATAACCTGCTGGAATTGTGGAAAGAAAGGGCATGTAAAGAAAGATTGTTGGTTGGTAGAAGATCAGCATGAAGGAAATAAAGAAGTAAATGATGCAGGTATTGTTGCACGAGATGCTCTTATATGTTTTTTAGATAAAGTAGAATCTTGAATTTTAGATTTTGGTGCCTCTTTCCATGCAACCCCAAATAGAGAATTTTTTCATGATTATGTCCATGGAGACTTTGGAAAAATTTATTTAGGGGATGATAAGCCTTGTCAAATTGTTGACAAAAGAAAAGTGTAACTAAAATTGCAGAATGGCAACACATGGGTGTTGAAAGATGTCATGCATGTACCCATCTTGAAGAGTAATATGATTTATATAGGAAAGTTGGGTGATAAGTGTTGCACATTAACTCTCATAGCAGAATCTTGAAAAATTTCCAAGGGTGCACTTATATTAGCAAGAGGTAAGAAAGTAGGTACACTTTATCTATCTACTTGTATTAATGATTCTCCTTATGTTTTATCTACTTCAAATGTAGATGCAAAGATGTGGCTCTGTAGGCTTGGTCACATGAGTGAGAAGGGAATGCATGTTCTTAAGTCAAATGTTAAGAACTAAAAAGCCTTGGTTTTTAAGGAGAAAATGATAGACAGAGATCAGCTCAAGAGGCTAAATAATTTTGAGCAGGGTAGTGTTGATTTAGACAAGGTTATGATCCAAAATAAGCTCGCAAGTAAAAATTATCACTTAAAGGAAAACACAGACACTAACATTGGTCAGGCAGTGACTGACATCAAACAAGAAAAAACTAACATCGGTTTGGTGGAGACCAAAGTCGATGATGTCGGGCAGGTGAAAATCAACGTCGGTCAGGTCAATCACATAGAACCAACATCGATCGAGTGCAAATCGAGAATTGATCGAGATTGATCACTGATAGAGAATTTGGGCAGATAGCAAGCTGTCAAGGAGTCTCAAATGCCCATGAGGAAGACTGAAAGGGTAAGTAAGCCTCAAATTCATTATTCCTCTTCTTTATACTACTTGTTACTCACTGATGGTCGAGAACTAAGAAGTTTTGAAGAGGCAATGCAAGTAGAATCTAGGAAACAGTGGGAGCATGGCATGAATGAGGAAATTGATTCCTTGAAAGAAAACCAAACATGGGATTTGGTAGAGTTTCCAGCCAAAAAGAAAGCATTGAAAGACAAATAGATTTATAAGTTTTAAAAAGGAGAGAATAGACAAGTGAGATAAAAGGTCAGGTTATATGGTCTTGAGCAAGCTCTAAAATAGTGGTATTTGAGGTTTGATAGGTTTATGACAAAGCATGGCTTTAGTCAATGTCAATGTGACCATTGTGTTTATTTTACCAGATTGGATAATATTAGCTACATTATCTCGTTACTGTATGTAGTGTATATGCTTGTTGTAGGGTCACACATGTAGGAAATTACTGAGCTAAAGGTAAAATTAGCTCAGACATGTGCTACGAAAGATTTAGGAATAGCAAAGAAAATCTTTGGCATGAGTATTTTTAGAGATAAAAAAATCACAGGTTGATTTTGTCTCAAGAGGATTATGTGAATAAGGTAGTGGAGAGGTTTGATATGTAGTATGCAAAATCAGTTAGCACACCTATGGTTGGACAGTTCAAGTTGAGCTATGAATAGTGTCCTAAATCACATGATGAGGTTGGGTACATGGTATGTACTAGACTTAATATTACCCAAGCAGTGGGAGTTAGCAAGTTTATGGCCAATCCAAAAAAGGAGCACTGAAAAGTAGTTCAGTGAATTCTCAGATATCTGAGAAGGACCAGCAGCAAGTATTTATGCTATGCAGAGTCAAGCACTTCTCTACATGGGTATGTAGATTCAGATATGGCAGGTGACTTGAATGATAGGAGAAGCACCATAGGATATGTGTTCACTATTGGTGGAACGGCGGTTAGCTGGATTTCAGAGTTGTAGAAGGTTGTTGCAGTCACAGTAGCTAGCAAGGATAAGAACCCTATAGATATGTTAACAGAGTTGAGAACAAAGGAGAAGTTGAATCTTCATTCAATTTTTATTGGTCTTCAATATTAAACTTGAAGATGGAGATACAATCCAGAAATAAATTAGAAAATGTACAAGTACAGGTGCAGCTATTTATCTCCAAGTGGAAGATTGTTAGGTTGTGGAGCTAAAAGTTTCACTGTTATGCAAATGGTGGAGGTTTCTAAGTGTCAAATTAACTGACGTTAGTCAGGATAACTGATGTTGGTCATCTTTAGCTACACAGTAACTGGCATTGATTAGGGGTCAGCCGACATCGGTTAGACAGGAATCGACGTCGATCACCTGTGTAACTGATCTAATTTTAGATGGATAGTTAGTTTGCATCTAAAGACTAATTTTAGTCTTGAGTCTACGTTTCTAATTATTTTAATTGGAAAGTCTAATTATTGTTTAGTTTGGGATCTATTTAAGAGACCCATGGGGCTGTATTGTAATCAAAGACTAAGAAAGATTAGATCCTCAAGTGTAAGATCTAGAAGGTCTACAAGTAGCAAGATCAAGGAGATCTACATGGTAAGTAAGATCAGTTAGATTTGCAAGGGTGCAAGATCAAGGAGATCTATTTGGAGTACTCGGTGGTACTTGGTAGACTGGCAGTAGGCAACAACCATTGGGTTGATTGTCACTAACTGGTGGAGGGAACAACTCTGTGTTTGAGTTGATTGTAATTGATTGAGAGAGATAACTCTTGAGGAAGAATTACTGTATGCCCAAGAGGTGTGGAAAGAGTGTGATTTCTTCATTGTATTTTCTTCTGGAAGAGTTTTAATATAGATTGTATTGTTTCTCGTATCTCATATTCGGTGTTATTTCTAAATTCTAGTTACATATTACTTTTGGTTTAATTCTGTGTTTAGTTGTTTATACAAAGGTAATCAATTATACTCTAAGGAGAGGATCCTGACAGAGCTAGTATCAAAACTTTGTGTTCTAGATCCTAAAAATATGTAGCTCATATAATGTATCTTAGCATTAATCTCTCGAGGATATAGTGGATAGCCGAATTTAAGTGTCTTCAACTAGACCTTATTTTCATTTCTCTCTAATCTAAGTGCATCAAACTGACCTCTATATGAAATAATTTTGCATAAAAACTATAGTGAGCATTGCATTATATTCTTTCATATTAGATTAGTATGTTAAAGAGTTTGAGCTTAAGAGTGGATCTGACAAATTCATGGTGCATCACCACATATTAGAATAAGTTTTACTTTATCCAAATTTTTTGACTCTTTTCACCCCAACCAATTTTAGATTTTAGAAATGAAGGTCCAAATTGTGAAATATAAGGAGCTAACCTCATAAAAACCCCTAGATTTCTATTATAAATATAGGCATCCCACATTCTTTAGATCATTCCCATGTTATTCCAGGTATGGGTCAGACTTGAATAAATTTGACCTCTATAGGGTGCTATCTGGATAGATAATACCTCATATCCATAACCTTTATTACATATTCATGACATCTCTTTGATGGTCTGCATGACCTCCTTCTACTCACCAATGATCTATATCATTTTCTTGTTCCCCACACTCTCTACGCACTCTCAAATAGGCCTAAATTGCCTTGTTTTTATACAAATCACTTGATTATATCCTTCTTAGTCAGTCACACATTCTTATTTCTTAGATCAGACATGAATAGGTATTAACATATTAAACTAACATGTCTTAATCATTAATCAATCAATACATTAGGTCAATCATATCTCAATTAGCCCTTACTCCTCTTTCAAGCTTTAAGGAGACCTAATAGGCCTTCTTAACAAGATGTTACCCTTTGATCTTTCTTAAAACATGTTCAAACATATCACATGATAAGAACACATCATATGCCACTCTAATATACCTTATCCAACTTAAATTTATGTCCATAACACCTTTTAGGTCCAACCACCATTTGAACCTTTTCTCAAAACACTATTCATAAAAGGCCTGTGCATACATAGAAAATATATTTTGAACAACTGAGGTATAAACTCAACTTTTCCAAAAAGCCATGAAAAAAAATCACATATTAATAAACCTCTTGACCTTAGGTTCATCACAAAATTTATCAGATGCTTCAACTCAGGGCATACAGGCTCAACCTCTTATTTGCAAGATGTTCACTAAGAACTGCCATTTGACTTCAAAATACAATCAAGGAAAAATAAACTTCTAATGCCTGATTGAATAGTTTGAAGGGATTTCAATGCATGAAAAAGATCTTAAAACATCCTTAGATCAAACTCCATCAAATATGTCATAAATTATAATGAAAATTATTGGTCTTGTAGACCAATCTATTGATCTTCTCTCTCATAGACTCCACTCAGTTAGATAAGCCATTTTGGCTTCAATGTTCTAACCTCTTACACTAACTTACAAGATTTTTCAAATCATTGATAGATTATTCAAGTCCCAAAAAATATCATCATATACTTGAACACATCAAGAAACATATTTTCACTGTTGCCTGATTTTCTTGCTATCTGCACCACTAAGTTTATTAGTGATTGGCCAATTTAGATCACCAATTTTGCACATTTAAGTTATGGAACCTATCCAAAATCCTTCATGGATAATAACTACAAGTCTCATATTTTGATCTTCATCTACTTAACAAGTTTGAGTTGGTTAAATCTATCTACTACAGTAGATCTCCAAAAAATAAGCACTTGCTTGTAGGGTCTACTCACTCACCAGAGAAGCCAATCACTCTTAGAGGTGCTTGGAAGATTTGAATTTAATTTCCAAACTCTTAACTTTCCATACCAAAACATTCCAAACTTTTTATAACAATATCTTCAATAATAGATCATTTTTATGGTTCTTTGAGGGTTTAGACCATCTTTAAGTCTTAATGATCATTTATAAAACTTAGCACCTATTTCTATAAACTAATACTTGTAACTTTGATCTAAAACCCTTCCTCATCAACCATGAATAGCTTAAGTTCTCATGCATAAATTGCATGTGCCAAGGAGCACTAGAAAAACCTTCTTAGGTGGATAACTCTTTATTATGTGCACTTGAGAAACTTTGAAAAAAAAATTCAAGATTTTCTTGTAAACCATGACCTAAAAATTCATGAAAATACTTACAACTTGACTCACCTTTGTTATTTTTCACTTGCTCACCCATGTTATGAAAACTGATCTTGATATCTCATTTGGCCACCATCCATCTTTTTGCTTTCTAGGCCTTAACATGTTAGTCATATTAGGTCTTGAATCTAACCTTATACCACCTTGTAGGCTTTAACTTGAAACTCTCCTATGTTCTAATGCTTCTTGTGTATGCTCAAGAAACCTCATACACTCACTCTTGTTCAAATATTTAATAGAGTATCTTTGGATTTTCTTACAAATCTTCAAAACTCTACTAAGGATCTTCATAGCTCACTTAGACCATATTCAGAGTTACATACGTAGATCTTTAGAGCTAACATTCTAATCATTTTCAAGGTCCTCAACACCTCATGTAAAAACTCAACCAACTCTCTCATGATCAAATACTTCAAGCATTATTTAGAGCTTCACTAAGGATATTCATAGCTCATTCGGATCATCTTTAGAGTTACTTATATAGATCTTCAGAGCATACAATTTTTTCTTTAGAGCTCACTCATTCATCATGCTACCTATATATATCATCTCATAAGGTCTAGACAAAGATTTATAATTTTATTGACACTTGACATACTGACATATACTTACTCATGTTGATCTCAATGATATAACTAACACTCATCAACTAGTACTCTCACATTATTGCTTTCATATAGCAACATCACTCAATATGTTAGCATAATAACTCATCAACTTATGCTTTGAGTCTTACTTGATAATGCATCTTCACAAGAAACTTTGACATCAATTAGATTATATTGACATCAATGACAATACTTATTCCAATAACTCAATAATAAATGAAAATAATCAACAATATCCTCCTTAATCAATAACAATGTTTAACACATTAGGCCAAGTAATGTCTAGAAGTGCTCTACATGTAGACTTAGTCTGAAGGTCATACCCTTATAGGCTCACCATAAAACTCTCATGATTATTCCAATGCCTCACATAGATGTTCAAACAACCTCATACAACCACTCATGCCTGTGTGCACTCATCTCACCAAGTCACCATACTCATACCTTCTTGTAGGTTCTAGACTAGGCTTCTCAAGACACCTTGTACTCAAGAACTAGTACTCAAACATGTTTACCTCAATGATATCAAACAAGAACACTATTTAGATAGAACTCTCACACCACTAAAATAATCTCTTTTTGATCAACATTCTCTCATGATCTCATGTAGACCTAGAGTCTCATAGCCATGTTTCAATGCTCACTTGACCATCATACCTCTTTATGATAATCAAGACTCACAAGATGAAACAACAACCTTAATGACATCAATAAAAATCTTAGTGACATCAATGATAAATAAAAACTCACCTTGTCACATCAATGATCACTCACCATGTACCTCTACAAGATACACCCTTTTGACATTAATAAAAATAACATGCCAACAAACTCCCCCTTTGTCATTGATGATAAAACATTCTTTCATATGATCACTCTCATCTCCCCCAATATAGTCAATTTCCCTTTTATTTTTCCCTATTTGACATTACTGACAAAGGTTCATACACAGTGCAACTTCTAAAACCACTCATTCTCCCTTTTTGGCAACTACTCTCAGAAACTACAAAACAACCTAGAGCTAGAAAACTCCCCCTTAGACCAAGCATAGTCTTCAAATGAACTCTAAACCTAAATACTACTTACCAAGCTACCAAACTCTTGATAACAGTGAAATAGTAAATCATATTTTGTCTTCATAACTTGAGCTCACCAAATGAATCAATAAAACTCTCAACCCATCTACAACATAAGTCATGCTCAACTACCAATTGTGAGAAACTTATAACAACTTTTCTTACCTCTTATATATTTGTCAACAACTACACTTGGAGCTTATGAATAACTTGAATATCTCCCCCTCAAAACAAGCATCCACCATGCTTCTACTAACTAAAGAGTGTCTCCATGAATCCTAATGGAGTCACTCCTTTCCATAAATCACTAAAACAAAACAAACTTAAGAGATTCCTAGATCTTCATTCTCTCACAAGACTAAATATCCTTTAAGATCCTTTTACTTATTTAGCACCTTAGGCTTTACCTCTTCATCAACCATTTCATCAACAATATGACCTAATAACATACATTCTTAACTTGATTTCACATAGAAAATAGTCCACTTGATCTTGTAAATTGATCATGACTTACCTTTATTGTCTTTGGTTTCCACACATTCATTTTTCTTCTCTTTTACACTATAGGGGTTGCAAACCTCTTGTTTTGACTTGATGACCTTCTAACTCTATAGAATATAATATTGAAATGTGTCCCACATTATGACAACTATAGTAAACAACCTCATTCATACCTATTAACTAATGATCCCTTTCATAATTCCATGCATATTCATTTTTAGAGGGTCTTTTACACTCTCTTGCTCTATGACTAAACTAATCACATGAAAAATAGTAAATATTAAATGAATTATCATACCTTATAGCATTAGGCTATCTAATTGATCTCTTCATGTTGACCTTCTTGTCTTCATTATCCTTCTCCTTGACTTGAGCTACCTCCTTTTGGTCTTATTTGAAACCAAGACCTATCTTATCACTGGCAAACTTATGACTACTCAAGATGTTATCTAGAGCATCCATATTCTTTTCAAACTTCATAAAGATCTTCAACTTGCTAGATGTTTGATTTAATTTATTTTTTAAGGATTCCATTTTAGTTTCATACTTAGTACATTCTTCCCCTTTAGCCTTTAAATTTGCAATGAATATCTCCATCTGAGTTTCAACCTAATTTATGATACCATCATGCTCCTTGGATATGTTACTTAGTCTCTCTACTCCTCTAGAACACTCATCAATTTTGCTTCAAGGTTCACTTCAGCCTCTTCTTCATCTAATTCCTCATCATCCATAAGGTATTTTCTTTTTGATCAACCCTCATTGTCTATTTCTATAGCCATGAATAAGGTTTCATTATTTTCAAGTTCATTACTCTTATCATCACTATCAACTGTACTTATGTCACTTACATCAAAGGAGCTATGATCTTCTTTGGTATAGAAACTTCTCTTATTTTTATATAATCCTTTCTTGCCTTTATACTTTTTGAAATATTTCTTGATTTTTTTAGGCTTATAGACCTTATTATCATCACCATGATGTTCATCATGTTCTTCATCGTGATCAATATTATCCTTCTTAGGACATTTAGATGTAAAGTGACCAATCTTACCATAATTGAAATTGTTTCTCTAGATTTTGTCTATTTTAAGTCTAAAATAAAATAGAAAGAAGGATGAGGATAAGTAATTATAATGAACCTAGATTTGGTTTGTGCATTATATCTAGACATTGTGAACACTCCTCTTTGGCTAGGGAGGACTACCTGCAAATAAGAAAATACTACCACAAGATATTTGTTAGCAGATAAATGAGTGGGTTGTCAAGCTACGCACTTGTTCTATGAAGTGTAAAACTTTCATAGAGATGATAGTCCACTTTTGAGAGTCAAAATAATATTAAATAACTGAAAGAGAGGTAAAAAAAGAGTGAAAGAGAGATAAATTTATCATTATTAACAACCTCTATGCAGCAGAGAGTGACAAGGTGTAGTTAAGTTAATTTATTTGTATTTTAAAAGTTATCTAGGTAGGTTTTAAAAAGGCTAAGTAATTCATAGTCACCGACATCAGTAAGGGAGTGACTGATATCAGTTATACTACCAAAGTTGGTAGTTAGGTGACCAATGTCAGTTAGGCTGCCAAGGTTGATAGGGGCAATAATTTCTTGGGAGCTTAATAATTTCTTGGGAGCTTGCAAAAGGTTTTTATAGGTATAAGAAATGGTTTAGATCAAGCTAAGGAGGTTGGGAGATTTATGAGAAGGAGATTATAGCTTAGTTAATTCTGTTCATAAGTTTGGTATGTCAGGTAAATGGGAAACAAACAAAGAAGCTTTGTAACTCCCTCATGGGGGTACGGTCAGAAGTGTGTAAAGTGATACAGAGTGGATATAAAGAAATAGCATAATAAATATTTAAATGACCTATAGTATCAATGATATACTTAGTTATGGTGGTTAGTGAATGATGAGTACTAGGTTGATGGTCCCTATTAGGGAGTCTAAACTTGAATCCCTGAATAGAGAGAACAAGCAAGTGTTGTTGGTCTTCAAGAGCTCAGTTACTGATTGTGATTGACTTACGCAGGGTGATTGTAAGATTGAATGTCAAAAATAGAATGCCAAGAGCCTAAATGAGAGTAATAATATATTTTCTTAATTTTTACTGACCTAAAATACAAGTTGGATTTTGGAATATATTACTGATGTCGATCATGGTTTGACTGACATTGATGGCCTTAGAATAAGTAAACCTTTCTATTTTTAGCTTATTTTCTATTGTTATGCATGCCAAGTGTGACACCCATTATAAAATGGTAAAAATAAGAGGTTAGGAAGGAATTATTTATTTATGAAATTAGTTTGGAAGTGGGAATAAGTCTTAGGTAGTTAGGATGAGGGGACTAGGTCTTGAGGTGACTCATCAGGGGAGAATTAGTCATAGAGTGAGGTGGCCAGATAAGGTGTCAATAGGATTTTTTAATTAACTTAAGTATTTTAAATTAATTAAATATGTATGGGGTAAAATTATGGGTTAATAATATTAATGTTACTATTAAAATGGGTTTAGAGATGTTTTGACACACAAAGTTACGCATGTGTGTGTGACATAATTTTGATGTCTACATTTTTTCCTTTTTGTCTTGTAATTTGTACTAACATCTCATAAGACAAAAAATAGGAGTTAGATGTTCCAAGTATTGGATGAGGTATCCCCCCCTCAAAATGGGAATTGATGAAGGAGAAACTAGAATCAGGTATTGGTTTGATAAAAAGGTAATTGGGTGATTGGTAGAAAATTGAGCATCGCTTCATATGTGTAAGCCAAAATGAGCTATAGTTGACAAATTCAAGAATAGGCAAGGTTAATGAGGACTTGAATAGAAGTAACCAAAGCACAGCTTGTAAGTGATAGCTGATAGGTCAAATCAATCAAAGTTATAGGTCTAATGGTTAATGTGTCCCATGTATCTAAGGTAGGAAGTGCCCCTAGGAAACACAAAAGGGTTAAAGGTGATAGGATGGGCTTGGTTGCCATCCACAACACCTAATATACATACATGTGTATAAAAGCCAACTATAGTGGAATAGCCTAAGCAGTCAGGAGAAGCAATGCACTCCTAGTGTAAAAGGGGTCAATGAGTGAGAAAATATTCATGATCTCCAAGCAAAGTCATCGAGGGTAAATATTTAAGTGATATTTAATGTCATTTTGTTGTGGTTGGGGGAGATATATGTGATCTCCAATTGCCCCAATGTATGGGTAAGGTTGTGTAAAGTTGGGGGTTTTGTATTGGAAAATAATATTAGAGTGGTGTCAATGTCAATTACATGTGTTGATATTGGTAAATTGAAGTGTCAACAGTAGTATAATTAGGGTAATGTTAATGATGTTGGTAGGTGTAAGCATTTATGTCATAAGATTAGGTCAAGAATGCTGACATCGATGGCCAACCAAAATCGATAAAAGGGGGTTTGGTGGCTGACCAAACTCATTTACACCTTTGTGATTGCAGAGAAGAAATAGATCTTTGAGAGTGATTTGAGATGGCAGCACAAGGAGGGGACCCAACGGGAGGTGCATGACCATAGGAGTCAGTGGTGATAACTAGGAGGAGATGAAGAGATGAGGTAAGAGCCTACACTAGTTTGATTTGGTTTTTGTAATTTTTAGGCTAAATAAGAGGTGGGGTTGTATAAAATAAGTTAGGGGGATTTTTGGGTAGGTTTTTAAGGGAAATGGGTAGGTTGGGTTTGGGTTATTCGGCCCTGGGGTCAAACTAGTCGCTAACATCGATAAGGTCCTTTGACATTGGCTGACATGACATCGAAGTTGGTAGTTTCCTACTAATTTGGCCATTACATTGATTGATAAAGCATTGATGTTAGCATTAATGCTAATGTCGATGACTATTGAAAAGTAGAAAATAAGAAAAAGAGTGAGTTTTGGATCACTGATGGAAGTAATTAACTAGCCTAATGGCTGAGCTAGCCTCAAAAGACTCCTTGTGATCTAAGTGCTACCTACATAGCCCAGTTTAGGGCCTCAAGCCAATGTAGTTCTCCCAAAACCTAAGAAAAAGATCTAAAAAAGTGCGTTTTAGGGAAAAAGGTAAGTTGAGACAATTGGAGAGGTCTAGGGCTTAAAAGATAGATCATAGTGTCAAGATTTAAAAATATAGGCAGTGAGGCCTAGAGTTGGAATAGGCAGGTAGGCCTAGGGTAAAGAGAGAGAGGTAGTGAAGCCTAGGGTGGTTATTAAAGTGGGTATATGGCCGAGCTAACCTCAAAAGACCCCTTATTGATTGAGTGTTGCCTACATAGCTTAGTTTAGGGCCTCAGACCAATGTAGTTATCCCAATGAAAAGGGAAAAAAGAGGTGATAGAGTAAATTAAAAGGGATGTGACCTGATTTGTTTATGTATGGATGCAAGCAAGGATGGAGATTATACTATAAGATCATCTATGGAGGTTATTGACATGCATGAAGGGAGATGTTACTCCAAATGAGTGGGAACATATGATGGCCATGGGTTTAGGAGTGTGATGGTATTATCATGTTAAGTAGGATGTGTCTTTGATAACAACTTTGATTGAGAGGTGGGATCATACCACCAACACCTTCCATCTATCAACTAGGGAGTTGATAGTGACACAAGAGGATGTGTATAAGATTTTGTGGCTACTACTCTAGGGTGATGAGTTTTTTTCATCCTCGAGAGAGGAGCATGATATACACATGGTCACTTAATATGGGGAGCATGTTAGTAAGGTGACTTACCACTCTATGAGCTTCATATATGAGCCACTCTATATTGCTAATGAGGAGCAGCATCATTTGAACATCATGATGATGATTAGGATCATAGTGTATGCATTCCTTGATGCAGATAGAGGGAGATTTTTGATTGCTTTGATAGGTGTGCTTACGTAAATGATTGAGTAGTGCACCATTTTTTCCTAGGGTCTAGTATTTTTGGCATAGTTATATAGAGAGTTATGGGGTTTAAGGCTGTGATAGTGATATAGTTTATGTGTCAGCCATCTACTGCATTATTGGGCATATGAGCACATCATGGTGACTCAACCACTTAGGTTACTTACCACTATCTTGGCTCACTTTAGCATTGGATTTAGATGATGGAGAGATGGGATGGCACAGACTCAAGTGGATGACATCATGAAAGACATTGCCTACTATAGGCACATGATCAAGGGCTTGATCTTTGTATATATCATGTGGAAACTGTATCTGACATACTCAATTTTTAGAGGGCAAGTAGAGTAGCTTGTTAGGTTGTAGATCTCACTATGGGTTAGGGAGAGATGGGCTAGTGAGTTAAGATGGTACCCATAGCATAGGTTAGGAGGTAGTTTGGGTTACTACAAAATATTCTACTTACCTTCCCTCAATACAAGTGGGATGACATAAAGGTACCCTTAGCATTGCCACAGGAGACCAATGGGCTAGATTTTGAGGATTTTCTATTAGGGATAGGTGTTGGGTACCTAGGGTGTACAGTGACTTAAATAGCTTGGTTGGTAGGGTTACATTTAGTGGTGGAGGTCAAGAGGCAACCACCAGATTTACAAGGGTTAGTTAAAGAGGGATACATTGCTATAAGCTTGAGATATCATAGTACAGGCCTAAGATGCAGTAGTGTAGGCTCAAGAGATAGCCCAAGTAGAAGTTTTAGACTTATAGGGATAGGTGGTGACATTGCAGGGTTAGATTAGGACTCTAAAAGGTTAGGTTGTAGCACTACAAGGATAAGTGATTATTTTATAGGGTCAGGTGACTATAGTGATAGTAGAGAGAGATAGTCTGAGAGTAGTAGGCCAGTCTACTCCTCTTCCTCCACCACCATAGGGACCAGTACATGTTGGGCCATCATCAGGTGTTATGAGTCCTCCATAGACTATATCTATGGTGAGATATTCCACTACCCTAGATGATATTACTTATTATGAAAGAGTGATTAGAGAGTTCTTACAGATAAAGATATATTTAGAGTTTAGAGAGTAGGAGAGGTTGATATCATGTGTGATAGCTTCTAGCTCATGTCAATGCAAATGTATGGAGAGTGGTGATGACACTTCCTCCTCATAACCACATGGAGAGCCTCAAGGACCCTAGGTATCATATTTTGCTAGTTTTGTGTTTATATATGTTACATGTATATCGGCATGTGAGTCAAAGATATGAGATGTACATTTTAAGAGAGATTTATGATGTTATGATGAGGAAGATGATGAACATGTATTTTGATCACATATTATATATATGAGATGTTCATTTATTACCATGTGTTTATTTGAGATTCATTGCTTATGATTATGATGATGATATAAATGATATTTATTTTATGCTATGTTAATTTGGATGTTAATGTTGATCATGTTATTTGAGTTTAGACTAGCCTTTCCCATTTATGTGATGGTATATGCACAGTTGATTGGTTAGTTTCATCTTAGTATTTTTCCATATTTTTTATGGTGTATGCTTAAAATAAATAGAGTGGTTATGTTAATTTATTTCAACATTTTTCCATATTTGTGATGGTGTATACATAAAATAAATAGGTTGATTAGGTTAATTTATTTTATTATTTTTCTATATTTATGATGATGTATGCATAAAATAAATAGGTTGGTTGTGTTAGTGTTGGTATGACATTGTCGCTTCTTCTCAAATAGAGATATCAACATGTGATGTGGATGGAAAAATAAAGAGGCAAAATGTTCGTGCATTGGCAAAGATCATAATTTAGAACATAAATAGGCTCAAAAAAATGAGCCTCTTTTATGCCTTATATTTTTGAACCATTGTGTTTGTTAGAGAAGCATCGTGTTCACCATATTTTAATTGAGCTTCATAGTCCCTTGAGAGAGTATGAGGGGAAAAAACGTAGAATGAGGAAAAATGTTTAGATAACATAACCTACCAAGTAGAAATGATATGTCCCTTTTGTGGGTGACCCAAGAGATAATATAGGCAAGTCCATAACTTAATGCTTTTTTCTATGTAAGTTGATCAATGCAGGAAGCCTACAATGGAATTTTGTATAGGGTAAGGTCGTGCAAAGATATGAGGAGCCCTTTGTATTTATTTTTCTATTTTAGAACAAATCTTGGCATAGCCATCCTTCAAGGGAGTGGTATAAGCATTTGTTTTTAATCTTAAATATTTGTCCTTCAAGGGAGCAGTCTATTGATAATAGAAAAGGGAAGTTATGCAACTGTCCTTCAAGGGAGCAATCTACATTAAAAAGTATGGCCTGATAACTTTTTCTTTTTCTTTTTTTTTTTTTTTTTGCTTTTAGTCGTGGACAAGACTATAGAGGCTTAGGAGTTTTTCACTGTGAAGATAAAACCATACCACTGTGTAAGTTATCTAAGTGTATAGGGTGAAGAGGAAGGCAAATGAATGTAATAAAGATGCTTAAGGGATGAGCTCAAGTTAAACACAAAGTAAAGCAATGCTGGTTTAACAAAAGAATGGTCATAGATGTAAGGCATTTAAAGGCTTGAGTTTTGGCCTTCCTTTAAGAGAAGATAAGTGATAAGTTCCTGAACCATACTTGTGAGTTATGATATAAGGTCCAAGCCAATTAGAAGAAAACTTACCCCATTTTCTTTTCTCTATGTTCATCAAATATTGATTTTCTTTTAAGACGAGATCTATATTGAAATCTCACTCTTTGAGGTTTTTTTTATAACCACATTTGTACACTCTTGATAGATTTGAAGATGGTTGAGGGCTATGAGATGGTGTTCATCAAGAAATTCAAGTTGGGCCAAATGTTCTTGGTCAAATTTATCATTAGTAAGTATGTCATGTAGAGAAATGTGAAGAGAAGGAATTTAGACCTCAAGAGGTAAAATAGCCTTCATCCCATATACCAATCAAAAAAGGTGTAGCACCTATAGGGGTTTAAATGCTAGTGCAGTAAGCCCATAAAGCAAAAGGAATGTGTGTGTGCCAATCATTGCCCGTATCATTAACTACCTTCATGAGAATTTTGGTCAAAGTTTTATTAGAATATTCTACATGTCTATTAGCTTGGGGATAGTATGGTGATGAGAAGCTTAATTTGATTTCAAATGCATCACAAAGATCTTGAACAGTCTTATTTTTGAAATACTTGCCATTATCTGTTATAATTTTGTGAGGTACACCAAAATGATAAATGATGTGATGGTTGATGAAGTCAATAATTTTTTTGCCTTTAGTGGAGATGAGAGGGACGACCTCGACCCACTTGGTGAATTATTTAGTAGAAGTAATGATAGAATAGTGACAGAGAAATGAATGAGGGTTAATATCTTCAATTAGATCTAAGCCCCATTAGGAGAAGGGCCAAAAGTCTTTGACAACTTGTAATGCATAACTGGAAATGTGAAGAAGGTTAGCATGTTGTTGACACTTGACATAACACCGAATGTAATCAGTGCAATCTTGATGAAGTGTGGGCCAATAATAGCCAAGTCAAAAAATACATTTAGCAATTGTGTGACCATTGAAATGCCCACCACAAATCCCATCATGGACTTCCTTAATAGCAAAGGGAGTCTCAGTACTAGTTAGGCATCTAAGGAGAAGACCATTAAAACTTTGCTTGTGGAGAAGTCCCCCTAGTATAGTGTAACGAGTGGCACATTTTATAAAATCCCATTTCCCATTATTAGAAAGATCAAGAGGGGTAATAGAAAAGGAAAGATAATCTGTGAGTTTTTTGTACCATAAGTCTTGTGGGTTTGTTGTTACATTTATGACAAAGAGGATGTTAGTTGAGACATAAGAGGCAATGTTAAATGATGCATGGTGACATAGATTATTGAAGAGGAGGATGAATAAAGTATGTGTGAAGCAATTGAAGCCATCGTGTCAGCAAACTTGTTTGTAGATCAAGGAATATGTTACAAGAGATAAGAGTCAAATGATCTCAAGAGCGTATCTACATATTGTTTATACCACAGTAGAATTTCATTTTTACATAGGTAGGAACCATTAACTTGGTTAACAACTAGTTGAGAATCACCAAAAATGGTTATGCATTTGATACCCAAGAAGAGAGTTGTTTGAAGTCCTATAATCAAAGCCTCATATTCGGCCATATTATTAGTGCATTCAAAATCTAGTTTAAATGACAAAGGCATAGGTTCACCATCTAGAGGAATAAGAATGACCCCTACACCCCCACCATGTTGGCATTTAGATCTGTCAAAGAACATCATCATTTGATAGGAGATGTCATTAGTGGAGAGTGTTGCAATAGATTCATCAAGGAATTCAAGGTTTGAAGGTTGATTGTCAGGTAAAGGGGTAACAGCTAATTGGTCAATGATTTTTTGCCCTTTAATATATTTTTTTGAATGAACTCTAAGTCAAATTTAGCAAGAATCATGAGCCACTGAGCTACACGTTAGTTGTGATATGGTTTGGAATGCATGTATTTGAGAGGAACAGTATGGGTGACCACATAGGTTTTGTGATTTAGGAGATAATGGCAAAGTTTAGAGGTGGAAAAGACCAATGCAAGGTAAAGTTTTTTAATATGGATATATTGAGTCTCATAATCAATAAGTGTGTGATTTATGTAATAAACCGCTTACTCTCGATGTTGGTCATCTCGATGTACAATCATAGCACCTATAAAATGGTCTATTATAGAGATGTATTAGTAAAAAGGTTGATTTTCCTTAAGTGGAATAAGAATCGTTGGGAAAATAAGGTATTATTTAAGTGCATCAAAGGATTCTTGGCAATTTGTATTCCATTAGAAGGAGACATCTTTTTTAGGAGATGGTGAAAGGGTTGGTAGCGATCTGACAACTGGGAAATGAAGTGATGAATGGACTGAAGTTTTCCTTGTAGGCTGTAGAGTTGTTTGATATTACTAGGTAGAGGCATTTCAAGGATTGCTCTAACCTTAGCAGGATCGACCTCGATATCATGGAGAGAAATGATAAAACCTAAGAGTTTATCAAAAAGAACACCAAAGACACATTTCTTTGAGTTTAGTCAAACATTATATTGGAGGAGATGAGTGAATATATTTTTAAGAATTGTCAAGTGTTCTTGATGAAGTTTAGATTTATCGAGTAAGTCATCCACATAATCCTCCATAATTTTATGTAGATCATGGAAAATGTAGGTCATGGCACGTTGGTAAGTTACACCAACATTTTTTAGGCTAAAAGGCATGACCCAATAATAGAAAGTCCCCCATGGGGTAATAAAGGTTGTCTTGTGTTGATCCTCAAGAATGACCAAGATTTGATTATATCTAGAGAATATATCCATAATTGATATCATTTCATGGCTAGCTGTTAGATCAATAAGTTGGTTTATACTAGGCAATGGGAAATCATCTTTTAGATAAGTGAGGTTTAAATCATGATAATTAGTGAAAATATAGATTTCCTCAGCAGTTTTTATGACAGGAACAATATTGAAAATCCATTGCAAGTACTTGATGGGTTGGATAAAGTTAACAAAAATGAGGCATTAGAGCTCTTCTTTGACAAGGAGAGAAATACGAGGATGCATTTTGTGAAGCTTTTGCTTAACAGATTTAGCATCTTGATTGGTGACAATGTTATGGGTGAAGATAGAGGGGTCAATACTGGGCATGTCATTGTAAGACCAATCAAAGGCTTTGATATGGTCATTAATAAATGTGGTAGAATGAACTTGCTCAGAGGAATCTAAAGAATGGCCAATCTTAAGGATGTTAGGGTTATCGTGGGAGGGTAGGTTGATGTCAATGATTGATTCATTCAACATAGCTTGTGTTTTGAATGGGAGTGATCATTGGATATAAGAATAATTTGCACCCATGTAGGTGAGAATTGTGTCATCATCTTGACATTAGATAGTGTTAATATTGGGAGAATCTTCATCAATTATTTCAAGATGAACAAGAGGAAGGGACCTTATTTTCTTACCCTGATGATAGGTGAGAGGCCCCAGATGGATGGAATTTATTGAAAAAAAATTAGGAGGTATAGATACCTCTAATTCTATAGGTGATTGTAGAGAAGAAGGTGGAGAAAGAGAGATCGGTTCTTCGACAATTGGTTCATGGGAGGTTTTAGTGAGTTTATTTGGTTCATCATATCCCACCCCATGGCTCTTTTTGGCATTTTAAATGGTATTTCTAGTAGGATATTTGATAGGCATATGGATACTTTAATCATAATGACCCAAACCAAATCCTTTCTAGGCACATCTATAGAGATAGGTGTGGGAAAATCTAGGGTACTCAAGAAAGATAAGTCATAGGTGAATAGTTATGGTGAAGAAGATGGATTGCTGACAGGGGGAGCTTAATCAATTCCCCCATATGTGAAATTGGTTTGAAGGTTAGGAGACCCATAAGGGATGACCATCCCAATATGGGGATCATAATTTGGGTGCATGTAAAGCCTTCCATATTCTTGTGGAGTATGTAACATGTCAAGCATCAACAAAAGATATTCACTAAGTGACAAACATTGAAAGGTTTCCTCCATGGGATCCTTGTTAGGAATTTGAGTTGCCAGTATATGTGTAATCATGGGAGTGGGGCTTGTGGAAGCTTCAAAAGCATCATGCAAGGAAGAGGATGTTTGAAATGGGATGAGAACATCATTGGGAGTATAGGTCATATTATATGTTTTAAATAGAGGTGGGTCAGAAGGTATAACATGTACTTGTCCATCATGTTCAAATTTGACATAACGATGTAAATTTGAGGGTACACACACCATAATGCGTATCCAAGGTCATCCAAGCAGTATGTTATATTAGAATTATCTTTCTACAACATAGAAGAGCTTGAGAATTATGTGGGGACCTACATGAATATGTAAGACAATAGTACCCATCGTAGTAGCTATAGTATCATTAAAAGAATGGAGTACCACATCAATTTAAGACATGCAATTATCGAGAAGGGCTAGTTATTTGTAGGCATGTGCGTAAATAATATTAATACTAGCTCCCCTACTGATCATAACTCTCTTGATATGAGTTAGATCAATATATGTGGTAATAAAAAGGGCAAAATCTTGATCTTCAGGGTGTTGAAGTGGAATTTCTGAATCATTGAAAGAAATCAGGGAGATGAAATTAAGGGAGCTGACCAAAGCTGCAAGAGGTTGTGGATCATCCGATTGTACCTTAATTGCTTGCAAAGCACTAGTCAAGTCTTGATGGTGTTGGGATGAGCTTTGGATTAACTCATACAAAGACATTTTCATAGGAGTTTGATGAAGTTATTTCAACATTAAGCTTTGGATAACGTCTGAAGATGTTGTTTTAGGAACACCTAAGATGAAAATTTTAGGGTTAGTAGGGGGAGTGTCTTTGGTAAAGGGATGGGTCCAAGGTGTAGTGACCTTTTCCTTCGCTTTATCTTTTTCATTTCATGACCGTGTGGCCATATTAACTGTGTTGATTTGAAAATTTGGTGAAGGAGGTGGTAAAGGGGTTACGATGACATCTTTGGGTTTGAATTTAGGTGGAATAGTAGGAGGCATTGTTGATGCTAAAGGTGAAATAATGGGAAGGTTAATGGGAGTATCATTGAAGAAAGTGTCAACATCGAAGTTTTGCTGAATAACCATTATGAGGGATTTATAATTATCAGTATCATGTCTAGGTGAATGATGATATAAACACACTTGTGTATCATCAAAGCAAGATGGCTTCATTCCAAGAGGACTATAGGGCTTAATGGGAGGAAGAGTTATTACCAAAAATTGCATTAACTAACATAAGAAAAATCTTTGAGAGCCTACAAGTGGGCTTACACTTATTGTACTAATAGGAGTGGGTACTTTCTTTTGGTTTGATGTTGTAAAAGTAATTTTACATGGTCTCTAGTTTAGAGATGATGGAGTTATGTGTTTTGCTATCACTTTTTTAGTTTCAGATGTGAAAGGCCTACCAGATGGAAAAGGTAGGAGTGGAGGTAGCTTAACCTTTTGTTTAGCTTGGTTAGATGATATTCTAACTAAAGTAGAAGGGTGCAACCCCAAAATGGATGATAAAGTTGAGGGTTGAAGAAGGGATCGATGAGATCTAGGAAACTTAACATTCTTCTATATTTTAGGGCAAGAAGCTTTAACTTATGGTTGAAGATTTAAATCTAATTTTACCTGTGGATGAATTAAATTAGAAATGGGGCATACACCTAAGGGCCTAATCTACTTTAATGTAATAGATTCCTATGAGGATGAGGGTTCTAACATAGATGGTTGAACTTCTGGGGCTTTTGGTGAAAAATATCTAGCTTTGTCAAAGACCTTAGGTTAAAGGGTAGTAAGGGGATTGGCAATAAAGGTCAACATTCATTGTGTTGGATACGAAGTCTTAAGCCAGTCCCAAAATGTTGCATGGTTAAGATTAGTGGAGTTAAGAAATTCTAAACTTTTCACCAAATATGAGAAGGGTTTTGATGAAGTTGTCATAGGTCTTACAGTTGTGTCTTTAGAAATCTACGGTGTTTGGGAAAGAGGGAAATTGTTGACTTTTTCTACTTTGGGCCAAAGATAAGAAAGAACCACAATGAGGTCTTCTTTGACAGAGATGGAAGAAGAGACTTGGTCTGCCATGGGTAGAGGGGAGGTAGATGAAGTAGGTTTCTCAAGATGGTAAAGCATAAGTATTATGGCTCCCTCAACATGTGGGTGAGGCATGGGTAAAGTGTGATCCTCTATAGGTAAATGAAAGGGTAAGAGTGGTGTAATTGGAGTAGGCATAATAAGTATCTCATCTATTATAGGAGTAGATGATATGAACTCTTTTAGGTGTAAAGGTGAAGTGGGTGGGGTACCACTCTCTATAGGTGGAGGAGAAGTAGGCAAAGAAGGTTACTCAAGAGGGTATAATAAAGGAATGATGTTCCCTTCAACATGTGGTTGAGGAATAGGTAGGGGGTGTTCTTTAAGTGGTAAGAGGATAGATAATATTGGTGTAAATAGAATTGGGATTAGAGGTTCCTCATGTGGCAAAAGGAGTGGCAAAGGAGGTTCTTCCTCTCGAGGGAGTGGAATGGGTGAAATAGGATCTTATACTTGAAGAGAAAGAATGGGAAAAATAGATGCCACTAAATTTTGGAGACGAGTCAATGAAATATGTGTCTCTTGTTGAGGGGTAGGTTGAACTGAAGATAAAGGAAAAATCATATTAACCATATGGATATTATGATCACCTGAGTTAGTTGTGGACTGGAAAATATTTTGATTTGGTAAATGGTTAGGAAAATGGTGTTTGAACACATCCATACTTTGATTAGGAGGTACATTAGGAGTATCCAAGATGAGCTCACCTCTATCAATCATATCTTGAATAATGTTCTTAAGTGTCTTACAATTATTAAAGTTGTGGCCTTTAACTTGATGGTAACCGCAAAACTCATCCTCCTTGTACCAAATTGGGATAGGATGGGAAGGGTCAAACTGTATATGAGGTTTAATTTGAGTAAGGGTTATGACTCCTTGTTGCAAAAATTTCTCCAAGATAGATGTATATGATTCCCCAATGGGAGTGTATTGTCTTTGTTCATACCATTATTGGAATTTCTTGGTCAGGGTTTGAGAAGTTGAAGAGTTTGATTGGTTTTTGGTTGTGGAAGAGGCTGACTTAATGACCACTGCATTGGTAGAGCCTTTAGCCTTTTGGTTATAGGGAGAAGTTTTAGAGGAGGAGGAATCATTTGTCTTGATATTGGGATTCTTACTATGCAACTTGACTTTGCCTTCATCAATAATGTGAACCTCTAGTTTTTGTGCCATTGTAAAAGCTTCATCAAATGTGCAAAAAGTTTGTACCTAGAGTGTGGATGAGATGTGCTTAGCACATGCCCTTGAGAAAATCTGAATAAGCACAGGTTGGGGTAAGGAGAAGGAAAGTTGATTGATCAAGCTTCTCCAATGAGTGATGAAATCAAAAATAGACTCGTCATGAAATTATGTGATAGAATAAAGGTCTATTATAGAAACCTTTTTAGAAATGTTAATAGAGAAATGGTCTAGGAATATTTGTGTAAGTTGGGTAAATGAGAAAAGGGAGTACTAATGTATAGAGCTATACCAATCCAAGGTAGCACCTAAAAGAGACATAGGAAAAGTGAGAAGTAGCAACACATCATCATGCCCTATTAAATAACAAGCATGTCTAAATGTCACAAGTGTTGTTGTGAGTTCTCTTTACTCTGGAAATAAGTAAATTTACGGAGTTTCCATTGGCTTGGATAAGGTTGAATAGGCACAAAAGGATGGATTGGTTCATTGCATATTTGATCATAAGATAATACATTCTTTGAACTAGAAATAGATGTCTCTATATTAGACATCTTGTCTATTAACATCTTAATGAGGTCTAGAGGGGGATTAGTTTGGGGGATTCATTCCTCCTAAGTTATAAGGAAGCTAATAGAAAGTAGAGGGAGAGTATGACATAGCTTACTGAGGTTGTGTCAGGGTAACATAAGGATAATGAGTCATAGGCTAAGGTACAGAAAGAAAAGGGACTTATCCTATTAGGTTAGAGACTATGCATTGGTTGGTTGTTGTTACTGCAGGTTGAATTATTGGCATGGTTAGATTACATGAAGGGTGAGTCATAACTCAAGTAATTATAGGTGTAAGGGTGGATGGAATAAGTGCCACTAAATTCTAGAATGGGGTATGACTTGGTTGAACTGGTTATGGTTGTGAAAGTAGGGAAGTTACACTAGTGTTTAGGTGAGATTGGGTAGTTGGAGATGCCACATTTTGGATATTATTTATAGCTGGGTTACTTATCAAAGTGGTGGTTTGGGTAACCAAGAGTAAAATAGTGGAGGCAACTGAAATAGAGGTTTTCTCCATTAAATAAGTTGGCATACCATAGATTAGGTCACCCAAAAAATTACAGGTTTGGCTCATATCAAGGTAATGTTGAAGGGCTGTCACATTGTGATCAAAAAATTTAGCAAAATCTTGATCTCCCTCAGGTACAATGGGAATTTAGTTAGGGCTAGGAGTATGCTTTGTATCTGAAGTATGCTCTATGATAGAATTGAAAGTGAGAGGGGAAGGTGGAAGTGGTTACTGACTTCTATAATCGATAAGAATTTTGGTCTGAGCTCATTTCAATACCATGCAAGAGGTGGTTTAAATAGTTTTGTTGCCTTCTATTTGAAATAGAATAAAGAAAAACTAGGTTTGAGTGTAGGTAAATGGGTTATTTTAGCTTGTTGTTTTGGGTAGACAAAATTACATATTCACCAACGTTGGTAAGGATGATCGATATTGGTAAGAATAGTTCACCGACGTTGATGGAATAATCAATGTCAGTAGGTACAGTCTGTCAATACCGGTAGGGTTAACCAATGTCAATCACTATGAAGTCTTGGGAAATAGAAAATCTGATATTTTAAGAAATTAGAGGTTGAAAATAGGTAAAATAGTGGATGTAAAAGGTTTGTGTTATAAGGAATAACAATCAAAAAACTTGAGATAACAGGTTATACAAACTAAGTTTTTGAAATAGTATTGATTTTATGAATCAATAGAAAAGTGGTCTTACCAACTCAAAATATAGAAGGCAATTGAAAAGTAGAAAATAAAATTTAGCTAGAAACTATTAAGTCTTAAAAAATAATTTTTAGTCTCATGTTGGCTTGTCTTAATCAGATAGTGAGAAAAAAATTTGGTTATTGAAGATACTAGAAAGTACTGGTTATTGAAGATACTAGAAAGTAATCTAGAGCTGGTTTAGGTTAGTTTTGGTGATCAAGAGGAAATCTAAGTTAGACCAGGTACATGGCTTGTTATAGGAGCTTACTCTCTACACTTCATGAACTTGGAGCTGAGCTAGGCTACTTAGCAAAAATATACCTTCTTTCGAGAGATTATACTTTTCCAGAGAACAGAGTGGGTTCTCTTCTTGGTGAAATCTAAGTAGGATAGTCAGGAAGGGTAAGGTGATCCACTAGCTGATAAAATCTTGATGGGCCTTTTCTTAGGTGAATTTAGATACTTGTTTATATCAATGTGATTTAGTTGTGTGACATAGGTGTACTACGATTTATTCAAAATTCTTGTAACTAAGTGAATTAATATGCAACAAGCAAACTATGAGATGTAGTAAGTTTTAAACCCAAATCTAAAATATTTAGATTAGAATGAAAATAGAGAGGAAATAGGAATAGAGTATCAATTTGACTATCATAATGTGCATGTAAGAGGAAGTAAAGAAGGGATTCTTTTTTTTTATAAAAGAAAATGACAAATTGCTTTTAGAGGCAAGGAGAAAAGAAAGAAAATTTTAGTTTTAATGTCTTTTAAATAGAGAATAAGATATTGAATTTTTCATTTTTAAGAAAAAAGAAGAAAGTGCAAAAAATGAAATTTTCACTATAATGCACCTATATGAATGTTTAAAACAAGAAATTAATCGAAGGAAAACTCTAGGTCCCATCGGGCATGCCAAAAATATTTCTCTAAATTTTGTCTATTTTAAGTCTAAAGGAAAATAATAATAAAAGGATGGGAATAAGTGATTAGAATGAACCCAGATTTGGTTTACACACTATATCCAGATGTTGTGAGCACCCCTCTTTGACGGGGGAGGACTACTTGCAAATAAGAAAACACTACCATAAGATGTTTGTTAGGAGATAAATGAGTGGTTTGCCAAGTTACGTGCTTGTTCTAGGAAGTGTGAAACTTCCCTAGAGATGATAGTCCACTTTTGAGAGACAAAAGAATAATAAATAACTAAAAAAGAGATAAAATAGAGTGAAAATGAGATAAAATTATCGTTATTAACAACCTGTACACAATAGAGAGTGACAGGGTGCAGGTGAGGTACTTTGTTTATATTTTAGAAGTTGTCTAGGTAGGTTTTGAAGGGGCTATGGAATCCATAGTCATTGATGTTAGTATGGGAGTGAACGATATCATTTATACTACCAAGGTCAGTAATTAGGTGATCAATGTCAGTTAGGTTGTCGAGGTCGATAGGGCCAATAATTGCCTGAGAGCTTGTAGAAGGTTTTTTTAGGTCTAAGAAATGGTTTAGATCAGGTCAGGGAGGTTGTGAGAGTTATGAGAGGGAGATTATGGCTTGGTTAAGTCTATTCATAAGTTTTGTATGTCAGGTAAAGAGGCAATAAACAAGGAAGATTTATAACTCCCTCACTAGAATACGGTCAAAAGTACATAAAGTGATACAAAGTAGATATAAATAAATAGCAGAACAAATATTAAAATGACCTATAGTATCAATTATGTACTTAGTTGTGGTGGTTGTTAAATGATGATTACCAGGTTGATGGTCCCTATCAGGGAGTCCAAACCTAAATGCTTGAATAGAGAGAATAAGTGGGTGTTATTGGTCCTCAAGAGCTTAGTTACTTATTGTGATTGACTTATGTAGGGTGATTGTAAGCTTGGATGTCAAAAATAGAATTTCAAGAGCCTGACTAAGAGTAATAATTGATTTTCTTAATTTTTGTTGACCTTAACTATAGGTTGGAGTTTAGCTTATATTGTTGACATCGGTGATCCTGTCGATGTTGACAGCCTTAGAATAGGTAAACATTTCTATTTTTGGCCTAATTTCTATTGTTGTGCATGCCAAGTGTGACACCCATTATAAAATGGTAAAAATAAAAGGTTAGGAAGGAAGTAGTTATTTAATAATTTAGTTTGGAAGTGGGAATAAATTTTGGGTAGTTAGGATGAGGGGACTAGATCTTGAGGTGACTCATCAGGGGAGAATTAATCATAAGATGAGGTGGCCAAGTAAGGTGGAAATAGGAGTTTTTAATTAACTTAATTAAGTATTTTAAATTAATTAAATGTGTGAGGGGTAAAAGTATGGGCTAAAGAGATTAATTGTTATTATTAAAATGGGTTTAGGGGGTTTCAACATAGAAAGTTTTAGATTAAGGTAAAATCAGGTTTTGAAGGGGCCCCGAAACCCTTTACATCAAAAGAGAGATAAACCTTTAAGCTCAATCGGGTATCTAAAAAGAAACCCGAAACTAGTAGAAGCAAAACCAGGTCAAATAAGAACCTGAAAATAGCAAAAAATACCAGATGTAACAGCTGAAAAAATATGGAACGGACCGTCAACAGACAGGGTCAGCACCCTACAAACCCTCCCATACAAATGAGGTTTTTATTATTTTTTCTTACACGATCTAAGATTCATAGCTAGAGGGGGGACCAAAGGCTTAGACTTCTTCCTCTTAACTGTTATCCATCCATCCTCTACCTTAGCTACCTCAGCAATCCATGCCTCAGAAGACAGTGATCTTTGAAGCCCAGGGGACATAGATGCCTTAGCAAAAACCTTATGAAAACCAACCAAAGTCTGGCTCCTAAGAAGTTCTTCCAAAATAGGGGGAGAGACCAAAGCCTCCTCAACAACTAGCTCAAAAAGATCACTAATCCCAGTCTCCACAGGACCTTCAATAGAATCTTTTACCAGTGAATCCTCCTCAACCATCGGCTCAGAATGGATACTATCTTCATTCTCGAAATCAGTCGGAGCTTCCACAGGTTTTTTAGCCATGTAATGTTTAGAGAAAACCTCAGACCACCAAGAAGGTGGTCATTTGGATTTTGATTTCCCAGCTGTACAACGAGTAGCAATATGACCCGTCAGGTGGCACTTTCTGCACCGAAAAAGTAAACCCTCAAAATCCAACATTTGTGTCCATGTACCCCTTGGGGAATCCAGATAGATCACCTCAAGAAGGCCCTTAAAAACATCCACCTCAACCATTAAGTGTGCACAGGTCGAATGGTAACAATCCGAAGTATTTTCATCCATAAATAAAAAATCTCCTATAGCATTTTCGATGGTTTTAAAAACCAATTCATGCCAAAGATGATGGTTTCAACATAGAAAGTTATGCACGTGTGTGTGATGTAATTTTGGTGTCTATAAAAATATTTAAAAGGCAAATTACCCTTTTACTTACTATATCCAAACCTTAATTTTCTATCAAACGTAGCTATAAATTTATCATCATCAATATTTGAACATACTTCATCCTTGACTTTCTTGACTTTTAACTTCTTCTCAGCTTTAAATATTGCTTCCTTCTTAAGAGGTCTTCCTTCATTTGTTCTCATCTCATAACCAATCAAGATGTTGTAAATCCCATCTATTTAAAGTGTGTCTATATCTTGCATTTATTGTACTATAGACACCTTTGAATCAAATTTAGTAGTTAGGGATCTCAATACCTTTTTTACAACTATAGACTCTTTCATTTCTTCTCTTAGACCTCTGATGACACTGACAACTTCATCAACTCTTAACATGTAGGATGCAATGCTCTCATCTTATTTCATACTCATAATTTGAAACTGTCTTCTATGAGTTTGTATTTTATCCATATTCACCTTGGTGTCCCCATATATATCCTTCAACTTGTCCCATATCACCTTGGTTGATTCACAATGCATCACCTTCATAAATTGTCTCTGATAGGCCACATAGAATGCCATTCATTGTCTAGGCATTTATCTCACTTTCTTTCTTTCCTACTACATTAGTTCATGGTATAGGAGGTGGAGTGTATCCATCCACAACTAAATACCATATGGCATGGCCCATTGACATTAGATATGTCCTCATTCTAATTCTCCAAAATTCATAATTAATTCTATTGAAGAATGAAGCCTTACTGGTAGAGAAACCTCCTTGAACTTGACTACTAGTTATCCTTGTCTTTATGATCTCCTTTAGGTTGTTAGGCCTGATTTAAATGACTAAGATATAATACCAATTATTGAAAGCACAATCATTGAGAGAGGGAAGGTGAATCAGTGTTTTCAAAACATTCATTCAATTCCATTGAAGCATACATGAATCATTTATAAAAACATGAACATCTATCAAATCATATGCAACCATACAAGATCATGAAACAAGATAACGTATTACATATGTGAGAGATGATAGAACAAGAAATATGATTGCATACGAACACCAGATCTAGATGTGAGACCAATAACAAAGACATTCACCATGAAATAATGAGAGTAAAGTTTAACACACCATAATATAGATATACATAGGAAAACCTTCAAGAGGTAAAAAAACACACAAAGCTTATTCATATTATGAGAAACTAACAAGTACCCAATATAGTCTTTCTTCCTCTCACTTTTTTTTATTACATTTTACAATATAAACTATTTATTATATAGGTAAGGTAATCTTCCCATTATAAATGAATTTTTCCAACCACCAAATTAACGGGTCCAATCTCTCCAAAGTTTATTTGACATATTTTATTATTTGTTTATATGAGGATAAATTCATGATAAATAATAAAATATATTATTATTTAATCAATGTAATTTAATGTATTAAGGGTACATAAATAACACCACTTAACCATTAATTGTTTCAATGAGAAACCCTCAAAGAGAATAAAACCCACTAATATCTATAGATAGACTATAGTCATATAATATAAAAATCAATCTTTAATTAAACACTAACTCCACATAGATCATCAACCCTAACTAGTCAAGCACCCATTCAACTAGGTTTTAGCAAGACCAACTTACAAAGAGGTACCAACCCCTTAGATGACTCAAGCATGCAATCTATATACACAAATAGGCCTAAAACTACCTTATATATATCATTTCTTGTTCATATTCCACTTAGTTAGATACTCACACTTAAAATCTCAGGTTAGCTATGTAATGGGTCTTATGACATCTCATAAATATGACTCAAATGAATAGTAAGTCCCTTTTTGTCTATCATAACTCTATTAGACCTCATTTCACTTTTAGGTCTCATGGAGACCTAATTCCATTAGGTTTACTTTACGACACATAACACTTTACCTTATTTGGAACACTTTAAAAATATATACATGAAAGAAACATATCATATAACAATCAAATAGACCCCCACTGATGTCTCTTAGGCTCAACAATATATTTTACAACAAATCACTACTTGAAACCCTTCATTAGTACTCAATCCTATTAAGCCTGTGTACACCAAAAATATGTCTTTAAATATTTAAGCTCAAACTCACTTAGACCACTCAAACATGATCAAAAAAAGTACATATATAGAGTCTATATGACCTTAGGTTCATCACCATATTCTTGAAACACTTCAACTCATGGAAAAAAGGCTTAAACTCATATCTTTAATATGCTCACTCAGAACTACCAAGATTGTTAAAAGCTAGTCATAAAACTACTTGAAATCCAACACCTAAAAAGACACTTTTAATTTTTATCAATCAATTCAAAATATTATATAACATATTTAGAACAACTTCAATCATAAAAATTATAAGCTCTAATATCAAACACAATCTTGCTTGAACTAGACAAACCATTTTGGCTTTAACTTTTCAATATCTTACATTGACTTTCAAGATTTTCAAAAGCATGAATAATACTTTCAAGTCAAAAACAATAACATCATATTCATTATATACTTCAACTCAGGGCATAGAGCTTCAAACTTATCACTACAACTTATTTACTCGAAACCTTAAAGCATAGTCATGATGGCATTGACCTTCAACACCTGTATGACCACTTTCAAAGATTGAAAATGAATGAACATGATCCCATGATATATCTATACCATATTTAAATATAAATATCATATATTATAGTGGAAACTATTGATCTTAAAAACTAATTTTTTGACCTCACTACACACAGTCCTCACTGAGTTAAACAAGTCATTTTGGCTTCATCATTTTCATCACAGTACCTAACTTCCAAGCTTTCTACCAAGTATGAATAGGACATAACAGTCCAAAAAATATATTCATATACTTGGTTTCATCACTTTATCATGATAACACATTCCTATTCATCTTCTCAATGTTGTTTGGGTGTTTCATTGTTTGCACCATTTGACATGTTAATGACTAGCTAACTTGGATGACTGATTTAGCACACTTTAGGGATAAAACCTATCCAAAAATCTTCGTGAAAATTAAAAATTAGTCTCAAAATTCATTCTCCATCCATTTATATATTTTGACTTGGTTAACTCTGAATACTACTATAAATTTATGAGAAATTAAAACTTTTTTGTACAGTCTACTCACACACCTAATAACTCAATCACTCTTGAAGGTGTCTGGGAGAGTTTACTACAACATCCAATATCTTACTTGAACATATCAATCCATTCTAGGTATATTTGATCAACATCTTCAACATCAAGTCTTTATTAGGGTTCTAAGAGGGTTTAAACCTATTTCCATTTTTAATAATAATTCATAAAGCATAACCACTCAATCCAAAAATAAATGCCTAAAATTTTTATCTAGGACCCTTCCCCATCTACCATGAATATCTTAGGTTTCCATGCAAAAGTTTGATGAGTTAATGAGCACAAGAAAATCTTTCTTGAGTTTAGAACCTTTCATTCTGAGCACTCAAGATACCTCCAAACAATGTTTCATGCCTTATCCTTCATATTATAACCTTAAATTGCATGAACACACTTGAAACAACACATATCACCTCTAATAATTTTTAAATGAGCTCAAACATCTTGAAATATGATCATGACCCCTCATTAGGTCACACTCTCTCTCTTTGCTCTTCTAAACATTGACCTACAAACCACATTAGGCCTTAAAACTAACCTTCATACTTCTTTCTATGTAATTTTCACATCACTCATATACTCGAGCAACCTTTATCATGATTAAGCACTATTATACATCCTTCACATGCCTTGATAGCAAATCATGATACTTCATTAAGCCAGGCAAGGTCTATAAGTGGTCTAGGTGCAGAATTAGTCTGAAGGTCCTACCCCTATAGGCTCATCCTAAAACTCTCATGAGTGATCCAATGCCTCACATACATACTCAAGAAACCCCATATAACCACTC
Source organism: Torreya grandis (assembly GCA_037957365.1). Classification (NCBI taxonomy): domain Eukaryota; kingdom Viridiplantae; phylum Streptophyta; class Pinopsida; order Cupressales; family Taxaceae; genus Torreya; species Torreya grandis. The sequence goes on along the minus strand of JARHVA010002247.1, from coordinate 2,067,934 downwards.
ATACCTATGTGTGTTCATCTCACCAAGTCATCATACTCATACCTTCTCAAAAGGTCTAGACTAGGCTTCTTAAGCCACCTTGTACTCAAGAAATAGGACTCAAACATGATTACCTCAATGATATCAAACAAGAACACTCTTTAAACAACACTCTCATATCACTAAAACAATATCTTTCTGATCAATATTCTCTCATGACTTCATGTAGACCTAGAGCCTCATAACCATGCTTCAATGCTAACTTGACCATCATACCTCTTTGCAACAATCATGATTCACAAGATGCAACAAAAACCTCAATGAGATCAATTAAAAATACAAACTCACCTTATCACATATGTGAATGATCACTCATTGTGCACCTTCATAATATGTACCCTTTTGACATCAATGACAATAACATGCCAGCACACTAAATTGTAGATGATCCAATCATCCAAGTATACTTAAAATAAATTATAGATAAAATCCTTATAAACCTCTACCTCAATCTATGAGAACATAGCTAGAGCATTCATCAACTTAAAGTACATCACATTGTAAGTGAATGAACTCCATTCAGTTGTAAAAGTGGTCTTTAGTTTATATTCTTCTATGATCTGGACCTGATGATATCCATAAAAACCATCATCTACGTTATAAATCTTTCACCTAATAACTCCTAAAATCTCCTCAGTGAAAGGCATCAAAAAAGGGTTAGTTATACAAGCAGCATTGAGTACTTGATAATCTACACAAACATGAATGTGACTATCCTTCTTGATACTGATCATAATGGAGCTCACCCATTAATACTCATCAATAGGATTGATAAATCTAGAGCACAACATATTATCAATCTCCTCCTTAACCCCAGCATGCATATTAAGATTCATATGATAAGGTATCTTTTTTACTAGTTGAGCACCCTCAATTAATTTGATGTGCATATTACCCAATGAATAATGCAATCCTTTCATCTCAATGTAATTTCATGAAAATATATCTTGATACTCTCTTAATATTTCAAAAACCTTAGAAGACTCTTCAAGATTACTTGATTCAAGGTTTGTAGTGAAGTTATGTATGTAATATTTAAGAGATATGGCTTGAGTGAGACCTTCAATATAAGAATATTATCATTGAAAAAACTATCTTGAAGCTGGTTAGTATTTAGGATTAGAGTTGCATCAAGTTGATCAGCAATGATTTATCTTTTAATAGCTTTTTGTGTAATAATTAAGAGACCAAATTCTGTGATAAGGACCATCCACTTGACAATTCTATAACCAGGAAGGAAGGCTTTGGATAAGAAGTGATGAAGGGGATAATAATGAACAATAATGTAAGTAGTTTGAAAAAGCATGTAATGTCAGATCTTTTCAATAGCAAAATATATGGCAAAGCAATCATGTTCAAATTTTGTATAGCATTTTTCATACTCGAGGAGGCCCTGATTGATATAATAGATGGCATATTCCCTCCTAGTATCATCTTGTTGGGTAAGCACTTCCCCAACTGATATGGGTATGGAAGATGTATATAAGATTAACTAACCATCGTTTGAAGGTGGATGAAGAGTAGGTGGGTGAAGTAAAGATTCTTTCATATTGTCATATGCTTTTTGACAAAGATTTGTCCATTTTAGGGAATTACTTTTTTTTAGAAGAGAATTGACAGAATAGATATGGTAAGCCATTTTGAGGATGAACTGTCTAATTTCCCTAGGTTTATCAATGTAAGTGCAAATATATAAAAAAGAATGAATGGGCATGTTGACAATAGTGATTAAATTAATAATGAAGCAATATACAGACCAGATCTAGAATAATTTTAATAATTAAAGCATAAATAGAGCATAAAGATCAATGAACACAATGTACACAATATTTATCCTAAAAAAACTTCAAAGAGGTAAAAAAACCCAGCAAGTAATTTTTTATTGATAGAGAAACAACATACCCCAATACAACTCCAACATCTCATTTCTTCTTAGCAAAGTCTTTCACAAGGTTTTTGATAATCCAAATATCTCAAAAATGTCAAGATACCGAGTTGTTATTCACCATAGGGTTAAAACCCTTTTTATAGGTAAATATAAAAGGTGAGTATTGTAAATAATGAGTCCAACCATCCTAAATAAAACCTGGGTAATTAATATTTTAGTTAAATAAAAAATTAAGTAAAGAATTAAATAAATATAATATAGTTATTTATTTACATGAAGTTTTTATTTCATGGTAATAAATAATCTATTATTATTATTATTATTTAATTAATTATAATTATAGGCTAAGGGTTAAATTACCACTTAGTCATTAAAATTGTTCTAACACTCCCATTTAATGCTAAGTAGGAATAAATGCCATAGTCACCATAAAAAAATTATACTATGTATAAAATTTGAAGAATTTAAACACCTTCATCATGCCAAAAGTCACATTTTGAAATAAAAAAAATTATAATCCATAAACTACTCAAAAGTAAGTTTAGGTTAGCATGATTGTAAAATTACATCTCATCATTTCTCATTAAAATGTCATTAAGCATATTTGGAGTCTTTTATAATATAAAAATTTTCATTAAAAATTATGCTTTTAATGTATTGGGGTACAAAAATAAAACTTTCACACAAAGTTTATTTAAATCAAATAACTTTCACACAAAGTTTTTACAATGTTTTACAAATGAAAAGTAGTATAGAGGAGTAATAAATGTTCATTAGGAGGTGGCATTATTATGCATACTCCCCTCAATGGTAACTCTAAAAGACCCAGCATTACAGAAAATTGACAAAACATAGTAGCATCAAGTGGCTTTATGAATATATCTACTACTTGTTCATTCGTAGGATAGAACTATAGATTAGTATCACTATTGAGAACTTTTTTTCAGATAAAATATACATAAAATATAATATTTAGTTTTTTGGTGTTGCACTAATTTTTTTATTAGAGCTATATAACTTTGGTTATCACAATGAAGGATGCTACTCTGAAAAACATCTAAATAAAATTCTTCCAACAATCTTTGCATTTACATAACTTTTTTAACAGCTTCCATAATACTTTTGTACTCTACTTCTATAGAAGAAAGAGATATAGTAGATTACTTTTTGTTGATTCAAGTGATATCACCTGCACCAAATTTAAACACATATCTAGAAGTAAATTTATGATATAAAGTATCATTAACATGGTTAGCATCATAATAACCGTATAATTTATCATTATTAATAAAAGAATAAAATAAATCATAATTAATTGTTTCTTTGATATAACGAAGAATATGTTTAACTAATTTCTAATTATCTAAATAAAAATCTTACATAAATCTAGAAATGACACTGACAACATATGAAATATCTGACTTAGTAATTGTTAGATGAATCAAACTTCCAATAAGCTATTTATACAAAGTAGGATTAAGTTTTTTACATAAAGATTTAGGATCAAGTTTAATACCAACTTCAATAAGAGTAGAAGAAGATTTACAATCAAGCATGTTAAACTTAGTAATAAAGTTATGTACATATTGAGATTGTGATACAATAATTGAATGTTTCTCTTGAAATATAATTATTTTTAAAAAATGATGTAGAATACTTAAATCAGTCATTTTAAATATTTAACTTAGTTTATCTTTATATTTATGAATTAAACTAGTTAGATCTTTAGTAATCAATAAATCATCGACATATAATATAATTAGAATAAAATGATTATTTTTAACTTTAACAAAGAAATTATTATCTGAATAGCAATTAGAAAAACTTAATTTTTTTTAAAAAAAGTAATCATAGAATACCAAGCTCAAAGAGCTTGTTTTAAACCATATAAAGATTTATTTAAATTGCATACATAATATTATCTATTAAGGTCAATGAAACCTTTAAGCTGAATCATGTAGATTTTTTTTTTCTAAATCACCATTTAGAAATACATTATTTACATCTATTTGGTAGATAACCCATCTATTTTGGGTTTCAAGTACAAGAAGTCTAACAGTACTGATTTTTTCTATATGAGCAAAGGTTTTAAATCTTGAGTTTTTGAGTAAACTTACGAACAAGTAATCTAGCTTTAAACTTACAATTTTATAAATTAAATTATATTTCATTTTATAAATCCATCTATAACTGATAAAATATCTTTTACATAGAGGAGGGATAAGGTCTCAAGTCTAATTTTTAATTAAGGTATTGAATTTAACTTGCATAATAATATTTCATCTATCATCTTACGTGACTTCCTCAAAAGATTGAGGTTTACATTCATACATAGTCATTAATGCATGATAAAAAAAGTTGACTTCTAGTTGTTTTATTAAGATATTCAATATTAAAATATTAGATTAGAGATTCTACCCATTTAGGTCTTTTAGATTGAACATAAAACTTAGGAGGTTCTTTAGACTCTAAGTTATCTATAACTAGATCAACTTCCTCAAGGGCATCCATTTAATTACAAGGAGAAATGTGAGAGTCATGTTCACTAATAGAACACTGAGGAAGATCCAAAAAGGGCTTTAAAAAATATTTTTTAAGAATAATAACATTCTTATTTTCAATAATATGATGTTTAGAGGGATCATACACTCTTAGAGCTTTTGTCTTACTTCCATATCTTACAAAAATACAAGAATAGACAGTGGGGTCAAACTTTTTCCTTTTAATTTTAGGAACAAAGATAGAAGCAGGATTGCTAAAAATCTTAAGATGAGTCATAATAAGTTTTTTCTTAATCCATATTTTTAAAGGGGTAAAAAGATGCAACGTTTTGATACAGCTTTTATTATAAAATATGAACAATAATGTTCATGGCTTCGACCCATAAAAACTTAGAAATTTTTATAGATTGTAACATAGTCCTAACCATTTCTATGATGGTGTAATTTTTTCTTTTAAAATTTCTATTTTACTGGGGCGAATAGGGAGTTGTTAGTTCCTTTTAAATACCATAACTAATACAAAAAAAATCAAATTTTTTACTAGCATATTCTCCACCATTATCAGTTCTTAATCTCTTAACATAAAAATTAAATGCATTTTCAACATAAGCTTTAGATTTTTTAAACTTACACAAAATATTAAATTTATTTTTAATGAAATAAGACCAAATCATTCTAATATAGTCATCAATAAATGTAGCAATATATAAAAAACCATTAAGAGATATAACTTCAAAAGGTTCAACAACATCATTATGAATTAAATCTAAAGGTTAAGAGGAATTTGCATCATAATTTTTATGAAAGGGGTTAGTATATTATTTATCACATAAACAACTCTCACAAGTTTCATAATGAGAGGGGATAGAAGGAACTCCAACAACAAAATTGTTTATAGACATATCAAGTAAACTTTTAAAATTAAAATATCCTAATATTTTATGTCATAATTGAGATTCATTTTTATTATGTGATGAAAGTAGACATGCAGAAAAAAAATAAAAGATATATAAACTATTTGTTTTATTATTCTTGAAAAAATATATGTTTAATTCTTAAATAATAAATGAGTCTGAGTAGATAAAATCAATAAATAATGTATAATAATTAAGCTATTGATTTATAAAATTTGATTGTAATTAGAGATTTTTTTTAAATAATGAGAGATAAAATCAAACTCATCTTATTTTGTACTATTCTTACTGAGACAAGGTCTAGAAATCTATATGCAAGCTTGGAAGACTATCACAAACAAGAATCTAGAGTTTATTTTTTAATTGAACAGGAGCATCAAAAGTGGGACACCCTAAGTTCTGACATTGTAGTCATATCTTGGTGTTGTTGTCTTGGTGATCTAATATTTCTAGGTTTTGTGCATTAAGTTTGTGTGATCATGTTTATAAAATATCGAAGATTGAAAGTCTATAGAGCTCACTATATACCTAATTTAGTTGTCAATACCCTAGGTCCTCTTTGTACTTAAACTTGAATGTAAAATTTGGAGAAAGAAGAAGAGGGGTTAGTGTGTAAACGATATGTTGGATGCACTTCACACTTTGTATGTGGACACGCTACCTATATACCAATACTCCAAGGAGGGATCAAGTTATATGTAGTTCTCTCATTGAAGTGTTTGGTAAAATAATTTGATAAAAATGCAAGAAAATATGAAACTAAGTTTACTTAGAATGACTAGGGATTGGTATAAAGGTTTGATAAGTTTGAAATGCTATTAAATGGTTGTATGCAAAGAATAGATAAAAGTGCTTTAGTATTCTTGCTTTTTATTCTTACTTCTCTCTTATAAATGAGTGTCAACCCTTCGAAATGAACTTTGAATGGTGTTTTATAGGGGATTTAATGATCGTAGGTTAAATAAATTATCATTAAGCTGACATAAATTAAGATAAGAATTTAAAAGAATATGATCATTAGAAGCCAAAATGCACTTGGACAACAGTACCATAAATAAAACACCTTGAGTTTCAGCATTGTAGTCCCAGTTTGGGTGTTGTTATCCATAGCTGATGGGACCTAGGGGATAAATTAAGCATGGAAAGACTAATCTAGGTCTGTAAGAGTTTAGTTTGGGAGGTTACAGATGACTGAAAATCAGTGAAAACATGTTTATGAGGGTCATGAAAGTAAGCAAGATGGACCTATAGATTAAGTGTCATTAGTCACACTCAAGTTACTAAATTTTACATTTTATATGATTAAATTTACCCCCCTTTATTCTATTGATGTAATAAATCAAAATACTATGATAAAGAAAAAATTAAAAAAAACATACCTAAACTTACCTATAAAGGTGAAGCTCATGAAGTTGTGTAATGTTGGATATGTATAGATAGAGTGCAGTGTGAAGTGTGAATCTACAATGAAAAATATAGAGTAGATCAATCCTAACTAGATACACTATATCTAAAATAAGAACATATAAAAGCTAGATAGAGAGAGGAAGAGAAAGGAATGAATACATCTCACCAGGTATGCAAACAAATATAGAACTTCTTATGATGTTAGATTATGTTCGATGTGTGTTGTACCAAAAATAATATCATGAACAAAGCTGAGTGCTCAATTTCTTGAAAGTAGCTCAAAAATACAAAATTAGGCCCTTTGACTCCATCATCATTTACTAAGTGAAGATAACGAATCATGCATATTCCAATTGATGTTTGGACTATGTGTCCAATCCCTCTGAATAAGTGGCTTAATAATACAAAGGCTAGCTAATCCTTTGGCTTCATCATTACCCTATGAAGTGAAGCTATGAAATAATGCCGATATGGAATAGATTTCATATGAGAGGGCTCTTAAATACCATGAATATACTTTAATCTGATAATATTGGTGTGGATAGCTAAATGTATGCTGAAAACTAAGCCACTCTTGACCATTTTAAAAGATGGAGATTAGGCTTATATGAAAGCCACTCCAAAACTAGTGCAATAGGCTTATGTGGAATCTAACTCAAGAACTTGGGTATTCGATAAGTTAAGTTTGTATATAATCCAAACTTTAAAAAAGATGCTAACCACATGGAGATAGGCTAAGACATGTAACTGCTAAAAAATGCTTAAAAAATAAACTAAAATTGAAAAAAATGGATGATCAATGTGTCACGCACATTTCTCTCAATTACTAATGTTTGTAACATGGATTTTGATCTAGAAGTTATATCAAATGCCTAATTTAAAACTGGAAGTGAGAGTCATCATGTCACGCATGATGTCTCTTGTATCTAGATTCTTTGAGTAAAACTTATATTGAAACATGTTGAATCTGGACTGTACTGAGCTAAAAAACCTCTAACTGAACTCACTTTTCTATCTATTTCTAGAAAAACTAATTTTTCTACTATCTAGATAAGAGCACCAAAAATAAGACACCCTACTATCTAACATTGTAGTCCAACTTTGGTGCTATTATCCAAAGCCAAATCTAGTAACTATTCTAGATTCTCTATTGTCTATCTAATTTATTCTACCTAATCTAATGTCTAGATTCTATTTTGAGTGTCTAAAAACTATTTTTTATCCATTTAAGAGCTTTGATCTCTATGACGAAACCCTTATTTGTTGCCCCCTCTTCTAAGGGTAGGAATGAAGACATTGTGATAATTGTTCTTAGAAGAAAGAGTCATGCAAATATGTTATGTTGCATAGATATATGATATAATAATGATAATTGACAAGATATCTTGAGATATAACAATATTTATATTAAGAGATTGTTAGATCAACAAGGGTATGTCTAGATAGATATAAAAATGTAATAACATGTGTAATGTGCTAAATTAAAATCAAAATTATTAGTTTTTAGTAAGGAGGGATGGAGCATGATATCCATCATGACATCCAAGAAAATAAAAAAATACATGATATAGATTATGGCATTACAAATAAGAAAAGTAATCAGGCAACAAACATATAAAGTAAAAAACAAGAAGCATACATCAGTGGCCAAGGGGCCAAGCAATCAAGAGACAAAGGCACATGTCACTCAAATTGGAAATCAATCATACAAGGCATGTTCAAATGCCATATATGCATACAATTGAAACAAGCAAGGTTGGTATAAGTGTCATAGGCACATGGAAGAGTACAAACAAATGACATTGGCAAATGTCATAAGGCATACACATGAATATAAGAGGACATTAGCAAATGTCTTAAGGCACATATAGGAGACAAGTAGGAACTAAAAATACAATCCAACAAGCTACCCTAAGCAAGAAGAGAAAGCTTGTAATAACTGAAAAGATATAATCATATCTAACTAATCAAATCAAGATTGAAAGTGTGTAAGACATGTTTAGTATAGGAGTAGGTATATGCTAAAAGAGACATAAGTCTTAGATACTAGTGAAATGTTAATATAGCAATCTTCATAATTGGGTAAGTAATGTACATCAATGTGATAACTTGGAGTATGTAATATAGGAATGACATAATCCGGATAGTGTAGTCATGTATAAGATTCCCCTAGTGGGTATGTATATCGATGTATGTCTCAAATATAGATGTAGGATGCCCCCTCAATGGGTAGAGTGAAGCAATCAAGGATCTGGATGTCACTACACATGCTCAAAGATGATCAAGTGAAGTATGGTAATGTAGATAAATTGATAAATAATAACATAGAATAGCAAATGTAAGTCTAGCATAGTAGTAGCCATGTAAAGCATGGATGATGCATACAATCAAAATATTTTTATATTTTAGATATATTTGAATGTTTTTGATATTTTTAATATTTTAAATTATTTTTGTATTTTTAAAATAAGTTATGTACAAAAAATATTGAGAAGAAATGATACTAATCGATGAGTCTCAAATGAGACTCCCTATCATGGTGTCTTGTATCAAACAAAGGTATCATGCATGATCGTGAAGCACAATGGAAAGGCTGAGACTGTGACTCTAAAAAATATGTACATTATAAATATTCTAAAATATTTGAAGTAGAAAATGACTGTGGGGTCCCTCTATACCTCTGATAAGTGGATGCAATTGGAGGTCTCTTAGGAACCCGTTTGAAAGTAGGACAAGATCTCTGAACATGTACTCTATGTGTAGACGTATTAGATCTCAATGAAACTGCTCTAGGTGTGAATATTGTAGCTAGAAGCTGTCTAAAATCATGAAGATGTGGAGTTGTATTAACCCTCTATACGAGTGATGGATGCCTAAATTGTGTTTAAATCTATATTGGAGGAAGAATTGTAACTGGTGGGGAAATTGAAACTGGTGGAGAAGCTACAATTGGTGACTACAAAGGAGATAGATCTGAAGTGGGTAGTGGTAACTCATATGAAACTCCACAAACTATACAACCTGATTAGCATAAATGAATTTCATGCATTTATGAACTATAGATGGTACTACACAATTTTTTTAAATCTATCAGTGACCAAGTAACATATCAAAAACTCTTGCACTGGGAACTATGGTGAAATGTGTGGTTATATATATATTGGATCAGTCTATAAAGGAAGTATAAACTGACCCAATGAACTCTATATGTGTCCATTGAATCCACTGATAACTATATTTGTCAGAGTAATATCCTACTTTGAATAGCCCAAATGCTACAATAATGTAATGGTACACATGTTGACACTAGAACCATTATCGATGAGAACACTATGAATGGATTGATTATGAATATGTGTTATGATAAAGAGTGCATTATAATCTAAATTATCTTCAACAATCTCTTGATCTGAGAAGGATATCAAAGGTCTAGTTAAAACCCTGAACTCATACACACCTATCATACCACTCAAAGGATGTCACTCAACTGAAGGTGCTTGATATGTAACTCGTGGAGGATGTGCATGGTATGTTTGGTGAACCCCTCATGTGTTCTCTTTTTCTTATTTAGAATATTTTGGAAATGGATCTGAGAAGATTTTCAAAGCTTTATCATGTGTTGGCTTCGCCTGTGGAGGCTCAACTAAGGTGCCAAGAAAAAGTAGGTTGTCATCTACCAAGTTCTATATCTTATGTCTCAAACTGATGCATCTATTTGTAGTGTGGCGTAGTATCCTATGAAAATCATAAAATACATGTTGATCATATCCCTTTGGAAGAGGCTTTGATGGGTCAACTTCTCGAATAAGAGGGAGAGTGATGATGTTACATTCCAATAACTATTATAAAACTCTGACTAGAGACACTGATAGATTGGTAAATACACGTCGAGGAATTGCTAATAAAACCACATACTAAGAGGGATCTAAAGCCACATTGACTATTGGTTGATTATAATTATTGTTATTATTGACTTTGAATTTGTATGGGACTTTGCTATTACTCTTATTTATTGTGTCTAGAATGCTTATATACTTAAGTTTACCCATTAAAATGAGTTTCACTTAGTGTATGACACAATTCAATGAAAAAAGAGAATCTTTCGAACATAATAGATTCATGCAATGCTAGAAGAAGGCTCTATTTGAAGAGATCTTGTAACTCATAATCTGCTATAGGGCTAGTCATCTTAGCCAAGATGGTCTTATATCAAAGCACATAGTCTGTGAGATGCTCATTTGATTTTTATTTTTATTGTAAAATTTATGCATAAGAGACCCTATCACTAATGTTGATACTGAAATATGTTAGGAACATGTCAGTTAAAGGATTGAATGAATTAACCGACTGATTCAATAGACTATAAAACCATTGTAAAGCATAATCCTTTAGAATATGTGAAAATAACTTGGTAAGTAACTAGTCATTTGGTACATAATCCAAACATGATACATGAAAAACTTTCAAATATATCTCTAGATCACCCTTGCCATCATAAAAAGTAAGATTAAGCTGAACAAAACCTTGTGGCAAGAGTGTATAATCAATGTGATTTGCCAATGGTGTATGTAGAAGAGCAAAAGAATCCAAAGCCTACGTAGGTCTAGTAGCACCTTGCTCAAGATGTAGCACCTTGGATTGAAGAGATCTTATCTCTTGCACAAGGGTTGCCACATTAGGAGATAGGTATGTACTAGCTATAATTAGTGGCATAGAGGTAGGTTGGGCTACTATAGGGGGTTGTTGAGATATAGTTGCCCTTGTAGTGTCATTTTCAATTGGATGCTCTGTACAAATGGAAAACTCAACTTGTTTAGCCTTTTTTATTTTCATGAGAGATTGTAATATAAGAGTATGATCTTGAGGTTGTTTCCTGAGTCTCTCTGAAACTTTGGAGGATCAAATCTTTGTTGAGTATAACTTTATTATCAACAATGGGTGGAAGTGGATCAGTAGTCCAATGTGGTGAAGCATGAGCATCGGTGTGTACATCATCACTGATATTTTTATATTGCTCATTATTTGAATTATTTTAATTAAAATTGATGTAATATGGATGTGTAGAATCTATAGCTAGATTCTAAACTAGTTATTTATCCATAGTATATGGTCGAGTTGAAGGAATCTAGGTGAATTCAAGAGGATTGCACTTCATATTGAAGGAAGATATGCAAGGAACTTAAGTGGCATAAGGAAAATAACTTAACTAATAATAGAAAACATTAAATTGATATAATCTAAGCAAAAAACTAGAATATAGATATAAAAGATACAGAGCTGTCAAACATGTAAGGTGATACTTCAAGAAGCAAAATATGAGCTAGTATATGAAACTAGGAAGTTTTCAAAAATATTTTTGCAAAATACTATGAATTTTTAAAATTAAAATTGAATTTCTAAGTTAAGTATTCAAGAAAAAATTCAAAGAATTATGGGAAAAGTGTATGATTTAATGGAACCTAGTAGATGCAATTAGGGTTTTGAAAAAAATAAATATTTTTGATTTTTTACTATAATTTTTTGAATTTGAAATTGATTTTCTGATTTTAATATGCAACTAAAAATTTAGAAAATGATTGAAAAATTATTTGGAGGTAGTTGATACAAATAGGGTTTGAAATTAATTTATTACAAAATTTTAAAAGTTGAGAGGAATTTTTTATTTTAATATTCAAGAAAAAAATTAGAAATTATTGGAAAAAATCAGTTAGGAATTTACCCTAGAGTTTCTAAGGTTTTTATACAAAATTTGAAGTAAGTCAGGTTCACCAAAATATTTTATTATTTTTAGAAAATTAAATGTTTAATGCCTAAATAATAAATGGGTCTGAGTAGATAAAATTGGTAAATAATATATAATAATTAAGCTACTAATTTATGAAATTTAACAGTAATTAGAGCTTTTCTAAAAATAGTAGTGAGAGAGAGAAAATCAAACTTATCTTATTCTATCTTATTTCGACTGAGATAGGGTTTGAAAATCTATGTGCAGACTTGAAAGACTATCACAACAGGAATTTGGAGTTTATTTCTTGATTAGATAGGAGCATCAAAAGTGGGACACCATATGTTCCAACGATGCAGTTCAATTTTGACACTGTTGTCTTGGTGGTCTAAACTTTTTAGGTTTTGTGCATCAGGTCTGTGTGACTTTGCTTGTGAAATATCGAAGCCTAAAAGTTCATGGATCTCACTGTGTACCTAATTTAGTCTTAAATACCATAGGTCCTCTTTATATTTGAACTTGAATGTAAAGTTTGGAGAAATAAGAAGAGGAGTTAGTGTGTAAAAGATATGTTGGATGTACTTCACACCCAATGTGTGGGCATGTTGCCTACATACCAATACTTCAAGGAAGGATCAAGTTATATGTAGTTCTCCCATTGAAGTGTTTGGTACAATAGTGTGATGAAAATATTAAAAAAAAATAAAATTGAATGTACTTAAAATGACTAGGGACTAGTATAGAGGTTTAAATAAGCTTGAAATGCCATTGAACGGTTGTATGTAAAGAATAGGGAAAAGTGTTTGAGTAGTCTTATTTGTATTCTTGCTTCTCTCTTGTAAATGAGTGTCAACCTTTTTAAATGGAATTTGAATGGATTTTTATAAGGGATTTCATGATCATTAGTTAAATAAATTTGCATTAGATCAATATGAATTGGGATAAAGATTTGGAAGAATATGATCGTGAGAAGCCTAAATGCACTTGGATAACAGCACTAAAAATAAGACACCCTAAGTTTCAGAGTTATAGTCCAAGTTTGGGCACTGTTAACCATGGTTGACGAGACCTGGAGGGATAGATTAAGCATGGAAAGAGTAATCTAGGTCTGTAAGAGTTTAGTCTGAGAGATTTTGGATGACTGAAAATTAGTGAAAATATACCTATGAGGGTCATGAGAGTAAGCAAGATGGACCTATGGATTGGGTGTCATTAGTCACACTCAAGTTATCAAATTTTGCATTTTATATGACAGCTATTATTTTGAACAGCTTTAACAATCAAATAATTAGATTGATTTCTAGTAGACCAACTATCTTTAAGCAATGTTACAATAAAATTATCAATAGTAAGTTGAGAACAAGGTAGCAAATTCTTTTTAAACTTAGGTAAATAGAAAACATCATTAATAATAACATTTAAAAAATTTATTTTTTCATATTTAGTTGCTTTTAAAAATGAATTATCTATTAAGTAAATTATTTTAGAGATATCTCTAGATTCATATAAAATATCAGATAAGCATGTCATATGATGCAATGCACTGCTATCTAAAATCTACTCATTTTCATTTGAAAGAAATAAAGCAGTATATAAAGCAATAACATTCTGATCTTGATTTTTATTTTGATTAGGGTTTTGATTCTTCTACTTGATTTGATTAGATTTCTTTCCTTTGTTATTTTTAGAAGATTGTTAATTCTATCCTTGTTTTTATAATAGGTTTCCCTTCTATGACCAAATTCATCACACAAATTAGAATTTCTATTAAATTTAGGTTTATGATTCTTATTACCAATTTTTTTGTTCTCATTTTTGCCTTTACCAGAGTTAGGATTAGATTTTTGGTTTTTATTGTTATCAGAAACATTATTTAAGGTGAGAAGTGCCTGAGTGGTATTTTCTTTAGAATCAAAATTGGTCATTACTTATTTTTTTTGAATTGAGAGAGTAGATCAGGTAGTGAGGTCAAGGATAACTTGCTCAATTTGATACTTAAAATTCAAAATTTAAATAAAATTTTTAAACTTTTTATGAATATTTAACTAAATGATCAAATAAAATAATTGATCTTGAACCAAATCATAATTACAACCATCTAACTGAGCTTTAATGTTCTTAATTCTAGCTAAAAAATTTATAACTTTTTCATCACATTTTATAGGTGTTGTCAACAATTCAAAAATTAACTTAATAATATTTGAGAGATGAGTGCCCTCATGCATGGATTCAAAAAAAAATCAAGTTTTGCAAAGAAATTTCAAATTACCAATGTGGAGAAAAAAATCATCCTTAACACTCTGCAAGATAATGGGCATAGCTTCTTACAATTTTTGTTGAAATACATTGGTAATTTCAAGGGTCACATGTCGTTCAAATAGGGCTTTCTCAATCTCAATAACAATATTCCATAATTTATGGGCCATGAATTTATCTTTGACATGAACTTTATAAATGTTATAGTTATTTTCCATTAAGCAATTGAGATTTATTTAAGAAAAAGTGGGGCGAAGCCATGACTTCTATTTAAACACAACAATATCTAAATAATTAAGAAATAACCTTTTAAATGTGAATTTCAAATTTATTGATAATTAAATCAAATTTAAAAAATAAATACACATTATTTGTTTAAATTAAAGCTTGATAAATCAAGAAATTTTCATAAATTTGTGGTAAATGAAGGTGTTGTAAGTGTCACAAAATACACTAAAAAAGAACAATTTTATGATTTTAACCTTTTTAAATGAATTTTTTTTGAACTATTTCTCAAACTAAATTAAATTATGTAATTATATTTAGATATACAATTTAGATGCTAACCAAAATAAAAATTGAAATAAAGTTGCATAATTCTAGGTGTCGAAAGAGTCACACTCACAACGACCACCTAGGTACAATTAATAAAAAAACTATAAAATAAATAATATAAAATTTGAAAACTAAACAATGACCAAACTAATGCACCTAGAATGTTATAAAACCTTAATATCGACCGATTGCACGACTATAGTTGATAATATTTTGACTAGGTCAAGTGTTGTAAAAAATCAGTTGATGGGTCAAGGGTTTTAAACATGAGAAGAGGCATGCAAACTTAAAAAATTGTCTAATTACTAATTTTTGAAAAAAAAATTGGTGGTAGTGTGTTTTGAACACTAGACCCCTTTATTTACAAGATTCTAGCAAAAGGATAACTACTAGCTCATCCACGAGCGTTTTCAAAGATTTACATGCACAAATCTATATTTGAATTCTTTTTTTTACTATAACTATTTATTTTTTTTTAAATTACATGTAAAAAAATAATAGAAAAAAATTTCAAAAAAAATTACCAAATTTGGTAAAAAATAAATTAAAAAAAAAGATGGGACCCTTATTTTTAGATAGGTACAAAGTTTTTGACCGGAGCAACAACCAATTACATCAATGACCACAACTAGCCAATACCAACAATATAGTCATAACCGACCAATACCAACAATACCGTCACAACTAGTGAATACCAACAATACCATCATAACTGATGAATACCACCAATACGACCACAACCGATCAATACCAGTGAAATGATCACAACCAACCTTCCAATACCTCTGAGATTTGAACCTAGGTGGTGCATATAAAAATCAAGTTGCTTTACAAATACACCCCCATCTCATCAATGGTAAGACCCTTACTTTATTTACATGGAATTTTTAAAATTTTAAAAAATATATATCAAAAACTATATACTTACATTTACCTGCTGCCCGTAGATGACAATGGTGTAGAGAGGAAGTAGGAGTGGAGATGGAGAGAGACACAGTGCTTCTCAAGTTTTTAAATTTTATAAATAACCATGAAATTCCCTTCTGATGCCAAACAAACTTTCAAAAAAAATTGGTGCCCAAAATAGAATTTTTAGTCTCCCAAGTTGTATAGGGATGCCAATGGAGGAGAGAGAAAAATTGAAATTGATAAACCAAAGCTTTTCAGGATTTGAAAATTTGTAAGAGGTATTTAATTTGTAAAACTAAGTGAATGGAGATTTCAGGAGATAATTTCATAGAGAAACTGATGAGTTTGAATTTTTTCTCATGTATGCATTGTCGTATAATGGTGTTTCAAACACTCAAAAAAAAAAGAAATCAATAACAAAAGTTTTGAATGATCTCCAGGAGTTTTGGATTGTTAAAAATCTACTAATGCAATTCTTACACACTCAAGATCATCACAGGATTGGTTTCCTTAATTTTCTTAGACACTGTGCCATACAACTTGCCCAAGCTGATCACAAACTTCAAAAAATTAATATTTACTGCTTTGACTGAGATTTGGGGCAAGATCTTTATTGTTGAGATGCTTGCCTGATCAAAAAACTTCTTGATGTGTTCTTATACCATGATGAAATTAACAATGAAGTAATACATAGACCGGATCTAGAAGAATTTTAATAAGCAAAGCATAAATAGAGCACACAAATCAATGAACACATTGTACACAATATTTATCTTGGGCAAAGAGGTAAAAAATCTATCAAGTGATTTTTCATTGATAGAGAAACTATATACCCCAATACAACTCGAACTTCTCACTTCTTCTCAGCAAAGTCTTTCACAAGCCTTTTGATGATCCAAATATCTCAGAAATATCAAGATATCGAGTTATTATTCACCATAGAGTTAAAACCCTTTTTATAGGTAAATATGAAAGGAGGTGACCACTTTAAATAACAAGTCCAACCATCTCAAATAGAGCCAGTTAATTAATATCCTGATTAAATAAAAAAACTAAGTAGAGAATTAAATAAATATAATATGGTTATTTATTTACATGAGGTTTTCACCTCGTAGTAATAAATAACTTATTATTATTATTTAATTATTTATAAATATAGGCTAAGTGTTAAATTATCATTTATTCATTAAAATTGCTCTAACAAAGAGTATTGATCTTAGTAGGATCAACATGGAGAGAGACTAAGAATCCTAATAATTTACTAGATGTGAAATTGAAAACACAATTGTAGGGATTTACTCTTACTTTATATTTAATAAGGCGATTGAAGATGATAGAAAGATTAGAGAGATGAGTCTTGTGGCTTTTAGATTTGAAAATGAGGTCATCTACATAAATATGTATGATCTTGTGAATAAAATCATGAAAGATGTGAGTGATCTCCCTTTGATAGATAGCTCCAACATTTTTGAGGTCGAAAGGCATTTTAACATAGCAATAGGTGCCCCATTCCATGGTAAAATTTGTCTTATGTTGGTCTTCGAGGGCAATGTGAATTTGGTTATAACCCAAGAAACCATCCATAAGGGATAACATTTCATAAACAACAATGGAATCGACAATGGCATCTATAGAAGGTAGAGGAAAATTATCCTTGGGATAAGCAAAATTAAGATTATGAAAAATTAATGCAAATGCAAATGCAAATGACTATGGTGACTTTATTCTGAACAAGGACAATGTTGGAGACCCATTTTGAATAGTCCATGGGCTTGATGAACTTAGCATCAAGAAGCTTAATTTCTTTATGGTATAAAGTTGAAACTTCTGGTGAAAATTTTTGTTGTTTTTATTGCACGATTTTGGCATCGAGGTAAGTGATGATGTTGTGCACCATGATGCTAGGGTCAATACTAGGTATGTCTTCATAAGACCAAGAAAAAGTCTCATAATATTTATTGAAGAATAAGCTAAATTTATCATGTTCAGTTGGTGTGAGTTTGTGAGAGACTCTAATCGGTCAAGGGTATGATGGGGTACCATATTTGATTCGAGTAGTTTCCTCGATAAGCATATTATTTCCATCTTGGAAAGGATATGGTGCATTAGGTAAAAAGGAAATAGGATTTGCTCTAGGGTCGATACTAGCGATGAAATTGTTGCAATAACGAGGTTTTTTTTTTAAATTCCCAAATTTATGATGTTGTTGAGGAAGTTGAGGTTCTTGGGCATGAATCAATTCAATAATGGCTTCATCACTAGGTAGAGTGGGAAGAGGACCATAATACTTGACATATACTTTGAGATCTATAATTTTATTACCACAGCAGTCATATTCAGAATGTATCTAATGTACATCTATGGCCTTGGCATCTAATGTAATCTCAGGAATGGGGGGATAGGGGAAGAAGGTTGATTGGATGTGATTGGTTTGTCATTAACATCATTGATGAGGGAAGAGTTGGATGGAATGATTGGATCTACATGTGGTATAGAAGATGCAAGAATTACCATAGGTTCAGAAGGTAGGATTTGTTCTACCACCCAAGGAGTTTTAATAAGTGGAGAATTAACAGGAGGTACATGACCTTCAGGAGTTAACTCAAAGGTAGTGGAAATGGTATGAACATCATGGTTGAAAACATGTATTTGGGTTAAAGTTTTCTAATAATGTCAAACATCTAAGTCTCATGATTGAGCTTGAGCCATGATGTAGTTATCATCATAGGTTGGAGAAATTTACATGATTTAGATTCAAGAGGAGTTTCAAAAGGGGAAACACCTAGATTACTAAATTTATGTAGAGACATGATTAAAGGATCTTAGAAGGATTTGACCAATCCATAATCATTGCATGTGAATACATATTCTAGGTAAAAGGCTTTATGATCATTAAATAGAGGGGGAAAATCAATTATCTCGTCAATTAGAGGGATGGTGAAATCATGAAGTAATAAAGAGAGAAGAAGCCACTTCAATATGTAATGAGTTATCTTAGTAGTATTACAAGTATGTTGTAAGTCATTAAGTTCATTATCATCTGAATCAACAAGAGTGACATGTAAATCTAGATTGATATTGATAAATTTAGGTAAGGGAGCACTATCAATTGTTGGAATGGTAGGAATGTGATATTGAAATTTAGGATTGGGAAGTTAAATACTCCAAGGATTGGGATCGGCCTCATGTTTATACCATTTGCCATTATGTAATAACTTGATGCATTGGCTATCGTAAGAGGTGATAGGTCTCATTCTATGAGTCCATGGTCATCCTAAGAGTATGTTATAAGATAGGGGTAAATTAAGGACCATAAGCTTAGTTCGAATAGTATTAGGTTTGATTGTAAGAGGGATCCAAATATAACTAAGTGGATTTTAATTAGTTTTATCAAATCCATAAAATGTTAGATGGGTTTGCTTGAGACGATCTTTATTATAGCCAAGTTGTTGGATGAACCACAAATATGTCACATTAATACCAAACCCTTCATCTACTAAAACTTTATGAATAAGATGGTATTAATGACTATTTTAATGAATAGTAGTGGATCATCAATGTGAAAGAGGATATCATCATTAGTCATGTCTTCTTCAATAAATTCAATGCAAGCTTTGTAAGAAGGACAAATAGATTCAATGGTATGTACGTTGGTAGGTTAAGGCTTAGGAGAGGGTGGTTCTTCTTCTATGGAATATGGGTCTTCAATTTCTTACAATTGTTGCATGAGGAATTTGTGATGATAAGGGGAGGTGTGAACTAACTCCATAAGAGGAATCTTACAAGGTATGTATTTGAGCTCTTCTAAGAAGATCCAATGGGATTTAGAAGTATAACTAATGTGAGGTTTAGAAGGTAAGGTGGACTTCGAAGCAATAGAAGTAGTTGGTGGTTCAGAAGGAGATGTTTCCTTGTTATCTTCCGAAGCTAGATGAATGGTTGTATCTTTGAGGAGTTTCTCTTCCAAAGATGGTTTCTTAGGTTTAGTGACAAAATATTTGTGTTGGTTTTTAGTGATAATTGACCTCAGTTGTATTATCATATTGAGAATTATTATAAAATTGGTCATAGTCAGCATCAATGGCACAAACATCATTGGTAGTTTGTTGAGCAATAGATTTGGAAAATGATTTTTGGTTATTAGAAGAAAAAGCTTTGGGAGATTTTTATTTTTTATAAGCGGTGTTGTATTCTTAAAGATGGAGTTATATCATGGCTTCATTTGAAGGAATCACTAAGCATATAGGAGATATCAAATTTGGTGAGCCCTCTACAGGTTTCATGGGAATGACCAATGCCAGCATAGAACTAACAAAAAATTTATGATCATACCATTTTAGAGTAAATGGTTTAAAAGGTGCTAAAAATTGTTTCATTTACTCCACAGTTAATGATATGTGAGAAGATGTGGGATTATCGGCTTTGGCAACTCTTGGCTTGGTTTGAGATGTATTGATGGTGATTGCATTGGTATATGTTTGAAAAGATCTTTTAAAGAATTTGGTATTAGGTTCAAATTATTTCATTGAAAAGTCTTGATGCTTGGCTTTGTCAAGAACTTTGTTAAGCATTTGAAGGGAAAAAATTTTAACCTTATATTGAAGAGGAGTTAAAGTAGTTATCAAGAGTTTAATTAGATTATCATTAGACATGTTATGGTTAGCCTTGTGAGCCAAATATTTCCATCGTTTGATAAATTCATGAGTTGATTTAGTGGGAGATTACTTAGCATTGATGAAATGGTTAAGGCAATTGTCAGGAAGATAATTGTGTTGATAATATTTAACTAAAGAATTGTCTAAATCTTCTAGTTGCTAGATGGAATGTTGGGGAAGTTGGTTGTATCATTTCAATACATCATCAATAAAGGTTTTAACTATAATTTTAATTGTGGTGAAAGTATTACTTTGGATCCACTCTTTGTAAAGATTGCCAAATGCCTTAAGAAAAGATGTAGGATCTTTAGACCCATCATACTAATAGTTGGAGATATGCTACTAATATGAATGGAAACAATGAAAGGAGATAAAGGATCATTTTGGATGTTTTGAAGCATCTTGTTATTCATGATAGGTTGGAGAATGACATTTCCTATGGCATCTCTAAGAGGTGGAGGAATAAAGTTTTGATTATTTTAAAGGATTAAAACCGGAGGTTGATTAGTCATATTAGTCAAATGATGTTGTAATTGCATTATTTGAGAGGTGTTAGATGTTTGCATTATGTTCATTTTTTACACAACTTGCGTAATAAGTTGACCTATATCAATTGGTGGGTTGGCATTTGTAGGAGGACTCCCTAAATTGACATTAGGAGGAGGGTTGTTAGGAGGTGGATTACTAGTGGGGTTGTTGGATAGACTTGTTTCAATCACTCCCACATTATGTTGAGATGCTTGAAGATGAGAATTATCTTGATAAGTACAAAAATATCTAATCCATCTACCTCATCTTGAGGTGTGATTTGAACCATGTTATAATCCATAGATGGAGGGGAAGAAGTGCTCAAAGAGTGAGGGTTCTCTTGAGAAGTAAATAAAGGGAGAAAATAATACCCTAGATAATGTTTAAAGGGATTCAAGGTATCTAAAAAGATTATGATAGGGGATTTCATGATGCTTGATGGAAGAAATAAGATTCAGGAAAGAAGAAAGAAAAATCAGGGACAGAGTTAGCCAAATAACAAATTAAGTCGACCAAACAAAAGAGTAGGGGTGACCAACAGGTACAAAGTCAATTGGGTCGATAAATTACTATGAATCCATACGCTGATAAGAGTAGAGAGGTGTATGGATCGACTATGTACAATTGGATAGAGGTTAGAACAAAAATATAAGAGACACAATTGTGTCAGTTGACTATGTACTACAGGTAGAAAGAAGAATACAATTTGTAAGATATTGTATTGATCAGAATGATAGTGTTCTAAAATAGGGAAAAAATATTTCAAGATAAGTGAAATAAAAATGAAATTAAACAAACAAACAACTAAATCAATGTGAGTGATAATTGGGACACAAAACCTTATACCAATGTTGGCTAATGCAAGTTTTTGTAATACAACATGCAATAATCATAGAGTAAGAAATCAATTGAAAATTAAATTCTAATTTGTTATCCTAAGTGTTATTAGATTATTAAAAAATCTCGATTTAAATGTGATAGGAGAGTTGGCTAAAATAGGTAACTAAAAAGGCAATCTATGGATGGTTTCAAGATATTTGGGCTGAAATAGATCTATGTTGGCAATGGTACTGGCTTGGTATTGGAGACTAACCTCTCACATCACAATCATGTAGTGATAAGGGTGTCGGGTGCTTTGCCAATATATACCATTAACTATGTATTTATACTTGGCCAGAAAACTAAGCCAGCTTCCCTCTTGGTGATGAAATCTAAGTAGGTAAGCCTTGAAAATACAAGTGTTTAAATGCATTTTGAATGTTAAGTAATTTTTTAGTGTGTATAAAATATTAAAATAGTGTAACTAGAATGGTAATTTGAAAAACCATATATTTAAACTATGTGAGTTACTCTAAGAATACAAATAGCTGAAAATAAAATATGAATTAATTACTACCAAATAGTTGTTAATTCTTTGATTAAAAATAGTACAGAGTCAGTTTAGGTGATACTATATGAATATAGTATATAACAGAGTCAATCGAGTCATTGTTTTTTATAGAATTAAGGTCTTTAAGAACAAAGTCGAATAGGTCGATTATGTCTCTCAGAAAGAAGGCATACTATAGAACTACATCAACCTAGTTAGTTATAGTGTTGTAGTTTTTAAGACTGCTAACTTGTGAAAAATAGAACTAAAGAAAGTACTAAAATGACAGAGAGGGGAAAGAGAGGAACCTTGGTGGGCTTGAAGATGGTTAAAATTGCAAATTTTATGTTGAAATGCCTTAATTATTGATTTCAAATTCTACAAACTAGGTCGACTAGTTCAACCAAGTTTTGTAAAACCATGTATGTTGAAGAAGAACAAAGAATAGGGTCGACCTATTCGACAATGTTTGTTGACCTGTATGTTGGAAGAAAGAATTAGAAGACAAATTTGACCTATTTGATATTGTATGCTAGTTTGAATCTAAAGAATAATATTATGTCGACCTATTCGATCTAGTACTTGTAGTTGATGAAGACCTGTACAGACAGAATAGTCATTTTAAAGTGACTATGTATTAAACCTATGTACAACGAGTTATAACTATACTGACGAGTTTGATATAGTACTGCAAATATGAAAAAATATAATAAAATCATAAAAATGGTGTGAAAAACTTGTAGTGGTTATATTCATGTCAGATTCACCAGAATGTATGCAATGAGAAATGCAACTGATCTCTAAATCAATCTTAACTTGGAGAAGATAAATCTTACTTACATTTTTTATTGTGGATACATTATATATTTAGGGTCATGACCAAGATGGATCTACTAGACCTAGATAAGGGATCTCTTACCATAATAAATTCACTAGAGAGGGTTCCAAAACTTTCAATCAAGCAAAATTATGCAATAACCTTAACTAGGTCTTATGTTTTCATATTCACTAAACTAATAACAAGTAAAAATCTAATATAGTATTTACCAAAGCTTGTGGCACGACATGGGGTTAGTAAACAACATTAAAATTAAGCATATTTAAGAGAATCCTATTTAAGTTATGTATAGGTAAGACCCTAATGCATGGAGAGAGTAATATATTCAAAATCCATTACTTATGTTACTATTATCTACTAAAAAGATAGCAAAAGTAGAGATAACTTGAAAATAAACTCATTGAGACTCAATATCTCCCTTGGCCAAAGGTGCTTCACAAAAGGTTGTTTTGGTTTATAATGATCATTAAGAAAGGCTAAAGCATCTAAGACTTTTCCACAAGACAAGATTCTTCTCCAAGTAGAAACCCTATGCGAAGAATCCTAAAGTAGAATGGCAGAAGAGCATATTATAAAGAAGCACAAATGAATAATTAACTCGTATTGTCTCTCTAAAAGTGGCAAAATAGATGTGTTTATATAGTTGAATCTAACCCTAGTTCTTTTAAAAATTAGGTCAAGAAGGTCGATCTAATCGACCTTGTATCGTTATTGACAAATTAGATCTCAATCTACGTCAATCAGGGGCTGACCTCGACCCTAAATAAGTTTTGTCAATTAGAGTACAAGGTTGATGGGGAAAATAGTGTAACATAAACATTCAAAAAGGATTTAAGGTTAGGGAAGGGATAATGAAGGTAGAAAATGATTAGAAGAGGGTGCAAAAGAGGAGGCAAAGCTTAGGGTAAATGTTCTTAGATAGTTGGATTGATAGCAAGTTATTGTAAGGGGAAAAAATCCTACGAAGCACTAATAGTCTAGCCACTCATTTCTCAATGTACCCCTTAAGGCATGCACTCAGAGAAATTGAGACTTGACGGGTTCCTACGAGATAGAAAGCATTAGTAATTGATAAAATTTAAAAATATTATGTATATACAACTTCTAGATCTTGTGTTAACTCATCAATTAATTCTTCCAAGTGTCCTTGTACTGTTATCATGCCTAAGGATGAAAGATTGTTCTTGTTTTTTTGTTCATCTATACAAAGTGTTTCAGTGTAATTCAATGAGACTTTACAAGGGGGTATAAGGATATTCATTTTGATTTTAGATCAGATGAAATAGTCATATCCCCTAATCTTCAATCAATTAATATTGCTACAATATCTAACCAAGGTATTCCTAAAATAAAGGGGTATCCTAACTTCTTGGTTTTAGGTTGCAGCACCATAAAATTGACTAGATACTCCTATGACTTAATTGTTACAGCTACATTTTCTATAGTACCTTTTGGTTTAGAAACTAATTGATCATCTATTTGGAGAATGGAGGTAAGTTGCATCCCCATAAGAGATAGTTTTTGGAGAGTTTCAATTGTTATTACATAGATTGTTGCACCCAAATCTACTAGAATATTGGGTATTTATTTCTTCCTTATGGTAACTATTATGACTAGACTACCTAGATCTACATATTTGGGTAGTAGTAGTTTTCATACTAAAAGATCAGCTACTTTACCATTTACATGTATGGTCCTTGGGTATTGTTTCTTTTTTCTAGGTGTCTTAACACATAGACATTTAATGAATCTGTTTAATTCTAGAATATCTTTGAAGGCTTGTAATAAAGGTACTTCAATGTTCAATTTTCTTAATTCTTGAATCAAATCATATTCTTGTTTGGTTTTAATTTTCTTCAATATGTCAGGAAAAGGAACAGGGGGAGGAGCAATGTTATGTTTCTCCATCTTTTCTAACATTTTTTTGGATTCCTTTTTATGATTGGAGTTTAAGGTGTATCTATTTTTGGTTTTTCATTGAGCAGTTCAGAGATAATAATAGAAAGCTCTTGAATTGTTCTGCCTGATCTAAGTTGAGTTTTTGCAAATTCAATAGCTCCTACATTCATGGTTTTTCCTTGTTCATTTACATAGAAAGAGATGATGGCTTATTCTTGAGGTTAGCCACCAGTTGAGTAGGAAATTAAAACTAATTAACTTGTTCTTCAAGTTGAACTGTAGGAGGTGCCATCAAAGCTTGCTATGGTAGAAATTTTTTTGGGGGGGTTAAACTGTAGATTAACGTTTCACTATGTATTTTTCCATTGTTATGACTATGATTGGGGTATCCATGGTTGTTGAAGCATTATCCATTCTTGATTGGTCCATTGTAGATGTATTTTTCCCCACATAGGTTAGGATACCTAAGTAATCCAATGTGTCATCCATGGACTAATTGGATTTCTTGGGTTGAACTAATTTTGGGTCTGGTTTTATGGAAATAGATTTTATCTTTGGACATAATTCATATCTTTTATAGGCTATGTATTTTGTTTCAATTGATTTTTTAAAATAGAAAGATGGTTACAATGGTTTGTGTCATGATCTTTACTGTCACATATTCCACATTTTTATTTTATCCAAAGGATAATTTTTGATAGTATGTTTTAACTTACATTTTGGATAGTATATAGCTAAGGGTTCTATGGTGAAATTATCTTTGACTTGAAAACCATCTATTTAATATTTAACTGGACTAAAATGTTAGTTTTCAAATTAGCAAATTCCTTCATCAATTGACTAACTTCATTGGATTTACCTAGTTTTTCTTTTTTGATGCTTGGTTTTGTTCTAGAATAATTAGTACATAGATCTAAAATTTGGTGGAATATTATTTTGACAATGTCTCAATTACCCATCAAGTTTAGAGCATCCATGGATTCATCATCTAGTCCCTTAAGAAAGACTATTTTCACTACTTTTGTAAGTGGATAACCACTATGTTTATGAAAAAATGTGAATCTATCCAGATAATCTTCTAAACTTTCATCTTCATTCTATTTAATCTTGAATAAATCTTATTTCTTGTCCCTTACTCTATAGTAATCTTGATACTTATCAAGAAATGTAGTTTCTATGTCTCTCCATGTATTAATAGAATTACCTAGAAGGCCTATGAACCACCTCATGGTTGCCTCCTTAAGTATAGAAGGGACTAGTTTAAGTTTCTCACTATCAGTTGTATAATCATATGTTTGGCATAACACTTTGAACTCAAATAGAAATTGATCTAGATCTTTTGAGGACTTACCCCTAAAATTTGATAGAATTGATGGTGAAATATTTTTCATGGAGGTTTGATCTATTGGATCTATGACTATAGAAAAGGAAAAGGTTATCTTTTTTCAATTGCATTCTATTTTCTTCAAAATTTTCTATGTTTTATTGGTTATTAGCCATGGTTTTTGTTTCTTTCCAACTTATATTAGAGATCCAACTTATTACTTCCTCTTGATCTTGTAAAGATTGAATTCTAGGACCTATTATTCCAAACGAAGGGTCCTCAGGATTAATTCTTTATATAGTAGATCTCCCAAATGTGATTCTTCTTACAGAGTTTCTTTGTGAGGATAATCTTGATCTTGATGATGAATATAAGCATAATTCAAGTGTTTTTTTTCATATTTTCAAATCTCTCAGTCAAAATCTTTATTCTTTCCACATCTGATCCTAACTCATCATTATTGAAGATGAACCTTCCTTTGACGTCTCTAGGTCGGTTCATAATTTTTTTTAATTTATTTTTTTATTAGTTTTTCAATATTTTTATTTTTTTTGTAGACCAATAAGGATTACCTTACCAATACCTATAGTTTTATAGAAACAATGCCAAAAATTATGGGTGTCATTAATCCCTTCATGTAATCAAATTTATTTGTTGATGTCATTTAAATCAGGGGAGACATTCAAAGTTATTTGTAGCAAGACTTATAGTTGTAGGTCTTACAGAGATGATTTGGGGGGTTGTCCTTTCTAAATGTCTAATCTAATATATTCTATAAAGGATTTGTTTATGCAATAAATAAACACACTTGTAGAATTAAAACATTGTATAATCTAATTTACTTAAATAAATACACTTGTTAAAACTAAACATTCTACTAAAAGTAAGCACAATTTTTGAAAGTAAATATACTAATTTGCAATCTTGAATTAACTCTTAAAATTAAAAGATAATTTCCTATAGATTATGAAATCTATTTATAATTACTGTTATGAAAATGAAACATATTTATAATTATTAAAAATTGTAAATACATAAAATACCATACAAAAATATATTCTTTGTTCTTGAGGAGAGTGGGCCTTTACTCACTTTGAGAACAGGAATGAAAAAACTCAGTACTTGAAAATTGGAGATACCTTCATTAATTGATCAAAACAAACTACATGAACATAATTATAAATGTGCTAGAATATTAACTAAATAATAATATTTATCTCTCTTTTATATCATATTTTATTAATACATGAATATCTACTTACATAATGTTGTAACTGTAGATCTCTAGATCTCAATAGCCAATCTTCTATTATCAAGACAAATCTCTTAATTTAAGTGGTTCTTCAAAATAGGTGATTGACAGTTTGAAATAGGAATATTCGTCTATTAAAAAATTCACTGCATATCTATTAAGAATGACATTCTATATCTATTAGATTGGTTTGCCTTATAAAGACTATGTAATATATTTACACTAACTGATATATATAAAAAGTTTATGTATAGATCTACTATTTATAATAATTTTATAAATAGTAAGTGACCAAAATAGTCTTCAAGTACATTGACAAGATGGAAAGTACATATCTTTTAGGTCTACAAGCTCAAAAGTTAGACTAGAAGAGTCTGGAGTAGATTTGGTAGAGTTTGGAGCAACTTCGTAGCAACTCTAGTAAAGTCTGGAGCTATTTCAGTGAAAACCTGGTGAAGTTCGTAGAAACTTGATTCAAGGAACCTGGATGCTCAAGAAATCCATAGAAAGGTTGTTAGGCTAATAAGAATGGTAAAATGCTTCAATGAAGAATGAAATCAGATCTTAAATGAGTCCATAGCTACGAATTAGGTGAGTCCAGAGCTATTGGGTGAGTCCATAGTAGTGGATTGTGTGAGTCTATAGCTACTGGATAAGTTCGTAGCTCAATCCAGAGAAGACTTGAATGAGCCAGAAGTGTGTCCAATGAGTTCATAGCTTGTCAAATATCAAAAAAAGTATATAGATTACTTTAGAAGATCATCAAAAAGGTCCTTATTCCTTATAGACTATTGTATCATCTGCATATAGACAAAATTGAGATATTAAACATACAAAAAGTTAGAATTAAATGACAAAATCAGTAAATTAGACTTTAGTTATATTAAATAAGATAAAGCATCCATTTACTACATTAGGATTAGATACAAGCCTAAGAACTTAGCATTGTTTTGTTTAAAAGAAAGGTAATGAAAGAAAAATGAAGAAATTGATAGTAATAATGAGTCATATGTTGGATTCATCACTAGAAATAGAGCTTGTTGTCATGTACTTCTAGTCCCTCTTGGAACTTATCGGGGAGGTCCACCAATGCCTCCCACACTACCTCTAGATCCTCTAGTTGAGCCATTATAGGTACTGGCTATCACACGTCTTGTAGCGATAAAAGCACCTGATACATTGGGCATAGAAGTAGGTTGATTAATTATGGAAGGGTAGGTACTCTGCCCACTAGTTATGCTTGGTCCTCCAGGCATTTCAAATTGATCCATATGGTTGACTTGTAATGGAAAGGAAATAAATAATAAATTACTATCTTGGTCATGATCTATAAAAGTATCTTCAATAGGTTCGATCTTTGACTCTACACTATATGTATCCTAATTTTGTACAAGAACATCATCTAAATTAAAGGCATGAGCATGCACTATGGGTAGGGAACTAGTCCTATCAAGATTGGATTCTTCAATCAGTAATAATTGACTTGTTTCTCTCGTGCATACTTGTGCTGGCATTGGGTGTATTCCTATGGTGTGGAGTCCTTATTATGTCTTTCTACCTCCTTGTGGATCCTCACAACACTTCAAGAGTTCTCACAGCCCCTCTCTAGATTGCTTCTGATTATAGCCTTTCATTGAACCTCATCATAGTTGTGATTTCATAACTCTCACTGATTGGATGCCATGCTGAACAAATAATCTTATATCAAAGTGTGCCCCTTCATTTCCCCACCGACTGTGTTGCTCATGCAAGAGGGAGTTTAGCCATCCATGTGGAATTTTTCAAGTCTAAAATCAACTATAAGCTTCTTAATCTCAATCTAAAATTTCCTAAAATATAATTTTTCATGGCTCTTAGAGGAAGTTAAACTGGGCTTCTTCTTGACAATAGTATGTTGAGACTGTGTATTCCAAAATATAGATATTCAGGGTTCCTCACCACCAAACATCCACTGCATGCATCCAAGGTGTTCCCAATCTTTCCAAGACTGATTAATGCTCTACTGACTACGAGATCTTTCATCTATAGTTACTTGAACAGTCTTGCATGTACACCAAAATCCAAGCATGCAGGTGAATAGGCACTTCTACAAAGAAAGATTCATAGAGTGAGTCGTACAGGTGTTGTTCTACCCATGCACATGCAGAAACTCTTGGTTCAAGATACTATAATGTAAAATTGTCTTCTATGGTAGTAACCCATCATTCGACATTTTTCATAGATAGTCCTTTGAGTATCTTCCCACCAAAATGTAAACAAGTGCTATAAGTTTTGACATCAAAACCAAAATGTTGGGATCTTTTCCTTTAGTTTATCATATGTTTTCCTTAGTTGTGTGCCTAAGAAAATAAGAGTTCCAATGAGCCAGCGTACTGGAATATCACGCAAAAAAAATTATCATGCTCTCACTTGAAGCACACAACTTAAAATTGATTCCCATTGATTTTTTCACATGAAGATGTATTAATTTACTTTCCTAAGCTAGGGCGTTTGAACAAGCACTTAGTTTTAAAATCATACTTAGTTCCATATCTAACTCTTAATTATTTGATCGTTATTTAATCAAATAAAAATCAGCTAGACACAACTAGTAACAAAAAAATATTGACTCCATTATAATCAAGAACATATTACACAAGTATTTCATCAATACAAGTTTCCTTTCATTACATCCATATATCATATCAATATTCCAATGATTTTAGAATTATAATTATCAACAATAATACTAAGTAAAGCAAGGGGATATTTATACATGGGTTGCCCAAATCATTCAGTTATAGAAGTAAATACAAAAACAGATGACTCACCAATAACCATTAACAAAAATGAGTCATGGCAATCCATTTACTATTAATTCTTAAGGACCCAGGCCTAGCTGCCCATATATTCTCTCTCTATGCTATATCCTCATCGTCGTACACCTATCTTCCCATGGGTTGGTTCTAGATTTGCTTTTGACTTATTCTTCTCCAACATTCATGTGAACTACTCCCCAATTGTCTCCACTTCTCGTGCCTTGCCTAAGCTTTTCACTAATATTTTAATCCTATGTTCTCAGGTTCTTTGTGTATCATATGCTTCTTTTTTCCACGTGACTTGCCTATATTACACCATGGTCTTCCATGCCACGGTCTTACGTGCCATGTCTCTCATGTGTCACTTGTCTTCAAAAAGTACTTCACCAAAATTTCTTCAAAATTGAGGGCCCAATACTCCCTTCCCCTAGATATGAAGAAGACTCCCTCAATTCAATGACTTGGTTACAATGAACATACATCACTCAACATGCTCGTAGCTCTACTTACACTCTTTTTTAGCTTTTAAAGGCTATCTCTTAACTATTTTCGTCTTTAGAGTTGGACTCTTCTCTCTTCCCTTCATTGACCCTTTCTTTCTCTACTTTGGGTGATTGAGATGACTTTCGCATGCTCTACCAAAACTGACTTTAAATCTCGGTGGCTTGACACTGATATCCTACCATACCTTCGACCTCCCTTTATCTTGGAAAATGATCCACATCATATTTTATTGATCATGGAAGTTACTTTGCATATCTTTCCAATGCAAGAAAAACTATGGGTTGCTAAAAATAGACAATTACAAAACCATAGTGATATTTTCATCATTTTCCACATAAAATATCCTTTTGACCAATGAAACATCATTGAAACCATCCTTCCTACATTTCCTTACCAAGTGGAATTATTGATGATGTTCTTCAAATTGAGTTTGTTCTCCCTCTAGATGTGAAACATTATCGTAAGAGATGAAAAATCATACCACACAAAACAAATGTGCACAAGTGCACACAAGAACCCAAATATATGTTTTTAGATGATGTAAGATAGCTTGTGAAACTAGATGCTCCTAAATCAATGGCTTGCCTAAGAGTGTTTAGTAATTGTCTACTTCTGCTATTTCTATCACTTCAAACTTTGTCACAAATTTCACTCCCATGATGTCTATCTTTGCACCCTTCAATACTCCTATGGTTTTCGAGAAATTTTTATTGACCATGACTAAATTTTTTTTTGAAGGGTATAGTTTGGGACTGCCCATTCTTCTCGATGAATCCTTGTTTAGTATATTTACCTCCATCCATGAATCTATTAAAATATTATTTAATGCCCTCTCATTGATCTTGGAATCAATAATGAGTTCTCTGTCATACCTGACATTCTTTGTGCAACCAACCACCTTTATGTGGTCCATTTTTTATTGATGTGCCTCCCCCATATTTTATCTAAGCCACATCTTAAATAGAGGAATCATGACCTCGTGTTTTAATAGAGAGAAAATATGTGTAAGTTCTTGTACATCCTTCATACTCAACCCTTTTTGTTGGATCTCCCTTATCTTGGATTCTAACTATTTTAGCCTTGAGGTCCCTGATTATTGCATTTTATTGTTTTAAAATTAAGTTTTTCAATGGTGTGTGTGGATACTTAGTTACTCTGTCTTGGGGTTTGAGTATCCGGGTATCCTTTTTTAACCATTATTGTGTGAGTATGTCTAGTCCACTATATGTGGTGATACTCATGTGTGGTTCCTTCCATCCTTTCTAGACATACCTCTCTTGAGTTCATTGTTGTGAAATCATAATTATCACCACCTGCTTGGCCTTATCCTTATGTAATATCTCTTGGATTAAATCTAGTCAATCCTTTGTATGGTGCACCTCATAGTAATGCATACAAGTTGGAAATTTTGTGCACTGCCATTACTAAAGGTCAATTTCTCCAGACTTGAATCATGACCCTACGAATCAACCCCCTAAGGTCTCCCACCTCCTATCCTTCCAAATTATCTTCCTTGATCAAACCCTTTTGTTCATTGGTTATACCTTCCTTGATTCTAATAGAATTATTCTTGAACTTAGTTACACCCTTCCAAGGTTCCCTATAGCCCCATTGATTTATATCTTATGTTTATCCCAAGTATGGTTATGCAAGGGTGGTTATTTCTTGCTTGTCCCACACTCCTTTTCCTCTATCATCTCATAAATTACTTGTCAATCTACTATATCATTGATATCAATTTCAACATCTTGCACCAGTACCCAATCTTGGCTTGTTTTGCATGTTTAATATGATGATAAATTATGACCTCATGATCTTCTCTACATACTTCATAAACTATCATGATTACCTATAATTTACTTTAGGCACAACCATTCTCGATGTGTCCTCAACCTCGCAGTCTATGCACTAAAGTCCTCTCTTCATTTCATGTGCATTCTTCACAATTAGATTTTGTAGTTGGGTTGCCATGTTTGAAATATATGCTTTCAAAAATAGGGTTATATGTGTGTCCATTCCCCCTACCACTTCCAACCTGAGCACAACCTCTAACACTTCGTATGCATCTGCAAAGGTCTTAATTGCTAAATATCTTTGAGATAGTGCAAATAGCCCACCCAAAAACCATTTTTCATGTCACAATGGATGTATGCCATATGAAATCTTAGATAGGTCTTGAACTGCACATTATATACTTGCATGCTCTCTATTGGGTTTTATTAGATCTCCTTCAATATCGATATACTTTGTTGTTCAAATTCAGAAATGTGGAATTCTTTCCAAAAGGCCACCTACATTTTGTTAAAATCAACCACATCTTGGTTGGGGTCATACTTAGTATACCAAATATGTGCCCTTTCATATAACATTATCGTAAACTACTTTGCCTTTTTTCTCTAATGATGTAACTCCTTTCACCCTCCAAGTAATCTTACATATGTGGTTGTGACCCAAGGCATCCTCCATGCCCATGTACTATGATAACTTTACAACCAGCTCATATAAATTTTTATACTGTGGTTCTTATGGGATAATTATTTGTGCATTATTCATTGGTGGGATCACCCCCATCACCAATCCACTTGTTACACCTCCATGGGGTGAAGCTTGTGGGATCACTATTGGGATTATTATTATAATTAAAGTATTGATCATTGAACCAATATTCCCCCTTGGCATACCAACGTTTTTACGGTATCACCTTCTCTTCCCCACCTATTTGTTTTTAAAGTGAAAATTGCCTTATTCTATAATCCTAGCTTTTTCTAGAAACTTATTTTATCCCAACATCCACTATTATCATGTCTTTTTATAAAATATCAACATACATGTGGGTTTCAAATCCAAATAGGTTTAGAATTAAGTGTTTTCCTATGCATTCCACCTATTCCTATGGAACCCATTCTTCTTTTAATAGTTATTCATTTAGGGTTTGTATTGCATAGTCCTTTCTCTTTACCCAAGTACATCTTTCCTCTGCATGAACTAGTCATGACTCCTCCCCTTCCTCCATGGGTCTTCGCATAATTAATCTTCCATTCTTGGGAATAAGAATAGTTATCACCCTCTCCCTATTCTTTCCATACCTACAGATTCTTTGTTACCTCTCATTTAGAACATCATTCTACCTAGGGCCTCTTCTCCCTCCATTATTTTGTAAAAAAATCATTTCTCTTCTCCAGCTTGTTATTCACTTAATGTAACACAATTATTTTAGCCTTCAATCCTTGGTTCTTAAATTTAGCAATGGTGTGTACTACTATGCAACCCAAAAATATTTGTAATCTAAGCAGATCGAGTTTCAACAACAGAACCAAAATGTTTAGGTGTAATATGATACAT
The DNA here is from genome assembly GCA_037957365.1 of Torreya grandis. Lineage (NCBI taxonomy): Eukaryota > Viridiplantae > Streptophyta > Pinopsida > Cupressales > Taxaceae > Torreya > Torreya grandis. Next base: position 2,033,231 of record JARHVA010002247.1, on the reverse strand, counting down.
CCACTCTCAGTTAAATCCTAATTGTCATAAAACTTACGCAATCTCCAACTTGTTGTCATATTACTGAACCCTAAGATTAAGCACTCACTTGAATCATATAATAGACACTAAGACCAACCATTAAGAATATCATGAAGATGATGAAGATTAAACCCTAATACAAAATTCATAATTAATTATTACTTAGCATTAATTAGTGATCAAACATATACATAAGATTTATGCCTACAAATTATTTTATGCATAGATTAGTATTCCTACACGTTACAAACTATATACACTCTTACAATGCTCAAGATTAAAAAACATTTGAAATCTCAAATTGTCCTAAATGAGAGATCAAGGGTTCTACTTATTATTTTCCCCACCGATCTACTCATGATAGTTGGATCTAGGTTAACCTCATTTAGAAATTTCTAGAAGCTCCTACAAATCTTCCAGTCAATGCTCAACTAGATTATGTTTTAGCTTATTAACATATTTGTCTTAAAATTGTGCTAACACGTAATTCTATGCACCATTTGCTTATACACAATTATTTATTTTCTACACCTCCTGAAACCTCTATGCATGTGTAATTTTTTGAAACCTTGCAGACTCTTTCAACTCTTATGCCCAACTCCTAATATCTATGCATACTTCATCAATTCTTGTGTGATCCTTGTACATAGTCAAAGTCTCCATTTTGTGTTCTTTTACGCATTATTTGGAACAACAACTCCTGTAATTATTTTAATTCCACATCCTTTGCTTTATATTCATATTTCTTATTTTGGCAGCATTAGAAAGTATTGTGTCCAATTCTTCTACAATAGAAACGTCCTCCATGGCCTCATCCTCTTCCTCTAAATGAGGATCCCTTTGTGATCTTCTTTGTCATGATTAACTTCATTTTTGTATCCTCTTACCCATGTGTTCTCCATTCTTTTGGGTCACCCAAGCTCTCATTTTTCAATTTTTCTTATATGGGCTTGTTGTTTGTTCCTAGTTGGCCCTTATACCATGAGCTTCTATTACTCCATGATCAACATTTGCACAATTCTTCAAAGGAAACTTGAGCTTCATCTTTGAACATTTATTTATTGGAGATGAAAGAGGATATGAAATATTCATAAAGAGGCTTCAAATTTTATATCACAACAGTCACAAGATGTTGATCATTCTTTCAAAACTCCTTTTTGCATTCTCCCAATTGATATTGAATATCTTTGATCTTTGCAAGGTAGTTTTTGATTTTGTAGAATTCTCAAATTTCATAAATTATTTCACCAATTTGTATACCTGACTTTCATCTACTAAATTGAATATCTTTCATAAAGTGTCCAATTTATCATGAGGAGTGTTTTTGTCCAACACATGGAATCTCAACTCAATTGCTACATTCTTTAGTATCATCACTTTGGCTTTGTCAAGTAAATTTAAGTATTCAACTAGTTTTACTTCATCATTGGTAGGATTTTGATCCATCCACTACCCACCACAAGATATCCTTCACTCATCAATGTGAGCTTCATCTCTTGATTCCATGCTCTATAGTTTATCCCTGTTAGTGTCATATAACCATACTCTTATCCATTCTTTAATGAATCTTATTGGAGTTGTAAATCTTGAAAAATATGCTTCTAAAATGTTTTTCCTTTGTGTGAAAAACACCTTTATATCTCTAGATGGCCTTTATACCCTACTTTCATCTGAACCCTTATTCACACTACTCTGGTCTAAAATTTATATAACTCTCCTTCACCATATCAACAATATCATAGGAAACTCTAATCTACATTATCCACTCCTTGTTAATTCACGATAGCTCCTACTAACCATGGTGGCTCTAACCAAGAATCTAACCTTTGGCTATTATACCATATTATAAATATATATATTTGAAAGCAGCATGCATAGAGAAACAAATAATCAAATGTTGTTGGTGTCAAAAGAAACCTTAGATCAATATAATAATATAATCTCATTAAAAATTCATATGGCAAAGAGGCGATCAAAGACTTCCTTAAATAGTCTTCTAAGAAGGCACGAATCCATAAATCCCTTAGAAGTTGATCTTGCAGGTACCATATAGGAAAAAGTGAATACCTAGTGGTCATGAGGTTCCCAAAATATGCCAAGACATTGTTAACTCATAGTTGCTAAGTTCCCAAGAATACACCAAGTCATTGATACCTAGCAGTCGCTAGGTTCCCAAAAATACACCAAGTTATTGATACCTAGTCGCTGCTAGGTTTCCAAGAATACTCCAAGTTGAATATACCTATCAATCACTAGCTTTCCACAAATAACACCAATTCAATGATACCTAGCAACCGATAGGTTCCTACGAATATGAAAATTAGCAAATATCTAGTAGTCACTAGGTTCCCATAGAATACAAAAAGTCTATGATACCTTATAGTTGCTACGTTCCCAAACATTTCGACAAGTTACTCATACTTAGAAGTTGCAATGTTCCCAAATACCCTTATAATTCACTCATATCTAGTGATCATTAGGTGCACACGACATGCAGTATTTTCTTTGCTAACATAAACCCTTGATTAGGTGTCACTAGCCCCAAAACCCTCCAATGATAGTGATGCCTCTGACCCCATCACTAATACATGTTAATCATGTAAATTATACAACACATATCCAACACTTATATCCTATAAATAAACACAAACACTTTTCAATTTTAGTTAATATTTTTAAACATCTTCTAGGATAATCTTATTGTGATAAGCTTTAAAGAGATAATCCCAAGCCAAAACCTTAAATCCTTTATTTAAACAAGACTTACTCAATATTTATAGCTTTTTAGTTTAACTAAAACTTTTCAATGTTTATAGCTTTCTAGTTTAAGTAGAACTTCTTGTCCCTTGTTTCAATGCAATCTTGTTTAATATTTAAAACATTTTATTTAAGCAAAACTTGTTTAATATTTAAAGATTTTTAGTTTAAGTAAATGTTCTTAATCCTATTTTATCTTATTTCGGATTAATAAACCTAAACAAGTATAAAACTTTAAGACTGTTAAAATTGTATAAAGAATAGAAACAAAACATTAATCTAAATGTAAAAAACACAATATAATTAAACAATTACACTTGATGATTATGGAAAGCACTAGGGGATTAAGATACTTTGTATTTTTACTATTCTATGCAAATATGAGATTGAATGTAGGTGGTAGAAAGTCGTTTAGATAGGAACTTGGTACTTGAATCAGTTGGATGAATCCATTAGATTGTGGATGCTTGCACCAGATAATAGTGTTTGTCTTCTACCAAATTTGTTTGTGGTATATGGTGCTTCTTTGTTTCATTACAAGCCATTGTCCTACTTGTCCTATGTATTTTTGTGTGATATTAGGGCTCACTATGTGTGAGGTATCCAAAAAAACTTGTATCCTCTTTAAAACCCTAGGTCCACATTCGACACTAGGTTTAGGCTTAAAAAAGGGGAAGATAGTGACTTGCGCTAGTCTTAACCACTCCCCAATGAATGGTTGAGTGTTACCTACATATACAATATCCTGAAAATAGAAGTCAAAACGTATATAATTCTCTTCATTAGGCGAATGTGTGCAATGGTGCTCCTTTAATAAATGCAACATGTAATCTACCTTTTGACTCTTGATAAATGAAAAACTTGGCTTGGCTTAGGTGCTTTAGACTTGGCTAGGATTTGCTCCTTGTGACTGACTATTGAATTGAAAAGTCTAGGGTAATCCCTTTGAATGTGTAATTGTTAGAATAGGCTTGCTTCACAATGCTAGATGATCTAATAGGTTTGGACCTACCATGTAGTTATATGGGACTTTTTGAGTACTTTCTCACACCACTAACATGTGAAATGTACGGTTCAACCCCTAAAGATGATTTGAGTTTGAAAAATGATCGCTACTTGGTGTGGGAGAGTATGCCATAATTGGACACCTATGAAATTCCATAGGCATCTGAGTCTATCAGATTTTTTTGAGAGATGAATATTAATCTGATGTTCTGGAGACAATATGAGTATGATTTTGAACAAGTTAGACATATACTAGATAATTCATGTATGTGACTAATAGGAAATCAGAGAGGTCAAAGGCATAGAAAGCATATGGTTGTGAGAGAAAGGTGTGCAAAGAGTCATGTGTACACACAAGTCATATAAAGTAAAGGTAGGTCAAGATTGAAATTGCCAAGTGTCTAATACCATATTTTAGTGTCTATAGTACCTTCCCCTCATAATAAAAAAGGTGACATAATGTCATTTATAAATTATTTTTCAATCAAAAATATTGTTTAGTAAAAAGACATATACTAGAGAATTCATGTATGTGACTGATAGCAAATCAGGAAGGTCAGACGCATAGAAAGCATATGGTTGTGAGAGAAAGGTGTGCAAAGAGTCATGTGTATACACAAGTCATGTAAAGTAAATGTAGGTCAAGACTGGCATTGCCAAGTGTCTAATACCATATTTTAGTGTCTATAGTGCCTTCCCCTCACAAAATAAAAAAGCTGACATCATGTCATTTATAAATCATTTTTCAATCAAAAATATTATTTATCAAAAATAATGAATGCAAATAAATAAACATTTTATATTGATTGTTAAAAATGAAGCACGTTCACCTTTATAAAATAAACTTAAGCCAAAAAAAAAGTCAATAGCTTTTAATTGGTGGATAGGTACAACATTATGTTTAATCACTAAAGAAAGGTGGAAAATAGGGAAAACTGTACTTATCTTTTCAAATTGATAATTAGTTGGCAACAAAGTTTAAGATTGAAGTTTAAAGGATGTAGTTAAAATGGTAAAATAATCCACTAATTGCAACAAGAGTAATGTTTAAATCCTTGAATGTTATTTGCTTAGAATTAACCCCTCCTGACATGGTAGAGAAACTTACCAAATAGGGTTGACATCCATTGTGGCTATTTGTAGAAAAAAGGTTCAAATTGATGGCCCATGTCTAATCCAAATAAATAGATTTTTTTATTTGTATAGTAACATCCAAAACCTCTAGTTAGGCCTCGGAGCTACAAACAGCACACCCCTTGAACCATTTGTTCTAATCTACTAGATGTAAATAGTTTCCTTGACATTCTCCATAGCTCCCAATTTATTGTCATTAAATAAATATTGAAGTTTAAACTAGCCATTCCAAGACTAGACTAGTAGGCAAGTACATAATAATGTTGGGATCGATTGTAAAATCATACAAACATTAATTGCAAGAGTAGACAGATATTTTCCAATAACATCCATGAAAGAGAAAAGTAACTCAAAAGAATGATTCCATGAGAGAGTAAGACGTCACCAAAAAAAATTGAAGGTTCAACAAATAAATCGATTAGAAGATGTTCTAAAGATAATAAGATCAATTTACACATGTAAATGATAATCCACATCAAAATCAGGGCATTGGGTGAGGCACTTGCAAATTTTTGGTTTACTTTAACCTTTTTCAAGTAGAGTTTTTAAGCTTGCTTGGCATGTAACACTACCACTATAGGATTTGTGCATGGATCAATTTACTTGTAAATGTAAATACACACCAATAGAAAGAACGGTAGGCAAATATTCATTGATGGTCCAAAGAGTACAATGAACACCCAAGGAAGGTGATAGATGGTATATAGAATATATTGAAAACCGAACAAAGTGATTAACAGTCTGGAGTGGACAACAAGTTACAAGACAAGGTGATGGAGAGGTGACACATCCAAGAATTTTCTAAACAAATTGTTTTCCCAATTTGTGGTATTATCAATTTGCTAAGTAGTTTGACAAAGCATATGTAAGTTAGGTTTTCCATAAAATAGACATTTGGTTTTATCAATTGCAAGTAGAGTTGTTGGTTATCCATAGATATGGAGCATATCTTAGCAAAGGGCACAGTCATATTGATTAATGCATTTTTTAATGGGAATTTGTTTCCTATGAAATAAAAAGTCAACTCAACTCACATGGAATCAAGGTAGGGGGTGAAAGAAGGTCTACATGTTCAAGAGTTGGTTTGACAATTCAGCCTAAATGAACTGACTAATGGTAATGTTGTCACTTGAACTTGCACCCAATGAGGAGATGGGATAAGCTTCTCCTCATTCAAGTGAGATAATGGAACCACCCCAGGGTTGTGGGTATCCCTATTGTGGGGTGGATCTCCATATTAGGGGTTAGCTCCCCTTGATGCATCACTTAAACGCATATCCTAAAACTAACACTTTGGAGTTGAAAAGAGTTAAGAAATGACATGAAAGTAAACCTAATCTATGGAGGTGATACACCAAATGTCTGATCTACTCACACTCTTAGTCATACACTTGAAACCAAGAACAAGTTACATATACACTTCACTCAATATTAACTCTCTCACACACACACACACATCAATGCTTCAACTTGGGGTTTAGGAGATAGCACAAGTTAGGAAGACTTAGCCAATAGGCATGATAGGACATTGTATTGAATGAGCTATTCACTATACCTGCAACCTCACTTGACACGTCTTGTTGACCTTCAAGAAAGAGAACACAACACACTAGGTACTAGTAGGAATAGTATGTGAAGGCAAATAGACATCACACTTGCACAAGACTAAACACTATCATTTACACTTAGTGAATTATTTGAATGAGGTAAAACATTTGTCTTTATTAATTCAAGGTACAATTTTTGTAGGGATTCACCATACCCCAATGGAGTCTATTTTTCAATGGCCAAGAAGGCCCAATTTATAGAACTTGGAAGGAGAGAGAGAGAAGAGAAGTTGAAGAGGCACAAGGACATGTGTCACCAAGTGAAGATTAGTTACACATGCATGAGAGAGAAGGATGGGGTGAGCCATATCTTGTTAGGAGTTACAAATGTCATCTTTAAACATCCAAGACCTGCAAATGGTCAAAAAATTCTTTTTTTATGCATAGAAAATTGCCCCTCATAAGTGGCCTTATAAAACTACCCAAACTCTACACCTGATCAAGTTTGATGATGAATCTAAGTAGGAAGGGTTACTAAGAGGCCCTCACATGCATTGGGGAAGCTCTTGACCCATCCTATCATCTTGGTCATGCATGATCACACCTGGCAGTCTCAAAATAGCCCTTTTCCCTTCACCCTTCACCAGTCTCAAAATAGCCCTTTTCCCTTCACCCTTCACACTTAGAAGCTAAAAACTCTTCATCTCTGCAATATAATCCATACAATAGGAGAAATGACATTTGTAAAGAGTGTCCATACCATCAATTACAAGAAATTGGCTTTAAAAGGCCCTCCAAATGAAGATTTGCCATTTTCTCTAAGTCTCCACTAGTTGGCTCACTAGACTGGCTAAAAATAAAGAGTTGGTAGGCACACTTAGGATTTTAGATACTTGATATAATGACCATAGGGAGTTAGAACAAGTCCTAATCTTCCCTCCAAAAGTGATTTCATCTCCTGGAAGTTCACCATGCTTGCACAACACCAAAAATGGTTAAAATAAGCCTTGTTTTCCTCTATTCTGTATATTTCCGTACAAAAAAAGGCCATGGCTATGATCCTTTTGGAGTTGGAAATAACTTATCTTCATCACTTAGGTTCGAATTCCTCCATCTAGATGCACTTCTATCTTGATTTTCACAATTAGGTCTCAAACAGGGTTTTGGAGGGTTTTAGAGTGACCAGCCTTCTTAGCGTTTATTCATAAAGATGGCACATTGTAATTACTTCCAAAATCCACTTGTGGCTTCTTAAAGACCCCCTCAAACTTCTTTAAATATCTCCAAGTCCCATGCAATTGCTCATGAAATATATGAGCATTCCAAGATGACTATTCATACCATTTAGTGCATTATGTGAGGGTTTGGGTATTCAAGTGAGATAATGGAACCACCCCAGGGTTGTGGGTATCCCTATTATGGGGTGGATCTCTATATTAGGGGATAGCTCCCCTTGATGCATCACCTAAACACATATCCTAAAACTAACACTTTGGGGTTGAAAAGAGTTAAGAAATGACATGAAAGTAAACCTAATCTATGGAGGTGATACAACAAATGTCTGCTCTACTCACACTGTTAGTCATACACTTGAAACCAAGAACAAGTTACATATACACTTCACTCAATATTAACTCTCTCTCACACACACACACACATCAATGCTTAAACTTGGGGTTTAGAAGATAGCACAAGTTAGGAAGACTTAGGCAATAGGCATGATAGGATACTCTATTGAATAAGTTATTCACTATACTTGCAACCTAACTTGACACTTCTTGTTGACCTTCAAGAACTAGAACACAACACACTAGGTACTAGTAGGAATAGTATGTGAAGGCAAATAGACATCACACTTGCACAAGACTAAACACTATCATTTACACTTAGTGAATTATTTGAATGAGTTAAAACACTTGTCTTTATTAATTCAAGGTACAAATTTCGTAGGGATTCACCATACCCCAATGGAGTCTATTTTTCAATGGCCAAGAAGGCCCAATTTATAGAACTTGGAAGGAGAGAGAGAGAAAGAAGTTGAAGAGGCACAAGGACATGTGTCACCAAGTGAATATTAGTTACACATGCATGAGAGAGAAGGATGGGTTGAGCCATATCTTGTTAGGAGTTACAAATGTCATCTTTAAACATCCAAGACCTACAAATGGTCAAAAAATTCATTTTTTATGCATAGAAAATTGCCCCTCATAAGTGGCCTTATAAAACTACCCAAACTCTACACCTGATCAAGTTTGATGATGAATCTAAGTAGGAAGGGTTACTAAGAGGCCCTCACATGCATTGGGGATGCTCCTGGCCCATCCTATCATCTTGGCCATGCACGATCACACTTGGCAGTCTTAAAATAGCCCTTTTCCCTTCACCCTTCACACTTAGAAGCTAAAAACTCTTCATCTCTGCAATATAATCTATACAATAGGAGAAATGACATTTGTAAGGAGTGTCCATACCATCAGTTACAAGAAATTGGCTTTAAAAGGCCCTCCAAATGAAGATTTGCCATTTTCTCTAAGTCTCCACTAGTTGGCTCACTAGACTGGCTAAAAATAAAGAGTTGGTAGGCACACTTAGGATTTTAGATACTTGATATAATGACCATAGGGAGTTAGAACAAGTCCTAATCTTCCCTCCAAAAGTGATTTCATCTCCTGGAAGTTCACCATGATTGCACAACACCAAAAATGGTCAAAATCAGCCTTGTTTTCCTCTTTTCCATATACAACTGTACAAACCAAGGCCATTTATATGATCCTTTTAGAGTTGGAAACAAATTATCTTCGTCACTCAGGTTCAAATTCCTCCATCTAGATGCACTTCTATCTTGATTTTCACAACTAGGTCTCAAACAGGGTTTTGGAGGGTTTTAAAGTGACCAGCCTTCTTAGCATTTATTCATAAATATGGCACATTGTAATTACTTCCAAATGCCACTTGTGGCTTCTTAAGGACCCCCTCAAACTTCTTTGAACAGCTCCAGGTCCCATGCAAAGGCTCATGAAAGATATAAGCATTCCAGGTCCCATGCATTGGTCTTCTGATGAATTTATTTGCAAACAAATGGCTCAGACACCTATATATGAACCCCACAAACATGTTCCCATCATTGTATTATCTCTTCAAGATCCAAAATGAAAACTTATCCTTGTTTGGCACTAGGCCTAGGCCTTGCCAATAGGCCTGCTTGCCATTTGAGACCCAACCTGACACTCCAATGGCTTCATTTGACTCTTGATGGCTCAAACACATCTGGTATACCCCCGAAAACATGTTCCAACTAATTGGAAGGCATGAAAAAGGTCAAAAATGCCTATGACCCTTAGTTGGGTTTCTAGGCCTAAGGATTCCCACTAGTTATGCATGCAAACCTCCTTGGTTGGAACAACATGTATGCTTATAGACCTTATAGTAAGGTTTTTTAGCTTTTATTATGTCCCCTCCATCTTATCCAATCATAAATTTTTCCTTTCTAGCCTTTTGGTTCAACATTTCAACATTTTTTCCAAAATTGGCACCTCCACGCACGCTAAAACAACCCTTGCTCTAAAACAAAACAATGAGTGTTTTCCCTATTGGATCATCAAATATGATTATTGTATCATGTTATATAGGTCCTAAGGGTACTCTGGTACCAAATTTTAGCACCCAAATCCTCCATTTGATCCTCCAACACTCCAAGTTTGCAAGGCATACTTTTGACTAGGCAGGGTATAGGATTGTCTTTGAAGGTCTTGGCTTTTGACTTGAGATTTTTCATGGAATATATGGATTATTCATGCTTCTCACAACTCATTCCAACCACTTTCATGGCCTATTTTCCTCTCAAACACCTTCCATGTCTTAGGAACCTAGAATTAGGCCTTGACTGCCCACAAGAAGAAATCTTGTTTTAACTTGGTTGTAGGTTCTCATGAGCTTATTTTGGCTTAAAAGACATAACACAAACCTATTTTTCATGATCACAAGATAATGTAGGTGGTTTTTACCATTTTTCAAGGTTAAGCTCACTCCTTTTGTACCAAGTTCACCCTCAAACTCAAGACTATGCCTCTACCCCTTAAGGACTAAGACAGTGCCCTTAAGCCATGTTTATAGGTGATGATTGAATCTTGTTTGGTGTTTTTTGGTCCTCTTATTCATGATACTTAGATCATATACTCCTTTCATACTTTTTTTCACATTAGAAAGCTTCAAATCACACATCAATCATGTTTAGGTCTCTTACAAGTATACCCCTACCCTAACTGTGTTGTCACCATTCCTGCCCTTGTTTTGCATCTTTTGAGCATGGTTTGATGGTTTATGGATCCTCCATTCCATGCTTACTAGGTCACACTACCATATTCATACCTTGTCTTCACATAAAATCCCTCAAATTAGCTCAACTCCATGCTTTGGTCCATTGACTAGCATAACATGTCTGTTTGGACCAGTCACAGTCATCACCCCTGTTTAGTGCACTTTTGGCAAGGGTTTAGGCTTTGTCCATGTTGTGTTCAAGCTACCTTGAGTCCTTAAGATCACCTTTCACTCTAATATCCTCTTTAAGGACTCCAACCAAGTTCCAACTCTAAAATTCAAACTCACTACCCATGTACCTAGAGATTGTGTTTTGAGTTGTAGGTCTATTGGAGTTCTATTTAGGGTCATGTGATTGGCAAGGACCAACTCCACTATAAGCTTAGTTCAACACAATCATATTCTCCACAACAAACCTTCACTTGGTTACCATTCAATGCCTTGTTTGAAACAATTTTTTACCAAGCATGTTGACTGATGGTGTTCCCAATCCTATACGGACAGGGAGTTTGCATTGGGGTGTTCAAACATCAAAATCACCCTTTTCTTGCTCATTACTAGCTCAGGAATGTTCTTTGAACTAGTTTGGATGGTTCAAACTTGCTTGCATAGCCTAAGTCTTCCATATGGGGTGCAAAACCAACTTTGTCATTCATTCTTGTAGACATCACTATCCAAAATCAGTGTTTTTTGTCATTTTTGAGGCCTTCAAAAACCATCTTCCACTCCTCCTTTGACCTTGAAACTTGGCATGGTCACTCTTGGTGGATAGGGCTACAAGACCCAAAAATAAAAGGCATTGAAATAATCTCTTATCATGAGATATATCATCTCAAAAAATCCTCAGGACCTCTATTTAGAACTTTTAGGGACTAAGAACCCAAAATGGAGATGACCTTTCTTGAAGTGAAAACTTGCTCATATGCCACCTTAGGTCTTCATGGCATGAAAATCATGGATCATGAGGAATGTTAAGGCCCAAAATGGATTCCACCATGTTCTCCAACATCTCTCACATCTGTACAACCTCTTGAAGCAAGCCCAAATTGACTGAAGGTGACAAGCCAGCAAAGCAAGGAAAAGATGAGCAATTTGGCTTTGGAAGGGTGTTATTTGGACTCCCCACAAGATGATTACATGAAATAGATATTCATACATGAAACTCAAGCACATTATCACCACCATGGAGCTCCCTAGATGCTGGAAAAACACAAGTCCTGCACCCAACTTTGCAAACTTCAAGAAACAAGCACCATTTGAGATCTCCTTCAAAGAAAATGAGAAGTGTTGGACATTGAGAATATCATGGAGAGAGCCTCATTCACACCTGAAAACACCTCATCAAACTCACATAGCTCCCTGGATTCTTGAAAACAAGAGACAGATACAAACATACACCCTTCTTGAATGCAATTCCATTAAAAGTTGCCTAGAGTGTAAACAATCGTTCATAAAGGAGGATCCACTGAATTGCAAGTTCTTGTTATGGATGTGAAGTGCACTCAGATTTCTATCCACCTGTAGAATCATTTCTCTTAACTCCACCTATAGCTTCTGTACCAATTGCTTGAAGTTGCCCTTCCTTGGCTTGCTAATGGAGAAACAAGAGAAATGAGTTGCAAATGCAATTTTTTGTGCAATAAATGAAAACCAAACATGGATATGACCTTTGGGGAGGTGAAGAGTCACTCCACCATGTTTTTTGTTGCAAGGGATCTTGAGAAGTCCGTACAAGTGTTGAAAAAGGCCTATTTTTTAGGAAAAACTATTGTTTACCTGATGAACCTAACTTATAACTGTCCACTGACATGATCCTGACATGACCCACATTTAAACTAACCTTGGTGTCAAATTTTATGGCATAAAAGTAAGTAGAAGGCATTTAATAGGCTAAAAGGTGGCCAAAAGACCCCTTTTTTCACATGAGACCCAATAGATGACTAGTTTATGACTTGTGATCACATTGAAAAATGCTAAATGCCATATTGGGACAAATTAGACACAAATGGACCTTTGACCAAGTTTGACCAAGGTTTGACCCAGGTTTGACTAGGCCATTTCAAGGAAGATGAGCTTCAACAAAGACTAGGGCATGGCTAAGTGAGATAATAGACTAACATGACACCCAAAGGGACATATGGGAACCTTCTTAAAAATTTCAAAATGATAGGGGTTGACCTCATTTGAATAGAAGTCAAATTTGGTCAACAGGTAATGCATGGGTGTTCAGAGAACATACATGGAGATTTGTGAAATTGACCACTAAGCATTGGTATGGGCGAGGGGTGTACCCGCATAGGAATTTGGTCATTAGTAGGAAAAGGGAGATCCAATAACTAATTAAGACACTTTGTTCTAGATCAAAAATCACACCATGGGATCCTTTCTTTCAAGCGGATATTGTTTAGGCAAAATTTTGATTTCGTTGGCTCAGACAAAGGCTTGAAACGATAGGCTTAGAGGTTTAGTTAGGGGTAAAATTGAAATCCCTATCTTATTGGTTTTTGTGTCTATAGGTTGTGTGAAACCCTCAATTTTATGGATGATGGAGAGGATGATACAAAGATAAGTTATGGATGAACTTGTGAAAAACCCAATGGATTTGTAGATAGAGGTCACATTCTAAACATAATGTTGAAGAATAGAACCCCAACAAGAATCAAAGAAGATATATTCTTAAGAAATCCAACTTAGCGAAGGTTCAATTTGCAGAAGGTCGAGACTTTGCACGATTAGCATCACAAGTCCAAAAAAATAACAAGAAGACTCAACAAAGCCTAAGAATATTTCAATTGAGAAGTGGTGGCTTGCAAACTTGAAGATGCATCTTAGAAGCAAAACACATGAGGTATGAATTTAGAGATAAAGGAAACTCACAAGAAGATAAATTCAAAGACAAAATATCAAAGGTTTTGCTTGAATGGAATTGTTAAAAGTAGAAAACCATGTGCTCTTGTTCGTTATTGTAAATTTGTAATGTTGTTGGGTTAGTCTCATATTGTTAGTAGGAACTATTATTTAATGCTTGAATATGACCATCTATGACATTGGTTATTAGATAGCATTGACATATTGATGTAATCAAGGTAGGGGATTCAAATGAATAACAACGGAAACTTGCAACACTTCCAAGTCACTCCTGCTCTATAATGTCCCCAATTTGGGACAATCATGCAAAATTGGGGTTTCCCAACAAACCAATGAATTGCTACTAATATTTACTTCAATAAATCATTTATGAATGTGTAAATATGAGCCAAAAATCAAAGTGTTGAATTACGTACCTTTTTGTGCCAATGATGAGAATCTTATGTTGATTTGTCAACATATGTATTTATGATTTTACCCCACAAGATACAACGATTCTTCCCCTTACAACAACCTTGCAAACCCTTGCAATTACTCACCAATATTATACCAAAATTTACAAATTTATCACAGCATCGAATAACCATGAAACAAAGTTGCAAATGGTTCAATGGACTTACCAATGAAGTCGCCAATATTCAAGAAAATTATAGAATTAATTAGCATGTAAATTCCTCCAATAACCCTTATCTAATGATGCCAAAATGATTAGAATAAATCATCAAAATTCAACATAAAATATATTTACCACTTTTAGGATCTAAGAGCACTCTAAAAGGTCTCCCCAAGCTCCCCAAGTGATTCACGCCATTTAGAAAAATCACAGTAAAATATTCATAATTTATTATGCCACAAATGGCCTCAAAATCACCTCAAATCAATGTGACAAATATTAGAAAAATATAATAATTATTTCATAATTATTAGTATCGAATTAGGGCATCTTTTGGCCACTCAAAGGGCCTTACAATCCTTCCCAACCTAGTCACCCAACCTGGAGAAGTCACAATAAAAATTAGAAATTAATGTCCAAACCCTAGGAGAGAGTTTCCTTGTAGAACAACTCTCAATGAGGAGGCTTCAAACCTAAGGACCAAGTCACCCCTCCTCCAAGATCCCACGAACTTGCCAATGGCTTCCAAAAACCAACCACTTGTTCAATCTGAATAATGAAGCATGAATTGTAGCTCTTGATGTAGAGCCACTCACATATAAGGTATGAAGGTTTTCCTCCTCACACCTTATTCACACTTCAAAGGGTTTTATCCTCAAATTGCCTTAGCCAAACTTGACATACTTGAGTAAAGATCCAATATCCAAAAATAACATAACCCTTCAATGAATTCCAAACATACTTTATATACTCACCCTTTTAAGTTATGAGAGAAGAGTTAAGTACATAAAGGTCGGTTAGCTTTTAAAACTTACTTAAAGGCACATTATGTCAGTTAAGTCACAAAAGGGCCCTCCTCAATGTAAAAAGAGAACTTAAGTGACCCCTTCACTTTTACCTTTCAAGGAGGGTAGTATGTGTTTCTTTTTTCTCTTTCTTTCCCATAGCCTAGGGGAAACACCAAAAATAGGCTAAGGGACTGTCCAAAGCCCTTAGGCCAAAAAGAGGGGCATTACATGCTCACACACACCAAACATCATTCCACAACACTACTTTCCATGGGTTTAACATATGCAACCATGAACACCTCCTTTCAATGACATAAACAACTTAATAAAAAGGCTAATGATGCTTGAAATTAGCTTATAATCAACAAATGGTTATTAAAAAACCATGAACAGTCTTGTTCAACGCATATGACATGCACTCGATAGCAATTAGACTTTAATGGAAAACTTGGAGTATTTTCCTTACTTCAACACATACAAAGGGCCTCAAAATGACCCAAAAATTATTTAACATTTTATAAATCAATCATTTTCCGTTTTCCAAGTATATAAAAAAAATTAAGCTACAAAACCCTTTTTTCACACTCACACAAGCTAGACAATGCAAAAATTTAACTCAAGTATTTTGTCAAACAGTTAGATTTTTGGGGGGCTTTAAAATCTCTTGCAAAATGAGAGGATCCTCCTACAACAAATTAATGACAATGCGTGAAATAACATATTTATATAATTAACAAAAGCACCGAAATGATTATATTGATCGTAGACCACTTTGTGGGGGCAACCTCCTTTGAGCAAGCTCAATACAATAAATTTTTAGATGCCTCTATAGGCCTCAACACTTATATACTAAGTCTAATCTAAGCAACTACTACTTCCCATGAATGTGGGATAAAACAAAATGCTCATAGGATGACTTAAAAAGCATATGCGTCCATAGAAACTAATATACTAACAAAGTAAAGAGAAGGGGTCACACAGGGTCCTAACATCCCCTACCTCTTCGAAAAAGCTTTGTCCTCAAAGCTTCAAATGTGAGAAGTAGTGTTGAATATAAAAGAGTGTTTCACATGTTGCACCCTCTAGTTACATTCCGTGTTACTAAATTAATACCTTTGTGATGGAGCGGGAGCGAAGTTGGTGTGTGCACCTGGCCAAGATTGTCTCCGGTTCATGAAGGATGTATCCTTCATTATCAAGTTATGGTAAAATAGTCTGCACTCTGATGTTTGTGCCAAGAACTTTCTTCAGACAAGAGACATGAAATATTGGATGAACTCAGGAAGAAGGTGGGAGCTCTAACTTATAAGCAACCAACCCAATCTTCTAAAGAACCTTATATGGCCCATAGAACTTGAGAGCCAGCTTATGATGCCCTTTGAGTTTTAGCGAGGATTGTTTGTATGGCTGCAGGCAAAGAAGAACCATATCACCTACTTGAAAAGTGTGCTCAGAACGGTGTTGATCAGCTTGTTGTTTCATTCTATTTTGTCCCATATGAAGATTGTCCCACAGACTGTTGAGGATCTTATCTCAAGTCGAAGAAGCATGTTGACCGTTTGAATTGGTGAACTACTGGGGCTATACGGAAGGATCACTGGTGGTGCTTGACCATAGACTACTTCATAGGGAGTCATTTTAGTTGAAGTGTGGTAGGAGGTATTGTACCACCATTCGACGAGAGGAAGCCACTTTGCCCACTAGCATTGTTGTTCTGAGGTGAAGCAATGAAGGAAAGTTTTCAGGTATTTGTTGACAATTTCAGTCAAGGTATCCGTTTGTGGATGATACTTGAAACTCATCTTCAATTGGGTGTCGATGGATCGAAATAGTTCTATCCAAAAATCATTGGTGAAAGTTGCATCACGATCTGAGACAATGGAAGAAGGAATGCCATGAAGACGAAAAATTTGGTCCAAGAAAATCTGTGTGACTATGGAGGGAGTATAGGGATGGCTAAGGGCACAAAAATGATTTTATTTGGAAAGGCGATCGACCACAACCAAGATCACTGTTTTCCCTCCAGATTTAGGAAGCCCTTCAATGAAATCCATAGAAATATCTAAATCCTGGTAGAGACGGGCAAGGGTTCGAACAACCTAGGAATGAGTGTGGTTTCACCCTTATTACATTGGTGGGTATCACATTCAACCACCATTTGTTGAATTATCTTTTTCATTCTCTACCAAAAGAAGTTTTGGTGTGCCCGCTCATAAGTTTTGAGAAACCCTAAGTGCCCTGCAAATGGAGAAGCATGGAGTTCATAGAATACAACATGTTATAGATCTGTGCTCTATGGAAGCAGCAGATGACCCTTGTATCGTAGAGAAGCACCATCCCTAGAATAATGTGGTACTATAAAGGGGTTAGTGGCCAACTGTTGAATGATTTGAGATAATGAGGATTCATTGACATATCCTTGTTGTACATCGTCCAACCATTTCAGTATAGGCATGGAAATCGTTGAAAGGGTAGCTTAGTCCACAAATATGCGAGAAAGAGCATCAACCACAATATTGTCCTTACCCTTCTTGTAAGTGATCTCATAGTCATAACCCATAAGTTTGTTGACCCATTTCTATTGTGATAGGGAAGAGACCCGTTGTTACAGAAAAAAATTCATAACTCTAGTGACCAGTTTTGATGCAAAAATGATTCTCCAATAGGTATGGCCACCACTTCTATACTACATGCAAAATGGCCATCATTTTATTCTCACAAGTAGAGAGTACTAAATTCTTGCTAGAAATAGCTTTGTTGGTGAACGCAAAGGGGCGTCCTTGGAGGAGAACATCACCAAGTCCATTGTCTCAAGCATCACTCTCGATAGTGAAGGTCTTGGCAAAATCTAGCATAGCTAGAACAGGGGTAGTACACATAGCTTGTTTTAATTCTTCAAATGCACACTCAGTAGCTCGTGTCCATGTAAAAGCATTCTTTTTCAACATAGTTGTCAGCGGAGCCGCAATCTTCCCGTAATCCTTGACAAACTTACAATATTATCCAATCAGCCCCAAAAAACCACAGAGGCTCTTGAGTGTTTGAGGATGAGGCCAATTTGTCATGGCAGCTATTTTTTCAAGATCCACCTGAACCCCTTGGGTTGAAACAATATGCCCAAGATACTCCACTTCATCTTGGGCAAAAACACATTTGGACTGTTTTACATAGAAATGATGATCAGAGAGAAGTTGCAATGCGAGCTCCGAATGTTGAAGATGCTCAAACCATGTTATATTTTAGATGAGGATATCATCGAAGAAGCCCAGAATGAATTTCCAGAGGTAAGGCCGGAATGTTTTATTAATCAATGTCGGGAATGTTTGAAGGAACATTAGTGAGGCCAAGGGGCATGACTAGAAACTCATAGTGGCTATCATGCGTGCAAAAAAGTTGTCTTAGGGATATCATCATCATGAAGCCGGATCCGATGATATCCAGAGCGGAGATCCAACTTGGAAAAAAAATGAGCGCCATAAAGCTTATCAAGAAGCTCATCAATAACAAGAATCGAGAACTTATTCTTTATTGTAATGTGATTAAGTGCATGGAAGTCAATGCAGAGGTGCCATAACCCATTTTTTTCTAGACAAGGAGGACTGGGAAAGAATATGGATTGGTACTGAAGTGAATAATGCCTTGCTTCAGTAAGTCTCGAATGAGCATCTCCATCTTGGTCTTTTGTTGAAATGGGTAGCGGTAAGTCTTGATGTTGGAAGAAAAACTTCCAAGAAGAAGTTGAATATGGTGGTCCTTTGGTCGTGAAGGTGGCAATCCCACTGGTTCAGCAAAGACACTTGCATACCTCTACATAATGGTTTGTAAATCAAAAGGAGTAGTGGAGACCGTTGATGGTTGCATTTGAATGGAATGGAGTTGGGCAATGACGTTGTATGAATTCTTTTTAAGAAGTTTTTTGATGCGATGTTAACTTATGATGCTGAGACCCCGATTGTAAGCCTTTCAATGTGTGTTTTTACCCATTGTCTGAAAATTGCATTCAAAGTTCATCAAAATCCCATAAGATGGGTCCAAGTGTGCATAACCATTGGGCTCCTAAAACATCACATCCGTCTGCTACACCCCTAACCTATCACATGTATGAGGATAGTATTAGCCGACTTGTGGCTTACCTATCCCTCTTTGATGTTATATTACATTTATCTATGCTTTCTTTTGATTAGTAGGTCAGCCTATGGAGTAACCATGGCCTAGATAGACTATATATAGGAGGTAGTGGGTAATTATTTATCATCATATTATGAATTCTACTCTTATTGAAGCTTGTGGAGGTTGCCCCCTCAAAGTGGCTTATCTATTATCATATATTTGGATATATTTCAGTCATATTTGGATATAATTCTGCTATTATACTTAATTCTTGAAGTAATTTCATTACAAGTGGTATTAGAGCTACGATTTGGGCAATTTTGTGGGTGAAACACTAAATTTTTAAATTTTGTGATATATATAAAACGGTTGCGAATTTCTCTGCAAAATTTTTACTGGAGGTGAGAAATAATCAAATTAAGCTTCCATTAAAATTTCAGATCATTTGGATCTGTTTTACAAAAATTATCGCTATTTTATGGTTTTTCATAAAATTGCTCTATAGTGCGCAATTCAAAGAATTTTTCTGAGTTATTTACATTTTTGGAAAGCTTAGAAAAATTTGGCTACGGTATGTTATTTGTATATTTTGATTTGAGGCCGACATAATTCCAAAATCGCTTGGTCAAAGTTGGGTCAAAAGTGCCAATAAGGGTCAACATCGTAAAACTCTTTTATGGCAGGTCCACAAACTCGGGGCCAAGGAAAGGGTGCTGAAACTCCAGGTAAAACTCCTAACAAGAAATGGAGTCAGAAGGGGGATGTACTAGACCCTTTGTACCAGGGTTTTTTGACATAGATCACAAAGTGAGCCAGCTTGACTATAGTGTGGAAGGCATTCAGAGTGAGGTGCAAGACATACAATCTAATATGCAATCCATAAAAGATAGTATGGGAGATATCATGACGGCTTTGAACATTAATCAGTCAAATCATCAAGCTAACTCTATTTCACAAACCCACCAGGGTGGTTCTCCTAATCAGTCTACTTCAAATCTAACTCCATGGCCACAGAGGAACCTATTACCAAAGGTGGATATGCGCAAATTTGATGGAAAAGATCCACTCAATTGGATCAACCAAATGGAAAGTTTTTTTGACCTACATTAGATTCCAGTTGGACAGAAGGTTACCATGGCATCCTTGTATCTTGAACCTGATTAATTCATTTGGTATCGATGGTTGTGTGCTCAAAAGAAAAAGATGACTCTCAATGTCCCCTGGTCAGTTTTTATAGAGGAGCTACAATTACACTATGGCAATAGTGTGACAGAGAATTACTTCAGCCAACTAGCAAAATTGCGACAAACTGGGTCCATCAAGGATTATATTCATCATTTTCAGACCCTGTCCTTACGTGTGGAGACAATTTCTGAAGCAAACTTGAATGACCTATTTTTGGGTGGACTCAAGGACCACATTCAACATAAGGTATGCATGTTTAATCCACTTAAGATTTGTGATTCTATTATCATGGCACGTAGAGCTGAAGAAAAATTCATAGCCAACAAGAAGCAGCCATTCACTCACTTCAAAGATCGTAGCATATCGTCACCAACATTTCCTCCACCTACTAGATTGACCCCTCAACAAATTGAAGAGAAGCGTGCAAAAGGATTATGTTTCGTTTGTGACAGCAAGTGGAGTAAAGGACATAGATGTGTTGAAAAGAAGTTATTCTACATTGAGGGACCAAACGAAAATGAAGAAGCAGATGATGCCTCCAATAATTATGAAGAAGATATAGAGGAGGTACCTGAAGATTCCCAACCTACAATCTCTTGTCATGCACTTGCAGGGATTAGCACTCCACAAACTCTTAAGGTGGTGGGTTTCCACAAGAAATAGAAGGTGACAGTGTTGATTGATTCAGGGAGCACACATAACTTTATAAACCATAAGTTGGCCACTCGATTGAACTATTTCATCTACCCATCACCAAAATTTCAAGTCATGATTGCAGATGGTGGCACAATTAATTGTTCAGGGAAATGCCATAGTCTTAAGCTTACTATGGGTGGGTACAGTCTCGACTCTCCTATGTTTGCTATTCCCATGGGTATCACAGACATTGTTTTGGGAGTCCAATGGCTCACAACCTTAGGTACCATTGAGATGAACTTCCAAGAACTATTCATGCGCTTTCATTCTGAAGGTAAGAAAATTGAACTACGTGGATTACATGCAAAATCTCCACAATTGATTAGTTCACATCAGATGACCAAGATGCTAAAAAAGGGGGCAGAGGGAATTATTGCACGATTATGCTCCATAGAAGTTCAACCCACATAGGTATCTACACATCCTGATCTACAGATAATTCTTGAGGACCACTCATCTATTTTGGGGGCCATGCCAAAAGGACTACCACCAAAAAGAGAACATGATGATGCCATTCAACTAATTCTAGGTAGTCAACCACCAAATATCAGACCATATAGATATCCATATGCACAAAAGAGTGAAATTGAAAAGATGGTCCATGAAATGTTGGAGGCAGGGATCATCAAGCATAGCCAAAGTGCATATTCATCACCAGTGGTCATGGTGCGGAAGAAGGATGACACATGGAGGATGTGCCCAGATTATAGGGAACTCAACAAGTACACCATCAAAGATAAGTTTCCTAATCCAGTAATTGACGATTTACTTGATGAGTTGCATGGTGCTAATTATTTCACAAAATTGGATCTTCGCTCGGGGTACCATCAAATTAGAATCAAGGATGAAGATGTTCATAAAACTACTTTTAGAACACATGAGGGCCATTATGAGTTTTTGGTAATGCCCTTTGGTCTTAAAAATGCACCATCTACTTTTCAGAGCTTGATGAACACTGTTTTTAGGCCTTTTTTAAGGAAGTTTGTGCTAGTTTTCTTTGATGACATATTGATTTATAGTCAGACATGGGAAACACATCTGTAACATGTGAAACAGGTGTTGATGGTTGCATTTGAATGGAATGGAGCTAGGCAATGACGTTGTATGAACTCTTTTTAAGAAGTTTTTTCATGCGATGTTAACTTATGATGTTGAGACCCCGGTTGTAAGCCTTTCAATGTGTGTTTTTACCCATTGTCTGAAAATTGCATCCAAAGTTCATCAAAATCCCATAAGATGGGTCCAAGTGTGCATAACCATTGGGCTCCTAAAACATCACAGCCGTCTAAGGGCAAGGCAAACATGTCAGAGCGTAAATTATAATCTCAAATAGAGTTACGCACATTGCGACACCTCCCTTTGCAAGGTAATGTGCCCCCATTAGCAATCATGACTTCAAATATGGATAAAATAATCAGCGTGTTTAGCGATCCAAGGGTCAATGAAGTTATGGGTGCTACCCAAATCAATGAGTATTGTGAGAGGGAGCTTCTTAAAATAACCCCTGACCTGCATGGTTTGTGGGGTGGTGATCCTTACTAAGGCATATAAAAAGATCTCTGGTTGGTCTTCTTAAGAAGTAGGTTCCACAATCGATGGAGCTTCCTCTGGATTATCTGTTATATCCTGAGCATCTTCAAAAACTTCAATTTTGGGCGGAGAATCCACATCCAGTAGGTAGAGCTTTGCTCTACACATCGATGTCCCCAAGTGAATTTGTTATCAAAATTATAACATAGTTTTTTTTTCTCTATGGGCTCACATCTCTACTTCAGTCAAATGCTTGATAGGAGTGATTATGGGGGCTGGCGTTGTTTAAGATTGTTGTGGAGTTGTATTTCTGAATGAAGCAAAATTGGATTTGAATCATTGTTGAGTTGTGATCTTATCCTCTGACAACTTAGCCAACCCTAGGGCTTCCATCATTGTGTTGAGCCGAAACATTTTGACCTCCGAGCAAATCACATCTTTCAGTCCACTGACAAAGCAACACCTGAAGAATTCATCAAACAATCCCTCTATGTGATTGACCAATTTTTCAAATTATGTTTGATATTCTCTCACAATTCTTGTTTGACAAAGTTTAGTGAGTGCTCCAGTGAAATCATCAAAAGCACTAAGGCCAAACTGTTGCAAAATGAAGATGCAAAAATTGGTCCATACGGGCTCGTCATGAGCCTTGGTATACCAACGATACCGTTGAAGGGCCTCATGTTTCCAGTGAAAGGATGCAAGTGAGACCTTGTTGGCATCAAAAATATTATACAGACTAAAATATTGTTCTCCCTAATAGATCCATCCAGTCGGATCTGCACCATTGAATCGAATAAAATTAAGCTTTGGCCCGCGAAAATTGCTAAAAGAATAAAACTTGATCTCTGAAGAGGACTCTATATGCCATCTGTTGTTCATGCTTGTATGTTGCAGACTGAGGCCAAGAATTTTTTCATCAGGATCTTTAATGTGGGTCTTGAGGACGGCAATTTCATCCCCCATGTTTTTTACTCTTATTCGAGTTACTACCGTGCCCAGAATAAAATGTTTTTTTTTGGGGGGGGGATGGGTAAAACTAGAGTTAAGACACATTTAGTAAGGGAATTTTTTAATTTGGGCGAAACCGGAATGGATAAAGAGACTTTTACTAATTTTTTTGCACAATGGGAGTATGAGAGATGAAGGCAAAGACAATTTCAAGTGCGAAAATGAAAAAACTGGAAAATTTATCAAAGAGGGTCAAAAGAGTAGAATAGGGAGATTAACACTATGGAAATGTTTCAAGGCAAATGGACAAAAATAGAAATTATGGCAAAACCCAAAAAAGGGTAAATTGAGATTTGTGGGAATTAGGGGTGGAATCGAGATATGGGACCTCAAAGAAGAAAATGTGGGGAATGAAATTTTAGTTGTCCAAATAAAATTTAAGAATCAACAAGGCTACAAATGGAAAGATATGACAAAAAAAAATTTAAAAAAAAAAATTGTCTGATTACTGTATTTTTTAAGACAAGTCTATTGAGAATATGCAAAAATTGATATGACAAGTCTGCAAATCTGATATGACAGTTTTCTGATACTCTGCTAGTAATATGATAAAACTGGTATAGCAAGTCTATGGATACCTTATTGAAAATATGATATGGCATTTTTCTGATACTCTGTTGGTAATATGTTAAAACCGGTATGGCAAATCTGAATATTTGATATGCCCAGTTTTCTGATACCCATAATAATATTCTGAAACTGATAGAAATGGGCTCCAAGTTTCAATGGTTGTCTAAGGGTTTAAAGATATCAATGTGACCACCAATGCCGTCTAAGCGATTACTACTCTCCAAAAAAAAATTGGCCACAGATTTATCTCTCAGCAACAACTCTTGGTTTTCCTCACGGATGGGAACTGCTCAATCGAGAAGGGGTCCTTCCCCGTTTCGCTTTCAGGACCTCTCAATGGGCCAGCTACTTTGGGGTTCATATGGTACTCCTCACAATGAGTTTTAGGGCTTTCACCCAAGCGCTTCCTACAATTATGCAGTTAGGTTTTTACCCTGATCCGAAATAGATTATTGTGATACAAATAATTACTTAAATTAATTATGCAATAGAACAGAGTTAAGACTTTCTAAAAAATTACTTAAACAGATTATATAGTTGAATAACGTTAAGACTTTCTGAAGAAAAAAATTGGTCCTAAAAAGCACTCTGATACCAGAGGAGAGGATCCTCCTACAACAAATTAATGATAATGCGTGAAATAACAAATTTATATAATTAACAAAAGCACCGAAATGATTATATTGATCACAGGCCACTTCGAAGGGGGCAACCTCCTTTGAACAAGCTCAATACAATAAATTTGTGGATGCCTCTATTGGCCTCAACACTTATATACTGAGTCTAATCTAAGCCACTACTACTTCCCATAAATGTAGGATAAAACAAAATGCTCACAGGACAACTTACGAAGCATATACGTCCATAGCAACTAATATACTACCAAAGTAAAGAGAAAGGGTCACACAGGGTCCTAACACAAAACAAATTGTTGTTTTGTTTTTTGAAGATGGATTCTTTCATAAAATGAAAAACCTAGAAGGAATTCATCCTCTATTTCCCCTAGAAGTGTCCATAACTCTATATCCTTCACATGCTCAAAAATGCCCGAAGGAGGCCAAAATCAATCACATGGATTTATGGCTGAATTTTGAGGAGTGATATTACCATCTAGGTCAAACTCTCATGTCATATCAACTAACAAGATATTTGAAGGCACTCCCAAACGTTCCAATGTGTTTTGTAGCTCCCAAAAACACCTCTTTTTGCAATTTTGCTGAAAACACCCACCTCCTCTTGTAATGGCATTTTTCTATTGTTTTTGTTGTTTCACACCCTCCTCCCTCTAATCCAACTCCCCCTAACTCAGTTTGTTTCAATGTCCCCACATTTACACAGTTTTTCCTTTTTTCCATCTTCCAAAAGAGCCATTTTTTGTGAAAAGGGCCCTTCTACAAGAAGAAAACATTACCCATGTTTGTTTTTTTTAATATTTTCATGATATGCATCACAAACTCATCTCATGTGTGCTCAAAGACCCAGTTGATTCCTCCTATATTGCTCAAACCATGAAATGTGAATGACACGTGTTTGACAAAATGCCAACTCAAAGTTTTTAAACATTTTGGACCAATGATCACACTCCAAATCAGATTTCTTTGTGATTGATAAAAACACGAGGCCAACAAGACACAATGGCTTATTGGAGGTCCTCTTCTACAATAAAATGATAGAAACGTTGAGCTTGATGCCACTTCTTCAATACAACAAAGGAAACGAGTTAGTGATTGGACACGAAACTGGCATTCTGTTAAGATCCTAGTGCACAGATTCACTAACAGTCCGGGCTTTTGGTGTAACGGTTCGTCACATGTGGTATCAAAGCTCCCACTCGTGTTCGAGTCTCGAGTGGTAACGCCGACATAGCAGTGTTCGCTCGAGGCTCCCACATGCGCATGGAGGTGCACACCCATCTCAAAGATGGGGTTGTCGAAAGCGTGGAGTGTTAAGACTCTGGTCGACGGATTCACTAACAATGCAAGCTCTTGGTGTAACGGTTCGTTACACATTCCAAAACATACATTTGATGACTTACTAACACTACATATTTTTGGTTGAAACAAGATTGTAGATCACACTTGGATGCTCTTGCATCACATATCCACATATAGTGAACCATATAAACAAAGGATCATCTTGTGTGTTTGATACGAGAGTCAATTGGTAGCCCATCTCAAGCTCACTTAAGACATTATGACTGCAATGTTAACAAAATCCCCATGCTCTCGTGTGGTAATAATTTCATGTAAGATCTAGAATCATTGTGTTTTCCAAACAAGTTGAAAGCAAAGACTAGAAAACAACATTTTGTATTTACCATTCTTTATGGTGTTTCTATGCCATAATGCCATTGTATTAACAAGCCCTGAATCAATTTTGAATCTTGAAGAGGTCTGAGGAGTGGATAACATTGCAATTAAACTAAAAACCAACCTACCATGCATATTTCGTTGCTCGTACTTGCATATTGCACATAAATATGAAGCCTCTCAGAAAGCTGATTCCGTTGAGATTTAATCACACCCATTTCTTTTTCAAAAAGAAACGTATGAAAATGTCATTATCAATCAGGGGCATTTCCCACAAATCGACTTTTATATTATGACTTGTAAGATATAGAAGAAGAAGAAGATATTTTAACGTCCACAAGGCTAAATAAATAGCCTATGAGACAACTAGCGCAATCAAGTTTGCCTCTACCTTGTATTTCTTATTTTATTCAAAGAAAGAATGAGCTCTCCAACTTTCTCCAAAGTCCCCTCTATAAACAGAACATGCCAAGAAGTTGTTGTCAGGGAGTCCACATATTTTTCCCTTATGTCCGTGTAAGTGTCGCAATCTAAAATAAAGTGTTTTTCCGATTCAACTGCCCCCGCATTGCAGAATTCACATACTCTCTCTTCCCAAGTTTCTTTAGGCCTTTTCCACCTTCCTGTTTCGCATTGAAGCTGATGGGAATTAGATCTAATTTGAGCAATCAAAGTCTTAGCTCTCCACGGGAAATTTGCTCCAATGTAAGCCTTTTGTTGATGATCACATGTGGAGTTGAACACCTCAAGGTCATAATTCTTCTTTCTCCCTAGCATACCACCCCACATAGACTTGCGGAATTTATCTATGACAAAAGCTTTTATATCTTTGCTATCAGTAAGACAAGCGTTCAAATAGATATTCCACTTGATCATCCACTTGTTTTGCTTCATCCAAGACTTCTTTCTTTTGCTAGGCACCTCACTGAAAACTACCTTAGACCACCTACTTGTTTCCAACTGCTCAATTCTTTTGAGATATATGTTGATGGTTAAAATTGCGCTTGTTTCTAACACCAACAATGGGAAGCTTCAAGATGTGGGACTTGCGACTTGAAACAACCTCCAGATTTTTAAGAAGCTGGTCTCTTATTTATATCGAGCGTATACTGGAAAAAGGGATAGAAATTTTAACAGAAACACAAATGCAAAGAAAGAAAATCTATGGCGATGCGCCTGAATGTAATTTGACCCTTAATCTGAGCACAGTGAAACTATATGTAAGATTCAATTACATTTAAGAGCAAACAATGCATGATCAATGTAAAAGATGAAAACAATAGAAACAGAGGCTCACAGCATAGACTTCTTTTGCAGTGATACAGAAAATATCAACAAAGGCACAGGGTTCAATCTTCTTATTTGAATTCTCTAGTCACATATGAGGCACAGAAACATGCACAGTTACATAAACTTTCCGACTCAAGAAAGTGGAACAAAGGCAAATGATATTCTTAATCACAGCTCTAGAAAGTCTAAAACTCTTGACAACACAGCTGAGACTAATTTTGCAATGACACAAAAAATATCAACAAAGGCACAAGATTCAATCTTCTCATTAATTCTCCAATTACATAAGAGGCACAGAAACATGCACAGTTACATAAACTTTCCAACTTAAGAAAATACAACAAAGGCAAATGATATTCTTAATCACAACTCTAGAAAGTATAAACTCTTGACAATATTTCTCTCAGAAAATTCTCTCTAAGTATCTGATTATCCCTTCTAGTGATCTCTGTACCTCTATTTATAGCCTTGGATTCACTCCGGATTGTCTGTATGTTCCCAATCTAACGGCCCAACTGAAATCTAATCGAACTAGAAGTGTCTAACAGAAGATATTTCTTAGATTCTGAAACGCTCTGTCTTCTGGCAGTTCATTGGCTGAAACAGATCGCAGGACGCTCCCTTTCTATTAAACGGAAGAGGACACTTGGCCAATTCCTTGAAAACCTTCTCTTTATTTAGGAGACACCGAAGAACGACACTTGACGGGTTCCGCAACCTTACTGAGGACACACGGTGCTCTCCACTTTACCTTATACTCTTACTATATCTTTGCTCAGGAACGTTCCGCCTTTGACCCCTGTCGCAATCCGCTTCTTCAAAACTTTAACTTAACAAAAATAAGACCCACAGCATTTCTTGCCCAAGCAACTTTAAAAAAGGTTATAGGGATAGGTGGCAATCTCCGCTTGCCTCAACAAAGGACACGTGACAATCTCCACTGCTTTTAGCTACCTTTTGAGAAACCTGCGGAAGGTGACACGTGTTGGTCTCCGCATCACTGTTTATATTATAGAAACAATCGGGCCTCATTTCATATTTACACAGACAGCGACACTTGGCGGCTTCCGCTTGTTTCAGAAACAAACCTGAGACCCACCACAATCTTTATTATATCGGTGGAACAAAATGAAGATAATTCGGATCTCGACACATGGTGACTTCTGCTCTCTTCAGCAGGGATACGTGGCATCTTCCGTCGCTTTTAGAAAAACAAATTGAAGCCTTCCGCAATTGCCACTTGGCGCTTTCCCCCTGATCCTGATACTTAGCTTCTTGAAAGTTTCTGTTGAAAAGAGATTTGAAATGCGGGTGCCAATATGAAACACAGATGCCAACACTTGTCGCGTTCCACTGAGTTGCTATGAGATACGTGGCACGTCCCGACCAACTTATAAAAATTATGAAAAGTGCCTCGGCCGATGACACTTGGCAGCTTCCGCTTGACTTCGACACTTCGACAAAAATGAATCAAAAGGAGAATAGAGCCCGTGCTCTGTTTCAAGACTTTGTCATCTCGGACCAATGTATGTGGGAACAAAATTTTTGCAGCGCGTGACTAAAAATCATAATGAAACGTAGAGTATTTTTTACTCTACAGTTATTGGCGACCCCAAGGACTTTTGAGCATGCTCAAAAAGAAACCACAACTCCCGCTAAATTAAAATTTCAAAATTACAGCTTCAGCAATGCTGTTTGATAAGCAGAGCATTCATCGTCAAATAACCCTTGCTTATTCTGCAATTCATTGAAGGCTAAATCAAGGTTAATAATATCCTTGTGTGAAAAATTCTACAAAATCTGAACTGTAGCCTTCAATTTGAATTCGAGCTGAAAAACAGGAACCAACACATCTTCTACTTTAGGTACTGACGAGTCATCCCTTAAATCCTGAAAAACTACCTGATCATTCTGTTTGGCCAACAACAAAGGTTCAATTTCATCAACCATTAGCACCGTGTTGTCATCAAGAAACGGAGAAAGAAGACCTAATTGCACTAGATCTTCAATATGTTGTTTCATTTCACTAATTCCTTCTTTCATAACATCTAGGAGCTCTCTACCACTGATGGCTGCAAAATTGCAACTGAGAACCTCATTCACTCGCTTAGCAGCAACCATTCTATTCTCAATTCCTTCTGCTGACAACGTTGCATCCGTCACATCATAAAGCTTTTGCAGCAACGTTTCAGAGTCCATTACTCTCCCAGAAACTGTAGCCAGAGTGTTTGCAACTGAATTCTCCACTTTTTCACACAATTTCTGTGCATTTAGTAGGAAGGTGAGAGAAGCCCTGAGCTGAATAATCTCCGAGGAGATTCTTTTCCACATGGATTCATAGAGCTCCTTCACCAAACTTAACACTCTGACATTCATTGGCCTATTGGCCAGCTCCAGTGTCAATTGTGCTGCTCATTGTTGCTCTGCTTAAAATTGGGCTTGTATAGCCGCAATATTATTCTGTTCACTTAACAGCGTTTGTTGCAATTGGGTAACCTGTAGCAGGTGTTCCTCGCATTTTTCTTGCAATGTTATTTTTTCTCACCTTAGGGTCGTCACCGCATCTTTTATCTGTATTAGCCCCGCTTTTAAGGAATCATTTTGGCCCTGGACTGCCCGGTGAGTCTGAAGAAAAATAGTCTCTTGCAATTATTTATTTAGACTCTATTTCATTGTCATTTCTATCAATTTCTACGATCAAACTGTTACAATTTGCCTTTTCCTTGGCTAAATTGGCCTCCATCTTCTGAAGCCTCCTTGATGTCTTCAAGTAGTCTTCAGCAACTGCAGAAGTGGATTCGGTTAGCAGCTCAATTTTGTCTTGTGGCTTGAAGAGGGACATGTCAATGGCCACGGCATTCATTGTGTAGTCTTCTAGCTGCATCTGCTCACTTGGCTTGATTACATTTGGTGACAAATGAGTCACCGTCAATTGTTGTTGAATGGGGTCAAATTGTGACCGCAGATGGAGTATAGCCAATGCCTTATTTTCCTTGATCTTATTTTTCTCTCTTCAGACTTCTCTTGCCTTCCTAGCAGCATCTGTTTGGGTTTGGAAGGTAGAAGGAGAGGCAATGTGCCCACCCGCAAAAGGATGTCCCTGTGGCAAACCATATTGAATAGCCAATTGTTGGCTATGGGCAATCTGAGGGAAAAGTTTCTTGGGAACAGAGGGAGAAAAATGAGGTAATGTTAAAGTTCGAAGTGCAACGGATGGAGCGAAGTGAGAAATGGGAACGGCAGAAGTGGCCGGGTATGTCATCTGGCTCGATGGAAACATCATGCCAACAGGGGAAGAAAGAGATTGAGAAAGAGGAATAATACTTACTTGAGGAGCAATTACAGTACTTTGTAATTGGCGTTGTGGGGGATCTGCCTCCTCTTCTGAATCGAACTGAAACTGCACCATCTTTCGCTTCTTGGGTGTCTCTTCTTCTGGCTGCATCTTTTTACCTTCCACATCTACCACTGTCGTCAGTGATGGTTGTGGAAAACTAGGAATTTCAATAACCGATGTCAACGGGGAAGCTTTTGGTGGTGAAGACACCACACTCTTTTGCTTTTCCATAACGTTGAGAGATTGGGGCCAAACTGATACAATTACTGCAGCTGCAATTTGCCCTGAGCCCTGTGATTCTTGGCTGGACCCTGCTCTGGCTTCCATCTCTACACCCGGTGTCAGCAAATCACTTGTCTCTGGACTAGATACATGGGAGAGATGGCACTCGTCCCAGAGTTCTTCTCATCTCTCATATGAGTCCACGTTCCCAAAAGAATGGGTTGTTTAACAAATTTCTTGCCTATATTTCCAATAGGCTTCTATTTTCTCAGCATCCCAATCTTTATTCTTTAGTGTTCTTCTTAAGCCAAAAGTCATTCTGACTTTAGGATCATAATCCCTCTACTTAACATAGAAAGTTTTCCATTGCCTGTTTTGTGGAAGGGGCAAATCTGTTAATTCAACATAAAATCCAGAAGTATCTTCCCTAAGATTTTTTCTGTTCTCCCTAAAGGGGCGGCCTTCATGTGCAATTTTGGTTGCAACCCTGTTAGTCCTTATCCAGGAAGCTATGAAACCATTTGGGTCATATACCCATTTGTCTTTAACTAGCAAGAAACCCAGGAAGCCCAACTTTCAAAATAGCACAATCTCAGCGTCTCTGGTTTCCAAAACCATGCTGGTTGTCATCCATGGGAGGTCATACATTTTCCTCTTCCTTTTCCCAGATCCATATTCATCATCTACTGTAGATACCTACCTGGTGACCTCTAAGCATGCTAACCTAAGAGTCAAAATCTTAAGTAGTAACATTGGTTCCCCACAAAAACCATGGACTTTTATAATTGTATGATGAGATCTAAAATAAAAATCACAAGAAATTGGGCAACTGGCCAGAAGGTTTGAAACACTTGAAAATAATCTATTCATAACTGGATCGGCGCTGAGGTGACAAAATGTAGGGGTAACAAATAATTTCCAGAATTCATATGGATCACTAGTTTTTGACAAACTATGTGTCCATGCAGACACAAGAGTGGTCCTTTGGAGATCAAAACTTAGGTCATACATGTCAAGATGCATATGTTGGGTAAACAGGTCGGAGTTCTGATACAGCATGAGGTGAAACAAATAAGAAGAGTACCTGAACACTCCTTTTGATTTGAAATGGGCTAGTTGTTCCACCATTGAAAAAGTAATTTGTTCAGAAAAGTCAAGCCTATACTCCTGAGTTTTGTCAACAGTCTTCAGCTTGAAGAGGATAGCCATTTGTTCTCCATAAACTGTCATATCATCTTTCATGCTGAAGATGAAAGCCATCATAGACAGTGCGTCTTGGCTAACTTGTGCGAATTGGGCTCTTGCTGCAGGGAGTGTAGGCACAGTAGTGTCATCATCGCCCATTTGTAATTCAGATCTTAAGAACCTCAACTGAGTATTGATGTTTGCCCACGTTCTTTGCATTTTAGCAACAGTGGGAAATGTAGATGTCTTATCGTGATACAGGGCTAACATGTCTCTGATACCCTGCGGTGTGATTTGCACCGTGAATGGACCCTGTTGAATGGTGCTTGAGGGTGCATGGAACAAATCTGCACATAGTTCAACCAAGTCAGGCCATGGATGCACAGCGGGGACAATGAATTGTGTCAGTTGTGAAGTCCATATCCTCATGGCAAATGTCTCATATTGCCCTACTCTAGCCCTCTATAGACACCTTTGATGTGCCCCTCCTCTAAGAGTTTTGCTACTAGCTCTTTGAAGGATTGGGTCCATAACTCCATCTGCATAATATTTTATTTTCGTTGGGTCACTTGCTTGACTAACTTCAGGAATTCTGGTCCGTGGATAGGTCTTCAATGGTTGCGCGAGCGCTGAGGCATATGACTTGCTCGCAAGAAACTTGTCAAGGGATTCATACATCCCAGCTCCTTGTTGTGAAGACTATGCTCCCTCCATCTCTATATCTATTCTGTGATAACTGATATGAACTTTTGCAAAACAAAAAGCTCTTTCGCTTAAACAGGTTTCCCAGGAACTGAAAATGCAAGTAGCAGGATATTTTCTCGCAGATGCAAGAATGTTTGAGAAACTTGTAAATTTTAACTCTTGCTAAGAGGTATTTATTGACCTATCAAGTCTCAAAATGGCATTAAACTCGAATAACCGCTAGCAAATCTTACTCAATCTTTATGGGACAGCGAGATAGACACGTTATGCAAGTGGCAGCGCAAGGTACCTTGGGGATTTCTAAAAATTTGGAAGATATTCAATGCATTGAAAAATTTTGAAAAAAACTCTCTGCTCTGCCAACTACGTGTTCAAAGAACATTTATTTAAAAGAAAAGTGGGAAAACAAAACAATACGGAAAGGGGAAACTATCTAACTATAATACATTAACCAAGTATATTTCCCTACCTCCCGGATCAAAGGGAAGATTTCTGAAATATCCTTTATGACATGAAAACTTATGATGCCAAACAAGTGATTGAATCGTATGAAACTCTGATGACTTGCTCTTCTTGTTTGCCACCTTAATTTGCTTGCATCCGAATGAATCAGAGTCAAACATGTCCCCAACATATACATACTCTTCTTGTTCTTTAAAGCTTATTGAATGTTGATTCTTTATGCTATCGTGTCTCATCAAGAAATCAATGTCTGTTGGCTCTCCACCCTGTGTCTTTTGATATACATCATTTTTTGGCTTATCTCCTTCTGCCTCATGCTTGGGTTCTATTGCATGATCATCCTCTTTAATGACTTCAAAAATATCATCTTCAAATTTACCAACCTCGTGAAAGGATAAGCCTGATAGTTTACAGCAATTTTTGCGTATTTATTTGAGTCTCAATGCTGCCTTCTCCACCTGAAGCCAGCTCACAGCGTTCTTGAATAATAGTGTAACCTGCCCCAATGTCTTCAAACAAGTCATTCAAAACATGATCAGAAATTATCTCTTTTTCATCAGAGATAGAGGCAAAAGCTTGTGACTTGTCCTCTGGTTCATCAAAGGGTGTTCCTATGGTGATTTCTTCTTCATCTGCACTCATGAAATCTTCCTGACTAGCCATGAACTGAGTATACTCTTCTTTACTTACTTCCTCCAAAATATATTCCTCTTTGAAAAGGGATGAAGAAGACTGAGGGTTATAAATATGCAGAAGAGGAGATAATTCTTGAGCTAGAATCGAATGATTCTCTTCTTTCCATTTGTCCATCACTTCATCTATATCAGATGTAGCTTGATAGCTCTCTTGGAGGGGTGTAAATGGGGTGTGTTCAAATGTAGGATCTTCTGCTTGATTATCACCATGAGTAAGAGCAGACTCGACTTCTTCAAGGTTTTGAGCAAAACTTTTCTCTTCTTCCCTTCTGCCCCATGATTCCATTGTTTGTTTCCAACTCATGACCTTAGGTCTAAAACTTTTCTCTTGGAAAGAGTCAGCGATTTTATCTTCTTCAAGGTTTTCAGCTGGTTCATGGTTTTCTTTCTTCCAACTTGGAATCTTGTCATCATGCTAAAGGACTTGAGGATTGGTATAAGAGGTATCTTTTGGCATAGGCTCCTTTCTAAGGTATGAAAGCTCTATCTCTCTTTCACTAAGCAATCTTATTTTTTCCTCTAATTCCTCAATTTGCTTAGCTAGATTTTCTTGAAAGAGTCTTTCTTGGAGCTCATAGGAATCATCAGATAAATGGAGAGTGCATGAAGGTTGCCATGAAAAACAAGAAGATTCTTGAGGAAGAGTTGGGTATGTCTGATATGAAACTTGGGGCAGCGGATATGCAAGTTTATAGACTTAGTAAGGCTGTCTCTCATGAATACTCAGCTTCTCTTCCAAAGATGCAATTAAGCCACTCACATCCAACATCTCATATATAAGTCTTTGCCAATTTGTTCTTTCAATGGGAGCCCATTCACTTTTAACCAGATCTATTGCATTTCTTATTTGATGGATGACATGATTAAGAATTTCTTGGCCGCATCCCCTTCTGTTGTCAAGCTCTAATACATGTTTTTTATATCCCAGCAATGCTTGTTTGAAAGTGGAAATGAGATTAGGTTGAGTATGAGATGTAACATATTGGGAAGACTGGGCATAAGACCGATATAGTTGTTTCTATGCAATTTCGCTTTCACATTCAAAGAGAGAAAATGAGAAACTTAAAGAAATGGTTAAGGTTAGAAGATACCTGGATGTAGTCGTGCGCACCGTAATCCAAACGTTGTGAGGACTCCTTTTTGGCTGTGGAGGAATGACACCTGCAAAGAAAAGAGACTTGGACAAAAGAAGGTGTTAGATGGATAGATGGGGGATTGCCAAGCGAAAGCTTGCTCCCAGAAGTATGAAGACTTCCTTAAGGGATATCAACCCACTAGTCAATAAAAAGAAGTGTCTGATAAATAGCAGAATGTTAAAAGACTGAAAGTGATAAAAGATGGAAATGAAAAGGAAGCAAAAGCCTACCTGAGAGATGCTGTCGGACTGGTCACAGTCGCCAGCGTCGGTGATCCTACCAGCGTCGGTTGTTGAGGTCTGCCGACATCGGTTGGGGAAGTGGCCGGCGTCGGTTGGGGCAATGATCTTTGGACGAGGTCTGATCGAATCTGTGGTCCGTGGACAGGGTCTGGTCAGGTCTGGTCTGTGGACAAGGCCAAGGAAGGCTCTGAGTCTGTTTGAGTGGTCTAAGACAAAGTTTTGGGCTTGGTTGAATGGTCTGGAATCTGGGTCTGAGAGTCTGGTTGAATGGGCAGAGTGTATGGTCTGACAAAGGACGGAGGCAATAGGGAGACAGGGAAATATGGATTCGGGTCTGGGAACAGTTTGGTCAGGGGGGAGATAGTGCTGAATCTAATTCATAATACTTAGAAGCAAATGACTAGAAAACACAAAGAAAACACAGACAATATACATACATGTGCTTTGTTGAAGGTGTGTTGCTGTTGATGATCCCTGTACCTGCTGTTGATGTACCCTATGTGGAAGACCTGTTGCTGGTGTAAAAGTCTGATGCTGCACCTGAGGGAAAGAGTGAGAGGCTTCGCTGAGAGATTGGCAGAATGACGGATGGTCGAAGACACCAGATTCCATATTCGTGATTAGCTCCCGAGATTCAGAGTTTGATTAGAATTTGTGATTTTTGTGATTAGCCGTGGATAGGGTTAGAAGACGGTTTAAGTAAACCGACGTCGGCGATCCCGCCGGTGTCGGCCGACAGTTGACCGACGTCGGCGGGTGGAAAACGGTTAAAAGGGCCAACAACCCCGTTCTCCATCTGCCAAGTGCATAGTCAGTGGAAGAATTGTCGAAGGTTATGATAAATACGCACGAGAGTTGGTTAGGCGATTAGAGAGAAGTAAGAATAGGTCTTGGGTGAGTCATAGGATGGGAATTAGTCCAAGGCGAGGTGTCCTAGGCGAGGTGTCATGGGTGATGTGTCCAAGGAGGGGGGGTTAATTCAAAATAAGTTTATTGTTTTAAATTAGTAATTGCATGTTTTAGAAATGGGTTAGGAATGGACCAAGGGGGACATGAACAAGGGTTAGACACGATTTCGGTGTCTACATTTGCCCATTTTTGTCTTGTTGGTTGTTCTGGACGAACTGCAAGATAAAAATATGAGTTGGTTGCCCCAAGTGTGGGATGATGTGGATTGCCCCGAGGTATGGATGAGGTATTCCCCCTCAAAGCGGGAGTCGAGGGAAGGGAACCTGATGTCGGGTGCCGATTTGACAAAAGGTGGATGAGAAGGAGAGTGAGGGTGAACGCTGCAAAAGTCATGATTGCGTGCATACCACTTCACGGGACAGGTAGGTCAAATGATCGCAGTCAAAAAGTCGAGGAGTGCCAAAATTGAAATAACCAGGCCCCAGCATTAGTCGTAGCTGATCGAGTTATTCAATCTAAGATGTAGCTCCAAATGGTCGTCGTGTTCAAGGTATCTCGGGCTCAGGGAGTGCTCCCGAAAATACGAAAAAAGTCACAAGTAGTGCGGATCAACCGGCTTGCGATCCTATACTTGTGAGGGTCCAAAAATAAGGTCTGCGAACAATTTTGCTATCTATTCGTGAGGTAGCATGCGTGCAAACAAAACCAAGACAGAGTTGTCTCGAAAGTGGTCAGGGTCTAAAGAGATATGCGTGATCGCCATGGTCGTTGGTCGGGCTGAGATATAAGTGATCTCAAATGGGCCCCATGAGGAGTCAGAAATGACTTCGACATTGGCAGATCTGGTTGATTGGGGCATGATTTTGGGACAACGTGATGAAAAAAAGCGGTTTGAAAGTTGCCGATGTCGGTGATAAAACCGACGTCGGAGACATAAAGGGACCGACGTCGGCAGTGTATCGGCCGACGTCGGCGGTCTAGGGCACGATGATGCCGACGTCGACAGCCTGCCAAATCTGACAAAATTGGATTGGCGGCCCACCAAAAGTCATTTGTGATTTGGTTGACTGAGAGAAAAGAGCTCTGGAGCCAAGTGAGTGAAAGTGACACTAGATTGACCGAGGTGCAGTGTGACGGGTAAGAGAAACATTCGTGAAGAGAGGGGGTCGATTGGACGCTACAGGGACGCGTGTGGGCCAGCAGGAGCGTGCAGAGTCATTGGCACAAAAGAGATGGCAGAGGGGAGTAGAGGACCCGCGGGAGGTCCACCACCAGCGGCATCCATCGTGCCACCACGCCGACGACGCCGGGACGAGGTAGGAGGGTCTCTGAACCCTATTTGATTGATTTTTGTCTTGATTTATTTTTTGAAATGTTTGGTTTAGTTAGGCAGAAATTGAGGGGGGAGGGTAGCTAGGAAGGTGGGTAAAGGGTCTAGGATAGGTTAGGAGTGATTTAGGAGGGTTTAGGAGGGTGTAGGGGGGATAAATGGGGAAGCCCTAAATTTTAGGGCACGCCCCGTTCGGCCTAGGGCCAAACCAGTTGCCAACGTCGGCGGGTACGTCGGCGTCGGTCGACTAGCGACCGGCGTCGGTCACTAATCTGCCGGCGTCGGTCACTAAGTGACCGACGTCGATTAGGTGAGTGCCGTCGCCGGCACGCTGACCGATGTCAGTTGGCTGCCTGGTCAAAAGAATGATGAAAAACGTTTAAGTCGAGGAGTCGAAGCTACGCCAAGGGCTTCTCGAGTGTTGGGTCAGGTATAGATAGTGAAATAGAGAAAATTTTTAATATGAGATTGACTTTGGTGGATGCAGGCGAGGCTGACGTTGATGTTGCGGGATCGCCTCCCGACATTGTTGACACGGATGCGCGGAGGGGTGACAGTTGAGGAGTGGGCGCAGATGAGCGCAGTTGGACTCGACGGGCTGCGACGATACTGCAAAGTGGCGAGAGACGTGAACCTTATGGTGGCGCTGATCGAGCGGTGGGATCATTCTACCAACACTTTCCACCTACCCACAGGGGAGATGACGATCACAGTGGAGGATGTATATCGGATTTTGCGGTTGCCGGTACACGGAGCAGACCTATATGCGTGCTCGAGAGAGGCACATGATATTCATATGGTTACGTTGTTTGGTGAGCATGGAGCTGAGGCAAGCTACCATTCAACCAGTTTTGCTTATGAGCCTTTGTATGCAGCGGATGAGGGCGCACATCGGCTGGCTGTCCTGATGATGATCGGCATCACAATCTATGCGTTGCCAGATGCAGATGGAAGCAGGTTTTCGGTTGCCATGACCAGAGTTTTGTCAGAGATGATAGAGCAGCAGACAGTGTTTCCCTGAGCGCCCGTCTTTTTGGCCCAAATGTATAGAGCGCTGTGGGGCATTAGTCGGCGGCGACGGTATAGTTTGTGCGTAGGCCCCCTGTTACATTGTTGGGCCTATGAGCATATAGTGGTTACCCGTCCTCTTGGCCTCCCAATAGCGATTCAGGCCAGCTTCAGGGTCGGATTCAGGCGATGGCGCGAGGTGATGGCACAGACGCGGGTAGACGGAGTGGTCAGAGACATTGACCACTACAGAGGGGTACTGGAGGCCATGATTCCTGCAGACATCATCTGGAAACCATACTTGGTGTATCTAGCGTTCAGAGACCAGGAAGAGCAGTTGGTTGGTGTGCAGAACCTGAGATGGGTCAGGGACAGGCGAGCCGGTGAACTCGAGAGAGTGCCAGCAGAGAGAGTGCGGCGCCAGTACGCGTTGCTACAAGACGTACCTCTCGCATTCCCACTGTACAGACGAGACGACATTGAGGCGCCACTCCCACTACCAGAGGAGACAGAGGGACCAGATTTTGAAGAGTTACCGGCAGGTCCTGGGATAGCAGATCCAAGATGTACAAAGGCTTACTCGACATGGTGGGCAGGCCAGTATACAGGGGTGCAGGCGGGACCACAACTTGATTTACACACTGATCAGAGAGCGGGATGTGGCCCGACAAGAGAGAGATGCTGCCATCCAAGAGGGATGTAGCACGAGGACAGGGGACCATTTTTCAGGGTCAGTTGGCTACAGCCCAGGCACAGGTATTGACAGGACAGGGTTTGAGAGGACAGGGCCCGATGCAGCGTCCACCTCAGCAGCCAGTTCAGCAGCCTACACAGTCAGCGTCAGTGCAGCTAAGGTTTTCACAATCGCAGGGTTCAGTGCAGGGCACGGCAGCAAGTCTGATGGGTCCACCGCAGACTGTATCTATAGTTAGATACAATGATGCGATGGACGAGATCGCTTATTACGAGAGGGCCATCAGGGGGTTCCCTCAGATACAGCGATACTCTGAGATGAGGGTAGAGCTGAGCCGACAGCGATCGATGTCGCGAGCGACGGCTTTCGAGTCTCGCAGACGGCACAGATCAGAGGGGGGAGAGGATACAGCATCTTCCCGGCCACCGCCCCCACCACCACAACCACAGCCTTGAGGGCAGATTTTGAGATTTATTTTTGATGTATATACCGGCCTGCGAGCCGATGATGCGAGATGTATAGATATTTTGTTGAGAGAGAGCCAGAGGCACAGATTATGCCATTGTAAAACATTGATATATATATATATGATGTGATGTTGATCATTGATGTGTTATGAAAAATATTATGGATGTGATTATATGTTATTTTGATTTGATAGATGTTTTGATATGATGTTTAAGATTATGATGCTGATATTGTGGTGTTGATATGATGATGAATGTATGATTAGGATTAATGATTAATGATATGGATGTAAATGATTAACCTTAATGATTATGAAAATAAGTGATTGTTTGTAATGTGATTGGCAGGTGATGAAAAAAATGTGATGGAAGAAATGCGATGAAGGAATGGCCGAGCTAACCCCAGAAGACCCCATGTCAACTGAGTGTTGCCTACATAGCCCCTGTCGTAAGGGGCCTCAGGCCTATGTAGTTCTCCCTAAAAGGGAGGAATGGTCAAAGGGATGGAATTGGTCTTGGTCGAGGGCAAAGTCATAGTCAAAAGGAGGAAAGAAGGTTTGTCCATCAGAGAGACGAACAAACGAGGGTGGTCGAGCTAACCCCAGATGATGTCGTATCATCTGAATGCTGCCTACATAGCCCTTGTCTTAGGGCCTCAGACCAATGTAGTTCAGAGTAAGAGTCCGAGTGGTAGACCGGAGGTCAAAAGTGGTCAATAGATTGGTCTTGGTCATGATGAATGATGAGGGGAAGAAGATGATGTTGCAGCCTTTTCCAAATGGTGTATTCTGCAACATTGGTTGAGGGGTCTTTCATCCCTAACAATTTTCCATATTCGTGATGGATGTATGTTAAAAATGAATTGAAGTCTATTTATGCTTCAGCAAGTATTGGTTTATGCTTAACATAAAGTGCGTCTGGTCGATAGTTTCTATGTGTATTGGTGTCCATAAAAACTAATGTGAATAGGCTAGGTCGTGTCGATAGTCTGAGAATGTTGGATTGGTTTGGTTTGGGTTTGAGTTTGGTTGGATAGATAATGACTGGGTTGGATGTGTGACCAAGATGTGTCAAAAAGTGAAAGGCAAATTACTCTTTTATTGACAAGGACCAAAATGACAGCATAGATAAGGGTTGTTAGAACAAAAAACCCGTTTATGCGTTGCGTTGTTGACCAGTGGTTGTGTTAGAGAAGCAATCAAATCACTTGATGTTAAGTGAGCTCGAAATCCCTTGAATATGCAGGGGTGACAGGTTTGATAATGAGATGGAAGGGGGAACCCTTTTTGGTAGGAACAACTTTGCCCTTTTTATAGGTGACCCCGAGAACGACTATAGACAAGTGCATGACTCTAAAGTTTTGTCAGTGATTTTTTATTTATTTATTTATTTTTTTGAAGGCAGACTGATCGATGCGAGAAACCTGCGATGGGATATTGTCTTGCTTTGTGGTCATGTCGTAAAGCTGATCGATGCGGGAAGCTTCGGAGATAATGCTGTGTATTTAGCAAAATTTATGCATAGCCGTCCTTCGAGGGAGTGGTCTATATTCTGTTTTTTGATGTTTTTGATATGACTTTGGCCTTGCTGTCCTTCAAGGGAGCAGTCTAGTGAATACAGCAATGATGATGCAGCTGTCCTTCGAGAGAGCAGTCTACATTTATAGTTTTATGACCT
This sequence comes from Torreya grandis, assembly GCA_037957365.1. Taxonomy (NCBI): domain Eukaryota; kingdom Viridiplantae; phylum Streptophyta; class Pinopsida; order Cupressales; family Taxaceae; genus Torreya; species Torreya grandis. Next base: position 1,991,411 of record JARHVA010002247.1, on the reverse strand, counting down.
TGAAATATGCATCCCATTTTTTATATATATTTGATTGATTTGCTGACTGGACTTTTGGTCATGGACTTGACTATAGAGGTTTTAGAGGGTTTCCCTTTTATTAGGACGAAGCGTTCATGCTTGCCAAAAGGGTTAGGACTGAGGGTTGAAAGGAGATAGGAATGATAATGACGGGGACTGCTCAAGGGATCGAGCTCAAATTAAACGTCAAATGAATAATTACTTGACTAACAGTGGAGTGGTCAAAGATGCAAGACATAAAAGGGGCTCAAGTTCTGACAAAGACCTGACCCATGATGGTGTTGTGATGCAAGGTCCGAGTCAATTGGGAGCGAACTGGCCCCATTTGCTTCGTTCCAAATTGGTCAGATGTTGATTGATGTTGAATGAGTTGGTCAATGTTTGGTCGAAGTTTGGGGCCGATGCTGAAGAAGTTGGTTGATATTTGATCAAGGTTTGATTGAGGTTGGTTTGCATGTTTGGTTGAAGATAGACTGAAATATTGGGTCGACGGTCTGGTTGAGGTCTGGTTGAATGTTTGGGATTAAAAGAGTGATTGATATGTGGTCGAGACTGGGTTGAAAGATTGGTTGAGGCTTGGATAAAGGTTGAATTCCCCCAACGACTAGGGAGAATGTTTGATAGATTAGTCAAGGTTGGTTAAGGTTTGGTGGTCAGATTGACTGTGTTGATGTCGAATAAGGGAGTTAAAGGCGGCGAAGGGACCATAGTCGAGCGCGGAGATCCCGATTTAGGTGACGAGGTTTGAGAAGCATGAGTTGTTGATGATTTGTCAAAGGGGTGGTCAAGAGGATCCCTGATGAGAAGGAAATCCTTTCTCCGTTGTTGACGAATGACAGCTTTAAGAGCGCAACAACGCTCAGTGTCATGTCCCGGAGTGTGGTGATAATGACAGAATTTGGAGTTGTCGAACCAAGATGGTCTTGATCCGAGAGTTGATGAGTGGGACGGTGTTGAAAGTTTTTGGATAATGTGGTCGAGAAGAAGGGTGTCATTCCCCAGACATTGGCGAATGACAACCTTGAGGGCACAACAATGCTCAGTGTCGTGTCCAGGTGTGCGATGATACGCACAAATCTGAGTGTCGTCGAACCAGGGAGGTTTTGGTCCGAGAGATTGATATGGTCTAAGAGGCGGAAGATTGATGCGAGAGGACTGCAACAAGTGCCGTAACAGCAAGGCATAAGAACCTGCTAACGGATCTGGATGTCTTATTGCAGTGGAGGTTGGTGACTTTGGTTTATGAGGCGTTGGTCGATGGATTGGAAGAGATATATGTCTGATGGGTTGAGAGGATAATGGAGGCGACTTGCCTCTGTGAGGTATGAGAGTAGGAAGCACCCCTATTAAAGTGGACGGATGCGGGCCCAAAATAGAGGGCAATAATGAAGGTGGGGGAAAGATCCTCCGGTGTGGTTTAGTGGCCTTCTTTAGTTTGGGTTGAGGGTCACCTTTGTGTGAGGCGAGGTTAGATGCGGGTTTGAGTTCAAATATGGACGGAGGTGAGTGAGATGTAGCAATCTCAGGGAAAAGACGAGAAAATCGTGACTAGGTCTTCTTCGGTCAAAATGGACGGAGAGACTGGTTCTTCTCCTGGTGGAGAAGAAATAAGAGAGTGCGGCTCCTCAAGAGGGCAGGAGGCAGGGATGATCGTGCCTTCTGCTTGTAGTTGAGTAGGCAAGGTAGGGTCTTCGGATGAAGGTAGGATTAATGGCGTTGGCATGGTCAAGGCGTCCTCCAATATAAGGGAGGTTGATGGAGGACTAATAGGAGAAGAAAGTTCTTCATCCTATGATGGAGGAGGTTGGTTAGGGACAAGAGGCAAGATAGTGTTGATTGTGTGAATGTTATGGTCATGAGAGTCACTGGTCATAGTTTGGACGTTGTGTTGAATAGGTGGATGGTTCGGAAATGGTTGTTTGAAAATGTCGATGTTTTGATTTGGCGGGGCGTTCGGGGTATCTAAAATAAGATCCCCCTTGTCGATCATGTCTTGGATGATGTTCTTGAAGGTTCGACAATTGTCGATGTCATGGCCGTGGACGCGGTGAAAGTGACAGAAGTCGGCCTCCCTATACCATGTAGGGATGGCTTTTGAAGGGTCGAATTGAGGTGGTCGGATTGGAGGGAGATTGAGGGCCACCTGCTTGACAAGTTTTTCCAAAACGAAAGCGTATGATTCTCCACGCGGAGTGTATGAACGTTGAATATACCGTTGTTGGAATTGTTTGGTGATGCTTGAAGATATTGAAGGTTGAGAGTAATTGGTTGTCGTCGAGGATGGTGATCTAATGACCACAGTGTTGGTCACTCCTTTAGACTTGGAGTTGGCAGAAGAAGAAAGTCTGGAAGAAGAATGGTTATTGATTTTTGCGTTGGTATTACGCAATTTGACCTTATCTTCTTCAATGGCACGGAGTTCAAGCTTTCGGGCCATGGTGAAGGCCTCGTCGAAAGTGTGAAATGTTTGAACTCGCAAGGTGGACGAGATATGACTGGCACATGCTCGAGAAAAGAGCTCAATGAGCTCAGGTTGAGACAAGGAGAAGGAGAGCTGGTTAATCAGGCCTCTCCAACGGGCGACAAAATCGACTATCGATTCATCGTCGAATTGCCTTATGGAGTAGAGGTCTGTGATTGAGACTTACTTGGTGATGTAAAATGCTCGAGAAATAATTGGGCGAGTTGAATGAATGAAAAGATAGAATGTCTGACAAGAGAGCTATACTAGTCAAGGGCGGACCCAGAAAGGGACATAGGGAACGTGCGTAAAAGTAACGCATCGTCGTGGGCAATAAGATAGCAGGCATGTCTGAATGCCCGTAGATGTTGTTGCGGGTCCTCCTTACTCTAGAAGCGAGTGAATTTAGGAAACTCCCATTGGTTGGGGTATGGTCGGATAGGGACAGAAAGATGAATGGGCTCGTTGCAAATTTGCTCATACGAGAGAGCATTGTGTGAACCAGAGATAGAGGTCTCGAGACTGGACATTTTATCCATCAGCATTTTAATGACGTCTGCTGACGAATTGGTGGATGGAGCGCCCCCTAGGTTGTAGGGCGCTTGAAAGAGGCTAGAGGAGGCATACGACGTAGTCGGTTGTACCAGTAAGGGGGCAACGTACGGATGACTAGTCGCAGGGACATAAGTAGAAGCCAAAAGTGGTTGAGTTATGAAAGTCGAGGGTATAAAGTGACTAAATATCGCCAAGGGTGGTTGCGTGACGGCACTGGTAGAAGGATAAGTTGACACTCCTGCATTCATGGGCGCAAGAGTGTGAGGGGTCGAGACAATCAAATTCTGGTATGATGTAGAACTTGGTTGAATTGCGTGTGGTTGAGGGGGTAATGGAACCCCGATGGAGGTTGGTCTAAAAATGGATGGGAAGGCCAAACTTTGCGTATTGGCCATGGTCGAATAAACGGTTGAGGCAAAACGCTGGGTAGCGGACGGTGTTAATGTCATCACCGCTTCACCCGAAAGGTCTCGCGTTGGGTCTCTTGCGAGATAGTTTTGGAGAGCTGTGACGTTGAGGTCCAAGAATCTTTCGAAATCTTGGTCCCCTTCAGGGATGATGGGAGTCTGAGTCGGGGTCGGTCCTGTAAGAGTTCTTTCAGTCTCCGAGTGGAACTCCATGATATGATTGGTTAGGGACGAGAGAGCGTGGTCAAGAAGAGGGTCAGGTTCCAGAAACTGTGTTTTCAGTTTCAGAAACTCAGAATGAGGTTTTGACAGAAAAAGGGGTCGGGTTTTAAGTTGTTTTGGAAAAAAAGATTGTGACAGTGACCGACGTCGGTTTAAAAACCGATGTCGGTAAGGAAAAATGGCCGACGTCGGTCAGATAACCGATGCCGGTGGAGGAAGGTGGCCGACGTCAGTGGAAAAACTGATGTCGGTGACTGTGGTTTCCAGAAACTCAGAAAAATTTGAAGATTCTTAAGAAAAAAAAAAACGTCCTCACTAGCTCAAAAAATCAGATAAGAACAGAAAAACAGAGAGAGAGACAGACAAGCCCTAAGCGTTAAATCCTAAGAATCAACTTTTTAGAATCCTGTGGTTTATGCCTTAAAGTGATGTTTGGGAAGTTGGCTGTTAGAAGGGTCCTAGAATAGGTAATCTAAAGATGGTTTCAAGTATGTTTAGGCGCTCAAAAGTCTGTGTTAGGTTCCGTACATGCCCTGGTGCTAAGGAGCAAGCTCTCCTCACTTCACGATTCTAGTGGTTAGCTGGTTTCGCTTAGCCAAAATATACTTTTCCTATAGTTTAGACTCTGCCAGAGAACAAAGTGGGCTTTCCCCTTGATGATGAAATCCAAATAGGATCGTTGGGATAGGTAAGGTATCCGCTGGGGGATGAAATCCCAGTCGAGCCTTGTCTCAAGTAAGTTTGATGTTTGTTTTAGTGCAAGTGGTTTAGGTTGTGTAACATGAAGTGGACTAGATTAATTCAATATGTGGTTTGTTAATTACTAAGTGTGGACTAAAAAAATGCAAGCAGGGAAAAATGAATGCAAAGTGTTTTAATGCTCAAGTCGAAATGTGAAGTTGGAATGAAAACAAGTTGAAAAAGGGTTTGAAGGATATGATTTTTGACTAGTCTAGAAATGCAAGAAAATAAAAGAAAAATTCTTTTTATTCCTGCTTATGATGTCATTTGGAAGATAGAAGAAAGAGGTGAAGAGGGAGAAACCTAATGCACCTAAATGAAAAAAAGAAGGAAAAGAACCCAAGGAAGGCCCTAAGGGTCCCACCGGGCGTGCCAGAATGTTTCTATAAAATTTCGCTTTCACATTCAAAGAGAGAAAATGAGAAACTTAAAGAAATGGTCAAGGTTAGAAGATACCTGGATGTAGTCGTGCGCACCGTAATCCAGAAGCTGTGAGGACTCCTCTTTGGTTGTGGAGGAATGACACCTGCAAAGAAAAGAGACTTAGACAAAAGAAGGCGTTAGATGGATAGATGGTGGATTGCCAAGCGAAAGCTTGATCCCAGAAGTATGAAGACTTCTTTAAGGGATATCAACCCACTAGTCAATAAAAAGAAGTGTCTGATAAATAGCAAAATGTTAAAAGACTGAAAGTGATAAAAGATGGAAATGAAAAGGAAGCAAAAGCTTACCTGAGAGATGCTGTCAGACTGATCACAGTCGCCGGCGTCGGTGATCCTACCGGCATCGGTTGTTGAGGTCTGCCGACGTCGGTTATTGAGGTCTACCGACGTCGGTTAGTCTGCCGATGTCGGTTGGGGAAGTGGCCGACGTCGGTCAGGGCAATGGTCTTTGGACGAGCTCTGATCGAATCTGTGGTCCGTGGACAGGGTCTGGTCAGGCTGGTCTGTGGACAAGGCCAAGGAAGGCTCTGGGTCTGTTTGAGTGGTCTAAGACAGTTTTGAGCTTGGTTGAATGGTCTGGGATCTGGGTCTGAGAGTCTGGTTGAATGGGCAGAGTGTATGGTCCGACAAAAGACGGAGGCAATAAGGAGACAGGGAAATATGGATTCGGGTCTGGAAACAGTTTGGTCTGAGGAGAGATAGTGCTGAATCTAATTCATAATACTTAGAAGCAAATGACTAGAAAACACAAAGAAAACACAGACAATATACATGCATGTCCCTTGTTGAAAGTGTGTTGCTGCTGATGATCCCCGTACCTGCTGTTGATGTAGTCTGTGTGGAGGCCCTGTTGCTGGTGTAGAAGTCTGATGCTGCACCTGAGGGAAAGAGTGAGAGATTCACAGAATGACGGATGGTCGAAAACACCAGATTCCAGATTCGTGATTAGCTCCCGAGATTCAGAGTTTGATTAGAATTTGTGATTTTTGTGATTAGCCGTGAATAGGGTTAGAAGACGGTTTAAGTAAACCGACGTCGGCGATCCCGCCGGAATCGGCCGACAGTTGACCGACGTCGGCGGGTGGAAAACGGTTAAAAGGGCCAACAACCCCGTTCTCCATCCGTCAAGTGCATAGTCAGTGAAAGAATTGTCGAAGGTTAAGATAAATACGCACGAGAGTTGGTTAGGCGGTTAGAGAGAAGTAAGAATAGGTCTTGGGTGAGTCATAGGATGGGAATTAATCCAAAGCAAGGTGTCCTAGGCGAGGTGTCATGGATGTGTGTCCAAGGAGGGGGAGTTAATTCAAAATAAGTTTATTATTTTAAATTAGTAATTGCATGTTTTAGAAATGGGTTAGGAATGGACCAAGGGGGAATGAACAAGGGTTAGACACAATTTCGGTGTCTACAATAGCTCATGACAGCACTGAGGCTGGTCATATTGGCCCTGTGAAGGGTAAAACTCATAACCATATGCATCCTTGTTGCTTGATGTGATTCCACGAGCAACCTGATCTTGATTAAAAATATATGAAGGGGCATAAGACCCATAGCTCTGAGTAACAGAATTATACATACCAAACAGTGATTTTTTCTTGACTTTGATTCTTTGAGGTAATCGGTGATGACAGAATATTTAGATCTTGTTACTGATCCACAACTCTGACTCCTTGTAGCTCTCTAGTTCATACGATCTTGAAAGAAACTTCAAGATTTGTCCCACCGGGCGTGCCAAAAACTATTGATGGTTAAAATTGCGCTTGTTTCTAACACCAACAATGGGAAGTTTCAAGATGTGAGACTTGCGACTTGAAACAACCTCCAAATTTTTAAAACGCTGGTCTCTTCTTTATATCGAGCGTATATTAGAAAAAGGGATAGGAATTTTAACAGAAACACAAATGCAAAGAAAGAAAATCTATGGCAATGCGCCTGAATGTAATTCGACCCTTAATCTGAGCACAGTGAAACTATATGTAAGATTCAATTACATTTAAGAGCAAACAAGGCATGATCAATGTAAAAGATGAAAACAATAGAAACAGAGGCTCACAGCATAGACTGCTTTTGCAATGATACAGAAAATATCAACAAAGACACGGTTCAATTTTCTTATTTGAATTCTCTAGTCACATAAGAGGCACAGAAACATGCACAGTCACATAAACTTTCTAACTCAAGAAAATGGAACAAAGGCAAATGATATTCCTAATCACAGCTCTAGAAAGTCTAAAACTCTTGACAACACAGCGTAGACTACTTTTGCAATGACACAAAAAATATCAACAAAGGCACAGGATTCAATCTTCTCATTAATTCTCCAGTTACATAAGAGGCATAGAAACATGCACAGTTACATAAACTTTCCAACTTAAAAAAATGGAACAAATGCAAATGATATTCCTAATCACAGCTCTAGAATGTCTAAACTCTTGACAATAATTCTCTCAAAGAATTCTCTCTAAGTATTTGATTATCCCTTCTAGTGATCTTTGTACCTCTATTTATAGCCTTGGATTCACTCCAAATTATCTGTATGTTCCCAATCTAACGGCCCCACTGAAATCTAACCGAACTGGAAGTGTCTAATAGAAGATATTTTTTAAATTCTGAAACGCTCTGTCTTCTGGCAGTTCATTGGCTGAAACAGATTGCAGGACACTCCCTTCTATTAAATGGAAGAGGACACTTGGCCAATTCCTTGAAAACCTTCTCTTTATTTAGGAGACACCAGAGAACGACACTTGGCGGGTTCCGCAACCTTACTGAGGACACACAGCACTCTCCGCTTTACCTTATACTCTTACTATATCTTTGCTCAGGGACGTTCCACCTTTGACACCTGTCGCAATCCGCTTCTTCGAAACTTTAACAACTTAACAGAAATAAAACCCACAGCATTTCTTGCCCAAGCAACTTTTAAAAGGGGTATAGGGACAAGTGGCAATGTCCATTTGTCTCAACAAAGGACATGTGGCAATCTCCGTTTTACTTAACTGGGGATATGTGGCGATCTCTGCAACTTTTAGCTACCTTCTGAGAAACCTACGGAAGGTGACACGTGTTGGTCTCCACGTCGCTCTATTTATATTATAGAAACAATCGAGCCTCATTTCATATTTACATGAACAACAACACTTGGCGGCTTCCGCTTGTTTCAGAAACAAAACCTGAGACCCACCGCAATCTTTGCTATATCGATGGAACAAAATGAAGATAATTTGGATCTCGACACGTGGTGACTTCCGCTCTCTTCAGCTGGGATACGTGGCATCTTCCATCGCTTTTAAAAAAGCAAATTGAAGCCTTTTGCGATTGCCACTTGGCACTTTCCCCCTGATCCTGATACTTAGCTTGTTGAAACCTTCTGCTGAAAAGAGATTTAAAATGCGGGTGCCGATATGAAACGCGGATGCCGACACTTGTCGTGTTTCGCTGAGTTGCTATGAGATACGTGGCACGTCCCGACCAACTTATAAAAATTATGAAAAGTGCCTCGGCCGATGACACTTGGCAGCTTCCGCTTGACTTCGACACTTAGACAAAAATGAATCAAAAGGAAAATAGAGCCCATGCTCTGTTTCAAAACTTTGCCGTCTCGGACCAAAATATGCGGAAACAAAAATTTTGCAGCGCGCGACTAAAAATCAGAATGAAACGTAGAGTATTTTTTACTCTACAATATCTTAGGAGATGCATTATTGCCATGGCTTCCATCAGAACAATCCCTGTTTCAACTAAGAAGATCTCATAGAGTTAAAACTTTTAACCTAAACTTGTTGGTGATCATGTGTTTTTGAATTCTCTCTATTTGCTTTCACTTGGACTTTGACAAGCTGCTAGCCCAAAGCGCACACCCATAAAGCACCACCGGGATTACCAGTAGTCCAAAAAGACTCTGAATAGTTTTCCAATCCCATAATTCAGCTTCTCTGCATCTATTTTGAAGGGCATACCATGTTTTCCAACCTCCTAAAGTTCTTTTCTTTCTGCAAGTCTATCAGCTAACACGAGGAACTTGTATTCATTTACCTCTTCAAGACTATTTCCCTCAAAGATGAATGTGTGCTAGATCTTTTTCTTTTTGTTGGAGAAAATCATGATTTTGGTCTTATCGGTATTGACTTGCATACCAACATCTCTGCAGAAAAGCTCAAGGGCATCAAGGTGCTCTTGCAATCCATGAAGGGACTTAGCAATTAGAATAAGGTCATCAGCATATAAAAGGAGCCTTATCACATAATCCCCTAGGTGAACACCATCCCCACCCTACAAATTTAACCATTTCTTCAAGTTTGTCAATGTATAAGCCAAAAAGAGTGGGTGATAAAAGGCATCCTTGTTTAACTCCGATGTCGCTCCTAAAACTTTCAGAGATGCCTGTTGAGGTTCTAATTTTAACTTGAACCTCTTCATTGACTCTGTGGACCACTGCTCTAAGATGTTCTGCAATGCCAAGTTCTTTTTGCACCATAACTTATCTCTAGGGACCGTGTCAAAAGCCTTTTTAAAGTCAACAAAATAGCAATAAGCCTCTTCCTTTTCATCCCAAATTTTTTCAAAGTGACTCCATGATCTAAAGTAGAGTGCTTAGATCTAAACCCTGCTTGCTCTTTTGCCCTCTTACCCTTCTCCTCTGCCCACTCGTTGATTCTTCTCTCAACCATGCTACCAAACAACTTTGCAAACAATGGATTGATCATGATAGTTCTATAGTTGGAGGGATTGTTAACGTCTCCACTCTTAAAAAGAGGAATCACTAGGCTAGTGATCCAATCTCTAGGGAAGCCATGCTAAATAATGTTGAAAATTCTCGTAATATGGGGTGCAAGAATCTCCACCCCCCACTTAAAGTATTCTACCTGCAGTTCAACCAAATCCTTAGCTTTTCCAGCGCCCAACTTCCCTATACCAACCTTGACCTCTTGTATGGTGAAAAGCTTAAATGTCGCGTTGATCACAGGAGGAGGCTCAGTCTCTATTTCCTGCTCATACAGTTGTTTTACATAATCAAACCATTGACTAGCAGTGATGTTATTCTCTGTCTGCTTCTTTTGCTGAAGTTCCTTCCAAAATAGCTTAGAATTATTCTTACCTAGGTAGATTAACTCTTCCCACCTTGTGCTCATAAACTCTGTTTTTTTTGCTTTTATGATTTGCTTGTAACACTTAATGTTCATCTTCTCTTTGCCTGGTTTTTTAGAGATTTCCTTGCAATTTTACAATCGTCATCAAACCAAATATTTACTGAAAAACAGTTTTTTGCCGACTTCTTGTTCTTTGCCCTTTTGCACTTCTCAAGTGCTCCTTGGATTATAGTTGGTTAACTCATGACTGTTGAGGGATTGTGACTCAAACAGGTCAATGTGACTCAAACGTAAAGAAAGCATATTGCCCCTATTAAAGGAGTCCCAATAGCAACTCCTAGCTACAAAGTAACAAAGAGGATTTACAAAGAACAGCCCATAGCAGCAGTATACATGTACAAATAACCCTCACCAAAAAAAAAACGGTGGGGGAAGTGAGTACCTGTTACTACGGATCCAGCGAGTTTATTTCCAATGCTAAAAAGACTAATACATAAAATGATCAAAACAGGTACATTTCTTGCTGAACATGGAGGAAACTTTATTCACAGATGAAGCTGAATAACCGGAGGCAAAAAACTTCCTAAGAATGTAGACCATTGGTATATCTACAAATTATTTCAGAATATATATTTCACATCCATCCACAAGATACTTGAAATATCTACAGATGGCTACATATGAAGCATTATGTAACAAATCTGAAACCCCATTGAGTCTGCCTATGTCCAATAATCAATTTGTTCGTAGCCTCTTCAGCGACCATATGAGTAGAGGGCTGTCCCTTACAATCAACATTTGTATCATAATTCAGATAATTCAGAAATACAATATACAAATAAATATCCCGTGCTTTACAATCCTAACAATTTTCCCTTAAAAGCATCTACCCTAAAAACCATTTCATTCATTGAACAAAATAAAACTGGATTGCTGTGCAGGTGCAGCAAAGTCCCTAAGCAACCAATGCTGAAAAGAATTAATGTGCCATTAGAACATAGAGACACGAAAGAACCAAGGAAGTATAAAAGCAACAATCATGCATGCCATCAAGAAGTTGCATAAAGGCCGACCCCTCCAACATCGTGGTGTTTCCCCAGAAGATGAGTCACCTATGTCCCTCTCATTCCATTCTTCCATAAAGTCTTCATCTCCAACACCCACAATATTCTTTGCAGTCTCACCACAAATTTCACATAATCTGCATGGGAAAAAGAAGAAAGTTGATTTATACATTCCGAAGTGTGTAGTCCATGTTTAGTCCCTGCTTAAATTGGACAATAGGTTTTAGTTTACTTTCAAAAAATAAAAAATTATCGACCAGAAATTACCTTTTTCAGATTACAATTCATGCATATACATATATATATATATATATATATGAATGATTTCACATGTACAGGGCTTACTAGAGATGCACCTCTGATTGAACTATAATCTGAGTTATGGGTTTGTTAAATATGCAGACATGGAAGACAAAAATATATTAGTTGAATCAATCAGAAAGACAACAAAATGTTTAACACAAAAGAGTGGAAATTAAATATGAAGATCTCATACTAAATTAACAGTTAATAGACAGTACTGAAGAAAACTTGATCATGAAAAAATATTCTTGCCTAGTTAATTTTACTACGACTGTCCTTTTTAATGGCTGAAAGTAGAAGACCTTCATCAATGGACAGTATCTAGGTAAATAATGCTCAATATGTAAAAGTTCACCTATGGCTCAGCACCAATACCATTGCCTTCAACCGATAGGACAAGAATGACTTGCACAAATCTCCCCCCAATTAGCATATAATACCAGGTACACGAACAATGCACACCTCACAGAGATCATTGTCAAATGACCAATTACCATTCTGAGGGAAAACTTTGAACAATCAACCAGCTAACCCGTCAATAATGGATCAAACAGCAGTCATAGGGCTTAGGTCTTTTGCAATGTATAATTTTTGTGCCATTCTTCTCCCTAACCCAGCTAGACTTCTCCAATCCATGACAACAATATTCAAACATAAAAACCTATTTTGATCAATAGCAAGTTCAAACAAAACAGTCAACCAATCTGACACCACACTTTGCTGATACAATCTCATAACTCGAAAAATGTCAAATTCAATACTTCGCCTTAGATAATTTCTTCTTTGGTTCATCACCAGTATACCACACAGCATATCATAACTATCATAGCTCAATACTAAACGTAGAGATTTCATAATGGTGAAATACATTATACATACCATATTGATAGCTACCATAATTAATATTAATCTACAACATGCGTCATAAACACCAAAGTCACGACCTGGACTTAGCAACTACTCAACAAGGCTGAAGAGTAAGAGTACGATACGTTCTACCAAAAAACTTGGAAAATGTTTGGTAAAATAAAATGAAAAATTATTCAAAATTCCAAAAAAAAATATATATATATATTTAATTGCATGAAAAATTCAGACAATAGACATCAAAATAAACATAAAAACCAGTGTTACGTAGAGACACGTCCCCTAGATTTTGTTGACTCCCAGACATCATGAATATTGCTGAGACAGCGGGGACATTCCCAATTTCTTTAATTTAAACAAATTTAAAAGAAAAACTGATACATTTACTTAAAACAGAATCCCCCTCCCCCAAATAAAGTTATTATTTTTAGTTTTACTATAAAAAAAAACTTAATCCAGAAAGTACCCCAAAAAAAAAACATTAAATAAAGAATAAAATATAAACCCTATAAATAATTTATAAAATTAAAATATTTAAATTAAATTTATATAATATATTAATAGCCGCCCATAAAATCTAAAAAAAAAACTAAAAACCCCCTGCTCCTGCTCCTGCCCCTGCCGCTATTCCCAAGACTCAGATAATTATGATAAAAACGTAATTAAATAGTCAATCAACATTGTAATAGAATGCATATTGTGAATATAAAGATAGTTGCCTATTTGATGCTTGTTATCATGTTTTAACTTCTAGTTTGATGCCTATGAAACATAATCATGTAACTAAAACTTGAAAACAAGTCGACGAGATGAAGAGTAACAATAGACTTGAACATGGGAAAAACTCAGCAATAACTGGCCAAAAAGAAGAGTATTGCGAATTTGATACATAGATATCCAAATGTGTAGCAATCCTTGTACTCTTCAGCCTCGTCAAGTACTTAGTTAGTCCAAGTTCAAGACATGACTTTGATCCAAAACAATGCACAGCCACAAACGGCCCACAAACATAAACAGGACTACAGAAGGATCAAACATGTCTTTGGGGCTTCGGGAATGACAAAACATCTACAAGTCAGTCACCCCTCTCCCCCCCGTGCCGATAGATACCACCCTGTTTGAGAAGAGAAAACAGTAGCACTGTGATTTTTAGGTAAACTTGCTGCTATTGGAAACGATATAATAGTCCGAAATCAGTCTTTTTGCCAAAGCATCTCCACCTTTGCACAATGCATGTTATGAGCCATACTAAATTCTGAAATTCTGGAGCAACTTTGGAAATGAAAATTTTGGCTAAAACACTGAAATATTATTTTTTTGGAGTTCAAAATAAAATCTATTTAATGGCAGAATAAAGGCACTGATCTGATTACAACCAATGATCAAAACAGCTCAACCTCACCTGTGAACAACTCCTAATTTTGAAGACAATCAAATTTCGATCAAGTATAAAATTGAATAATTTCATTTTGTTACAATATATTTTACCATATTTATAGACAACAAAACCTTCTCTAAAAATAACTAACCTTTGCTTCGTAATGGACAATCTAAAAATATCTAATATTTGCTTAATCACAAAGCAATCTATAAATTCCTTTAGCAAATCTATGTATATTATTTGCATGGCTTTATTTGTTTTAGTTCTCTACAATAAAGTAAACATTGTCTCTTAACAATATGACTAACTAAACAAGAACAAAGTCTTATCTTTATCCTGCATTCTTTTCTGCATGGTTATTATCATTAACATCCTTTATTCTTTTCCCAGGCCCTGAATATTCGCACTCTCAAAGTACCGATAGCATGGTTCAGCCCTTTGCTCGAGTGGAATATGGGGAACAAGTGGAGAAGGCGGCGTAAGTTCTTCTCAGGTTGCCGGGGGTGCAGCAACATGATGATGTGGCATGCGGTTAAGGTGATGGCAATGATGAAGCTGGTCCCAGTGGGGCCAACTTGGCATCAAAGTCCAATGTAGATGCTGGTATGGTGCAAGGCAGGAAGCATGGACTGGACCAGGGTGGACCGGAGTGGGGCAGGAAATATGATCACGGGGTCGATGAGCCCGAGCCACTGGATTTGATTTTGGTTCGTGTACTGGTGCCATCTATTGGAGGTGGTCATTATTTATTATATTATATCGTGGATGTAAATCTGTATAAGCTTTATATGTCTGGCTGTGTTTATGCCCAGTTTAATTGCTAGGACTGGTTTCCTTTTTGGATCTTCAGGCTCTGCTGTAAAAAGACTTTCAAAAGCTTAGTCTTTTTTGGGCAGATGGTCGTGGACTTGTCCGACAACTTCTAGGCTTTTTTGTATCTAATTTTAATTTAATAAAAGGGTGAGGGATCCCCAACACTCGTTCGTCCATTTTTTAAAAATTCCTTTATTCTTTTCTGATATTAATCTCATGTTTGACTCTTATCATCGCTAGTGAAATGTGTTGGGCTCATTACAATGCACCTCAGAGAAAATCGACTCTGACTGTCATAAATGATGGTTGAAAATCTCTCTAATATCAACATACTCCTCCTCAGTGTCCTCAAATAAAACCATGATTTCAAGAATAGCCATAGATATAAGCTAACCCTGAGGTGTATATATTCGTTCTCCCTCCTCTTTACTACAGTTACCAATAGATAAGTGCAAAAGTTGTCATAATATTACATTTGCATCTCATTTGACAGCAAGCAATCCCCATTGAAAACTCCTGTGACCCTAGGGTCTTGGTGATGGCTTTTGACAATAATTTAACCCTCTTGCTGGGTTCTTTAAGATCTCAAACACTACATTTGTCACTTGTGCATTCACAACTGTTTTTCTGTAGTTAATTTCTCTCTCTTCAATGGAAAAAACTTGGGACTTTTAACATTGATTTTGTTATTTTCTTGTTCCATTTCAGTTGTCTTTAATGGACCCCTACCCCCACAACTCACACTACCCTCCATCTCTTCTAAGCTCAGCCCCTAATAACATAGCCTTGTCAATCAACCTGTCATTCTCATGAAGTTTGAATGATGACCAACCACCAGTGGAGAAGCATCATCAAGCTACGATATACTTAGAACCCATGTACTTAACCACAGGAAAAATAAATACCATGGAATCGAACATTACAGCTAGCTTCCTCACACTTCAGCCGGAGATGACCATACTTGGTAAATAGCATCTGCCATGAATTTCCTCTGGTACTCATTCACATGGGAAATGTTGCAATTAACTTTCTATTAAAAAAAAGGTCTCAGTCATCATAATTACCATTTGGTGCTCAAGTATCTGGGAACATGTAACAAGGATAATGCACTTGTTATCAATAGACTTTTTCCTAAGATACTGGTTCATCTAGAATAGCAGCAGAACCCTGCCTAGGGACGTACCCAATTGGGTACAGATTTGGTTCTCCTGAGGAAAGGCCTGAGTTCACCCAGGATTTAGGTACTACATGTTATATAATTTAATTAACTTAACAGCTGAAAAGTCAGTTTCAAGCCTTCAATTTTTCATAATTGAGAAGTCGTGGTCATGTATATGTCTAGAAGGATATATAAAGTTGAAAGCAAATCACAAACAGTAACCAATATCGAAAGAATGATTAGTTGAACTTTGTCTCATACTAAAATGGGCCAGATTACAAAGTCCTTCCATAGATCTACAAGGCAAGTACATACTCGTTGAGATATATGGAGTAGAATTCCTCCAGTCACTGCCTCTGCTATGTGTCTAGGCCTTGGTATTGAGTCTACAAGATACAATTGTACCACCACATATAATGGAACGAGCATCAAAGGCAACTCCTAATGGGCCACCCCCACCAAAAACTGCAGTAGTGATGGGAATTAAATGCCCCATGGGATGAGGCACACATATATATCACATTAGAAGATGAGATACATCCATACCCCATTTTATTTATTAACTACAACCTTTATTTGAATCAAACCCAACAAGCACTCTTGATCCAAAAGGAGAAAAAAGATGTATGCTAGAGCAAAAATCACTGCCCAATGAAGTCATTGCAACCTGCAAATTGTACCCTATACTCTGATCAACCTTGTCAATACATCTATTACTTCCCTAATAGCCTAGCCTCATGTGCCCTGCGCCTATTGCAATCCTGTAGCCTCTTGACACTACTTGATACAAACATGATGATGAATGTTCAACACACATTAGTGTCCTCTAATCCCTGAATCTCTCCCTGTAGAATGGAACATCTATAGAATGCTCCAACCACAGCAATCACTACTACCTCCTCTAAACTTGCACATGTGTAGAAAATATATGGCATGCTCCAACTCTATTGACTAATTGTCTGCAGACAATTCGCTTCCTACAACACCACTGTCAAAATTGTACAAAATTACCTGATTAGTCCTACTTAATGAAAGGCCATCAATACACCATCTTGAATGCTAATCTACAACACTGTAGTGTCCCCAAATGGGACAAATTAGGGCAAAAGGGGTTTTCTCCAAAATCTCTAAATCTGAAATGAAAATCAGCAAGCCCTATATTGAGAATTTAATTTTCAAAACCCTTATTTAATTCCAGAAACCCTAGGTGCCAAAAAGAGAGGGTTTTATAGAGAATTTCTGCCAATAAATTGTCTTGAAATATTCTGAAAATAAGCAGGAAAGTTCCAGATTTAAATCCACATAAATAAATACCTTTTTCTCCATTATTCTGTACCTTCCACACCACAAATAGATGAAGGAAAAATCAGATTTAATATCTAATTTTTCGCTATTGTTTGGAACATAAAAGATCTTCAAAACCCTTGCCAAAATTGCTGCCAACCTCCAAAAAATATAGGAAACATACCAGCGACTTATTTTGGCATAAAAATCACCAAATTGACCCTCCTAGGTCAATCGCCCCACTCTCAAGAAGCCTGAAAAAATAGCAGAAAAATAGAGGCACTAATCTTGCCTTCCACAAGCAAGAAAATCTTCAAAAACCTGTTAGAAAAATTAATAATAATTCTGCAAATTATTTATTAATTTTTCATCTTCAAAATCTTTCATGAATCGTCCAAAATTCCACAACAATAATCAAAAAAATATTAAATAATTGTAGATAATTATTTTGTGAATATTTTGACCAAGTAGAGCCTTCAAACCCTAACGCCAAACTTCTCAAGTGGTTCGCTCCACTTGCAAAATTAATATAATAATTTAACAAGCCAAAAATGCAAGTAAAATATCACCAAACCCTCAAGAACAAGCATCAAAACCCTCCAAAGTAGTTCGCCCCACTCCTTAGGGCACAAACAAGCTTTCCCTTCGCAAGGTGGTGTCAATAGACACCTTTGTAAGATTAATCAATCACCAAAGGAGAGAACCTCTATTGGGTATGCATCCTAATAGTCTCCTTCACGCAGGAAGAACAAGAATATCAATTTTAGCATATCTTCCATTGTAGCCTTCGCCGTGTATTTATAACTTTCCAAAGGGTTTGAACACCTTTGAAAAGATAAAACACCTTTCCTTATCTTCATTTTAACTGCCATGCCAAAATCTCCTTTTTGAATAATATATTAAATATTGGCCTTAATTAAAATAGTAATTAAAATTATTTTAAGGCAAATATATTAATATTTAATTCAATTAAGCACTTTAGTGGTGAAAACCAATTTTAAAATATTTTATTAATTCATTAATAATTGTCTTGTGATAAAAATCACTATTTCGACAATTAATAAATAACCAATAAAATAGCATTCCCCCAAAAAGGGCTCCTTTAGTCTATGGGTAGATAGACTAACGGTCTTCATACATGTTTATTTAAGAGGGAAAAATGGAGACATTACACCTTGCCCCCTATCAAACAAGAGATGAGAAGTCCATGCAGCTACATATCATCAACCTGCTCCGCATCACAACAATCTCAAACTAAAGCAACAAAGAAACTGTCTACTAGCAAAAACCAGAACAAACTCAAAAAGCCAAAACTGAAAGGCAAAACTGCCAGTGATTAATCATCCCCATTCTCAAGCTAGCAGCGAACTCAAAAACGGTCTCTGCAAGTGTTCTTTAAAAGACACTTTCATGGTCCTACCCATCTGGACCAAAAGCGTTCACAAAACAAAATGCTTCTTGAAAAGAAGAATCTCCAACATAACGTGTGGCAGGCTTCTTTCTAATTTTGGATGTTTGTTTCTTGGAAAAGTATTCAGTAGGTGGTGAGGGTTCTTTACTAATCATTTTCCAAAGATTATTGAAAACAAAGGTATCGATAATTTCCATATTTTGACTCCACTCTGTGTAATTGTTTGATGTGAGTTTTCCTCCTTATGAGAACAAACTTATTATCCCAGTCATGATAAATTTCAAAAATAGAAACAATAACAAAAAATGAGGTATTCTATCTAAATTTTAATCTTCCTCTTTTAACTACTTCTCAAAAACAATATTTCTCCTTATAAAACAATTCTTCCAAAAAATCTCTAAGACAAATATAGAGAGAAATTGGAACCTAAGACCTCTAAGTTGGAAATCATTCTAACAATATATGTTCTCTGACTCCCCTATGCAACAATATGAGATGTCATTTCCATAAAAAATTACATCCTGCATTTGCTTATTGAAAATTCCTTTTTAAAATTTGCACTTTGAGCAAAGCAAGAGAGGAGGGATTTGAACCTAGAACCTCTTCAATTCCTTCTATATAGCTGTTTAACATATATAGTTAAATACTTATTTACAAGTCTTTTTCAGTTTAACACAAAAATTATAAGAATTGAAAATGATAATACCCAGCTATGCACAAGCAAACTAGCAGTAAATGTTGGGCCCCACAATTGTGTAAGCTTTGCAAACTGTGCAGCAACTTTAGCAGAGAAAAACTATTCACACCTAGATGTACAAAAGAATTGTAACTAGCATGTCCTGATTTCGAGATATTTTTTACCCCTGTACGTTTCTCAAAACCCCATACTATAGCATATCATTTTGAAGCTCTCTCCAGCTTTCCAGCCAAAAAACATTTACTACAAACGGAGTTCTCAGTCAAAAGATATCTCCAAAATACAGAAAGGTATCCACGGCTACTTTAATGGCAGAAATGAAAATAATTCTCAAGCTCTGATACGATTGATAATACATAAGCTTAGGAATAAAAATAGCAACCTTATTTATTTCGAAAAAAGTTAGACTTTCACATTGTAATAGAGCCTGTATTTAAAATCAAGAAAATAGAATGCCACGAGATCATTCTTAATATCATGAGAATAAAAACACTCCTAAAATAAGCTAGTTGTTGCAAACTAGTTCAACGACCTAGCAACATGCTAACAAATAATCACGGGGCTTTCTCAAAGCAATGCATGCCCCATTTTATTTGTTAACAACAGCCTTTATTTGGATCAACCCCAAAGTTTCTCAAGTAGGTGGTGGGTACTAGGTGGGTAGAGTTGAAGGAACTAGGTGGTAACTCAACTCCTATTGAATCACTTCAATCACAAAGCTGCACCCAGTAACAAAATCCTTTACTGTTTTGCACCCCCCCCAACTCATGCATTAGGAAGCTACAATCACTCAAAAAGAACAAATACCTAAACTAATAAGCGTAAATATTTCAAGAAACATAATTCATTATAATGCATTAGGTGATGAGATTGAGTGGTCACTAAAAGGGGAGGGATGAGAATTTGCAGCACCTGCTTGAGAGATTAAGGGATCTTTTATTTACAATTGGTAATGACATGTAATTCTAAATTTTTTACATGAGTTTTTCAAGCAGTTTTTCATGTAAATTATGAAAATTCTGCCACAAAGCATCATAAGTAAAATACCATGGAACAAATTTACCTGCTATATAGTTTCCAAATTTCTCCTAGCAGCACCCGCAGATTAAAACTAGGAAGCCCTCTCCATGGTACCACTAGGTGAGAAATATCTTTTTTTTTCCCTGCATCCTAAGAGATATGATGCTTTTTCTTATTTTTGTGAGGGAGCTCCATGGAGGGTGATAGCACTCCTGTATTCACGGTTCAGGTAGCTCCATGGAAGCTGTCTAGGTGTGCTGCAGGAAAAAATGGAATCTTAGGATGCGGTCCCATGGACTTGGCTCCATCTCCTATTTATCCTCTGCGGGCGGGCGGCCCTGTGAAAAGTTTCAAAATGTGAAAGAGGACCAAATAGAATCTCTTCATAATAAAACCACCATGATTTTATCAGGAAATTTTCAACAAAGTGCTCAAGGGGGGGTGCTAGATGTTTACAGCACCCGTTGATACTTTTTAGGGAGCTTTGTTGCCAAATGGCAACTCACATGTAGCGAGCACTTTCGTAAATATTAACTTTTAAAACGAAATCTTAAAAAAGGGCCTGCATGAGAAAAGTTTGTATCGCATGGTACCATTTTGCTGCAATAAGCTCCCGAATTTATTCCGCGGCACGGGCTGAGAAATGTCGGGTGCCACCCTCCATGGGACCATTACCTTAACCTAAATAACAGAGCAGCTATTTTTTTCCTGCCGAGTTTCAGAATGTTCAGAGGAGTCACCGGCTAGAGGGGGGTCAAGGAGGGAGAGAGGGGAGCTGTAGTTTTCCGGCATCAGCAAAACATATTTTTTGACAGCTGAGGATTTTTTTGGAGTTGAATTTCTGTCAAATCCTTCTGATTTTTTTGAGCAGCAACAGCAAGAAAACTCGGAAAAGTGTGTGGGACCATTTTAATACAAAATCACTTCTGAAATCTCTCGGCAGCACCGGCTGAGAAAAAAAGATAGCACCCTATGGAACCACAACCTAAGAATTGTCTATTTCAAAGGAAAAAGCTTCCAACTACAAAGCCGATATGCTGCTGCATCAAGGTCGCTATCACTAGAAATTTGAGCTTACATATGAATCTCAAGCATTGTGAACATAAAGTTTATATATCGTGCTTGAAAGAAATTTAAATGGGGTCTATATAAATCCCAAGCATAGAGAGCGTAACAAGGGCTCTGGTAAAAACTCAAAAGCAACATTTTTTTTTCAAAAACATCTAATACATTATAAAGAAAATATTTTTTTCTCAGCAGCAACTACGAGAAAAGCGTGTGGGACCATTCTAATGCACACTCACTCCTAAAATCTCTCAGCAGCATCGGCTGAGAGAAAAACAAGTAGCTCCCCATGGGACCACAGCCTAAAAATTTTCTATTTCAAGGGAAAAGCTTCCAACTGCAACTGGTATGGTGCTGCATCAAGGTCAGTATAATGCATAGGAATTTGAGCTTCCATATAAACCCCAAGCATAGTGAGCATAGAGCTTGCATATCATGCTTGAATGAAACTTAAGAGGAGTCCATATATATCCCAAGCATAGCGAGCATAACAAGGGCTCTGGTAAACAGTAACATTCTTGTCAAAATGTTCCATATGTTATAAAGAAAATATTGTTTTAAGTTACGTGCATTAACTAAACCATGCAGGCCTAAAAGCAATAGACATTGTTCAATTCCTTTGGAGTGGTGCGCTTAGGCCAATACAAGTTAAGCCTCTGCTTCAGAGAGGTTTCAAAATGAAATGTACATAAGTGCCTCAAGCAACAAGTAAAACAGACTCAATAATTCATCAAACATTGTCATTTCAATAAGAAGGTGTACCTGTTGCCTCTGATTTTGAACCAGGCCTCTGCACAATGCCGATGAGCAATACCCAAATCATCCTTACACCCACATCCAATCTGAATCAGGTCTCCTGGGGATGATATGCAATCGGAGCTCAAATGGCACACTCTGCACACTTTCTCTCCATCATCATCTCCACACTTCCCATCTGTTAATGTCTCTCCAACATCCTTAATATCTAGCCCTTTTTCCAAATCCACAGTACTGTCAACATGCTTGACTGTGACAAAGGTGACCTTTTTCACCTTGGGCTTCTCAGAATTACACCTGCCATCATCAAGCTCACGGGAATCTTCCTCGGGACCACTCACACCCAAATCAACTGCAACAGCAGGTTCATCTGAATTCCCAACTTCGGTGGGCGGATTGGTGGATATGGGTATCTCAGATTTCTCTTTCTCTTCTAGAATGGGATTGGAGGGCACAGGAACCGAGCATGCCATATCTGTAGTTTACCGCACCATGCTTGCAGACACCACAAATGGATCAATCAGGAGCTAGGACAAGTGGGTATTAAAATGGTTATGGACTAAAATCAAATGGGTATAAACTAAACTCAACGGGCTACGGACCAAATCAAATGGGTTTTATACCGTTCCATCTAATGTCCACTGTATGTTTGTGGGGATTGATCAGACTGGGGAGTAGTCGACGCATTGCAATCATCCGTGCATGCAAGGATAATTTTGATTTATTCCGTGTTTACACGAGGACAACCCGGTCCTCATTTACGGGCCCTACACGCAACCCACAATTCAAGGCTTTTACCTGCTTCCGTTGGCCTATCTTATGCCTAATCCTTTTGGGCTGGCTTGCATTCTATATTGTACTAATCTCAATCAGGTGCCAGGAAAATCTGAAGTCCCGCTTTTTTTAATGCTAATCAATCGGTTTTCCATACTCGGATTGTCTGCGATTGAATATAAATAAACTATCTTAAGACCCCACATCAAGAGCTAAACCCATTTCCGATAAAAATGTGCCCATCAAACTAACCTGCTGCTGACTGGTATAAACCCCCTTCCCCAGATTTCCCCCAGTCAACACGTACGTTTATGAATGGGAGTGAAGAGCAGCAAAACAAGGTCTGAACATGGGCTTTGGATTTAAAGAAGTATGTTTACATCAATCAATGGCATGATATGCACGTCCTTTCCAGCCATACGATGCAATTGGGCCAGGTGTCAAATTTATTTAATGTTTTTGGTACTGAATAACCTCCTGCTTTATTCCGTTCACACTTACAAGTCTAATAATGTTGCCTACCTAAAACATCGGTCTCGATTGCGGATTGTATTTGAAGTTTTAGAGGTGCATACATTTCTTTCATCAGCTCCTCAGAATTCTATGTTGAATATTATGGTCAATGTTTATCCTTTCGCGGTTGCTCGTGGGTGCTAAATTCCTTTATTTTTATTATTATTACTATTTTATAATCGTGTTTTTAATATTTATTTTTATGCCGGAGGTGTAACCTCATAGACGGAGGGGGAAGCAGCGATGCTAATAAAATGATTGAGTTTAAATTTGATGTTTAATTGATATTTAAAAATGATTCTTAAGGATTTATTAGTTATAAAATTGTATGTTTTTAAAATATTTATGTATTTATTGATTATTTGTTTAATTAAGGTATTATTGGTATAATTGTTAATCTTTAGTGACTTTTTTTTTCAATGTCCCTTTTCTCTTTCTTATTTTCTTTGTCCGTTATCACAAACGTGTTTTAGAGACTTGAACCTTACCATGGATGTATTGTACATTGTTAGATCTACCATAACAATATCATATGGCCTTGGTTCCATGTGTATTTGTCCATGTTGATTTATGTGGACATGTCACTTCATTTTTACTATGTGAGCGGTATAATGTTGACTTGTATGTCAATAGGGTCTTAATTTGAATTTGATACATTTATAAATACATGAACATCATAGTGCATTTAGTTATATGTTAAATATCAATTGAAGGGTAATTAAGAAGTATTTAACATTTATTGTTCACAAAAATATATTGAACATCTACAACCATTTAGAGAAATCGAGAAATCATTAAAAAAATTATTGTAGCGTTGAAGTCGTTAGCGACATATTACATTACATTGGTCTTCTTGGTTGATGAATTATTGCAATTATTAGAGTTTTGTCTTCGATATTGTACACTATTGAGGGCCCTAACAAATATTAAGGTAGGTCAACTATTCCTCGGTGTAACTTAGGTCCCAAAACATATTATTTTCCTTAATGTTTTCAGATCTAGCTACCCAATTAGGAAAAGGAGAAGATGTGCATTTTCTCAATGATCAACACGAAGTTCTATAAAATTGAGTGATGTTTTTGGAGTTTAGTGATTGCCGTGAAGTGTCAAAAAAAATGTCCCTAGCTGAAACTTCCTATAAACGTCTAGTCCATGGTGTTGGCACCCATAAACCTACAATTAATGGTTTGGACACTTGGTCCTTCTTCACTATGAGATTTCACATTTTTCATTGTCTTACCACAAAACCCTATTTTTCACTATCGAATTTTGACAATTGTCTCCAAATTTTCCAATATTCTTACTTTTTTATTTATTTCTTTGTTTTTAGAAAACCAATTAGGTTTGATTTGTTGCTTTATATATATTTTAGGCTTAGTTAAATGTGTACATGGATATTTGTATTGTAATAAGATTGAAATCCACTTATTCATAATACATTTTGGTGAACATGTTTTCCCTTTAATGTTATTTATCCATTTAGAATTAAATCTTGCTTCATTTTGCAATAAATATGAATTTTCTTAGGGCTACTTGATATATTTCCTCCCATGTTAGATCTTGCTTCACATAATGTCAAATATGAATTTATCTAATTACTCTAGGATTTATCTTATATATGTATACACCTGAATTTGGTCAAGCAAACACAAATACTATGTCTTTTGTATTTAGAATCTCATAATATTGAAATGAGCTCTTATTCACATATGTTTTTTAGTCTTGTCTTTTTTTTGTTACTCTTTTGCATCAATTTCACTGTCTTTTCAAAGTCTTAGTCTTCCATATCAGTCTTTGTCAGAGTCACAAGGATCCCTGGTCTTCTTGTAGCTTCATTCTTGAGTTTCTTTGAGTTTGGATAAGAACACCCTAATAGGGAAATAACACATCCCAATGTTGTATCATGCACATTTTCGAACTCTAATTTATGCCTATTTCTTTTGGGTCTCTTTTTATGACTGTTGTACCCTTATTTGACTCAGTCGATGTGCAAATTAGTTTCTCAAATTCAAAATTGGGAGTCTTCTATTTAAAGTGTTCCTTAAGGCATTTTATATCTAGCACTTCTCATTTTGGCTCTAACATAATAAAGAAAACAAATACATGGTAAGCTCAATCTCTTTATTTTATCTCGAGTTTACACATATCACATCTAGATTGCATGCTTGACCAAGAGGAGGGCCTAGGCAAAGATCATTTTAGATACACATTGTGCTTGATCCAGTTATGCTTGACCAAGGGAGAACTACATCAGCTTGAGGTCCTATAGACACATTTTATGAATTATATAGCACCTTAGTCTTTTATACTTGACAAACTCAAACCTTGGATATTTCTCTCAGTTCTAGACCTTTCCCACTTTTGAAAGTCTTGCATATGCTCTATATTGTGCCCCTTGGCCTATATCTTAGTCTGGCCAATTTTATGTTGATGACCCAAACGTTCTATCTTGCCCACAATGCTTAAAACTTGTTTATCTTCCACTTCTGTAAGTTATGAGTCTATACGTACTTTCATGTTCCCTAAACGCTAACATTCAAGACAGACACCATATCGATGCTAGTGTCATTCTGATGCAAATGTCTAGTGCCCTAAAGTTATCCAATTTACAAATGAAACATATCTTGATTATTGGTCTAAGTGCTTTAATGCGATTTATTTTTCCAAAGAGAATGATATAAATACAACATCATCCATCATTCATTCCTCACCTAGGAAACCTAGCACAAACCAAGGTAACTTATCAAAAGCATTCAATCAAACACTTGATAAAGCAAAACTTTTCTATTTTCTCCTATTTTCATATCAATCATAGAAACAACACATCTACAAGTCTGAATTACTGAAGGAGTAGCACAAGAGCTATATTTATCAAGTTACAAGCTAGGTCATTGTTATCCTTGATTTCTATATATTGCATGATTCACACACAAGCCAACATGTAGGGGAGCACTACACCAGTTTGAGGCCCTCTTCAGAGTATTGGCCATGTAGGTAGTTCTCATTGATAGAGGGATATTTGGGGTTAGCTCGACACTATGTGCCCATGAACCCATTTTTCCCCAAGGTCACCTATTGGAAACAAAATTATTGAGAGGGGGGGTGAATCAGTCTTCAAAAAATTTCATTCAATTCCACTCAACTATGTATGAACCATTCCAATACGCATTTACATCTTATCAAGCATAAACATCAAATCATAAGAGCATGAAACACATGAAAACAACATATACGTGGGAAACCCTCTAGGGGCAAAAAAACCACTGATGAAGTAAATGGACTATAGTCCTATAAGACAAACAATAATCTTTAGTGAAACACCAACTTCACATGGAGCACCAACCCCAACTAGTTCAACACCAACTCAACTAGGATTTATCAAGCACCCACTTGTAAGGAGGCACCAACCCTCTAGATGACTCGACAGAGTAAAAATATGGGTTTTCTGCAATAAGCTAGTCCCATGGAAAAAAATGAAAAAATGTAGGTGTTGTAGATTAAAAAAATAGGAAATTTTTTACAAGCTGGTCCCTTGGAAATTAAAAAAACATTGTAGCTACAAGAATTCACTTCATCAGGGATTAAAAAAATAAAACCATGAGTCAAGCATAGAGTCATATCCATTAAACAGTAGGATGTTATGACGACCAACATGAACCGAACTAGCCCAATTGGATATCAACACCAGGATTATGTGTCTCTTTGGCCATTATAGAAACTGCATCAAATCCTAAAATAAACATAAGATACAAAACCTTATGCATCCATTCACCAACAAACTCTCATTCATTCAAACCAACTGATCAAGACAGAATTGAAATATAACTAAATCAAGTGGAATCATTATTTACTCATTAATCCAATAGATAGTTATAGATGGGATCCATAATGCATCTAATGAGGAGTAAAATACTTGAAATATCTTTTGCATATGATTTAGTGCAAGGTTTATATCTCACATAATAATAAATTGAAAGTAAACCATTAAATTTAAAACTTTTGTTTGAAAAAATGTCATTGAAATGGACAGGCATGTCAAGAAAACCTTTATGCTCATCCTATCATGTGAAAACAAAATAGAAAAGACACAACTGACACCAGCTGAAATAAAACTACTAAGTAAAACCCTTTTTCAAAATAATATGACAATAATTGCTTTGAAATATTTAAAATGGAAACTATTTGCCATGAATGATTAGTACTATACCATCTAAAATATCAATAAGGAATTAATTTTCTTCTGTATGATCATCAAGATTATGAAATGGCGTAACTGGAAGTAAAAGATATAAATATGATAGATATCCATTACCTCAAGTTTTGTGTAAACCCACAAAAGTATCAAATGAAAGATTTAGTATTTATTTGAAACAATTAGAGATTTTATTTCTAACAATTCAATATAATTTCAAACCCACTGCAGCTAGATCGTGTTTGAATGGTTGCAACTTACAAAAAGAAGATGATTTTAAATGGTGATGTATTTGCGAATGAATAAAGCTGAGTTATAAATGGTGAAGTTATAATGGTCACCACAAACAAGAAAATGACAATACCAAATATGCAAAAAAGATGACTAACGCTGCTTGAAAGACACCAAAGAACTCCATGTAGCATATGATGTGATTAGTTTGATGCATTTGCTTGTTTTAAGCCTGCAATGATAACAAATAAGATGATCATAACATGAATTACATATGCAACAACATTTATTTTGGATGTAGCATGTGTGCTCTTTATGGCAATGACTCTAGTTTGGATGTAGCCTTCACAAAATGGGTGACCTGGTATATTAATATAATCACAAATTCTATCCAGCTTTTTAGGCTATGTTCATTTATAATCTATGCCTTTTTCCTAGATGCATGACATTTTATTCATTATAGTTGCATGCAACTTAATTCATAACCAACATTGTATTTAAACATAAGCATTTCATGCGTAACTATGTGATTTATGGAAAAATGCATCTCTAAGCCATCCTTAGAAAGCTTAAATGGGCAAAACATAACACCAACATTAATTCAAAACTTAAGAAAAGACATTAGAGATAGAGTTAACAATCCTGCTAAAAACATATTTTTGAGCATCTACAAATCAATCATAGACTATTAATCATGAACGATTAATTTTATTGAGATTAGACATGTGAGTAACAAGAAAATAAAACCATGTTTACTCAAATAGAAATAGATTCATCTTGACAAGGTATTGTGTAAATCATCAATGAAATCTAGAGTCAAACCATATGAAAAGATTAACATTAACTGAACTTTTAAAACACATTTTTAGAAAACCCCACTTCACTTGAAACTCCCTGAAGAATAACATAAAGCTCCCTCCTCAATATCCAATATGCTCTGATCTTATCTATCAATGCCCTACAAGGTGCACATATTGCAAAAAAATGATTATTAAGTTCAGAATCTCTAAATTTTATGAAGTGAGGCCCAAAATCATTGAGATTTAAAAAGTCCCGCCCATTCCGAACTCTTGTCCAATAATCAAATCACACATGATTTAGAAGAAACAAATGGATTATACATGGTCTTGCAAAATATTTTCTATGTTATATGATCATCATTTCCTTTAAACTAGTTATTTGTGGTGTGAATTATTTGTATACAATACAAATATAGTTCATAAGCCAAATATTGAATCAATAAACAAAACATTTTATTTCTAGAACACAAAAAATACAGTTCATAAGTCAAATTGGCTACATCATTGGACTAATGATTATTCATGTTCATTTGGTTGGGTTATGCCACTCCTTCCATTAAGATATTCCATTAATGCCACTTGAGCTAGTATTGCAGTCTGATCACATAGTATCTCTTCATTTCTTGATATTTCACATTTATTCTCAGTGTTTTCAAATGTGCCAGTGACATCTTCATCATATGTTAGCAATAAATTATGTAATATTCAACATACTAGAATAGTTTTCAGTAACATTTGTAAATTGGGATGATTAATTTTGGAATGCAGAATTCACCATATGTTTTTCAACCTCCCAAATGCACACTCCATAACAATACGTGTTGACAATAACCTAAAGTTAAATTCTTTCTGGTTATCTATTGAGGCTTTAGTGAAGGGTGTGATTAACCATAATAACAATGGATAGCCGCCATCACCAATGATATACTCTTTCATGTTTGTAGAGCCAATAGAAACTACACAACCATTTAATCTCTCCCTACCTTCACACAATCTATAAAATGAGGAATTATGTAATAGTCTGGTATCATTAACAAACCCAAGCCATCCACTGAAAACATCCATGAATCACATATTACTATCTACAATCATTTGTAATGACATGTTGTAATTATGATCATGATCAAACCACTCTATTGAACACTCATTAGCCAGAAGTTGAAATTAGATGTGAGTAACATTTATCGCTCCACAATAATTTAGAAAGTCTTATTTTTTGTAGAATCCTTTTAGACGCTCCATTCTTAAATGTTCTATTGGCCACTGTATATGATTACAAAAAAATATTGACATAGCATTAATGAACTTATGTATAATTTTAACCACTGTAGATTTTCCATAACCAAAAAGCTCACTTATGTTAAGCATTGTCATTCCAGATGATAGACATAGAATTACAATGAAATGATAATGGCCACCTGCTTGTCCACTAGAAAGACTCTACCCTTTATAGTTGTTGTAAATGAGAATGGTATGTAATCTTGGCTCAAATCTTCATGCATAACATCACATAAAGATTCAAATGATACATATGGTAATCGAAAAATACCATGAAAATGTTGATCATCGCATCTCACTTTAAAAATGTAGTGGTTACACCAATGCAACAAACATGGTTTGATGTACCAGTCACCATGAATCCTCCCTTACCACTGAGAATTTAATATATTTATTTCCATGATTATATTTTCCTCCTCATCTATGATTGTAGGGGGACTTCCTAGTTCGTATCTTCCTCCATGTTAGCATTTGAAGGAATTTATCTTCTACATGAAGATATCTTATACTTCTTTGATTTATGTTGCATATTGTTTGAATCTTAAAGATAATTTACAACTTTCAATGCTAATTGGATGATAAGATATGCACTTGCAAGGATAAGCTTAACTATTGCTCTTGTAGTTGAATCCATTGTATGCGATAAGATGTTATTGAAAACTAGTGTTTACAATATCAATAACTCCTTCCTACAAAACAAAGTATTAGTGAATAACTATTTTGAAGATTAAATTATAAATGTGGAATGAGTATGCCTCAATATTTAATGAATTAACATGCATGAAACAAGGAACAAATAGTGT
Organism: Torreya grandis; assembly: GCA_037957365.1. NCBI lineage: Eukaryota > Viridiplantae > Streptophyta > Pinopsida > Cupressales > Taxaceae > Torreya > Torreya grandis. Next base: position 1,961,063 of record JARHVA010002247.1, on the reverse strand, counting down.
TTCAAACAAATAGATAATGTTGAATATAGTCCACATATTGGGGATTCCCATTGTGAAATCTTTTAAAATATATATATCATATAGCACTACCAATTCTAAAAAAATATCCAACATTGCAAAGCATGAGGGGAATCTCATTTACCATAAATGGCAAATTTAAACAACCATGATGTAAATATAATACGTTACATTATGAAGGCAATAGCCTTGCCTCATAAAACAATTATTATTCTTTCTAAACCTTGGATAAATGAATGCAACATGCACTTCAATCATTGAAGATGTCCAAGAGTGAATCCTACAAGGCAATAAAAACTAAAATATATTTGAATATAGTAGATAGACAAGTTGTGGCAAACCATTGTCTACATATAGAATGAAGCCTAAGATTGCAAAGAAACTTCATCTCACAAATGTTTTGCATCCTTTCTTTCTAGAGAATGACAATGTTATAATATCTAGGTATATTATTTTCAGTTACTCATACAGGTAAACACTGTAATTAATTTTGATCTTCTTTTTCTTTTATCAAAGATCCCAAATTGACATTATTTCAGCATTCGACAATTACCAAGCTTTCATTGTTCACTACTGCTTAACATACAAAATCCATTTAATAATTTTCAGAAAGATTATATACATAGATATGCAAGTAGGTTGTTCCTCCTTAAGATAAAATCAGTTTGGTACTTTTTCACTTGAATCACACTTTCTATTTAAGGTTGCTCTAGATGTTTGATTTTTTTTTTTTTGAACATATTGATTTCAAAGTACGTCAGGAAATTGATGACATTTGACCTATTGGCAAAACCTGCACTTTGATTCTTTATTCTACAACAATGCATTTATATACACATATATACATAAGATCAACAAAATGGCACTTGGTCAAACCATTTTAGTTCCTTATGGCGACAACCATGTTAAACATTTACATGTGAAAATGGGTTCATTTAACAAAGGCATTTATTGTCACGAGTCATAGTAGCTCAATTCTATTAAACTCAAGAAAATCACTATAAAATTTCTATCCTTAGGTTGACTAGTCCACCCTCTATTCTATGGTTAAGAGTTATAATATATATTATGACATATGACAAGCACATTTTAGGACCATTTATCAGCCTATTTCCATATATATATAGTGTGTCCATCAATCTTACTTCCATGTAATAGTTAGATAACTCCACTTCACATCTCTGGCTTGTTATTGGTTTATCCACTTAGAGATTAATTGTTACTAATAGGGTATATCCAAAAGTGGATGAATCCTTGGCTTGGCCTATGTTAAACTACATTAAAAACTTATACATTATAATGACTATTATTTGAAAATTATCTCAAAACCCAAACAATCCCGTTGCACAAATAGCTCAGTTCCTACCTATTAAATAACATGACCAAGAGGAACCAACACAGTAAATTCACTTGAATTATGTTTAGAATATTATTATAGCTTGTCTATTGCTCATAATCTTAATTAATCATCATTTGTAGTAGCATCTATATGCCATTACCTTCATGATCTATTAGGCACAATTAACTATCATATTGGAGCCATCTATAGCTTCTTGAGAGGCCTTATCATATTGGATCCATCTATATAATTTTAGAGACACATCTAAGTGAACAATATAGATACATTGCAAATAACAAAAATGAAGCTAAATCATAGGTGATTCTAATTTCGTATGTTGTGTTAAATAATCTATAGTGAGTTTTACCTTCAGGATCTGAATCTGGAACAACGTTGGAATATGATCCAATGGACCCAGATGTGGTTGTTTTGTTAATTAGTAACTAGAGTAGTCTTGATGTATGAAATGCTAGAGTACATAAAAGCATACCCAAAACACTTCTTTTCATTGGTTTCAGATCATTCCCATGTTTTTCAAAGAATGGGTAAATGACCTCACTAAACAATGGAACGAAAAGGAGGAAACTAAAGGATACATACTCTGTTCTCTAATTTTAGGTTATTATTGTATTAAATTACAATGGGAAAAGATGAACAAGTCAATTTTTGTGAGCTATATTACATGAAGAATGAAAAATTAGTAGTAGGAAGTGGTAGTTAGGGCCATATATGACTATATCATTTAATTGTGGGTGTTGATGTAGGTTTTATGCACACCACAATGTAATGAGGTAGCCTCTAATATTTTAGGATATCAATGGAGGTAAATTCCATTCTAGGGCATGAGTTGTAAGTATGCAGTTTGAACAACCTGTTGATGGAATAAATGGTAGGGCATGCAAGTTGTTGACAAAAACTTTTGGACAGCGGTGTGGCCCCTAAAGGGTAGTGAATCTATAGGTGAGTTGGATGGATGGTTGGCTTCTAATCTAAAGTGGATATATCTCAAAAAAATCAAAAAAGGAGGGAAGGGTAAGGTAGAAAAGAAAGCTTATGTGGTTTTTAGGAATCACTTCCCTGACTGGTTTTTGAAAGGACAAATTCTCTCAAAACCTATGCATATTACTTAGAATAATTACACACGCACAATCAAACATGACGAAGAAGTCTAAGGAGATACCGATGTAGAAAATTCACAAGCCTCAGACAAAGGTTGCTCCTTTCAGGGTAGCTGTTGCATAATCTTACTCAAGAGATTATGGCTTAGGCTAGTAAAGTATCTGAGGCAACTATTGCACACACATAGAAAACTACATCAAATAAAACACTCATGTACATTCATAATCATTAATAAAGTAACTTTAATATCTTAACCAATATATTTTACCAATATCTCAACAACTATTGCACATCTATAGATCAATACATTAATCAAAATAATCAATAATCCATTTGTAGCTATTGCATACTAAGGATTATTGAAACATACAACCAAAAAAAGTAACAACTAATTACACATAAATTAGAAATAAAATACACAAACACATTTAATGATGATCAGAATTGATGTTGCTCCTGTATTCAAAATTCTTTGACAAAAATTCCAAGTTGGATTACAATTATTTATATATGTTAGCATAATTATGTATTTACCTTGGGTTATTGACTAAGGTAATAGGTCTTTAGTTAGTTGCCTTAACCACCTGGGTTAAGAGGTTAGTTTGTTTATCGGGCTTAGCTATTTCATTCTATCCAATGTTGGTTATTTCACCCACCCTTTCCATGTTTCTTAGGTGGTTCATTTCTTTGCCTATTTAATAGCCCTTCTTGTATTGTTTGGATATGCAATGTATGTTGTGTAATACAATCTGATTCTTTCTCAATCTCTATGTTCTATCTAATATGTAATTCATAGCCCATGGTTTATAGAGCTTGAGTGGAGGTCTGTGGAAGTTAGAGAGGTTGGTGTCTTACTAGGGAGGAGCTTCATGTACCCAATGGAGAGCTAGAGGAGAGAGAAAATTCTATAAGATCAACCCAAAGACCAGAAAATTGCTTGAGAGGATCAAAAGACAAAATAAGATTGAAATAAGGTAAGATAAAGTAGTTTCAAGTGGTTTAAATCCTCTATTTACTTTTTTTAGGTAGTGTTGATGCAGGAAAGTACACCCAGTGGCAGGAAAACAAGCTCCTACCTTCTCCTCGCAACATGGAAACTCCTCTCTCCCCTGTGGGATGACGAAGCTGGAGAGGAGAGTCTCTAGGTAAGGGCTAGCTCCCTCTAATGTATCATGTTTGTTTCAACAAGTGCAAATACATACAGGTATAGATATGCATACAACTATATAAATTGGGGGGATGAAAAGGGAGGAAAATACAAGAAAAACAAACTACTCTAAGGAGGTGATACACCAAAACAAGATGACTTTCTCACACCCACTCTCAAAATCAGACAAACACACTTATACGCTTCACACTTAACAGAAGAAATAATCTACAAACTTGACAGGGACGTAAAAATGAAAGATACAAAAAGGAGGTTCACCAAAGGTGTTGTGAGAAGCACTCTGTAGATGATCCCCTCTATTCTACACTCCAAAATAGAACTCTTCTCCTATCAACTATAGATGGCACCTTGTAGATAGCTGGTGTGTTGGTGTTGAACCTATGACAGCATCAAAGACAATGACTAAACACAAATCAACACTCAAGACATACACTGGATATCTATCCAAGAAGAGGTAAAAATTGTGTTTATAGACTGAGGTAGAAATTTTAGCAGGGCTGCGCCTTGTAAAATTGTGAAAAAAAGATGATTACAAATGAACAAGTTCACAATATATATGAGAAGCCAAGAGGCCCATTTGGCACTCTTGATTTTACAAGTGGCATACGTGTCTCTTCATGAAAAGAACAAGTCGCTCAAAATATTAATGAGCTGTTCATTTTGCCTGCTCGAGAACTGCATTTCTTGCTTGTGTGATTTACATGGTTTGCTTTCCCATTTAATGTAAAACAGAGGAAACGGTTGCACTATTGGCTGTTATCATTCCAAATGATCAATTTGCTAGCACTATTTCACCTGCCAAAGTCACTTCTCTAATTAGCACCAGTTGGACTAACTGCTCACTCATTCCTTGCTTTTCACTTTGTCTATTTGTCCTATCTAGCTCATTCGGCCCCTGGGGCGAACATCTTGGTGGGTCACTGTGTTTTGAGCTCCCTTCCATGGCCAACACTTCCTTCATTTGAAAACAAATAGTTATTCCATTCAACCAACTTTGACGTGCATATGGCCGTCACTGCTTTGAACACCAATGGCTCTCTGGCTTGGTTAAACTTGACGTCCTCTAAGACGTCATCGAGTCCTTGCTGGCTTTTGTGCGACTTGTTTTCCTTCCTCAGCCCTTCCCGGGCACTTCTCTACCTTGTTAATTTCCTTGGCACCTTTCAAAAGGGAAGGTGCCCCTTCGGCCCTTTGAAAAGTCCCCTTTTATTTCCCCGGCCTTTGAAAAGTCCTTTGTGTTGGGCCAGAAGTCCCTTGCAAGGGCACCTACCCTTTGGGGGCCTTTGATGGGTCCCTTTGGTGCTTCAGACTTTTCCCCGGGCTCCCCGCAAATAATTTGTCCATGGATAATTCCCCAGGTGAATTTTCTTGGGTCTGTCTGACTGTGGCTTCGCTTTGCTTTGTATTTTCGCAGACTTTTGTCTGCAGACATTTTCCCACGGACAAAAAGTCTGCAAAAATTCTGCCCGGGCTCATTCCTTTAGATTTGAAGCAGCCTAAATTCCTTCAGACTTTTGTCTGAAGGAATTCCTTCGAGCAAAAGTCTGAAGGAATTTGGACTTAGTCAATTTCAAACCAAATGAACTTTGAATTGAACTTGAATTGGGTCCTTTGAATTTTGCATGCTTGCCCTCCACTAGGGCACTTTGACTTGGACTTCCCCTTCAGCCAAAGGGCACCCCTTTGAACCGAACCCGTTGAACCAAAATTTGGTTCAATGGTTCAAGGTTCAACCATTGCGCACTAATGAGCCTTAGAAGGCCGATGAACCAATATTGAACTGGACCCGTTGAACCATTGACGTTGAACCTTTTCCATTGGACCATGGCCATTGAACCTTTTCCATTGAACCAAAGCCGTTGAACCAAAATTTGGTTCAACAGTTCAATGGTTCAACACTTGTTGAAATGGGATGTTGAACCAAGGCCGAACCAAACAGAGAAACACTGGCATAAACTTGTGCACCCTAGAACAACTGTCTTCGAATAGTGAAGAAAGAAGGTGAACAATTTTGGCCTGTGAGTAAAAATTGGTCAACAGATGGTGACTCATAGGGGAAGCATGTCTGCCATGCTTCGAACCCAGCTGCCTTGAAAATCCATTGGGCATGGAGTTAGATAGTAACTTTGAGAACCAACAACAACTCTGTTATAACTTAGAACTAGTCACGCAGTTCTACCTCCAAGGAAAAGAAAACACACGCAGTACTAAGAAAACCACTACTTGTGCAACAACACTTAGGGAAAAATAGGAAAGAGGAAAACAAGGGAAAATATGTGCAAGTGAACCCAAAAAATCAGTGCAATGCTTCAGATGTATCCCATTAACTGGGATACGCAGTTCTTCGCTGTCCAACCTGGAAAGTTGGAACACATTATGTTGCTTGCACTGAGTGATCATGTAAGGACCGCTCCATAGGTCATCAAATTTTGCATGTTTTTTGGGCTTAGCTCGATCTTCGTCCCATTTCAAGACAATGTCTCCTTCAGAGAAATCTCTTGACAAAGATTTCTTGTTGAAGTGCCTTTTTACTTGCTATTGGTGATTGGTCATGGAAGCCATAGCCTGATCCCTTACCTCTTAGAGTTCCATCAGCTCACACAACCTGACCTCCAGGCCATTTCCTTCTTCAAACTACAGTTGGTGGGAGAGATCTAATGCTGGCAATTCAAACGAGATGGGAAGCCTAGCTTCCCTTCCATACACGAGCGTATATGGAGAATTTTTAATTGCTCTTTTTGGAGTAATTTGGTCGGCCCATAGCGCTGTCTTTAGCTTGGCATGACAAGTCCTTTGATTTTCTTCCATAGTCCTCTTTATGATTTTGATTAGATTTTTGTTGGTGGACTTAGCTAGCCCATTCCCCTGCAGATAATAATTTGATGAAGTGATGAGATATATGCCATACTTCAGTGCCTATTCACTAGTTTTGGTTCCCAAAAAAGCTAAGGTGTTATCTGAGATTATGGTGGCTGAGACCCCAAATCTTGTTACCAGGTCCTCATAGAAGTCTAGGACTACACTTTCATTCACCTCTTTCAGAGTGATGGCCTCCACCCACCTGTTGAAATAATACATAGTAGTCAAGACCCATTTGTGCCCAGCACTGGAGGGAGGATTGATCATCCCTATGAAGTCCAGGCCCCACTGCATGAACGGTTGATCAACTTGAATGGGCTGTAGAGGCATGGTAACCAATCACTATTTTCCATCAAAAAGTGCACACTTCTGGCACTTTCTTACCCAGGTATGGGTATCCTTGAAAAGAGTAGGCCAGAAATAGCCAGCTCTCATTATCCTTGCTGTCGTAGCTCTAGGGGCGAAGTGATCGCCTGCTGGCCCATCATGGAACTCAGCTAATACCTTATCAGCCTGGTTTGGGTCAATACACCTTAGGAGGACCCCAGAGAAGTCCCTGCTAAACAATACTTCATCAACCAAAACATAAGGAAGAGACTAGAGTTTAAAATACCTTCTTTCGGTCTTATCAAGACCCTGTGGACACTCACCCGTGAGAAGGAAATGCTTCATGTCTAGCGTTCAATCCTTTATGATAGCTGGTTCTTCAGTAGTGGCTACATCATGGATTAACAAGCTGTCTTCCCTCTCTTGCTTTAAGTCTGCAGTGAGTTGTTTGCACAGACCTCTTCCCTTCACCAGCTTGGTGATCTTAATGTCTATGTCATACTCCATCACTTTGGTGATCCACCCTGCCCTTTTCTCATTCAAATCTCGATTGGTCAAGAAATCCTTGATGCCAAGATGTGGGACCATAAGGTGAATCCTACTGTTAGACAACATATGCCTAAATTTCTTTAGGCTCTGCACTACTGCCAGGACTTGCTTTTCTACATACATGTACCTAACTTCGAAGTCCTCTAACCCTTGGTTGAAGAAATCAAGTGGCTGCTCGAGGTCATCATCGTTAGCTTGGGTAAGCATGGTGGATATCACCTCCTCATTGCTGAAAGTATAGAGGTTGAAGTCCTTGCTGAAGTCTGGGCTGATCAAAGTGGGAGCCTGGGTTATGGCCTGCTTGATGGCCTCAAAGCTGTCTTTCCTTTGAGCTGTCCATTTGAAAACCTCACCCTTTTTCAGCATAGGGGTGAGTGGCTTGACTATCTCTGCAAAATTTGGAATGAATCTCTGAATGAAATTAATCCTGCCAAAGAAACTCTACAGACTTTTCTTGTGCTTTGGTAGGGACATCTCCAGGATAGAGCAAACTCTCTCGGGGTCAATAGACAAACCCTTCTTGGACACAATGTGGCCAAGGAGTTTCCCCTCATGAATAGAAAACATGCACTTATTTGGATTAAGAGAGATGCCAAATTCCTTGCACCTTTCAAAAATCTGCCTAAGGTGTTCTATGTGTTGGCTCACTTTCTTGGAGAATACCATTACATCGTCGAGGTATACCAACACGTTGTTATTTATCAAGCCACCAAAAGCCATGTCCATGGCTCGCTGAAAGGTAGCACCAACATTGGATAGCCAGAATGGCATCTTCTTGTAGGCAAATGTTCCCCATTTAGTGGTGAAGGTTGTTTTGTGCTGGTCACAGCCTTGCACTAGAATCTGATTATACCCTGAATAACCATCCAAGAGGGAGAAACACTCACTACCAATTACCTTCTAGAGGATCTACTCCATGCTTGGAAGGGGATAATGATCTTTTAAAGAAACTTTATTAAGGTCTCTAAAATTGACACACAACCTGATCTCCCCATTCTTCTTTCTAATAGGAACAAGGTTGGCCATCCATGAGGAATGTTTGATTGGAAATATAATTCCAAACTCAATCAATTTGGCCAATTCCCTCTACATGAGGGGCTCAATTGTAGGATTGACAGGCCTTTGCTTTTGTGTGACTGGCCTGGCACCTTCTTCTAATTCAATGGTGTGCTAGGCAAGCCTTGGGTCGAAGCCCTTCAATTCGCTACAATCCCAAGCAAAAACGTCAGTGAATTCTTGACACAGCAGAATGAAAGCTCACCTTTCTTGAAATGTACAGACCTTTCCAAGTGCAAGTAGCCATTCCTTGAAGATTTTAACCCTTTCATAATTCTCCTCTTCAGTTGTGATGCATGCCTTATCATTTCTTAACTAGTCATCTCCATTGAAAATACTTTCAAGCGTGACCAGACCTTTAGGGAGTTTATTGTTCTTCAACTGAACAATCTAATTGCCATATTGCTGCTGTAATTTCACCTAGTTGTGTGTTGCAAACTTAACTTCTTCTTGTAGGAAGAAATCTATTTGCTGGTCACTTTCGAAGACCTACCAATTTGCAACATTGTCTAGGATTGAAGGCCGAACCACCACTTTCAAGTGGCGCGAACCACAATCTCGACTTATTTCCTTTGAAACATCAAATTGGGTGCCAATTGCTACTAGCCTATTTGCTTGTTTATTTTGCTCTATGGGAATGGAGGCGATACTAAAAGCAAGAAAATCCTCCACCAAGTCCCAAAATCTGTGCTTGTAGGACTTCAGCAAGGAGTTCTTTGTCAGATTCAGGCCTCTCACCTGATTTACAATTAGCTCGCTATCTCTCAGAACTTGCAACTCATTAATCCCTCTTTTTCTTGCCCATTCGAGGCCATGGATCAAAGACTCATATTCTGCAACATTACTCCTGCAAGAGAATTAGAAACAGAAAGCTGAAAAGTACCTTTCCTTCGAAGGGGAAACCAACATCGCCCCACTACCAATGCCCAGCTTACTTTTGGAACCATCAAAATACAGCTGCCACAGGCCAAGGTCTTCTTTGCTTTCCTTCATTAAATTTGGCATGAAGGCACCCTCTTCGTGCATGCAATAGACTCCAAGGTTTGCTTCCTCTATGAATTTGTATGGATCATGTTCAAAGTTATTGTTTCCCCACTCATCCAAGAGTAAGTCTGTGACTCCTTCAAGAGCAGAGGATATAGATTGGTCTGTCTGAGACTCTTTTGGGTCAATGATAGTGTAACTGACATTTACTGCCTTGGGCGAATATGGTTCTAAATGGTCCTTGTAGAGTGGCTCAGACTCGATTTTCACCTTGGTCCCATATTTGGTTTTGAAAACCAGATATGACCAATTCGCTACTAAATAGCCACCTATCTTTGATGTGAATCCCTGGACAAGCAAATTGTGAAATACGGAGGAACATCCGCTACCACTATATCATGAGGAATTGAGAAGGTTGGGAAAGCATGCAATGTCAATCCTAAACCCTTCATAATCCCAACCATTTTTGCAAGTGTCCCATCTAGTTGTAGGACTCCTTTGTTCATTTCTTCATACTTCAATCCCATCTTATCAACAATGCACTTGGGCATCACTGAGGTGCTGGCCCCACTATCAATTATGCAGTTGTGTACCAAGAAGTCCCCAATGACCAAGGATATGTAGAAAGGAGGAGTTTTCTCTTCTTTTTTTACTTGACCTGAAGTGGAAGGCTACCCATTTGTCATCAAGACATTATCAGTGCTTGTTGGGATAGCTTGACAATCTAGCTCACACAATTCCTTCTTCAACACGTCCTTCTGGCCTAGAAGAGACAATGAATCCCATAAAGAGATATTCATGTGTAGCTTCTTCATCTGGTCCACTATATTGATTTGAGGACTGCTTCCTTTCAAGTTTTCTTTGGGGGGAATTCCAAGATGAACTGCAGGCTGAGGGGCAGAAGGTATAGACGGCTACCTGAAATTTGGGGCCTTTGAATTGGAGTGTGATGGAGGAGGTGCTACTGCCACCTGGGTGGTAGCCTGGGCTTCTCCCATTGCCCTTCTCTTAAACCTCATGTTTGCTGCAACACAATCAGCCTAATTGTCTACATTAACCACATAATTCACTGAATAAAATTCCCCTTCCAAATGATTCATCAGGGTAGAATCAGCCTGATTGCTACTCATGCTAGGTTGCATTGAAAGCTCAAAGGCATGAGATTGAGTGGCTGTTTAGTTATCTGCATTTTGAAAATAGTTCATCTCATTTGTGTAAATGTCTTGTTCTTGACCATATCCCATGGTTCTAGTAGCTTGGCTGCTCTTGCAATAAATTATTCTGAACAGGCGCCATGGCCTTAGATGATAAAGAGGGACCAGTGTTGTAATTTTGAAATGGCCTGGTTGTAGTGAGCTACCCCTGACCTTGGTTATAATTTTGAAAGGGGGTTTAGGGGCTTGACCATATTATTGTGTAGACACTGAAATCGTGTCGACTCCCCTGGTCATCCCTCATGTTATTCTCCCTCGCCTATTTAACCCCTGTCGACCACTTTCCCACTAGCCTTGACCTTGGCAGCATGTCAAAATGAGTAGAAGGCTAAAGTTAGTCTCTACCCCCATTCTGCATCTATCGACCACGGTCACCACCCGACCGACATCGCCGACATCGGTCACTTCTCGACCGACGTCGGTGATGCTGCCGGCGTCAGTTCTCCTTAGCACTGCATTCTCAACCCGAACACAGGAACCATTATTTCGTTATCCGTTATCCATGCGGTTGCCAATCCATTTTTGCGATCGGTTATCAAACCGTCCTTCGATCAATCAGCAAAACCATGAACCTCTGGCAATCAATGGATTCATTTTTCAACCAACCAATTCTTGCGATCAATCAACTCTGGCGATCAACCATTTTCTTGCATCCAATCAATCTACGATCAATCTTTCATGTCTATCTCTCCAGCACAGGAATCCTACTTCGGTCATCTTGCAACACATCGACGACTTCAATCATGTATTTTATCATACTTTCAGTGTGTAACAGGTAAGTATCTCTCTCTGTGTTTTTGTTTCTCTCTGGTTATTATTTTGTTTATTACTGCTATCACCCCTATTTTAGACTTAGACTATAACCCCGACTTGACTTCCTCCTTTACACCTCTATCCACTATCCCCTGACTACATAGTCTATAACTCTGCTCAGACTTCCTGCATAAACCCCAAACAAAACAATAGACCTTTCTACAAAGCCTAAGACCCTATCCCGACTCTAAGACCTTGTCCCGACCCGACCAGACCCGATCGGACCCGATCAGACTCGACCAGACCTGTCCAAGAACTGTTGCCCCGACCGACGCCGGTCATTACCCTGACCGATGCTGGCACTTTAACTGACGTCGGCACCCTTCCCTGACTGATGCTGGCACAGAGACCGACATCGGTGACTGTGCAGAGTAGTTTTGCTGTATATCAGGTACACATTTCTGCTTTTTGTCTTTTATTTCATTCTATCTTTTATTATTTCCATTTCTGGCAAATATTATGTTTTAATCAGTGGGTTGATATCCCTTAAGGAAGTCTTCGTACTTCAGGGATCAAGCATTTGCTTGACAGCCCACCGTCTCTTTGTCTAACGTTTTTTCATGTTTAGTCTATTTTCCTTTGCAGGTGTCATTCTTCCACAGCCAAAGAGGAGTACCTTCCAATGTCTGATTTCGGTGCGCACGACCATATCCAGGTATCTTCTATCCTTGACCATTTCTTTTAGTTTCTCATTTTCTTCTTTGAATGTAGAAAGCGATTTAGCGTAGAAACATTCTGGCACGCCCGATGGGACCTTAGGGCCTTCCTTGGGTTCTTCTTTTTCTTTCGTTCATATAGGTGCATTAGGTTCCTTCCTTTTTCGCCTCTTTCGTCTCTTCTAAACGACATCATAAGCAGGAATAAAAAGAACTTTTATTTTATTTCTTGCACTTCTAGACTAGTCAAAACTCATATTCTTCGACTCTTTCTCCATTCATTTTCATACGAACAAACATTTTGACTTGGAATTAAAACACTTTGCATTCATTTCTGTTTGCTTGCATCTCTTAGACCACACATAGTAATTAATAAACGCATATTGAATTAATCTAGTCCACTTGATGTTACACGACCAAACCACTTGCACAAAACAAACATCTTAACTTACCTGAGACAAGGCCCAACTGGGATTTCATCCCCCAGCAGATACCTTACCCATCCCGGCGATCTTACTTGGATTTCATCACCAAGGGGAAAGCCCACTCTGTTCTCTGGCAGAGTCTAATCTCTAGGGGAAGTATATTTTGGCTAAGCGGGCCCAGTTTATCACTGGACTCGTGAAGTGAGGGGAGCTTGCTCCTTAGCACCAGGGCTTGTACAAAACCTAACACAGACTTCTTGAGCACCATAACTAACCTGAAACCATCCATAGACTACTTCTTCTAGGACCCGACTCAAAAGCCAATCTTCCTCTACACACATTCTAAGGCATAAGCCACTATAATCCTAATAATTTACTCCTAGGGTTTTAGGACCTGCTTGTGTTCTTCATCATTTTAGTTCTTATCTGCTTGTTTGAGCTTGTGAGGACGTTCTTTTCTTGCCTTGAATGGTTCTGACTCATAGCCAAGCCAAGGCTCTAGTCGATCACGCGAGGCATCATCCTCTTCCGTCTACCCCGCCCATAACCAGCCCTATAATGGAGTTCCACTCGAAGACTGAAAGAACTCCTACTAGACTATCCCCAACCCAAACGCCTATTGTCCCAGAAGGGGACCAAGATTTTGCACGATTCTTGGACCTCAACGTCAAAGCCTTGCAGCACTATCTCGCGAATAGCCGAACGCGAGACTCCCTAGGCAATCCAATGTACGGAATGTCGACCTCTTTTCTCGAGACTGCGGTCGTATCAACAGCGTCTATAGTTCAACCCTTAGACACCCAGGCTATTGCTTCGACCAATGACCAGTCTTTGACCAACCATCCAAGTGTGGCCTCTCCCTCCATCGTTGGGCCCACTTCCACCAGGGTTTTGGCCCCCTATCAACCTCAACCCACTCAACCACTTTCTACCCCCTTTCAGAATCTGGTCGTCTCTATTCCACCTACCCTTGCTCCTATCAACACTAGGGTGGCTACCTATCCATTGGCCCATGTTACCACTAACCAACCTCCTGTGACAACGTCGAACCTAGCCATGCCTTCTACCCAACCATCCTTAGTCTCCTCTTCTATCCCTACGACTAGTCATCCGTACGTTACACCCTTACTGGTACAACCGACTACGTCGTATACCTCTTCTAGCCTCTTTCAAGCGCCTTACAATCTAGGGGGCGCTCCACCCGCCAATCCGTCAGTAGATATCATCAAAATGCTGATGGACAAGATGTCCAACCTAGAGACCTCAGTTTCTGGCTCACGCAATACTCTCTCATACGAACAAATTTGCAATGAGCCCATTCATCCTTCTATCCCTATCAGGCCATATCCCAGCCAGTGGGAACTTCCTAAGTTTTCTCATTTTCAAAGCAAGGAAGACCCACAACAGCACTTACGGGCATTTAGACATGCCTGTTACCTTATCGCCCATGACGATGCGTTGCTTTTACGCACGTTTCATATGTCTCTCTTAGGTGCTGCGCTTGACTGGTATAGCTCCCTTGCCAGCCATTCCCTCTTCACGTTCACTCAATTGGCCCAGCTCTTCCTCGATCATTTCTCTATCAACATCACCAAGAAGGTCTCGATCACAGACCTCTATTCTATCCGCCAATTTGAGGACGAATCCATTGCTGATTTCGTTGCTCGCTGGAGGGGCCTTATCAATCAACTCTCCTTTTCCTTACCCCAACCCGAGCTTATTGAACTTTTCATTCAAGCCTGTGCCAAACATATTTCTTCCACCTTGAGGGTTCAGACCTTCCACACTTTTGACGAAGCCTTCACGATGGCTCATAAACTTGAGTTACGTGCCGTTGAGGAGAATAAAGTCAAGTTGCGGAGCAATAATCCCAACTCCAAGACCAATGACCCCTCTTCTAAGCCTTCCTCATCCAATCCTAAATCTAAAGCTTCAGCAAACGCTGTGGTCGTTAGATCTTCTTCCTCTTCGCCTTCAACTAATCAGCCTGAGCCATCCACATCTCAGAGTGCCACCCGCCAATTTCAGTAGAGATACATATAGCGACAGTTTACTCCACTCAGAGAATCATACGCATCTGTGCTGGAAAAACTCGTCAAACAAGGGGTCCTTAATCTCCCCCAGATCCGACCACCTCCACAATTTGATCCCTCACGCGCCATCCCTGCGTGGTATAGGGAACATGACTTCTGTAACTACCACCGTGTTAAAGGTCATGACACGGGCAACTGTAAAACCCTTAAAAACATAATCCAAGACATGCTAGAAAAGGGTGACCTCATCCTAGACAATCCCAATGCACCCCTTAATCAGGGTATCGACATCTTCAAACAACCATTCCCCAATATTCCACCAACTCAAAACAATGTCCAGACCTTGATTGACAACACTCATGAACACAACATTTGAACAGTCAATATGGTCTCGCCCTTCATTTCCAACCAACCTCAAGAGGTGAGTCCATCCATCAGTCCATCACATGTGGATGAACCTCTTTCTCCGGTTAGTTCTCCGTCAACCTCTCTCATCTTGGAGGATGCCTCGACCTTACCAGCACCGCCGGTTTCACCATCCTCCTTCCTGCTGCCCATGGAGGACCCAACATTTCCTACTCCTCGACCGCAAGTGGAGGGCACAATCATCCCTGCCCTTTAGCCGCTTGAGGAGCCTCATTCCTGAGTTTCTTCTCCACCTAAGGAAGAACCTGCCTCTCCTTCATCTCCAACCAAGGACGAACCTATCATGACTTCATCATGCCTTGGGGCTGAGACTACCACACCTTCAATCCCACAACCGTTGACGTCTTCTCAAGAACCCAAACCTCATCCCACATCTTCTTAGCCATTTTCCTGACTAGTGGAGAGACTCGAACTTCTCCCTTCTAGGAAAGTGGAGCATCAGAGATTGTGGGAGCATCTCACAGCTCTTCAACATGCCCGTGCCCTCTCATCTCATGCAGCTAATCCTCCCATGGCAAAATCTCCCAAGACTATCAACAAAAATCAGACTTCCACTGCTAGACCGTCTACATCTCCATCAACCACATCAAAACCGAAACCCTCATCTACCCCATCTAAACCAATCAAGTCACTTGGCATTCACCCTGTCTCCAACCTCACTCATCCGCAAGTGAAGGTGGACTTAGACTAGACTTCGACCAATAGTAGTCTTCAACCCAAATCACAAAAAATTGCCAAACCATAGAGGTGAACGCCTCCTCCCTCATCACCATTGCCCTCCATTTTGGGCCTTCATCCTTCAACCCTAACCAAAGTCCTTCCCACTGCGATCTCTAATCAAAACTAGTTGCCTCTTTTGCTTCCTTTGCCTATTGCTAGCCTGCCCCCTCCCAAAAGGGCGGTATCTCTCATGAAGAATGTATCGTCTCTGCCTGTCGCCGCACCATCAACCCAGGAGGTGGTACGAAAACCTCCTCCAACTTTGCCCAAGCAAAAGTCACCGACATCGCATACATCGACGAGCATGGACCCTTTAGCGGGCTCATACTCTTTGATCTTGCATCGAATTTTGCAGACTTCTAGCATAACTCTTCCACCCATCAGGCCTTTCCAACCCCTCGGGTCTAAGCCCTCCTAGTTCAACGACACGAAGATTTGCTTATACCATCGTATGCCAAGACACAATACCGAGACTTGCTATGCCCTCAAGGCTGTCATTCGCTGCTATCTGGAGAAAGACGCTCTTCTCTTTGAGGACACTCTTGACCGACCCCTGACTTCTTCTCATCACCCTCTAACCTCTTCAAACCCATCAACATCTCATCAACAAGCTACAACCCCTTTATCTCCTTCACCTCCTATCTTTGAAATCAATGCCATTCACATCACCACTAGGTCACAAAAGGACAAGGCAAAAGAAAAAGCCGCCATTCCTTGCACCTACCCTTTTGTCAATCCACCTCAACCGCCTAAGCCTAAGATTTCTATCCTTGGCGCGCCTCAACCCTCTTCTTCTTCTTCTTCTAGACCAATCTACGACTCCATGTTGAAACAACTTCACCAGACAGCTGTGAAGATGTCCCTCTATGACCTCATCCAAACCTCGCCTCAACATCATCAAGCCCTCATCCAAGCCCTGCAGGCAGCAGAGGTTCAACCCGAGGACCCCCAACCACTTGCTGCCCTTGTCCACTCTTTAGCCCCTGTTGCCTCCATCACATTCAGCGATTCTGAGATTCCCACATCCAACACGGAAGATCAGGACGCCGCCCTCTTCATCACTGCTTATGTTGATCGAACATGCATTAAACACGTTATGATCGATGGAGGCGCTAGCATCAACAATATCTCCACCCATGCCTTTGATCAGTTGGCTCTTCCCAAGAATTGCATCTCCAAAACTGACGCAATCTTGCACTCTTTTAATGACACCACTGCCATGACCATTGGCACAGTCATCCTTCACATTCGTGTTGGTCCACGCACAGTCCCAGAGCTCTTCTACATCATCGAAGGAGAATTTTAATACAACATCTTGCTGGGCCGACCTTGGATCCGTGCCATGGCCTATGTCCCCTCCACCCTGCATCATCGTGTGAAATTTGAGCACGACAGACAAGTCCACACCATTCCCGTTGACCCTTCACCCTTCAAAACTTGCAACACCACCTACCGTCCAAATGACATCCTCATTCCTATCAAGCCATCAATCCCGGCACCGCCTCCATCTGCGGAAGCTTCGACCAGTTTGCAACAGGCGGTCGCCCTCACACCTCCCATTTAAGCGACGACCACAGATCCCATGGAAGACATCTTCTAAAGACTTTCATTGGGAGAGTATCACTTACTGACCTTAGACATGTTCCAAACTCCACAAGAGTATGGACGCCTTCATCACAGCCCCAGTTACGACCATCGGATCGGGATGATCGTGCCTTATGGTCCTCCTAACCTCTGAACCAACCTCATCTATGGGGGGCTCAATCAAGCTCCTACTGACGGCAATCCTCTTTCTTCACCTCAACCTTTTACATCAGACTTCTCGTTTCTTGGCAACCCCACCTTTGCACACACTTACCTTTATAGGTGTGCATGGAAGGGTTTTGGTTTCGGACGCTATGAGCAGGGCTCCCATCAGCCCATCAAACTGCTCAATGATGACGATGCCAATAAATGGTATGGCCTGGGATATCACGACCCCACTCAAGACCCTGTAGACCTTTGTCCCGAACCAATCATTGACCAATCTCCTCCACACTCGCCTATTCCGCCCCCTTCACCTACGGAGTCAGTGGTTTCCATTCCTCCTAGTTTTTTTTTTGCATAAACACCATCCGCCTGGAACCCTTGACTTATCAGCTCAACGGGGTGTCCAAATCTCTCCCTCTCATTTTTCCCAGCATGATTGAAGATGAGTCGGCAACCATTCACACTGTCCATTGCATTGACGACGACGCCATTCTTTCTTACATGGGCGCCGACGATTCTTTCATCCAGTGCTCCCTCCCTTCTGAGACTCAGGTTATGTTAAATGAATTAACCATTGACATCAACCTTCCTTCTACCGATGTTCCTTATGTCTTAAAGATTGACCAATCTTTAGACGCTCAGGAGCAGCTTGACTATACCCAGTTCCTCTCCGACCATAGCAAGACCTTTGCCTGGACTTATAGTGACATGCCTGGCATCGACCCCACCATCGCTACCCATAACATTGTCACCAAACCAGAGGCTAAGCCTGTCAGGCAAAAGCTTCGAAAGATGCATCCTCGCGTTGCCCTCCTTGTCAAAGAGGAGCTTCAGCGCCTCCTTTCTGTCTCCTTCATCCAGCCCATCGATTATCCACAGTGGGTCTCTAACATCGTCCTAGTCACCAAAGCGACTGGGGGGATCCGGATCTGCATGAACTATCGCGACCTTAACCTAGCCTATCCTAAAGATGATTTTCCTCTTCCCAACATTGACCAGCTTGTTGATCTTACGACCGGCCATGAGATGCTATCTCTCATGGTCGGGTTTTCAGGATACAATCAAATCCTGATCGCTCTAGAAGATCAGCACAAGACCACTTTCATTACCCCATGGGGGACTTTCTACTATCGAGTCATGCCTTTCGGCTTGAAAAATGCAGGTGCCACTTATCAGCGTGCCATGACCTACATTTTCCATGATCTCCTCCATAAAATCATGGAGGACTATGTGGATGACCTACTCGGCAAGTCCAAGCTTCACCGTGACCATCTGACCATTCTCAAGATCATCTTCTCTCGCCTTCTTCAATACAATATTCGTCTTAACCCCAAGAAATGTGTCTTTGGGGTCCTCTCTTGCAAGCTTCTCGGCTTCATCGTTTCTTTCCGTGGCATCGAGATAGATCCCGCCAAGATTCGCGCTATCCTCAAAATGCCGCCCCCGACCAATCTCAGATAGCTTCACAGTTTGCAAGGGAAGCTCCAGTCCATTCGTCATTTCATCTCACAGCTTTCTGACCGCTGCCAACCTTTTCATCATCTCCTTAAGAAGGACGTCTCCTTTACATGGGATAAAAATTGCCAAGAGGCTTTTGAAGCCCTTAAATGCTATCTGGTCTCTCCACTAGTCCTCATTCCACCTAAAGATGACCAACCCTTCTAACTTTATATCTCAGCCACTAATCATTCGTTAGGTGCCATGATCGCGCACCGAGACGAGCACCACCATGAGCAAGCGGTCTATTATATCAGCCGAACACTGGTCGACTATGAAACTCGGTATACTCATATCGAGAAACTCTGTTTGGCGTTAGCCTTTGCCGCAACCAAGCTCTGTCACTATCTTCTTAATCACAAGACCTTTGTCATCACCCACACCGACCCTCTCAAGTATATGCACTCCAAGCCATATCAGAATCAACGTATGGCTCGATGGCTCATGTTGCTTGTTGATTTCGACCTCAAATTCATCCAGTAGAAATCTATCAAGGGGCAAACCATCGCTGATCAACTAGCAGATGCCCCTCTTCCTGACAATCAACCTTCGCAGTGTGAGTTTCCTGACAAATCTATTGCTGTGCTTTCCACCGATGACACCATCTATCAGATGAGCATGTTCTTTGACGGCTCCAAATGTCAACTAGGTGGGGGTGCTGGGGTCATTCTCATCCCACTCAAAGGGGAGCCCTTGCCTCTGTCTTTTAAGCTCGACTTTGATTATACCAATAATATGGCCGAGTACGAGGCCTTAATTTTGGGACTTCAAACCGCCCTCTCTCTTAGCATCAAGTCCATCAACATCTTCGGTGACTCGCAGCTTGTCGTCAATCAGGTCAACGATTCATACCTCTGTAAAAATGAAATTTTGCAAAGGTATAAAAACCGTGCTGACATTCTCCTTGCATCTTTCGACCATTACCTCCTGCAGACTGTTCCTCAATCCACGAATAAGTTTGCTGACACCATGGCTTCTCTCGCTTCGCATATCCCATCTTCCTCATCTGCATCCAGACTTTTTGTCACGGTGCGTCGTGTGCCGTTGCCTTCATATATCTCTCCTCACATTAATCATGTCAACAATATAGACCCTAGCCCACGAGATGCTTGGTATAAGCAACTTGTGGACTTCTTATCTTTTTCTGTCATTCCTCCCAACCTCTCTAACAATGCACGATGAGCTTTTATCAAGCGTACCGCTCGCTATACCATGCTAGGGGCTCTTCTCTATAAGTGAGGCTTCGACGACCTCCTTCTTCGCTATCTCACCTCCACTGAAGCATCTCAGGACATTAAGCAAGTCCACGACGGGATTTGTGGTAGACATTTCAGTGGGAATTCGGTTGCCAAGCGCATCCTTCGTCTGGGCTATTATTGGCCTACCCTTCATCAAGACTGTAACGACTATGTTCGGCATTACATCAAGTGTCAGTAGCACTCTAACTTACTTCATCTTCCCAGCCATGCCTTACAAATCGCTCAGGATTTCTAGCCTTTTTCTCAGTGGGGTTTAGATCTCATCAGTGAGATTAACCCTCATTCATCTCTTCGTCATCAATCCATCATCACAGCCATTGAATATTTCACTAAGTGGGTGGAAGCCATTCCTCTCATCTCCACAAAAGCCGACAAGATCGTCGACTTCATCAACACCCATATCATCTATCATTTTGGTGTCCCTCATAAGATCATCACTGATAACGGCAAGTCCTTCAAAAACAAAACTGTCCAAAAGCTATGTGACTCATTCGGAATCAAGCTCAGTTTCTCTTCGCCTTACTACCCACAAGCAAATGGGCAGGCCGAGGCTTCCAACAAAATTCTCACCAAAATTCTCATGAAGGTGGTCAGCGACACAGGAAGGGACTGGCACACTCACATTCCCTTCGTTTTGTGGGCTTACCGCACTAGCATCCAAACCTCTACGGGTGCTACCCCTTTTTCTCTCATGTACAGAACAGAGGCTGTCCTACCTCTCAAAGTACAGATCCCGTCTCTCCGCATTTCTCTACATGATATCCTTTCCAACGATGACTTTCGTCAAGATCTCTTAGCTCAACTTGAGTTACTTGACGAGCACCGTCTTGCTGCCCTTAATCATCTCCATGTCTATCAACATCGCATCAAGCGCGCCTATGACAAAAATATGCGAGAATGAGATTTCAACATCAGAGACCTCATCCTCAAAGAGAATCAACACATGACCAATATAGAGCGAAGTAAATGAGGCAAGTTTGCTCCTAATTGGCTCGAACCTTTCATTATCATGCACAAGTATGGATTAGGGAATTATCGTCTATCCTCTCTTGATGGACGACCAGAACCTGAGCCTCTTAATGCGTTGCATCTGTGACCGTTCTACTGCTAGTCAAGTACTCGTTCACTTGACACTTAACTTGAGCTCATCCCTTGAGCAATCCCCGTCCTCTTGGTCCTCCTTCTTTTCAACCCTATTCCTCTGAACAATTCCTCTATAACCCTTTTATGATATATGGATGCTTTGTCCTAATAAAAGGGAGCCCTTGACCTTCTATAATCTTGTCCATGACTCACATTTCTGTCAAAACAAATCATGATGTCAAAATATCCACGGTCACTATATCAATATCAAAATAAAAAGGCAGACTACTCCCTCGAAGGACAACTGTACTATCATTACTGTAATTAATAGACTGCTCCCTCGAAGGATAGCTATTCAAAAGCCCTTATATTAAACAAAATTCTAGACCACTCCCTCGAAGGATGGCTATGACTAACTCTGGCAATAAACAACACTATCTTAGAAGCTTCCCACATTGATCAGCTTCACAACTGACCACCAAGCAAATGACATCTCTCTGCAGGCTTCTCGCATTGATCAGTCTGTGCAAAAAAAAAAAAAAAAAAAAAATGAGTCATGGACTTGACTTATAGTTGTCTCAGGGTCTCCTATAAAAAGGGGCAAAGTTATCTCTGCTCTTACAACGGGTTACCCTATTTCCTCCTCCTATCACCTGCTCAAGGGACTTTGAGCTCACTTTAATGTCACAGTGATTTGATTACCGTTCTAACACAACATCTGGTCAACGACGTCATGCATGAATGGGGCTGTTGGTTCTAATAACCCCTATCTATGCTGTCATTCTGGTCCTTGTCAATGAAAGAGCAATATGCTTTTCACTTCTTCTGCACTTTGGTCACATTCACCTTCATCACTTGTCATACCCAATCCAATCACCTCAACTCTCTTTTTCAGGCCACTCCCATAGCCTATTCACACTAGTTTCTATGGACACAATACACATAGAAACTATCGACCAGCCACAATTTATGTTAAGCATAAACCAATACTTGCTGAAGCATAAATAGACCTCAATTCATTTTTAGCATACATCCATCACAAATATGGAAAATTGCTAGGGATGAAAGACCCCTCAACCAATGTTGCAGAATACACCATTTGGAAAAGGCTGTAACATATTTTTATCCTCATCGTGTCGACCACTTTGACCACGACTAACCTATCAACCACTTTGACCACCTGTCTACCACTCGGACTCTTTGTCTGAACTACATTGGTCTGAGGCCCCTTCTAATATGGGCTATGTAGGCAGCACTCAGATGATACGACATCATCTGGGGTTAGCTCGACCACCCTCATTTGTTCGTCTCTCCGATGGACAAACCTTCTTTCCTCCTTTTGACCATGACCTTGCCCTCGACCAAGACCAATTCCATCCCTTTGACCCTTCCTCCCTTTTAGGGAGAACTACATTGGCCTAAGGCCCTTCCACAAGGGCTATGTAGGCAGCACTCAAATCACATAACGTCTTCTGAGGTTAGCTCGGCCACATTCCTTCATCCATTCCTCCCCCTCGACCAATGCCCATTGGAGATCATGCCTATCTCCTCCGACTTTGACCACTTCCAAGACAATGTTGCCTTGGTTGTTTTTGCATATATGCTACCTCATGACTGGTTAGCAGAATTGTGCACATACTATTTTTGGACCCTCACAAGTATCGAATCGCAAGCCGATTGATCCACATTACTTGTGACTTTTTCATGTTTTTGGGAGCACTTCTTGAGCCCGGGATACCTGGAACACGACGACCCATTGGAGCTTCAGCTTCGATTGAATAACCCAATCAACAGATGACTAAATGCTGGGGCCCAATTATTTCAATTTTGGAACTCCTTGACCCTTGACTTGTGACACTTTGACCTGACCATCTCGTGAAGTGGTATGCGCGCAATCATGACTTTTGCCACGTTTACCCTCACACCCCTTTTTCATCCTCTCTTTGTCAAATCAACACCCGATTCCTAGTTCCCTTCCCTCGACTTCTGCTTTGAGGGGGAATACCTCATCCATCATCGGGGCAACCAACCTCTTCTTGTTTTTGTCTTGTAGTTCATTTGAACAACCAACAAGATGAAATTGACCTTATCCTACACCTGGGGCAACCACCTCCTATTTTTGTCTTGCAGTTCATCCAGAACAACCAACAAGACAAAAAGGGGCAAATGTAGACACCGAAATCGTGTCGACTCCCCTGGTCATCCCTCATGTTATTCTCCCTCGCCTATTTAACCCCTGTCGACCACTTTCCCACTAGCCTTGACCTTGGCAGCATGTCAAAATGAGCAAAAGGCTAAAGTTAGTCTCTACCCCCATTCTGCATCTGCCGACCACGGTCACCACCCGATCGACGTCACCGATGTCGGTCACTTCTCGACCGACGTCGGCGATGCTGCCAGCGTCGATTTTCCTTAGCACTGCGTTCTCAACCCAAACATAGGAATCATTATTCTGTTATTCGTTATCCATGTGGTTGCCAATCCATTTTTGCGATCGGTTATCGAACCGTCCTTCGATCAATCAGCAAAACCATGAACCTCTGGCAATCAATGGATTCATTTTTCAACCAACCAAATCTTGCGATCAATCAACTCTGGCGATCAACCATTTTCTTGCAT
Organism: Torreya grandis; assembly: GCA_037957365.1. Classification (NCBI taxonomy): domain Eukaryota; kingdom Viridiplantae; phylum Streptophyta; class Pinopsida; order Cupressales; family Taxaceae; genus Torreya; species Torreya grandis. Next base: position 1,937,150 of record JARHVA010002247.1, on the reverse strand, counting down.
CCAATCAATCTGCGATCAATATTTTGTGTCTATCTCTCCAGCACAGGAATCCTACTTCGGTCATCTTGTAACACATCGATGACTTTAATCATGTCTTTTATCATACTTGTAGTGTGTAACATGTAAGTATCTCTCTCTGTGTTTTTGTTTCTCTCTAGTTATTGTTTTGTTTATTACTGCTATCACCCCTATTTTAGACTGACTATAACCTTGACTTGACTTCCTCCTTTACACCTCTGTCCACTATCCCCTGACTACACAGTCTGTAACTCTGCTCAGACTTCCTGTATAAACCCCAAACAAAACAACAGACCTTTTTGCAAAGCCTAAGACCCTGTCCCGACTCTAAGACCTTGTCCTGACCCGACCAGACCCGATCAGACCCGATCAGACTTGACCAGACCTGTCCAAGAACTGTTGCCCCGATCGACGCCGGTCATTACCCCGACTGATGCTGGCACTTTAACCGACGTCGGCACCCTTCCCTGACCGACGTCGGCATAGAGACCAACACCGACGACTGTGCAGAGTAGTTTTGCTGCATATCAGGTATGCATTTTTGCTTTTTGTCTTTTATTTCATTCTATCTTTTATTATTTCCATTTTTGGCAAATATTCTATTTTAATCAGTGGGTTGATATCCCTTAAGGAAGTCTTCGTACTTCAGGGATCAAGCGTTTGCTTGACAGCCCACCGTCTCTTCGTCTAACATTTTTTCATGTTTAGTCTATTTTCCTTTGCAGGTGTCATTCTTCCACAGCCAAAGAGGAGTACCTTCCAATATCTGATTTTGGTGCGCACGACCATATCCAGGTATCTTCTAGCCTTGACCATTTCTTTTAGTTTCTCATTTTCTTCTTTGAATGTAGAAAGCGATTTAACGTAGAAACATATTGATATCCTTGGTTCGGCCTGTTGCTTTGAGCTTGCTACCTTTTAAGGGCAACAAGTTCATTTGACATGTTTTACAATAGGCTTTTAACCTTATGAAGATCATTTGAGGGAGCAACAACTGGCTTCTCAATGCTAGGCAAGGGATCAATTGTGGGAGCAACGGTTTGAATTGGGGGCAACAATTCTAAGAAAAGTGGCATGTGAGGCCTAGGGGCAATTTTTCTGGCTTGAACCAAGCAATTTTTGGCTGCTATGGCAATGTCATAAGCAACTGGCAGTATATGTCCTCCCATGGATTGGATCATCACAGCAATATCACTATTTAATGCCTTTAAATAGTACAAGAAAGCATAGCTAGGAGTCGGCCTTATCAAGATGGGAATTCTGTCCCAAGTCTTTTGAAAATGTGTGTTGAAGACCTGAATATACTCGTGCAAAGCTCTCTTTATGGCTGCCAGCTGCTCAGCAAGCGAGAGGTCATCACTCTTTTCCCCAAAATGATCTATTAATTGGGTGCCCAATTCATTTTAGGAATGTATGGAATTCATAGGCAAGGTCCTGTACCAGTCAAGAGCCTTGCCTTTAAGAGATAGTGCTAATAATTTTATGGTGATATTTTCTTCTGTTACATTGTGAATATTACAAAGGTTGGCAATATTCCTAATATGCTCGATGGCTGTAATAGGTCCCACTCCATCGAAAGAAGGCACATTTTTTAGAGCTGTTCCTAGAATTGGATCATAGCATTGGAGGTTTAAGGGGCTCTCACCATGAAAATTTGCAAAAGGCAATGCCATGGCTGGGATCAGCTGTAACTGGGGTTTTGCTGCAACTGTGTCTCTTATAACAGGCCTAGGAGGATTGATTGCTGGATAAGGATGGGTCCTCTCAAATCATAGTCTTTTATCAGAGTTTAAAGGTAACTCAATGAAATCAAAAGGGACCCCTCTTGAAGTAGACCTTGTGGTGACTTTAGGCATAGAAGATTAAGAAACTGGTTTTGAAAATATAGAACTGAAGCTCTTACCAGTGGAGTCGCCAAATGCTGGAAAACTTTAATTGGTTGTATCAGGACCAACATCAATCCTGAACTTCACTGAGTTATCAAATTGTGTGTCCCACCGGGCGTGCCAAAATTATTGACATGGGAAAGTGCACCTAGTGGCAGGAAAACAAGCTCCTACCTTCTCCTCGCAACATGGAAACTCCTCTCTCACCTATGGGATGGTGAAGCTGGAGAGGAGAGTCTCTAGGTAAGGGCTAGCTCCCTCTAATGTATCATGTTTATTTCAGCAAGTGCAAATACATATAGGTATAGATATGCATACAGCTATATAAACTGGGGGGATGAAAAGGGAGGAAAATATAGGAAAAACAAACTACTCTAAGGAGGTGATACACCAAAACAAGATGACCTTCTCACACCCACTCTCAAAATCAGACAAACACACTTATACGCTTCACCCTTGACAGAAGAAATAATCTGCAAACTTGACAGGGAGGTAAAAATGAAAGATACAAAAAGGAGGTTCACCAAAGGTGTTGTGAGAAGCACTCTATAGATGATCCCCTCTGTTCTGCACTCCAAAATAGAACTCTTCTCCTATCAACTGCAGATGGCACCTTGTAGATAGCTGGTGTGTTGGTGTTGAACCTGTGACAGCATCAAAGACAATGACTAAACACAAATCAACACTCAAGACATACATAAGATATCTATCCAAGAAGAGGTAAAAACTATGTTTATAGATTCAGGTAGAAATTTTAGCAGGGCTGCGCCTTGTAAAATTGTGAAAAAAAGATGATTACAAATGAACAAGTTCACAATATATATGAGAAGCCAAGAGGCCCATTTGGTGCTCCTGCTTTTACAAGTGGCATATGTGTCTCTTCATGAAAAGAACAAGTTTCTCAAAATATTAATGAGCTATTCATTTTTCCTGCTCGAGAACTGCATTTCTTGCTTGTGTGATTTACACGATTTGCTTTCCCATTTGATGTAAAACAGAGGAAACAGTTGCACTGCTGGCTATTATCATTCCAAATGATCAATTCACAGGAACTATTTCACCTGCCAAAGTCACTTCTCTAATTAGCACCAGTTGGACTAACTGCTCACTCATTCCTTGCTTGTCACTTTGTCTATTTGTCCTATCTGGCTCATTCGGCCCCTGGGGCAAACATCTTGGTAGGTCACTACGTTTTGAGCTCCCTTCCATGGCCTGCGCTTCCTTCATTTGAAAACAAATGGTTATTCCATTTTACCAACTTTGACATGCATATCGCCATCACCGCTTTGAACACTAATGGCTCTCTGGCTTGGTTAAACTTGACGTCCTCTAGGACGTCATCGAGTCCTCGCTGGCTTTCATGCGACTTGTTTTCCTTCCTCAGCCTTTCCTGGGCACTTCTCTGCCTTGTTAATTTCCTTAGCACCTTCTGGAAGGGAAGGTGCCCCTTCGGTCCTTTGAAAAGTCCCCTTTTATTTCCTCAGCCTTTGAAAAGTCCTTTGTGTTGGGCCAGAAGTCCCCCGCAAGGGCACCTGCCCTTCGGGGGCCTTTGGCGGGTCCCTTTGGTGCTTTAGACTTTTCCCCGGGCTCCCCGTGGATAAATTGTCTGCAGACAATTTCCCTGGGTCTATCTGACTGTGGCTTCACTTTGCTTTGTATTTCTATGGATTTTTGTTTGCGAACATTTTCCTGCAGACAAAAAGTCCACAAAAATTCTGCCCGGGCTCATTCCTTTAGCTTTGAAGCGGCCCGAATTCCTTTGGAATTTTGTTCGAAGGAATTCCTTCAGGCAAAAGTCTGAAGGAATTTGGACTTAGTCAATTTCAAACCAAATGAACTTTGAACTGAACTTGAACTGGATCCTTTGAATTTTGCATGCTTTCCTTCTGCTAGGGCACTTTGACTTGGACTTCCCCTTCAGCCAAAGGGCACCCCTTTGAACCGAACCCGTTGAACCAAAATTTGATTCAACGGTTCAAGGTTCAACCATTGCATGTCGATGAGCCTTAGAAGGCTGATGAACCAATATTGAACCGGACCCGTTGAACCGTTGACGTTGAACCTTTTCCATTAGACCAAAGTCTATGAACCTTTTCCATTAAACCAAAACCGTTGAACCAAAATTTGGTTCAACGGTTCAATGGTTCAACGCTTGTTGAAACGAGATGTTGAACCAAGGCCGAACCAAACAGAGAAACACTGGCATAAACTTGTGCACCCTAGAACAACTGTCTTCGAATAGTGAAGAAAGAAGGTGAACAATTTTGGCTTGTGAGTAAAAATTGGTCAACAAGTAGCTCGTATGGTGTATGACATCATACAGTTTAGGGAGAGGAGGAAAAATTCAAATCTTGATCATTTTTAGTGAAATAAGAGTCTAAACTGTGAGTTAATTCATAACTTAAATAGTGGTATAGATGGTTTATGATTTGGCTAAGAAACGAGCTCAGAATATGCACCTGAAGTTTCACAAGTAGGCCAATTTTTTTATTGGCTGAATATTTTCATGAAAATTTTAACCTAAAGTTTTATTATTTCAATTATTTTTAATTTTTTAATTAAAATAAATCAAAACTTTAATCAATAGGGGTTATTGGGGACCTACCACTGATTATTAATCATAGAAGCATTTGGGAAGTTAAAAAGTTCACCATTTTTTGGGTTTTTAATCTTGATGTGGATGGAGAAAGATTTTTTTAAATTGGAGTTGTAGGTTTCCCAATTTAATTTTTTAGTAACAGAAAATTTGAGAAATTACAAATGGTATTGAGTTTGTTATTAAAAAATGGCAGAGTTGTTCAGTGTCAATACGTAATTAGTGTGTAGTAGGAATTTTTATTAAAGTCATAGTTTTTTAGATTTAATTATTTTCATGAAAAACTAGGTCAAATGACCTGTATTCAACATTTGTTACTACTAGATTCTTAGAAATTGATTGGTAAGAAATTTAGTTTGTAGAGTCATCAGGTTTTGACGATATGTAAATATCAGAACCTTGATCAAATAGTGCTTGGTAAAGATCAAAGGCCTTCCACTGGTTATGATGACTATGATAAATGTCATCAAGAGGCTCTTATGTTGTTAAAACTATCAGTAGTGGATAATCTAATCTCAAAGGTCAAAAATGTGACCTTTGTGGACTAATATTACTTCAAAATATTAGGCTTTTAAAGCTGATAGGGTATTATATTCGAATAATTTGTTATTTTCTACTAAGATGTAGGAAGGTGGCTCTATTTCTAAGTTTTTATTGTAGATCAAAGACATTAGTGATCAATTGAAGGTTGTGCAGAAGCCTATTGATGAGCAATATTTGATTATTCTAATTATGCAAAATCTTCCACCTTAATTTGAGTCATTTATGGAATCCTTACACATGATTGATGAGACACATATTTTGGACTTAAAAAAGTTATCCACATTGCTATTAAAGAAAGAGAGATGGCAGGAACAGACAATGTTGTCTACATCTACATCTATAGAGAATGCATTCTTCATCAAGGGAAAGGGTAAGCAATTTGGTAAAACTACTAGTTCTCCAACAAAAACTTCAGAAGTGGTTATAATAAGAGATCTAAGTGGAAATGTTTTTCCTATAAGCAACCTAGTCATCTTAAGAAAGATTGTAGGGAAAGACAACATGATATAGCTAACCCTATAAAGAAAACTCATCATGTGAATGTAGCTGAAGGTGAAGGCAAGGAAATATCTCCTAGTTTTGATTTCATGGCTTCCAGTGGTAATTATATGGTGGATCAAGATTGGTACTTTGATTCAGGGGCATCTCACCATTATACATGCCATAAGGACTGGTATGTGGATTTTATTGAAAATGATAGTAATAATGAATCTATATCTTTGGGAGATGGTAGAACTCATTTTGTGAAAGGATATGGTAATGTTCAGATTAGTTTTAATGGTGCAGTTTGGTATACATTTAAAAATGTTAGGCATGTGCCTGATATGAACACAAATTTACTTTCAATTAGTGAGATCACTTCAAAATTTGATTTTGTTATAAATTTTCAAAGATAACAATGTTTAGGCACTACCAAAGATAACAAGATTATTACTATTGGGATTGGTGAGAACGGCTTGTATAAGCTTGCAGATCTACAAAGGGCAAATGAAATTGCACTTGTTGTGGTTGATAGCACAAGTTCACTATGTCATGAAAGGTATGAGCATTTGAATTTTTAGTATTTGACTAAATTGAGTAAGACTAAGATGGTCAAGGGGATTCCTTCTATTTGGGATAGTCATCATGTATGTACTAGATGTCAATTGGGGAAACAAGTTAGACATTCATTTGATGTTGGTAAAGCTTCAAGAGCTAAAGGAGTATTGGATTTGGTACATGTGGATTTTCATGGTCCACTGCAGACACCTACCCCTTTTGGAGCCTATTATTTTCTATTGTTGGTTGATGATTTCGCTAGGAAAAAGTGGGTATACTTTCTAGTGAAGATATCTATTTATTTTCTAAATCTTACTTGGAAAGCTATGGTTGAAAAATAGGTGGGACATTCAGTGAAATCTCTTAGAATGGATAATGGGGGTGAGTTCATCACAAAATAGTTCAAGAATTTTTTTGCTATTGAAGGCATACATAGACAGTACACTGCCCCTTATACTCCACAATAAAATGGAGTTGTGAAAAGGAGATATAGGATGGTGATGGACATGGCTCATTGTATGGTCTAAAGTAGAAATGTCCCATATAAATATTGGGCAAAAGTAGTGAATACAACAATGTACATCCTCAAAAAGAAAGTCCTAAAAAATCATTGGAGAATATGAATCTAGAGGAGGCTTGGTCAAGTCAAACTCCAGATGTAAGTAATTTTTGAATTTTTGGTTGTTTAGCTTTTGCAGTTATTCCTATTCAAAAGAGAAGTAACTTGGATGTGAAAAGAAAAGCAATACATGTTTGTTGGGTACAGTGAGTATTCAAAGGCCTACATATTACTTGATGTTTCTACTAATAAAGTTGTGTAAATATAGATGTCATAGTAAATGAGCAAATGCCATACTTCACATCAACTGGTACAGTTTTAGATATTGAGTCATTGTTTTCTTCTAATGATTCTATTATAAGTTAAGATGTGAAAGTTGAGCAAGATTTTAGTTCATTAGTGGAATCACATTCCAGGGAGGGAATTGATATAGGTCATTTTGAGGTTCCAATAGAATAACCAAAGAATTCAAATTGGTATTCTACCGTAATTGAAGCACTAAAGGAGGGAGACTTACCATAAGGTGTGGAAGGAAGAAGATTGAGATTAGGTAAGTAATTTTTTAATAAGGTGAGCATGGAAATTTTTCTCTAACAACTACTATTTCACATATATTTGAGCCTAATTATTTTTCAAATGCCAAAGGTAAGCATGCGTGGGAATCAACCATGCAATTGGAATATGATTCCTTGATGAAAAATAAGACTTGGGAGCTAATGGAGATACCATTAGGAAAGAAATCCATTGGTTGTAAATGGATTTATAATGTAAAATGTAAAGTAAATGGTTCCTTGGAAAAACATAAAGCCAAGTTTGTTACAAAAGGATATCCACAAGAGGAAGGGGTTGATTATGAGGAGACTTTTGTTCTTACTAAAAATATGGTAACTTTTCATTTGATTGTTGCTATTTATGCTTAGTTTGGATGGTAGGTGAACCAAATAGATGTCAAGAGTGCTTTCCTGAAAAGATATTTGGAGGAATAAGTCTACATGGTTCAACCATAGGGTTTTCAGGCTCCTAGTAAGGAACATCTTATTTTCAAGTTAAATCAATCAAGTCCTTGTATGGGCTTAACTAGGATCCTCGAGCCTAGTATATTAAGATAGATACATACCTTAGGGAGTCTAGTTTCAAAAGGTGTAACTCTAAACCAACTCTCTATGTAAAGGTGTCTGGTGATGATATCTTGATTCTCATTGTATATGTTGATGATATATCCATCACTGGGAGTAGTGCTAGTCTCATTTAATAGATGAAGGCTGATATTTGTTATAATTTTGACATGACAAACTTAGGACTACTAAAATACTATTTTGGTATTGAGTTTTAGCAAGGTGATTGTGTTGTATTTATTTCATAGAATAAGTATGCCAAATCATTACTAGAAAGGTTTAAAATGGTGGATTGTAATCCAACTCACACATCTATGGAAGTTAGGGCCAAAATTTCAATTGACACCACTTCACCTTCGATCAATGAAATAATGTATCAACAGCTAGTGGGTAGTCTCATTTACCTCACTACCATTAGACCATATATTTATTATGCAGTGAATTTTCTATCTCACTTCATGTATAAACCACATGAAGTACATTAGTTAGCTATAAAATGGGTATTAAGATATTTCAAAGGTACTCTTGACTTTGGCATACTATATGAAAAGTCTGTAGATTTTGAGCTTTCAGGATATTATGAATCTGATTGGGCAAGATCAGTAGATTCAAGAAAATCTACAAGTTATGTATTCACTCTTGGTTTATAAGTTTTCTCAGGGCAGAGTAAACCATAAACTACAATGACATTATCTTCAATAGAAGCAAAGTATATAAGTTGTGGTCAGTGCAGGTTGTGAAACTATGTGGATAAAGAAAATCTTAGAGGATCTTTAGTTTGAGTCATCAAAGCTTACTCTAATTTTTTGTGACAACCGAAGTGTTGTGAAGAAGGTGAAGAATATAGTATTCCATACCACGACCAAATCCATTGAGGTTCACCATCATTACATCTGACAATTAGTTACGAATGAAGACATTAGTCTCTTTTAGTACCCCATTGCAAAGTAGCCAACTGATATAATGACCAAACCACTTGGTGTAGACAAGTTCATAAAATTTAGAGATAAACTTGGTCTTGTTTCTAGTTTTATCATTAAGGGAGGGTGTTAGCGTAATTATGTATTTACCTTGGGTTATTGAATAAGGTAATAGGTCTTTGGTTAGTTACCTTAACCACTTGGGTTAAGAGGTTAGTTTGTTTATTGGGCTTAGCTATTTCATGATAGCTAATGTTGGTTGTTTCACCCACCCTTTCCATGTTTCTCGAGTGGTTCATTTCTTTGCTTATTTATTAGGCCTTCTTGTATTGTTTAAATATGCAATGTATGCTATGTAATGGAATCTATTTCTTTCTCATTCTCTATTTTCTATCTAATAATATGGATTTGGGGAAGGGTTCACCTCATCCTCCAATTTCATGCAAGGTCATTACATGTGATAGTTAGAACTTAAGTTCTAACTATGGTTCAAAATTGTATAAGAGTCTTATTACAGTTATCAATTTAAATTAGCCTATACAAGAGTTATGCAACATGTGCACATGTATAAAGGCACTTTTTTACAATTATAACTTGAACTGCATGATAATATCTCCTTTTATAGGTTGTGGGAAGAACCTATTAAATATTTTTAGTTTAACTGCCTTCAAATGAAACTCAGACATATGTATAAGACAAGTACCACTTTACCAATGTTTTAGAACCAGTGACACTATTGTTAGTTATGACCAATCTAACTAAATTGTGCATTACATGCTCACCCTTGCCTTTATATAATATCCCTTTAGAAGGATTTATAGGGTCTTAACTTGAAATATTTAATAGTGTTCAATTAAACTACCTTTGAGATGCCATGTAACTGCAACCTTCTTATGTTCTGTTGCTCAATATTTACTTTCATATTTGCTAACCAGATTAGTTCTAAGACATGCATGTTCATATTCTATCTTAACTGTGAGACCCAATGCATGCCGTTAAATATAGTTCAAGTGTCCAAAGATATACATGCTCTATTTATGTCATTCTATTTTCTACTTTTTGAAATATGACTATTGCCTTTAGGACACATGTCCAAACTTGGTTGAGTCTAGATCTTTAAAAAGTCCACTATCAACTCGCATCATTTGATCTTCTACATGATGTAATATGAGCATGCCATTTGGTAGCTCCATGGGGCCTCTATGATCTTTATAGTCATAGCTCAAATGTTTTTATGCCAAGTGACAGTGTTTTGCTAATTTTGAGACCTTTGAAAAGTCCATGTTGATCTCGCACCATCGATCTACTTATACCCAAATTAATGCTAACCATTGATTTGCTTGGGCCCACTAACCTTTGATTATAAAGTGGCTAATTTATGATGTTAATTTTGACATTTACGTAACTGATAATGACATCTTTATGAGCATCAATGATGTCCACATGACCATCATAATTTAATCCCTATCATTTTCTTACTAATCTTAAATTTGACATTTGTGTGATTGTCAAAGATGTCCTCATGACTGTCAAAGATGTCCTCATGACTATCAATGATGTTCACATGACCATCATAATTTAAACCCATATTTTTAGTTATTGAGCCTAAATTTGACATTTATGTGATTGTCAAAGACATCCTCATTATCATCAAATTGACTTAACTCCCTATGAGCTTGAAACTTGTCACTTCCAGATTCACTCTTACAAACATAAATGTAAAATGACTCAGTATATTCATATATAAAATAAAGAGATTGAATGTAGGGGTGCCACTTGGTATACCTACAGGGCTTCTATGTTTTATGACTATTGACACTCACATCGTTGGATCAATTGGGCTTGAGTTTAACATGGTTTTTTAGATCTACATGTATAAATAAAAGACATAAGTTAATATAAAGGACCTTGCATAAAAAATTCTAGCCTAAGGTCTTAGTTTTAATAATAAATATGATTCAGACCTGGGTTTAGAATATATAAAAGAGCCCCTATGTTAATTTTTACCATGCATAAATCATAAGATATAAAAAAGACAAAGCATATAGATTTTTAGCCTAAGGTCCTAGTATTAAGTAAATACAATTATGACCTAGGCTAAAATCTTAAATTAAGCTCAAAACATAATAAAATAATCTCTAAGCAGGGATGCCACTTGGCAATAGGGTATTTTTTGGGGCTTTTATATGGGGAATTATTATGGCCTTTTTATCCAGTGCAGTTATTTCATCAGGGAAATTGTTTCGGACAAAATGTTTGAAGTAATTATCCTGAGGAGTCTATTTCATTAGGCAAAATGCCTACCAAAAAAGTTTGAAGGGTATGTTTATTGGGAAAAATGCCCTTGGAAAAAATTCCAAAGGTATGTTTATTGGGCAAAATGCACTTGGAAAAAAGTTTGAAGGGTATGTTTATCGAGCAAAATGCCCTTGGAAAAAAATCCAAAGGGTATATTTTTGCCTTCTTGTTTCAATAAGCTTGTTTTAGGGAAAATGTTGTGAAGACCAAATTGTATCAAATAAAATTTCTGATAGAAAAAAGCTCAAAAGAATAAGTCACCACAAGGAAAATATCTCAGACAAAATATCTAAATGAATTCAATTGGCTCAAGGAATTTATCCGATTAAGATAAGTTTGATAAAGTCCAATCACTTTCAAGAAATTGGCGTAGGGGAATTGTCATGGGGAAATTATTGTAGATAAAATGTCTGACACAATAAACCCTAAGAATAATTCATGTGAAACAAAATTTTTGAAGATAAAAGCCCTAAAAAGATAAGTCTAAAAACATAAAACCCAATAAAGACTCCCAAAAGGTATAAATTTAGTCAGTGAAAACATGATACCAATGCCACTTTGCCAAAGTATGAAAAGGCTAATAATCAATCTTCTCCTAGATTTTGCATAAACATATAGAAGAGGGGCTTAAAGTCAAGACCTTAGTCTGAAAAAAAAGTCAGTCTTGATTTTTTTATGGGAAAAGGGAGTGTGTTGGGTACAAAAAATGGTGACTCATAAGGGGGATACTCCTAAGTATTCAAGAACCCATAACTTTGGTTATCAATCCTTAAATAAATCATGAAGTGTGTCATAGAAGAATACTTAAATAAAAAACATGAAAGAGACTCCTAAGTTCATTCAACATACTTGCCTTCTAATTTATTGGATTTATGTGTGTCGAATGTGTAGTTTATTTAACCTTTGATGTGATGAGTTTTTCAAAGGCTTAATCAAGTTATAGGTTTCATTATAGTATCTCTCAAAGCTCATAAAATCAAGAAAAGCTCAGGCATTGCTTTACTTCCAGCCAGATGTCTATATCCTTGATAGAGATACCTTGGGCTCCTTCTCTTCTTATTCTATTATTTTCTTTTGATCATGATGCATGGTTTATTGACCTTATTTCATCATGAAATCCTTTCAATTTTCTTTTTCTCTTTTGAACTCATTGATTCTTTCTTTTTTGTTTTATCTTTTGTTCTTAAATAAAAAAGAAAAGCGCTGGAACCCCAGTGAGCTGGTATAATTATAAAACAAATCATTAGTAAAACGTCCCTGCCAGCCACACCTATACCCATAATTATCATTTAAAAGGTATTTAATGTGATAAGTGCATTTGATCTAATAAAATAAGAAAACTTTCTAAATGTATATGAAGTACTCTAAGAGCAACTTCCACATGCCTAGTAAAAATATTCATTTGTGACACAATCCATAATAATTCATGATTACATACCTTTATCCTGAAGATTCAAAACATATAAATACACCTAATCTATAAATGAGTCTCAAAATGTCAAGATTTTAATTTTTCCCTTTCCTACAAGTCATAAACTGAGTTGGTTTGGATTTTAAATTGGTTATAGTTAGAGAAAACACAATTCTAATTGTTAGAAAAAGTAAAAAAATAATTATTCTAAGAAATCAAGGAACCCTAATGTAAGAAAGCAGGAATATAATCTAAGAAAGAAAAATACTACAATTAGGATGATTAATTTAGAAAGCAAGAAACTAACCTAAGAAAAACATGATACTAATTTAATCCTACAACTACACTCATTTGTCCCTTGTTACGTATTGACATTATTAGATGACACAACCTTGAAGTAGTGCTTTAGGAACTATCTATTGAATGGATATATAAGCTCATTACCTTGCAGGTCCTTTAGATGAAATACGTTATTGTCCATGATCTCTAAAATATGGTATGGTCTAATACATAGTGGGGAAAACTTGTCATCTTGTCCTTTCTTCTCACGAGCTTTATCCCAAAGTAGTATTAGATCTGAAATCATGAATGCTTTAACCTTTGCTCTTTTATCAAACCACCTCTTAACCACATCCTAGTGTTTTTTGAATGTCTATAAGGCCTCAATCCTTGAATCTTCCATTTATATTATGTCTAACAATCTTGACTCTATTTTATCATATGGATCTATATAATTCTACATGAATTGATAAGTAGGTAACTTTAGCATAATTGGGAATACATGATTGCATCCATACACCAATAGATAAGATGAAGTTTTAAAGGCTTGTTTGTATCTTGTTTGGTCTACCCAAAGAACATAATTCAATAAGTTGTGCCAGTCCTTGGGCTTATCCCCTACTGATTTATTAATTACATCTATTAGATTTTTGTTCATTGATTCTACCAGTCCATTTCCCTAAGGATAATGGTTAGAAGTTGACTTGATAATAATCTAGTTATCATGTGCCTACTCAATAAATGCCATTGATATGAAAGCCATTCCATTTTCAAAAACCAAAGAAATGGGCATGCTAAATCTAGTTGTTATGTGTTTCTCCAAGAAGTGGATCACATCTTATGCTCTATAGTTCTTTGTGGCTATGGCTTCAGTTCATCTTGTGCAATAGTCAATAGCAGTAAGCATGAATTTATATCTTGCTAAGGAATTTGTATTGATGAAACCAATGAAGTTAAACCCCACTGGGCTAATGGCCTTCCTTCAACAACTAGTTGTAGAGGCATTTTTGTGTGCACTTCTCTCTTGGCTAGAGATTGACATTCATGGCATGTTCTGATGTGAGTATGAGTATATTTAAAAACTGTTGGCTAGTAATAGCCCATTATTAAGATCTTATGGGATATGGTATTTATAGAAGGATGATCATTATCTATTTTTTGATGCAAGTTTTTCAAAATTTATTTAGTTTCCTCTATAGAGACACACCTAGGATAAATACCTTCATAATTTCTTTTGTATAGGACTCCCTTCTTGATCATGTAATGAGTAAATTTGAGCCTTAAAAACTCTCATTATTTCTCTATTGAGCTTGAGGGAACAAGTTCTTATTATTAAATATTGTATTATATCATTATACCATTCTCTTTTAGATACTTGAGTTTCACATACCTCTTTAATAGTGATACATGGATCAGGCTTAGTCATAAGTTGAACAATGTCTTGATCTCGAACGATCTTTGTTAACTTGATCTCTGTGTCAAATTATTGAAGTTTGGCCATCCATTTGAGTCAACATTCTCCTAGCTCATTTTGTGATAGGGTGAGCTTAGCCATAGGATAAGGCATAATGGAAATTGTTTTATTCCTCAAAATGTAATGTTGAAACTTCTTCATAAATTTGACAAGGGAAAAAATCTATTTGTCAATTATGGAGTACCTAAGTTTTGCATCTTTTAGATTTGTGCTCATAAACACAATTGAATGCTTGTTCTCATCCTTCTTCTGCATGATGGCATCTATAATTATATGCTCTGAAGCAAATGAATATAAGTATAAATCTTTATTAAAATCTAGACTGATTAATACTGGAGCCTATGATATTGCATTTGTAATGTCCTGGAAGGACTTTTGAGCTTTAACTATCCACTCAATTTTTGCATCCTTCTTAGGCATGGTGTTCAAAGGTTTAAAAATCTCTAAAAATCCTAAGATGAACTTCCTTACGAAGTTAATCTTTTTGAAGAATGATTTAAGCTCCTTCTTGCTATTTGGTGGCTGAATTTTTGAAATTGCCTGGATTCTGTTTAGATCAATGGTGATCCCATCCTTGGTGATGATGTTCCCCAAGAACTTTCCATCAGTCACTCCAAATATGTTTTTATTTGGGTTTAATAAAACCTTGAACCTTATGCATCTCTCAAATATGGACTATAGATGATTTATGTGGTCTTTCTTATGCTTTAAAAACATCATAAGATCATCCATGTAGATGATTATGCATTTCCTATAAGTCCTTTGAAAGCGTGATCCATGGCACATTGAAAGGTCACTCTTGTATTTATTAGGTTGAATGGCATCCTCTTATATGCATAAGTTACCCATTTCATGGTAAACACTATCTTCATTCTATCCTTAGATTGTACCAGTACCTGATTATAAACTAAAAATCCATCCTAAAAGGACATCATTTCAGAACCACTTAATACTTGTATCACCTTATCTTGAGAAGGTAGGGGATAATTGTATTTTTTATAAGCCTTATTCAGGTTCTTAAAATCCACACATAATCTAATCTCACCATTCTTCTTTCTTACTGGGACCAAATTGGCTACCCAGGTATAATATCTTACGAGAAAGATGATTTTTACGCTCAATAATTTCTCCACTTCTCTCTAAATGAGAGGCTCCAGAATAGGATTGACCAATATTTGCCTTTGTTTGAATGGTTTGTGATCTGGCTTCAAGGGAATCATATGAGTAATGACATGTGGGTCATATACTTTCAATTCTTCATATGTCTAGGCAATGAAGTCCCTATATTGATAAGGATACTCATTGTCTCTCTTTTTGGGTGTAGCTGAGGCTGATATTAACATAGCATGGACTATGCTCATCTCCTATATTTTCTCTTTTGAAATCTAATTCATTGACC
Organism: Torreya grandis; assembly: GCA_037957365.1. Lineage (NCBI taxonomy): Eukaryota > Viridiplantae > Streptophyta > Pinopsida > Cupressales > Taxaceae > Torreya > Torreya grandis. The sequence continues at coordinate 1,921,614 of JARHVA010002247.1, read as the reverse complement.
TTAGGCTACCTAAATTGTTGAGCTAGGGGGTCTATATGGAATGGTCTTTCCAAAGAGACCAACCTGACTGTAATTTGATTCTCTTTGAGATGGAGAATGCCTTCTTTGTCTGATTACTCTTGATAGAGGTGATTAATGCCCTTATCATCAATGATTTGAGATTTAAATTCCCCTAAATTAGTTAAAAACTGAATAATTTGTTGGTCATCATCAAAGAGTTAGAAATTTTTTACATTATCTACAATAGAAGTACATAGTACTAATTCAATAGAGAACCCTTTTACCTTATATTTTTATAATGGCTCCAAATTAGTAGTAGCAATAACTAGCAAATCAATAGCTTGATTCTTCTCTCTAGAAAGGGCTACTATGTTGAAAGCTTCAAATATTTCAATCAAGTCCCATGATCTATGATTGTATCTTCTCAAATAAGACAAATTGCATTAGTATTTATTTCTGACTTGATTGACCACCAACTCTGAGTCACCAAATATTGATATTTGCTTTACATTGTTCTTAAGTACAATATGTAATCCTAGAATTAGAGCCTCATACTTATCTCTATTATTAGTGCATGAAAATTTCAACTTGCATGCTACCAAGAACCTTTTACCTTATGGATCAATTAGCTCAATTCCCATGCCTAATCCTTGCTTGGATATAACACCATCAAAGTGTAGAATCCATAGCTATGTGGAACCTTTAGGTTTTGGATTTTGTAATTGATTTTGAGTAGTAAAAGTATAAATACCAAGGCTAGGAGACTCATACTTTACCATTTAATTCTTGACATTATATTCCATGATGGGATACTTCATTTTCGACTCTCTATCAATTTTGATTTGATTTACAACTCCTCTCCATGGTAGCCATATATGAGAAAAGTCTATAGAGAGCTATTTGTTGAGTGCTTTAGACCACTCTCTATTAAATAGTAGACCATAACCTTTAGGTATATCCACCACCAAGATATCAATGGTCATCTAAACACATGGTTTAGAGGCTTCTTGGATATGCACATCCCTCAATTCACCAACTACAGTGAGTATTATCTTGTCTAATTGTGAAACTATCCTCTCTGAAGGGCTTGGTATCAAACCAAGCTTTTGACATATAGAAGTAGGCATGATAGTTTTAGAAGCTCCATAATTAATTAAATAATTATGAATATTCTTACCAAATGCCTTGATAGTGAGTAAAAAGGGTAGAACTTCTAGATTGATTTTGTAGATAAAATTGGTGTTAGATGCTTTTTATTTGTCTATAAATGCTTTCACTTTATCCATAGGCATCTTCCCAATAATAGACTTATAGAGTAGCTCTTTTTGTTCGATAATCTAAGCTAAGTCATGAAGAGTTATATTTACTTTGATTTTATTCATGTCTTTGATAATATTATATCCTCCTTTACTTGGTTCCTTCATAGTCTGAGGTTGATTGCTTCTTCTTGAAGGAGGTGGATTGTTGTCATCTTTAGGATTAGGCAAGATTTTAGTAGTATTTGGAGAAGTTGACATTATGAGTGGCTACTTATTCCTTAGATTATAGCCCCCTTTTTGGAATTGTTGAAAAACATGAACTCAATCTGTGTTGTCCTTTGACTTATTATCATCTTCACTTGGAAAGGGAAACTTGTGAGTTTTAAAGAACATGGAAGTGTTAGAAGATCCAAGATCTGGATGATGCTCAATTAGATTATGCATCTCATCTTATCTAACCACCTCTCTTTGAAAGATTTCAAATGCTACACAAAATTCAATGCAATTAAGCTCACCATGCTCAAAAGTATTGTGAATTCTTCACCAATTGGGAAGAACCATTTTTGCTATGTCAATCTCGAGGGGCTTGTTAGGCTACTCCATATCATTCATAGACATGTTGAATGGTTGGTTGTATATATGAAATCTAACATTCTAATTACCATTTGGGCCATTAGCATTGCCCATCCTCCTTTACATATTTAAAAAATGATTGCTCTACTTTTGAACCATATTCTTAATAGAATCCAGATCTATCTTTGTAGAGTTAGTACCTTGTAGAAAAATAATAGGAGATGTAGTAGATTGTTGATTCTAATGGTAGCTATTACCTTGTATGTGATTATTCAAGAATACATAGTTTGGTTGCATTGCTTGTATCATGGGAGGCAACATATATAGCTAGTTTTGATTGAATGCCATAACATTATGCTTTGCATGTGGAATCAGATTCAATGTGGGAAATCCATTATGGATGTCGGACACAGTGGGAACCTGAGGATTGAGTTGTCTATCGATATTAATGGCTTCTTAGAATACCCATGATAAATTGTTAGCTACAATAACTCTCCTTAGGAACACCATAGTAATTAAATTCAACATGTTCTTGTATATCTCCAATGCTAATGCTTCCTCTGGTTTGTACTTTGGGGTCAATAAATTATACATCTTTTGAAATCTCATGTTGAAAGCATAGATAGGCTCATTAGGCTCTCTCCTCATACTAATAAAGAGTTGGTATATTATGTTGGGACTGGTAACCTCTCCAAATTATGTAAGAAAATTAGTTTGACACTCATCACAAGAAGAGGATTTCTTCATTATATTTAAATACTAATGATAAACAACATCAATTAATATAAAAGGGAATAATTTACATGCAATGTATTCATCAAAAACATTCATTAATTTAAAGTAGTTTTGAAGGATTTGATATGTTCTTCCACTGTCCTTGCTTCTAAAGGAGAAAAGGATGGTAGATAGTTATCAGGGTTCTTAGGTAAATCATGCATGTCTCCTAGGATGACAATAGCAGATCCAACTAACTGGGGCTAAGCCATTATTTGATTATAAGGTAAAGGGATCCTTACGAGTAAGGGGTTACCTATTAGAGGAGGTGGATTATTTTGAACTTGCGTGGTTCTAGGTCTCCTATGATTTGTTAGGGGTGAGACTAAAAAATTAGCTTGGGAATTAGATCTAGTCACTCTCGTAGGTGAATCTAGTACAACTCTATGTAAAGGATAACTACTATTATTAGGGGTACGACCCTCCTTCTAGTACCAATTAATTGTTGATGTGGGGTTTATCCACACCACAACATAACAAGGTAGCATCTAACATTTTAGGATCTCAATGGAGGTAAAATCCACTCTAAGGCATGAGTTGTAGGTATGCAATTTGAATAACCTATTGATGAAATAGTTGGTAGAGCATGCAAGTTGTTGACAAGGTTTTTTGGATGAAGGTGTGGCATTTAAAAGGTAGTGAATATATAGACAAGTTGGATGGATATTTGTCTTCTAATATAAAGTGCATATATCTTAGAAAAAACTCAAAAAAGGGGAGAAGGGTAAGGCAAAAAAGAAAGATTTATGGTTTTCAGGAATCACTTCCCTGGCTGGTTTCTAAAAGGACAAGTGCTCTCAAAACCTATGCCTATTACTAGCAGTAATTGTACACACATAATTAGACATAACTAAGAAGTCTAAGGAGACACTGATGTAAAAAATTCATAGACCTTAGACAAAGGTTGCTCCTTTTAAGGCAACTATTTTACACTCTTACTCAAGAGATTATGGCTTGAGCTAGTAAAGTATCTGAGGTAGCTATTACACACACACATAAAACTACATCAAAGAAAGCACTCATGCACATTCCGAATCATGAATCAATCAACTTGAGTATCTTAACCAATATATTTTACCAATCTCTCAATAACTATTGCACATCTAAAAATCAATACATTAATCAAAATAATTACTAATCCATTCACAACTATTAGACACTAAGGATTATTAAAACATACAACTAAAAAAACTAACAACTAATTACATAAAAATTGGAAAAAAAATACACAAACACATTTGGTGATGATCAGAATTGATGCTACTCTTGTATTCAAAATTCTCTGACAAAAAATCCAAGTTGATATATACTTGGGGAAGGGGTCGCCTCATCCTCCAAGTTCATGCAAGGTCATTACATGTGATAGTCAAAACTTGAGTTCTAATTATGCTTCAAAACCATATAAGAGTCTTCTTAAAATTATCAATTTAAAATAGCTTCTGCAAGAGTTATGCAACACGTGCATGTGTATAAAGGCACTTTTTTATAATTATAGATTGAATTACATGACAATATCTCCTTTTATAAGTTATGAGAATAACCTGCTAATTTTTTTCAATTTAGTTACCTTCAAATGGAACTCAGACATATGTCCAAGACAAGTATTGCTTTACCATTGTTTTAGAACTAGTGACACCATTGCTAGCTATGACCAATCTAACAGAATTGTGCATTACATTCTCACCCATGCATTTATAGAATATCCCTTTGGAAGGATTTATAGGGTCTCAACTCTAAATAATTGATAGTGTTCACTTAATTTACCTTTGAGATGCCATGTAACTACAACCTTCTTATGTTCTGTTTCTCGATCTTTACTTTCATATTCGCTAACCAGATTAGTTCTAAGACATGCATGTTTATATTCTATATTAACTGTGAGACCCAATGTATATCATTAAATATAATTCAAGTGTCTAAAGATCTACATGATCTATTTATATTATTTCATTTTCTACCTTTATAAATATGATTATTTCCTTTAGGATAGGCATCAAAACTTGATTGAGTCTAGATATTTAAAAAATACACTATCGACTTGCACCATTTGATCTTCTACATGATGGAATGTGAGCATGTCATTTGGTAGCTCCACAAGGCCTTTGTGCTCTATATAGTCATAACTTGAATGTTTTTATTCCAAGTGGTAGTCTTTTGTTATTTATGGGACCTTTGAAAAGTCCATGTTGATCTCACATTGTCGATCTACATGTACTCGAATTAATGTTGATCATTGATCTTCTTTGGCCTACTAACCTTTGATTTCAAAATGGATAATTTATGAGCTTAATTTTGATGTTCACACAACCATCAATGACATCCATGTGATCATCATAATTTAATCCCTATCATTTTCTTGTTGAGCTTAAATTTGATGTTCACATGATCATCAAAGACATCCTTGCGACCATCAAAGACATCCTCATGATCATCAATGATGTCCACACAATCGTTAAAAATTAAACCCATGTATTTTAGTTACTAAGCCTAAATTTGGTGTTTGTGTAACCATCAAAGGCATCATTACAACCATCTAATTGACTTAACTCCTTATGAGCTTGACACTTATCACTTACAGATTCACTCTTATAAACATAAATGCAAAATGACTCAGTATATTCATATATAAAATAAAGTGCTTGAATGCAGGGGTGACACTTGGTAGCCCTATAGGGCTTCTATGATTTATGACTATTGACACTCACATCGTTGGATCAATTGGGATCAAGTTTAATTTGGTTCATTAGATCTATAGGTATAAATAAAAGACATAAGTTAATATAAAGGACCTTGCATAAAAAATCCTAGCCTAAGGTCTTAGTTGTATTAAATAAATATGATTCAGACCTGGGTTTAGAATATATAAAAGAATCCCTATGTTAATTTCAACCTTGCATAAATCATAAGATATAAAAAGGACCAATCATATATATTTTTAGCCTAAGGTCCTAGTATTAGTAAAATATGATTACTACCTAGCTAAAATCTTAAATTAAGCTCAAAACATAATAAAATGCTCTCTACGCAGGGGTGACACTTGGTAATAGGGTATTACTTCATGGATTTTATGTAGGAATATTGTTGCAATCTTTTTATTCAGGGCACTTATTTTATCAAAGAAATTGTTTCAGACAAAATGTCTGAAACAATTATCTTGAAGATTATATTTCATCAGGTAAAATGCTCATGGAAAAAAGTCTGAAGGGTATGTTTATCAGGGAAAATTCTGTTGGCAAAAAGTCTGAAGGGTATGTTTATCAGGAAAAATACCCTTGGTAAAAAGTTTAAAGGGTATGTTTATCAGGCAAAATGCCCTTGGCAAAAAGTTCGAAGGGTATGTTTTGGCCCTTTTGTTTTGACAAGATTATTTTGGGGAAAATTTTGCAAAGACCAAATTCTATCAGACAAAATGTTTAATAAAAAACCCAAAAGAATAAGTCACCCTAGGCAAAATACCCTGGACAAAATGTCCAAAAGAATTCAATTGGCTCAGGGAATTTTTTTGATTAAGATAAGTTTGATAAAGTCTAATCGCTTCAAATAAATTGGCATAGGGGAATTATCATGGGAAAATTATTGTGGATAAAATGTCCAACACAATAAACCCAAAGACCAATTCATGTAGAACAAAAGTTTCAAAGACAAAAACCCAAAAAAGATAAGTCTAAAAATATAAAACCCAATAAAGACTCCTAAAAGGTATAAAGTTAGTCAGTGAAAACACGATATCAATGCCACTTTGCCAAAGTATCTAAAGGCCAATAATCAATCTTCTCCTAGATTTTGCATAAACATATAGAAGAGGGGTTCAAATTCAAGACCCTAGTTTGAAAAAAGTGGGTCCCCATTTCCTTATGGGAAAAGGGGGTGTGTTGGGTACAAAAGTGGGTATGTGTAAAAATGGATATAGGTTGATAGGAAATGATGGGAAATGAGAACAATAGAAATTGACAAAAGATGGCAACCAAAAGAAAAGCGAAGCTTTATCAACATGAAAAGAAATGACAGAATATATAGACTTAATACATGTCATCATTTGCACAACTAAGCACACATATAAATATTCCTTTCTTTTTGCAAATATGAGTCTACAAATTACTAACAAGTGGCCATTGATAATTTCAATACTTTCCACCACATGTCTATACACATTAAATATCTATCATATTTTTACAACTAAGAAGTATATACACATATATATCCCTAATTTTCACATATATAAATATTTAAACTATATCTACCAAGTGAGTATTTAAATTTTAAATAATTAAAGTAATACACACACACACACACACTCACACACACACACACACATTCAATATCTATCAACAGATGTCAAGTATACATAGGTATGTGTGTATGTTTATATAAATATCAAAATTATGCATACATACATATTTAAACTACTTGTAACAAGTTGGTATTTGGGATTTAAACACTTACAACTATATGCATATGCACATTGAATATAGACTATCATCTAAAGAATAAAAAACATATAAGGATGCATACATGTCCCAAAAGTTCTCATAAATATGTTTAAAGTTTTAAATAGGGGGTATTATACACAATGAATATCCTTCACCATTTGCATAGCTAAGAAGTATATATGCATAATTATATCTATCAAAATTTTACATACAACATGTTTCAACTAATTTTAACAAGAGGTTGCTAGGGATTTCAATAGTTGAGCCATATGATTTATACACATTAAATATCCATCATTTCCAAAACAAAGAAGCACATATAAATACAATTGTTTATACCAAATATTCTCACAAGTATGTTTCATCTCCAAAATAATATAGTTTTCCAAAGATGTTGTCTAACAAATTGAAGATGCAAAAAAATGGCATGTGCTTTATTTGGGCTTCAAATGAGCCACATATATTAATTTCAAGCTTCAATTAATGTTTTAAAATTAACAACATGATGTAAAGTATGTTTTATGGAAATTAAACCATAAATAGGATTCAATCATTGTTATAACATAGTCTAATATCTACAATAAAACAAGTGTCCAAAATTCATTTGTCGATAGTAAAGGACTCGCTCATCTTCAACATGGCTTGTCCAATGGTGTTTATCACTGAAACCAAACTCACCTATACATTTATCTTTTGTTCTTCAAATTTTAACATCATTTCGTCATTCATTTCTTTTTTTGGCACATAATGTTCAAGCATAACACAATCTTTTTCATGACATTTCATATGCCCTTCCTCAGATTTTTGCATGGTAGATACTACCAACCTATTGTTCTCAATAATAGTATATTTTATGCCATATGGTTTAGATAATTTTTTTTTCATTTACCCTTATTGATTGGCTTTCACATTCAACATTAGGTGTTTGAAATTAACTGCATGGTTCATTTTTAGAGGGAGAAATAAATTCCTCAAAAAGTGGATGATTTGTGTCAGAGGTGTCAATACATATATTTATGGGATTTATGGCTCTATCTTGACCAAACTTGCCATCCATTACCTCAAAAATTTCTTCTACAAATTTTACAGAGAGCTTCTTTTCAATTCTTTGTTGGGATGTCATACTCTAATAACTATCATGTCCTGAGGGGATATTTTTTTCATAGTCTTTGATCTTTTTGAAATTACGCTGAAGATGTTCCCACATATCTTAGAATTTATTAGTTGTATGGTTCACACCATGTTTCGAATGATATTATTTCATAAGTCTCCACTTTTTAAAAGCTAATACAATTATTTTCATTACACCACCACTACACTATGTCTCACTCTCAATATATTTAGCATCAATCAATACAAGAATTTCAGCACTGCTCCAATGAGCCCTATAGTTTTGTGAATAAAGGGTTGCTACTTGTTTTTTATTAACCACATGCTCTTGGTATGAAGGGGAATCAACATGTGACATAGACTGATCTTCACAGTTGATCCCACCAATAACATTGGTTTCACCTATACTAATGTTACCTTTTTCATTAGTCAATTATGTACTTGGAACAAAGTCAACAAAATTATCATTGTTTAAGTAGTATATATCATCATCATCAATATCATCTTCTATAACCATTGGACTATATCTCATGAAAACCAACTTTGTAGGAGTTGGGAGATACAATTATTTATCCATTATTATGAGGAGACAATGATTCTCTACAAAAAATAAAATGTACAAATATAAAGGACACTAAAAATGACTCAATAATTTATTTAAAATTTATATCTTATACTACCAATACATCCAACTATAGCTTAGAATGGGGACATATATCCAACAATTAATGACTAATGGGAAAATGGACATTACATCTAGGTAGCTCCAATAATCTTTTAATTTTAGGCCTAATGGACTGGTGTTGTAAATGTTCATAGTATTTTTATGGTACACCAAATCATGATTGAGGTGTCACAAGCATTTACTGGCAAGATTATTGATGAGTATTTGTATATTGTTGAGGTTTAATTTGAAAGTCAAAAAACATTTGATACATCTTTGATATTTATTTAATAAATTTGAAAAATGAGTATATATAATCATATGCAAATATGAAGGAAAACACGTGGGAAATTCACCTTAAGATTTCAACATAAAGTTGAGACTAAAGCTGATAAAATTTGGATCTTGAAGCTTATTTAGAAAATAAGGTGATCCTAAACTAGAACACAGTTTATAATTTAACAAAGCAAAGAGATAATTTTACTTGTGATCAAGAATTTCATGCATTCATACAACCACTCAATCATTAGAGACAACTAATTAATTGAGATATTTTAGATTAATGTCATTTAGGACCCCCTTGCTCAAGGTTCATATGATGTAGTACAATCATACGATGTGGTATAATACAGGGCCCACACATTTTTTTCACATGTTTCTAGAATACATAGTTTCTAGAATCTTCTTTTATTTCTACTAAATAAAGGGTATGACCCTTTGATTGGATATACAAACAAAATTTAGAATCAATAAAATACTTGAATTTGCCATGGATTTGTGGTTTTACCTACACACAGTAGGGTTTTCACATAAAATATTGTGTATTAACATCTGGTTTTATTCCTTTTTTGTTTTTCAACTTACTTGTTCTTAATTGTTATAGACTCTGGTATTTTATTTATAATATAAACATCAAATATACAACATTAAAGTAGAGATAGTATCAGACATGAAATCACCTTTGATATTATCTTATTTTTCACCATAATATGAATTTCTTGGCATATTAGAGCAATCATTTTAAGAGGCTCTAAAATGAGTTGTGATGTGTTCATGTCCATATTATTTATTATGCATGGACATTGGAGCATGATGACACATATTACAAAACCCTTGGGATATATATTTGTAAATATTTAATTTACTTGATAATTTAAAATCCTATAAAACCTTCTCACCTTAACTAATTTCTTTTTAACATATTCATATAAGTAGCTTTCTATGCAAAGGAGCACTATAAGTGTTGCAACATGCTTTGGTAAGGAAATCTAGCTGAGAGAAGAGAGGAACCAGAATAATAGAAAGAACTAGCCCTTGATAATTTATTTGTATGTTAAAATGATGTGCAATATGCATTACCTCAACTTGTATGCTTTGAGAGAGACCATACTATGTTTCCATGAAAATTTTGAAATAAAAATAAAAGGCCTTCAATAACTAAAGTTGGTCTTATGCCTAGTATTGTACCAAATGTTGGATTATAGTGCAATGATAGTCAAGAGTTCAATAGAAAAGCCAAACCCTTGTAGTTATCAAAGTACATAGACACAAATATAAAATCTCAATTTTACTTTGCAACATAATTCTATTTCATTCATACACATCAATGTAATACAACAAATAAATTAAGACACAAACATAAAAATATGAGGATTGAAGACACATAAACATATCTAAATTTATATTTTAAATGTTATAATTGGTCATACCTTTGACAATGCTAAAGGCCAAAATTAGTTGCATAGAAAATAGAGCCCATAATAGGTCCTTGTCTAGGTTGTTAGCAGGTTGGGGGATTTGTAGAGTGCACAAGTGGTTAATGTTGATGCTCTACCTCCAATATATGCATAATTTCTCCCACATTATTCACCAATTTTTTTTTGGGATGGAATTTAACTATGTTTTCCCAACTCCTATTTGCCACAGGGTAATAAAAATAATTGTGGGCTTGTAATTGTAGCTGCCCCCCACCGTTACTTAAGGCACTACTGTAGCACACCAAAATAGTCATTGTTCTTGATTTTTAGGCTTTAATGGAGGTTTATATAGTTATAGAGATAAACACATGTATGGGACCACTTTTTCTAGAAATATAACATAGTTGTGGTCCCCATGGGACCACCCTATTAGTCTGGCCAGTCTTATGCTGATGACCCAAACCTTCTATCTTGCCCACAATGCTTAAAACTTATTTATCTTCCACTTATACAAGTTTTGAGTCTATACCTACTTAAATTTTCCCTAAACACTAATTTTTGAGATAGACACCATGTTGATGCTAGTGTCCTCCTTTGATGCAAGTGTCAAGTGCCCTAAAGTTACCTAATTTACAAATGAAATGTATCTCAACGGTTGGTCTAAGTGCTTTAATTTGAGTTATTTCTCTAAAGGGAATGATATAAATACAAGATCATCCCTCATTCATTCCTCACTTGGGAAACCAAGCATAGACCAAGTTAACTTATCAAAATCATTTAATCAAACACTCAATAAACCAAAACTTTTTTATTTTATCCTATTTTCATATCAATCATAGGAACAACACATCTACAAGTCTGAATTAATGAAAGAGCAACACAAGAACTATATTTATCAATTTGAAAGCTAGGTCATTATTGCCCTTCATTTACACATATTTCATGATTCACACACAAGCCAAAATATAGGGCAGTACTACACCAGTCTGAGGCCCTCTTCAGAGTATTGGCTATGTAGGCAGTGCTCATTGATAGAGGGATATTTGGGGTTAGCTCGATACTATGTGCCCACTAAACCATTTTTCCCCAAGGTTATATTTTTGAAATAAGATGACTAAGAGGTGGGGAGGGATGAATTAGTCTTCAAAACTTTTCATTCAATTCCATTTAACTATGTATGAACCATTCTAATAAGCATGTGCATCTTAGCGAACATAAACATTAAATTCTAAGAACATGAAACACATGAACACAACATATACATGGGAAACTTTGTATGGGTATAAAACCCACTAATGAAGCAAATTGACTATATTAATATAAGACAAACACCAATCTTTAGTGAAACACCAACTTCACATGGAACACCAACCCCAACTAGTTCAACACCAACTCAGCTAAGCTTTAGTAAGCACCCACTTGTAAGGAGGTACCAACCCCATAGATGACTTAGGACCAACTTATAAAATTGATTGTTTGATCACATTTATAAACCCTTGTTACTTATACAATAGATGATGATCTAGTCTTTCAAATCTTGGCTCTCTTTTGTCCCTCTCAAACTGGCCTTCAACCTTCTTCACTCAACTAACCCTCTTGATGGCTTAATTAGGTCTTCTGACCTTGATCATCATATGCAAAACCTTTGTTAGATATTCATAAAATTTATATAATGGTATACATGAACTAATTATAATCACCAATGATCTATATCATTTTCTTATCCTCTTTTGCTCTCCCTCTCTAAGCACACCAAAATAAGCCTATATTGCCTTGCTTTTATACAAGTCACTTAATCATATCCTTCTATATCAGCCATATATTCAAATCACTTATGTTGACTATGAATAGTTATTATCATATTAAAATAGCATGCCTTATAAATGAATCAATCACTATAATAGGTCGGCCATACATTAGTTAGCCCTTACTCCTTTTAGGCATATGGAGACCTAATAGGTCTTGTTAACAACACATTACCCTTTGATATTTATTGAAGCATATAAAAAGACCTAAAATGGAAGGAAAAAGTCATAAAACACTCTAATTTACCTTATCCAACTCCAATTTATGTCTATAACACATTTTATGTCCAATCACCACTTAAACCCTCACTCAACTCACTGCTTATAAAAGGCCCACATATACATAGAAACTCTATCTTGAACAACTGAGGCATATACTCAATTTTTCCAAATAAAAATAAAAAAATTACATATTCATAAACCTCATGACCTTAGGGTCATCAAAAAATTAATTTGATGCTTTAAATAAGGGTAAATAGGCTCAAACACTTCTCTATAAGATGTTCACTTAGAACTATCAACTAACTCCAAAATGTAGTCAAGGAAACATGAACATATGACACATGATTTAATACATTAAAGGGATTTAAATTCATGAAAAAGATCTTATAACATCCTAAAAGTAACCTCAACTAATCATATCATGAGATCCAATGAAAATTATTATTCTTATAGACTAATTTTCTGACCTTCTCTCTCACAAACTCTACTTAGCTAGATAAGCCATTTTGGATTTAATGTTTTAACCTCTTAGATAGACTTAAAATATTATAAAAATATTGGATAGATAATTCAAGACATAAAAACCATCATCATACATTTCAATGCATCACTCTCACATGAAAACATATCAGGAAACATCTTCTCACATCTATTTGATTTCCTTACTATCTACACCACTAGGTCTATTAATGACTGGCCAAATTTAATCACCAATTTGCACACTTGAGATTTTGAATCTATCCATAAATATTCACGAACAACAACTACAAGTCTCAAACTTTTATCTTCATCTACTTATCAACTTTGACTTAGTCAACTTTATCTTCTATAGAAAATCTCTGAAAGATAAGCACTTTCCTATCGGGTCTACTCACTCACCTAAAAAACCAATCACACTTGTAGATGATTGGAAAAGTTTATTTCAACCTATAATCACTTTTTTAGTCATATAAAACTATTATGAGCTTTTTATAATAAGATATTCAACATCGGGTCACTATTAGGGTTTTATGAGGGTTTAGACCATCTTCCAGTCTTAATGATCATTCATAAAACTTAACTCCTCTTTCTTGAAAATAGTGCTTGTAAATTTGAGCTAGAAACCTTCCTCATCTACCATGAATATATTATAGTCTCATGTAGATGCTTCTCTTTCTAACAAACACTAAGAAAACCTTCTCAGGTAGACAATTCTTCATTCTATGCAATTAAAAAACCTCAAAACTCTTTTCAATCCTTTTCTTACAAACCATGATCTAAAAATTCATGCACATACTAAAAATAACTTGACTCACCTCTATCAATGTTCACCTTCTCACCCACGTCATGAAAACTAATCCTATTACCTCATTTGGCCACCATGTTTCTTCTTGATTTCTAAGACATGACCTGCACGTCTTATTAAGCCTTGAATCTGACCTTCTAGTCACCTTGTAAGCTTCACCTTGAAAATCTCATGTGTTTCAATGTCTCTTGTGTATGATCAAGAAACTTAATACACTCATTGTTATTCAAAACTTCAACAGAACTAATTCAGATTTACTTACATATTTTCAAAGCTCAACTGTAGCATCTTTAGAGCTGCATACATAGATATTCAAAGCTGACCTAATCAATTTGCAAGGTCCTCAATACCTTATGTATAGTGTCAAAAAATTTATCTCATAATCAAACACTATAAAGTGTTATTTAGAGCATTCTCATCTTCATATCTCATTCAAAGCATATTTGGAACTACTTACATAGATCTTTAAAGCACATAGCTTCTTTTTTAGAGCTCACTCATATCATCATGCCACCTGCAAATACCATCTCACAAGGTCTAGACAAAGCATTACAAGATGCTTTATACATGAAAAAATAACCTATATTAATTCATGTTCCTTCTCAAATATTTCATTGAAATTGATATTAGAACATTATTCAAATAACATTCTCTCATCACTACTCTCTTATAATAAAAACACTCACTAGGCTTGGCGACATAACTCATTCATATACATACCTCAAGGTTTACTTGACCAAGAACCTTTGACATCAATGATATTAGATTGACATCAATGAAAGAAGCATTCATCTTCATAATAAACTTTAACATCAATGAAAACATTAAATATCAAATCTCAACACTCAATGACAATGCTCAATAATCTCCTTCTTAATAAATGACAATGTTCAACATCACCATGAAGATGAAGAACTATGGTTTTACAAATTTATGAGGAACAAAAACCCATGACCTACATCTAAATGCATAAGAGAAAAGGTGAATACAAACCTGAAATCATCCATTTTTGTTGCATCCTATTTTAATAGGTATTTTATACAGGACACTTAAGTCAAACCCATACATTAACATCAATGCAACCATCCCAGGCTAATGCAAGTGTTCACAACTCCAAAGGTACTTAATCCAAAATTTAGGGACTATTCTAGAATCATTATCTAGTTTATTTTTTGCATGTTCTAGATCCAGAATTGTATTAGCATCAAAACCAACTAAATACATTACTTCTTTATTATTTCCATATCTATCATAGTTGTATTTACTATTTTTAGCATGACTCAATATAATAAATTGAACATATGTTATATTTGAGTTTAGCATCTAATTGGCCTGCTATAGAGATAATTTACCAACTTTATACATTAGATTATCTTTATCCCATTTAATTTTTATATAACCCTAATCTAAAACCATTTTAAGGTTAAACATTTTGTGAACCTGATTCGTATGAATGCAAACATTTTTGATTCCTAGGGTTTTCAGTTAGCTAGGGTTCAAAATTATTATAATTTTTCCTTTCCTTCTTATATTATCTTACATATAACCTAAGAATAGCCCTAGATTGGGAGGTGTGCCTATTGAACATATTGAGATTCTCATCCCACCATCTAAGATGTCTCAAACCACTAAGGGATCTCATATTATGGATCATGATGATACCAATGTTGAGAATAAAAAACATATTAATGAGGTTATCATAGAAGATTTTGATAATGAAAACTATGAAAAAAATGAACATGAGTAAATAAACCATGAATAAGTATAAGCAATTACATTATTTTATGGTCATATTCATCAAAAACCTAAATATCTTGATGAGATCCCCAAAACTATATTAGAAACAAAAAGTTCAAAAGGTATAGTTAAAACATCCCTCACCTTAAACATATTATAACCTAATACATCTATTGGCAGTATGGGTTATGTGCTTAAAGCTTTGTTTCTTGAAAACCAAAAAGCTATTATTACATCTACCATGGAATTACAAAATGTTTCAACTCAAATACTGGTTTCAATGCCTATTACTACTCGAACCATGTTTACATCCCCTTTGGTGACTACTTTACTCATTAATCTAAATCCCAATGGGTCAATAGTTCAAACAATCTTTCAAGTTATAAAGACCTTGGAGGATAATTTTACAACCGTTGAACAAAATGCTTTAAAATCTCCTCTTGTTATTAATTCATAAGATGTGTTGTATAACCCTCTTGCACTTGAGATATCTTTGCACCCTTTGCCAACTACTTTTGTTGCACCTAAGTTTCCATTTTATGATGGAAAAGGTGATTCTAAACAACATATTTGGTCCTTTTATACCACATGCCTTGACTATGCCTCCAATGATAAAATTTTAACTAAATTATTTCCTATAAGCCTCAAGGACTATGCTTTAAGGTGGTTCTATAATTTACCTTTCCAATCTATAAAAGCATTCAAACATATTGTATATCATTTTTTAGTACACTTTTCCATTAATATTTACAAAAAGGTTTCTTATGTTCAAATTACCAAAATCAAATAAGGAACAAATGAACCAATAAATTAATATATTTTGAGATATAAGATAATGTTGGTTAAAATGACTAGTCCTATCGTAGATAAAGATTTTCAAGACATATTCAAGCAAATTTTTCTTGCTCCTTTACATGAGTCCATTATTTTAAATAATTTAAATCCTTTGATGACTTATGCCACATTGTACAGGACCATGAAATTAAGATTATTTCATTAAATAAGCTCAAGTATGTAGTAAACACACCAGTTGCATCTACATCTAGTACCAAGTTTACAATCAAACCAAGTTACAAGGTAAAACCCTCTGAGTCTAAAAAAGAAACAACCACTATAATTAACATAGTATCACAACAACCTAATCGACTTGTCTTATCTCATGCACCACAAAGATAGTTCTCATGTTTACTTGAGTCTCTAGTTTAATTACTCCCACAGTTAATAGAGTGTCAGCTTATATCTTTCCCTTATCCTATAGAGGTTGATATGAATAGACCTCTACCTAAAAGATATGATGTGAATACTTATTGTGACTATCACCAGGGACCAGGACATTCTACAAACATATATTTTACCTTGAAGCATAAGATCTAAGACCTTATTGATGAGAAAAATATTGCATTTGATGATACTTAAAAGGAATCAAGTTCATAACCTAGTGATCACCAAAAATAGAAAATATTTAATAATCATTTGCAAGACCATTTTAAGAAAGAACTAGAAATGCAAATGACATATAATTCACATCCTCTATCACATTATGGGTACCCATTAGATGGGCTTATTGGTAATTAGAAGTGACATACACCTCCTATGGTTTAGAGACCCTCTATTTCTTTTGATGATAGTGAGATTAAGGATGATGAATTTGAGATTCAATCTTTATTCATTTGAGTAAACCTTGATAAACACCCTAGACATAGTTTTATGATTGATAATGGTCAAAGATAAAATGTTTGCACTATGAAATTACTCATGAACTTGGGTTATACTCATGATGATTTGCATCCTTATACTATATCAATTAGAGCATTTGATGGGACCTCCCAAAAGGTTCTTGGTGAGATTGACCTACCTTTACAAGTTGGTCTTGCACATATGGTTACTACCTTTTTAGTTATACCTCCCACATGCATCTTTGACATTTTATTGGGTAGACATTGAATCCATATGCTTTGAGTAGTACCTTCTACAATGCATGGATGTGTTAAATATATTCATGCCAATAAGGTAATTATAGTTTCCAAAATTCCATATAAACATCCTCTTAAAAGAGAGAGTTATACCTAGGTAGATGACTATCAAGATTACTAAGGCTAATTCACTGCAAAAGGGTGAGTAATAGGCAATCCCATTTACTAGGTATCATTAATTAAGAGACCATTACATCAAAGACATATAATGGATTCCATAGAATCCTCATATACTATGCACCATGTTCAAATATTTAGAGCACCTACACATTTATATTACTATTATTCCAAATAAATCATAGATCACACAAAGATGGGTTCCAAAAACCCCTTCTCCCACTACTCTTATTATCCCTTCATGACCATAGAGTCCTATTATACATACACAAAGCATCACAGATACTACAATGATAGATATTACACCTATACATGCTCCTCGATAGCATCACCAATTTATGACACCATGTTCACAATGGGGAGATATATATGATCACCCTTTAGATGAGATCATATGATAGTATTTCCCTTTCAAACATTCCAAAAATACCCAAAAAATAAAAAACATTCAAAAATCCAAAAACATTTCTGGCACATACATATTCTATTGGCTCCTTAGCATCTATGTGTTAGTTGTATGTTGATGGATAGCATACTAGTTACTTCCACATACACATGTGTGTCACAATTATACTTGAATGTGATAAAAGCATACACAAATAAATGATCTATTCTTATTTCAGATGGTGGGCCTTCCCTTTACTCATGTCATATGAACATTGGGGTAATCCACCTATATGATCATGATACTTCCAGGTTATATCATTCTATAATTAATCTACATTATCATGTTTCAATCTCATATATATCCTTACACATGCATTTATCCATGATTATATTTTTCACAGGGTACTTGATATGCTATGCACTTAACATTTTTGCTAACACATTTGATCCATGGGATACTATGATATGTTAATGTTGGTTATTTATGCTTTCCTTTATGCACTTGTTTGAGTTCCTTGCCTTGCTATTGTCTTGTTTGTTTGAGCATTTAAATATGATCCTTTGTTTATATATCCCATTCTATGTGTGATTTCTTTGACATTTGAATATGTCATTGATTGTTATATGGACATTTGAATATGTCATCCTTGATTTTATGGACATATTACTAAGTCATGTCCCTTCGATTGTGTGGCATTTGAACATGCCCTTTGTTTATGGTCTCTTAGAACCATTGTATGTTGGATTTATTTTGACTGTTATTGTATGTGTGTGCTTGTTTAATTGTATTATTACTATCTAGATGTTTCCATGATCTTTATCATGAATCTTAGCCTTCATGTGATCACATTGTTTTATGTGATTCAATGCTACATTTACCTAGACATGTTCCTTCTCTATGATACATGGTTACATTCATAGATTATAAATTTATATTATATTTGTGAGGTGAGATAACTACCAATTTATATTCTTCCCTCACCTTAAAGGTGGGGCATATCAGTGGGGGAATGATTTAGAAGCATGTTATCCACATTTATTCAGTATGTGGTACTTATATCTATTTTCAGATTTAATGGGGGCATGCCATATAGGCATGTCTTCCACACATTCATAGTTTTTAGATTTAGTGGATGCATGTCATATAGGCATGTATTCCACAAATTTACAGTTTCATATTTAGTGGGGGCATGCTTTCAAAGCATGTTCTCCACACTTATTTAGTATTCAACATCTCCAGATTATAATGGAGACATGTTTTGGAAACATGTTCTCCACATTGGTACTTATTTAAATTTTCATATTTCTCCATATATAGCAAAGGAATAATTTAGAAGCATGTTCTCTACACTTACATAATTTTGAATTGGCCAAAGCACATAGTTATATAAATTTAGATTCACATTTGTGGCATAATTCTATACATTGGTACCATTATTATACACAGTTTCAACATGAGACATATCTAAGATACATATGCTATGAAATGTGTGCCTATTATTTAAAAATCTAAATCAATTTCAGATTTCAAAATTATTTTATGGATTGTTACCATATCATTGACTTTTATGCACTAATATCTAGGATGAACTGTATTGAGCCAATCTACTACAATAGTTGGTTCACTTTTGGTATGGTTAGGTGATTAAATCACTCAATATTAATAATATTTTAGGTTATAATTGATTATATCATCCAACCTCACCAAGTTATAAGTATCATTATGTATATATTGAGCAAATCTCAACTATCAAGTGTCAACTCACTTTTTCTCCAAGGTTGGGGGCATGTGCCTTTCAATATCTCTTTCTCTATCTCCTTAGATATATGCACTTTATATATTTATATATATTTGTAATAATCTTAGTTTTAGAGCCTTACAATGATATATATTTTCAAATCCATTTGCCAATAGACAAGCTAGTTACATCGAGACATAAGTGTAATACTAAACCTTGCTTTTTCAACTGCAATCCTTTCAATACTTTCAATTTCAGATTATATGCACTGATTATATATTGTAACATTCTCTTGGTTGTAGGTCAATCACTAGTAAAACACTCAAGTTAGGCTCATGCAAAGACAAAGTGTATCATACACACCTAGGTACATATTTATTCTCCTTTAAACTAGTAATTTCATTACTTGATTAAAGTGGGGGTAAATGTAGACACTATTTCTAAATTATATAGCACCTCAGTCTTGTAAACTTGACAAATTCATACCTTGGTTTTTCCTCATAATTATAGACCTTTCCCACTTTTAAAAGCATTAAATTTTCTCTATTTTATGTCCCTTGGCCTATCTATTAGTCTAACCAGTCTTATATTGATGACCCAAACCTTTTATCTTACCTAGAATGCTTAAAACCTATTTATTTTCCACCTCCACAAGTCATACATCTATACCTAATGTCTTATTCCTTGGACACTAGCATCTGGGACAAACACTTGTGTCAATGCTAGTGTCCTACTCTAACGCAAGTGTTTAGTGCCCTAAAGTCATCTAATTTACAAATGAAATGTATCCTAAGGGTTGACTCAAGTTATTTGATGTGAGTTATTTCTCCAAAGGGATTGATATAAATACAAGATCAATCCTCATTCATTCCTCACCTAGGAAAACATAGAAAAACCCAAGGCAACTTATCAAAAGCATTTAATCAAGCACTCAATAAAATAAAACTTTTCTATTTTCTTATTTTTTCATATCACTCCTAGGAAAAATACATCTATAGGTCTAAATTACTTAAGGATCAGCCCAAGAGCTATATTTTCTAAGTTACAAGTTAGGTCACTATTGTACTTCCTTTCCACATATTACATGATTCACACACAAGCCAACACATAGGGGATAACTATATCAGTTTGAGGGCCTCTTTGGAGTATTGTATATGTAGGTAACACTCATTGATAGAGGATTATTTAGGGTTAGCTTGATGCCATGTGACCACTAACCCTTTTTCCCCCAAGGTCACCATAAAGGTGAAGACCTAAGATTTTACAAATTCATGAGGAGTGATAGTCCATGACCCAAATTTGAATGCACTTTAGTGAAGGTGATGATAAACCCAAAAGCATTTAGATAGTCATATCTTTTTTCAATAAGTATTATGTATAAGACACCTATGTCAAACCATAATACTAGTGTCAACATAACCATCCCAAGCTGATACAAGTGTTCACATCTCCATAGGCACTTAATCCATAATTTGGTAATTATTATAGAATTATCTTCCATTCTACTTTCTACCTATTCCAAATCCAAAACTATATCAACATCAGAACTAGTTAAGTACATTACTTATTTATCATTTCCATATCTATCATAGTTGTACTTATTATTTTTAGCATGACTCAACATAATAAATTAAATATATGTGATATCTAAGTTTATCATATAATTAGCCTGCTATAGAGAAAGTTTATCACCCTTGTAAATTAGATAATCTATATCCTATTTAATTTCTATATAAAACTAATTTAGAACCATTTTAGGGTTAAATAGGTCCCTATCATTGGGGCTATGTAGGCAACACTCAATTCATTAGGGTAGGATAACTCGACCATTCCAACCTCCCCCATTCCCCCATTTTGTATTTGATCTATGTTTGTTTCAAGTAAATAACTCTATTAGGTTTTTGGAGATAATAAGACAAAACAAATGTTAAATCTCATGTATGCATATCAGTAACAGGCTGAAATACACCTAAACAGAGATTTACATGGAACCTAATTTTTAGTTTTATCTTAGAAAGAGTTTGTATATGAGTGCCCTAATAGGATATGAGTTCACCCTATTTTTTTCCACATGCCCTATTATTCTCCACATGACTTGTTATTGTACCAACTCCAAACAAAAGGAAAATAGTCAAATACGACAATGCCATAGTCACGCTCATGATAAAAATAGTCAAATACAGCTTAATAAGCCCAAAATAGATAAGTTGATTTTATCTTTTCTTATTTAACTTTAAAAGCCTAATTTATCAATGTCAATTTTTTGAAGTAAAAATGTTTGGTTGAATGCTAGTTTCATGATCCATTTTACTCTATTCAATTGTTTTGTTTAGTTAGGTTAAAACTCCATTAATCATAAAATCAATAAAAAATATTGGTGAACCTATTTTATTTATCGAACATAACCAACCATAGATTTTAAATCTAGGAATTTCTTTCAAAAACATTGTCCCCATGGGGTTTCAAATTAACTTCTATTTTTTTTCTAATGTGGGACTGTGTGGTAACATTAATTATGATTGTTTTATTATGTTGGATTACATATTGTGATTACTTTTCATTTCTCCTCTTGTTCTCATTTTAGTTTTTGAAAATTTAAAATGAATAAGAAGGAACCTCTTCCCCCTCATATAATTGATGAATTTATATGCATTCCTTATAATTACAAAAAGAATGGAAAAATTACCAAGATTGTGCATTAGGTTCAAACGATGAACATGATTTTGTGTATAATGATGATGATGAGTATTGTTACCATGATGGTTATGATGAATATTTTAATGTTCAAAGTGATAAGGAAGTTAGTTTAGATACATGCTCTTCTCCTAATTTTTATCTTTATATTTCAACTCAAGCTAAGCAAAAATGCACTTTTGACAGAGGTTTTCTCATGAAGGAATTTCCAAAACTAAGTAACAATAGTGCATATAAAAAATCTCATGCTAGTTACAATAATGATTATTTTATATATGATAATGATGTATCTAAAGTAGAAAGTGATAATGCATTTTCTATTCCCTTCTCTTTGGAAACAAAAAATGAAAATGATGATTTTATGAATAGGTTGAAAATGTAAAATGTTCTCCATATTTTACCTTAACTTCAATTAAGAATAGTTCAATTTCAAATATTGATAACAAATATCCAAAGTCTATTCCTTTTTCAATTGATGATACTTCAAATAAAGTATAAAAAATAGTTCTTTCTCTTTCCTTTGCATTTTATGCACAACAAAATTTCCAAATTCCAAATGTTGGTAATGAAAGTAAAGATTTTGCTCCTCTTATAGGTGATGATGCTATGGATGATAATTCAAATATAAATGCATCTCTTAAATCCTCTTCTAGTGAACATGAAAGTGTGGTTACTTTAAATATTGATTCTACAAGTGAACAAGAATATGATCATGATGAAAATTGGAATGATGATTATTATTATGCATATAGTGAAGAGGAAAATGTTTCTACTACATTTAGTATTCCTTCCTTTCCACCTACTCCTCATGTTGATAAAGATTGCATGTTACATGAAAAATCAAATGATAATGTGATCAATGAAAATGTTATTTCAAATCATAATAATTTTTCTAGATTTCTTTCGAAAAGTAAATCATGTGAACATGTAGATTTTATCAATGTACATAATAGTTTTATTCCATCTATTTTAA
The DNA here is from genome assembly GCA_037957365.1 of Torreya grandis. Taxonomy (NCBI): domain Eukaryota; kingdom Viridiplantae; phylum Streptophyta; class Pinopsida; order Cupressales; family Taxaceae; genus Torreya; species Torreya grandis. The sequence continues at coordinate 1,898,175 of JARHVA010002247.1, read as the reverse complement.
TAGAATGTTTTATGCATTTGCAAACTAAAAAAAACTAAATACTAGTGAATTTACCAAGCCCAACATTCCTATAGTATAATATCTTCCTCCTCTTCACCCTCTATATGGTGATAATTATTTTCCCTCTAACTAGGTCCATGCTATCACTACTCCAAAGGGTAAGGTGACCTATCCCATAGTACCGAGCAAAAGTAAGCAAAATAGTGTACTAATGGTCACAATTAATAATAAAATTCAAGTCTTAAATGAACCACTTCAAAATATTAATATTCCTTCACAAGATATCATCTCTTTAAGGTATGATGTGGGTACTTTACAACATTAAAAAAATCAACTTACATTGGAAAGTAAAGCATACCATTCTTGGATTGATTCTGATGCTATCCATGGTAACCCCAATAACTCTAAAATTATTTGTGCACCATTACCAAATGATTTAAAAATCCTCATATTTTTAAAGTTTAATGGAAATGGGGGTCCTTATTTACATCTCAAAGGTTATAGAAAAGCTATGAATGCTTGCAATGGAAGTTTGATATTACAATTATTTCTTGGGAGCCTAGAGAATGAGGCACTAAATTGGTTTCATCATTCACTCCCTAGTGGCTCATTACATACATAAGATGAGTTAGAAGAATGATTCCTTATACATTTCATATAGAATAAAGGACCAATAGTTACATATGAGCAACTACCCTCATTGCATTAGGGCATGTTAGAGCTAGTTTGTGATTACAACTTATAGTTTAAAGCATGTATGAAATAATTAATCTATCAATGAATAGATTTGGAGACACAATAAATTTTTAGTAGGGGTATTATTTTACCTTTCATGGAGAAATTATTATATCATTCATACAAGTCATTTCAACATCTTTGCAATGCCACTATCACATTAGAAAATAAATTGGGACTTGTATAACCAAATCCAAAAGCAAATTTTAATCTTGAGTTAGTACAAATTGAATCATCCAATTTAGTTCAAGAGCCCCATCCATATTATCCTAATCCTCAAAAACAATAAAAAATTAAGGTTTTACATAAATGGAAAGAGCCAATTTACAAAGTATCTCCTATAATGACTAAAATAAAATATGATAAGAGGTTACTTATGCAGTTTGATTCATTTAGAGATATACCTCATGACATTATTTTGACACTATGGGAAATGAGGATGATTACACTTCCAATCATTATCACCCACCATATCTCTTGGTAGAGTCAAAAATCAACCATAATTTAACTATCATCATATCAATGGCCATTGGAATAATGATTGTTGTGTACTCAAAGACCTAATTGAGTAGTATGTCGATAAAGGTATTATCACATTTGCAAATGGGACATATAGGTATCCTTATCCTCATTATCATATATTCCTTTTTACTATGACTAAGTTATCCTAGGATGTTCCTATCAAGGAACCAATGGTTAATCATCATGTGACTAGAAAGGTTTCTCGAGCACCCAGTTATGATAGATTAGTGGTACCACTAGTTGAATAAAAGTGGAAACCAATACAAAAAGAGAAGATAACTTATAACAACATTATGAAATAAGGAAATCATAATAAATAAATAATAACAATGAGGAAAATGATAAATATTTTTATAACATATAATTTATAAACTCCTACTACAACTATGCATAAATTAGTGACATAACTAAAGTACAATCATTCAGTTACACATTATGATTAGTATGGTTCATAAATTTTACTACCTTTAGGGTGGACATATGATTTTATTGGGTTCATATAGCTTTTTGGGTTTTTCTATCAACTTTTCTCTAGGGCACTGAAGTGTCTAGTTCCCAAAAAGCTAACGCACTGGCACTTAACACAAGATTGAACTCTTGCATGCTCACTCAAAGCATGCAATAAGAAATAAATTCCCATGGGTTATGTTGTGCAGTAACACACTTGTCATTTATTGGTCTTTGTTCATATATCTAATTACTGATTGCACAAAAAAAAACATGGTTATGGACCTTGTTTCAACTATGTAAACAAACATGATTATGAAGACAACTGCCATGAGATTCAAAGTATTGATTACATAAGTTCATAATGTAGTTTCTATCCATTATAGTCAATTAAAAACCACATGTTACATAAAAAACATAATAATAACTCAATAGTCAATTAAAAACCACATGTTACATAAAAAACATACTAATAACTCAATGTTACAACTTAACTAACAACTGTAGCATAACATCTATATTAATAGTAACTTTTGTGATTTCTCTATTACCACTATCAATAATTATATAATACCAATGTTTAATAGTATTAAAATTTTCTATACTAGGGTATTTATACTTGTTTTCCCCAACCAAATTGTTACAATAATTATGACACTTTAGTGACAAGCCAATAATCTCTAGTAGACTGAGAGTTGTGGAAGTCATTTACTTATTTTTACCTAAGGACCTAGGCCTTCATGTCCTTATATTATGATTCAGTGATGGATCCTTGTTGTCTAATGTCCTCCTTCATACAGGTCAATATGAAACTCATGTATGATTAAAGTCTATTATATCTTTGAGAATCACTCCTTAGTTATCTCTTGCTTTCTTTATACTCCCCAAGTCTTTCATTGATATACCAAGTCCTTCACTCTCAGGTCCTTTATTTGTTATACCTCTCCTTTGAATGAGTCTTATTACATCATGGTATTCCATACCATTGATTCTTGTTCCATACTCATTCCACACCATTCTCACTCTATGCCATTAGCCAAAACACTTAGTCGAAATTAAGGGTCCAACATCACCCCACACTATGCTCTTAGTTTGTCTTAGACTAAGCACTGGTCCTGACCTCAACCAAAAATTCAAGGCTAACTCGTTCAATATATTTCCTGATACCTTCCCAATGTCCCAAGGTGTTGAGCAACTTTGTAGTTATTTCCATGATCAACAATTTCAAATTTTTAATCTCATTGAGTTGATTAGGATACTTGCTTACCTTATTGAACAATTGATTTAGGGATGTGAAAGCATCATTTTAGACCTCTTCAAGCATGGTTACCTCATTCACAACCTACTTCAGCATGTCACAAGTTATAATTTATTTTTTGTTAATGCACGTTTACTATTTATTCCATAGTTTCAACATCCTTGAATACCTCAGTGTATTTGATGTGGTCTTTTATTAATAGGGTGGCATCTAAAAATTGATGTTATTAAGACTCCTCTACCTATATTTGAGCCTCCAAAATTTTACTGGGCCACACCAACTTCTTAAAAATCCCATCCAAGATGGGGTCAATTCTCCAACCCATTATAAGGCATGCCTGCATACTTCTATTGCTTTGACAAACTATTTATCCACCCATAATGTTTTATTTCCAGGCATAGGCTACTCCTTACACTACTTTAATAGGATACTTACAAGGGTCTCTAATTTATCAACAACTTCTCCCTTTAAAGGGACCCCATCTACCAATATTGGTTCTTAGCCTAAAATAAATTTACATAAATTTATAGTTTTAACTTTTGTTATTGTGGCTTCTTCTAACTGGTGTTTCAACATGATCTTTTCTTCTTCAAGTGTCTTTCGAGTATTAACTTATTTATCATACATCTCCACCACCTTTCCATGTTTTTAATCTATAATGCACACATCAAAATCTAAAAGCACATTATGTCATGTGACTTCAAGGTCATTTAAAAAAAATGAAATGCTAGTTTAGAGAGGAGAAAACTATTGGGGATCAAACCAAATAGGGTGGGTAGTGCCATTACTCTAGAATTTAAAACTAGGCTATTAGGGGGTATTTCAAAATGGTATTTTTCATTGTACATGCCTAATAGAAATGAAATTTGATGCTTGGTGTCTATAGTTGCATCCTCTGGATGAAAATGGGAATATAAATATAACTTATCAAGAATGCTTATCTAGTATTGGGCACATATGTTGGTGGTAAGATTGACCATAGGTGGTTGAACTTCAAACTTAGTTGGCTACTTCACTTTGAGGGGATCTTGCTCAAGGATTTCAACATCTATATTTGGTGCCAAGAAAGTGTTGTTAGTGTCCATGCCACTCAATTATTCTACATCAAAACCATACCTCTCTTTGCCAAGTGGATTTTTAATGTCCAACTACACCTCTTCAAGGGTGTTCTCCTCTTTTGCACTCGGGAGCGTGTTTTTTTTTGAGTTTGACTCCTCCAGTCCTTTCTTATTACCCTCAAGATCTTCTTATTCTAATGGAATGGCTTATGGGGATGGCCATAAACATTTATTTATCTTACCAATGTATCTTGTCTAGGTGAATCCCTTGGTGGTGATGTCCTTGGTGGGGACACCCTTGGTGGTCGTAATTGGGTAGTATTTTGCCTTTTTGGTGGTTTTGACCATGAAATTATACTAGCATCATGCTCGATATGATTCTTATTATCATGTGGGGGTACTAGAGGAATATTTTATCTCTCGTGATTTACTCCACCTGAAGATTTCTTCTTAGGTCATAACATATCAAATAGATTATGAATTGTCTACTCGACCATGGTTTGGTGAACCTTGATGTTAGTTATTTTGATCTCATGTTTTTCTCTATATGGTTTTTTGCCAAGATATCCATACATTTTTCAAAGAGTGTGATTCTCTAAGTTAATTCTTTTTTCTTCAAGGGTAAGGGGCTACATGTCATATATATAGTTCACCAAGTTGACAAAGTACCATACTGTGAAAGCATAGGGTAGCTTCAACTAAGTAGAGAGCTTTTTAGAGGTGGCCATCCTAATACGTACCAGAGAAACATGTTACTTAATGGTAAATTTGGTTTATCCTCCAACCTAAATGGGTATGTCCTTTAGATTATGCCATTGATTTCTAAAGGCTTCCTTCATTCCATAATATCATGACTTCATCTTGATTTTAAAAGTCTGAGTGATATAACTAGGGCATGTGAATTCCTTGTAGTGCTTTGAAGGGGACTTGTGCTCTAGTGGGTATAAACACTTCAATTATCTATATGTGTAATTATGTACACCAATTTCATTGAACACTATTAAAAAAATAAATACACCCCATGAGAACCTATGGCTAGGTATTTAGTGGGTCCTTTTTGCATCTATTATAATTTTTTTGGAAAAATACATTGCCCAATTATAATTTAGCCCCTCAGTTATTTGGTGGGTGATATATAGGTGGGCCATTCCCACTTCCTTCCATCAATAAGTGCCACCAACTTTAGTCATAATGATGTGAGATACTACTTAGAGGGTAGGGTCTTGTAACTTCTTAATGTGCATGTCATGGCCCTGCTTTCAGTATTCTAGTACCATAGTGTTCTTTTCTATTTCTTCCAAGTCCTCCAAATAAAATTCAAGGTTTGTGCCAGAATATTGTAACCTTGACACCTTATTGATTATTTCATCTATAATTTTCATGCAATGCCTAGAAAAATATATATAGTCCTCATGGACACGTGAAAGTATAAATTTTATTACCTCTACCAGTTTTACAAAATATGGGAGGTTAAAAAACTAGAAGAGCTCTATAAAATCTAAGGCATTGAATTTTTTTAAACCATACACCAATTCACTCCTAGTGTTTTGGCACTTGACTCAATAATAATTTTAAATATCAACCTCAATTTCAAGTTGGTGGTGGTTATAGTTGAAAATGGTTTACATGGGTACATTTTATACCCAATTTTCTGTGCACAACACCATTTTTAGTTATTGAATCTCCTCTATTATCAAAAGTGGAGGTGGAGGCACTTGGGATTTTTTTTAGTTTGTCACACCATTCCTATTACTTCACCTTTTATGTACTCACTCTATTCTTCAGGTGTTTCCTCTATAATTAATACTACTTCCCCCAATAATTAGCTCCTCTTCCTCTAAAATAGATGGTAGTGGTTCACTTATCTAGGCCTTTTTCTTAGGCCACATCACCCTTCATAGAGACCAAAGGTTGAGGTGTGACCATATAATATTACCAAAATAATATGTGGCTATTGTGGAAATGTGCCAACTCTCCTACTTTGATGCCCATTAATGGTAGATGCCGACCTCTACAAATTATAGTCACCAAATTTCCTTTGTGTGCTTTTAGTTTAGCTATCTTCCACTTGATTATTGAGAAGTGCTATCATTGATGTTAAAGTAAAGGTAAATGTCATTAATGTCAAAGTACATCTAGTAAATATGTGGTGAAGTGGTATGTGATAATGAATCCATGTGACAAGAGAGAATTTGAAGGTAACATATTGTCTCTCTATTGAGAAAGAATTTGAAGGAAACCTATTGTATGTATGTTAAGAGAGAATTTGAAGGTAACCTATCGTCTCTCTATTGAGAAAGAATTTGAAGGAAACATATGTATCTATGTTAAGATAGAATTTTAAGGTAACCTAATGACTCTTTTGAGGTTGATTTCAAGGTTTAATACAAAGTAAACATGTTTGTGTACTGGTTCTTGAGTACAAGGTTCTTGAGAAGGCTTGTGCATAGGATACCTAGTTTGGTATATGAAGGAGCATGGTGGTTCAATGAGAATGACTTAAAAAAGGCATAATAGGATGTCTAAGGACACTTGAGAATGTATATGAATCATTGGATCATTTAGGATATCTTCAAGGTAGGTCTACTAGGGTAGAACCTATAAGACTAACATGCAACTAGATTATTTATAGATTTTGCCTGACCTAATAAGGTGCCATGAGATGTTTTCAAGGCCTATGAAGGATGAAAAATAGTGGTATATCGTGTGAGAAGTTTATTAATCATATAAGTGAGGTGGAGAGTACTTGGGACAATAGCTATAAGGTCTATTTCAAGGCTTAATGTGACCTACATATTAAAAGCTTAGAAATCAAAGAGAGAGATGGTAGCCTAATGTGGTATCAAGATAATTTTCCAAGGTAATCATGAAAAAATAAAAATTTAAAGAGGAATTTAATGTTGTTTTAGGTATGTTTACCAAGTTTGAGGTCAAATTATGCAAGAAAAGGCATGGAAGGTGTTTTTGAGGTTTCTTGTGTACACAGAATAAAGGATTCTCAACCTGAAAAGACCTTTCATGTAATCATTGTCACATGTAACATTTGAATGAGAACATAATACATTAATGGTATATGGGGAAGGGTCTATATCTAAATTTCCAAGCATTGGTTTTTGGATCAAGGGCCTACACTTTATGAATGATTGTTAAGATTGTAAGGTGGTTTAAACCTCTCTAAAACCCTAACTTTGAATTGATATGGAATATATTGATGGAAATAGATTATAATGGATTTTATTAGCTATTTTGATGATTGGATCATGTATTGGACTCTCCCAAGTATCTCTAGGTGGTATTAGGTTGTCATGTGAGTGAGTGGACCCTATAAGAAAATCCTTATTTCTCATAAATTTATTATAACAGGTAGGGTTGATAGAGTCAAAGTTACTAAATGGATGTATTTTTAATATTGAGACTTGTATATTATGTCCATGGTGGTTTTTTAGTAGTTTACAAACCTAATATGTGTTAAACCAATCATGAAAGTTGACCTATCACTAAAAGGCCTAGTGATACAAATAGTGAGAAAAACTAGGTAAAAGTGAGAATGAGATTAGGGATGGATTAAGATGAATTAAGTTATTAATTACCTATAATAAATGTTCATGTTGGATATATGTTTTGGATGTCAATGAAAATAATGAAATTGTTGCTCATAAGTTGACCTGTCTAGTACAAATGAGATAGTGAACATGTAAGGTTATGAGATTGGTTTAAAAGACCAATATTATCACTTGACCATGGTATATTTATATCTAATAGTTATGTAATGATATAATAGGATCATCCAAATTTATAAAGACTCTTTGAAAGTGTCTACACAAGAGTTGAAAGTCATTCTCACCATGACTGAGTTTGAAGGTAAATTGACAAATCTAAGTAAGGTAGTGGGAGTGATGAGTTGGAGGGTATATACCATTAGATGAAGCATAAAATGAATATTATTTTATTTTTTAAGACATAAATTTAATATAAATTCTTCTAAGAAGCCTGTAAATAAGTGAAAGTTATTGAAATGGTAAAATAAAAATGGGTTGACTAGTTTAGATTTGATTGTGTATACTGAAGATAAAAAATTGGTCTACAAGACCAATATTTGGCATTGAAACTTGTAATATTTGTAATTAATAGTAATATATCAGTGTAAAATAATATATTTAATATTTCATAGGAAATATGAATTATTATTTTGATATTAAAGTTCAAGTCTTCATGACTATATTTTGAGACTAGTTGATAATTTTAAGTCGACTACTTCCAAAAAAGGGTTTGAGTATTTATACCCTAAGTTATGAATTATAATGCACATGATAATTAAAATAAGGTAATTTAGTTTATATGTATGTATTTATTTTCCATGGTTGTTTGGAAAATTTGTGTTTTTGGTTTAATTGTTCAAAATAGACTTTCTAGGTATGCACAGGCCTAATATGAATACGTACTAATGATGTACTCCAAGTAGTGGTTTGAGATAAAAAATGTTTTGGAGCCTAGATGAAGTTTTAATAGGTAAATTGGTATGTAATATGATGTCTCTATACCATGAAAAGTGTTTTTATTTTCTATAATAAGATCAAAGGGTAACGTGTGCTAACAAGGCCTAATGGGATTAGGTTTCCATGAGACCTAAAGGAGAGCTAAGATCTATTTGAGAAATGTTAGATATAAAGGGAGTAAAATAATGTTTTATAAATTTATATGAAGTGTTATAAGATACATTTCATGGTTTAATTAAGTGGATAAGAGTGTTTAGCAGACTAGTAAGAATATGGACAAGAAAATACTTGTATATATATTAGGCATTTTAGGCCTAATAAAGTAAATAGAGTAATTAGATGTGAAGTGAAGAAGAAGAGGATTATGTGAGACTAAAATGGTGGTTAAACATATTAAATAAATGATATGAATCAGTCACATATATATATATATATATATATATATATATATATATATATATATATACAAGGTTTCATGAGTGCTTTCATGATAGTTTCAAGCCATATAAGGGCTAATTGAGTGAAGAAGGTAAAGGATAATTTTTGCTTGTGTGAGAGGCATATTTAAGTGTGATAGATAAAAATAAGACCATAACAAGTTGTGATAGGGAATTAAGATAAATGTGTATAGTTTTATAGTGTTTATTGAGTGGGTGCTTGACAAAAAATGGGATTATAGCTTCTTAGCAAGTTGGTGCTTGCTAAAGTTAAGTTGGTACTTGATAAATTTAGGGGTTGGTGATCCTTATTGGGTTGGTTATCAACTAAATTTGATTCATGGTATTATAGGACAAGTTTTAAAAGCTATGTTTCAATTTTTTTAATTCCCCTTGAGGGTTTCCCACATATTTATTGTGTGCATGTGTTTCATGCTCTTGTGGATTGGTGCTTATGCTTCCTAAGATGTACATGCTTGTCTAAATGATCTATGATTTCTTAAGTAATATTGTTTAAAGTATTAAAGACTGATTAATCCCCCCTATTATTCATCTTACTTTCAATATTTGGTATCATATCCTAGTCCTTTAAAAAAGGTCTAAAGGTCTAGAGAAAGATCCTATAAGCAAGGTTGGCTAGTCAACAAGCTCAAGGTGGTTTCTCTACTAGTAAGGCTCCATTATTAAATGGATATAAAAATGAATTTTGAAATGTTATGATGAATATATATTTGATTTCTCAAGGTCATACTTATTGGAATTTAGTTTTGGATGGCTATAGTGCTCCTCCGATTTGACCAACTGATGCAACAAGTAAGAAAGCTAGTGAAAATAACTCCAAGATAATTAATGCTATTCTTTGTGGCCTATCAGAGGTAGAGATTTTGAAAGTAATGAATTGTGAGTATACCAAAGATATATGGAAAAAATTTAAGATAATATATGAAGGTGACACCAAGGTAAAGATGGCCAAGTTGTAGACTTACAAAAGATAGTTTGAAATCCTGAAAATGAAACCATTGCATCCTACCTATTAAAGGTTGATGAGGTTGTCAATATAATTAGAGGATTTGGAGAATAAATCAAATAATATAATAATTTTAAATTTTTTTTTATATCACTAACTCCTAAGTTTGACTCTAAGGTGTCTACAGTAGAAGATATGTAAGATTTGGACAAGCTAGAAATGGAGGGGCTTCATGGCATTTTGACTGCCTATGATATGAGAACTAATGAAGGAAGACCTAGAAAGAAGGAATAAAATTTTAAAGTTGAAAATAATTCAAAAGAAAATAAGGTCAAGGATGAGGAATGCTCAAATGTTGATGATGATCAACTAATTTCCATGTTTGTAAGAAAGTTGAGATTTGGATCTGGTAAGTATAAAGGTAAGTTACTCTTCAAATGTTTTAACTGTGGAAAAATTGGTCACTTTAAATCCAAGTGTCCTAAGAAGGATAAGTTAATAATGATGAATACCATGATAAAAATCATGAATATGACAATAATAACTATAATCTTGATAAAAATAAGGAGTTTAAATAGTATGAAGGCATAAAAGCAACTTTCAAGAACAAGAAAAGATTATACACTAAGGAAGATAATCCTTCTAATATAAGTGACTCAAGTGAATTTGATAGTGATGATGGTAGTCATGAACATGAACATGATAATAATGAAACTACCATAGAATTAGATAATGAGGGATATTTAAGTGGGAAAGGCATTATGGTTAATGTGGAATCAGATGAAGTAGATTATGAGGTAAAATTGGTAAGTGCACCAGAAAAATTAAAGTTCCAAAGGAAAAATAATCACAAGATAAGAGCACTTGTTAAGTAATATGAGGATTAGATTTTATTATTTGAGGAAAGGCTGAGTAACACTTCCAAGGAATATGATGAGATCATCAGTCAAGTTAAGGCACATATAGAGGTAGTCAATACTAGACTAAAGATTAAAGAGGAAAAATACATAAGGTATGAAAATAGAATAGAGTCCTTGAAAGATGAGTTGAATCAAGCATCTATAAAATTGAAGACCTTTGTGAGGTTTGAAAAGATCACTGAGGCTCTAGATGACATATTGAGTAGCTAGAAGTCTGTAAATGACAAGACATGTCTTGATTTCAAAGAAGACTATAAGGAAGCACCTCAAGTCAAGGAAAAGACTGTTGAAGACAAGAAGGTCAACATAAAAATACCTATAAAACAAATAAATGATATAAGGTATGCCAATACATTAAATGGTTACTACTATATGTGTAATTAGTTTGGTCATAGAGCAAGAGAGTGTATAAGACTCTCTAAGAATGAGTTCTCATGGGACTATGGAAGGAGTCACAACTAACATCAGTCAAAAGGTATGTATAAGGTGGTTTTATATAGTTGTCATGATGTGGGACACATTGAAATATTATATCCTAACAAGGTTATATGGTCATCTAGTTAAAACAAGAGGTTTAAAGTGTTTAGAGTGCTAGAGAGAAGATAAATGAATGTTTGGAAACCAAAGATAATGAAGATGAGTCATGATAATTATACAAGAACAAGTGGAATAATTATTGTGATGTAGAATGATTCAAATATGAAATCAAGTCAAGAATGCTTGTTGTTAACTCAAATTGATGATCAAGTGGATGATGAAAAGGTCAAACCTATAATGCAAATCAGGCCTAAAAGGGATTGAAGGACATTCAATCAGAAAAGAGCATGGAGATATTGGAATATCCTAAACTTAATTTTTTTTAGTGTCCTATGGGAAGTGGTGACTCCATTAGGATTCATGGAGACACTAGTCAGGTAGAAGAAGCATGATGGATGCTTAGTTTGATGGGGAAATATTTAGGTTTGTGACTAAGTTCATTTTGCATTGAGAAGTGGTCATGTTATCATAATTCATCTAAAAAAGGTATGATTATAGTAAGGGGTAACTTAATGACTTAATGTTTCAAATTATTTATGTTGATATACCATTATAATAAGGTTTGGATAAGTCTATATAGGTGTGACTCTAGATGATAGTTATGGAGGACCCTTTGTCATTAATGTCAAAGAGGGAGAAAGTCCAAGAAGGGAGTTTGACCAGCTTAGGGAGATGAAATAAAGTAGAATGAAGAATGTTTTGACATAAATGAAAAAGGGGGATTTGTTTGAGAAGTGGTTTCATTGATGTCAAGTCAAATTGGATGTCATTGATGTCAAGGTGCATTTGGTAAAGATGCATGGTGAAGTGGTATGTGACAAGGAAGTCATGTGACAAGAGAGAATTTGAAGGCAACCTATTTTCTCTCTATTGAGAGAGAATTTGAAGGAAAAATATTCTATATATATTGAGAGATAATTTTAAGGCATCATAATTATTCTTCTAAGTTTTATGTCAAGGTCAATTTTGGCAATCATGTTTGTGTACAAATTCTTGAGTATAAAGTTCTTGAGAAGGCTTGTGCATAGGATGCCAGATCTTGTATATGAAGGAGAATTTTGGCTCAATGAAAATTAATTAATATAGGAATAAGAGGATTTTTGGGGACACTTGAATATGTATATTAATCATTGTATCACTTAGGAGAGTTTTGAGATGAGTCTATTATGATAGAACCTACACGACTAACGTGCAACTATACTAGTTATAGACTCTATTTGACCTAATAAGATGCCATGAGATGTTGTTAAGGCATATGAAGGATGAAAAATAGTGGTAGATCATGTGATAATTTTATTAATCATGTGAGTGAGGTGGATAGTGTTTTGATAATAGCTATAAGGTCTATTTCGAGGCCTAATGTGACCTATGGATCAAAATCTTAGAGAACAAAGAGAGAGATGGTGGCCTAATGGGGTATCAAGATCAGTTTCAAAGGTAATCATGGAAAAATAATAATTTATAGAGGTATGTAATGTTTTTTAGGTATGTTGACCAAGTTTGAAGTCAAAGTATGCTAGAAAGGGCATGAAATGTGGTTTTAAGGTTTCCTATGTGCACAAAACAAAGGATTCTCAACCCGAGAAGAAATTTCATGTACTCATTAGCATGTGTAACATATAAATGAGAAACTAATAAATTAATTTTATATGATGAAGGGTCCTAGCTCAAATTTCCAAGTATTTTTTTCTAGATTAAGGGCCTAAGATTTATCAATGATCGTTAAGACTGTAAGGTGGTTTAAACCTCTCTAAAACCCTAACTTTGACCCAATATGAAATATATTGATGGAAATGGATTATAATGGATTGTATGAAATATTTTTATGATTGGATAATGTATTTTATTCTCCCAGGTATCTCTTGGTGGTAGTGGTTTGTCATGTGAGTGAGTGGACCCTATAGGAAAAGCCTTATTTCTGAAACATTTGCTATAATAGTAGGGTTGATCAAGTCAAAGTTTTTAAATGGATGGAGGTTTAATATTGAGATTTATATATTATTTAAATTATGGTTTATAATTAGGTTATAAACCTTGGATTTTATAAACTATTCATTCAAGTTAACCTATCACTAAAAGGCCTAGTGGTGTAGACATTGAGAAAAACCATGCAAAAGTGAGAATGAGATTAGGGATGTGTTGTCATGGATTAAGGATGTATTTAGATGCATTGGGTTGTTGTTAAATACATATAATAGATGTTAATTCTAGTTATATGTTTTTGAGGTCAATAAAAATATTGAAATTATTGCTCATATGTTGACTTGTCTAATGCAGATGAGACAATGAAGGTGTAAGGTTGTGAGATTGGTTTGAAAGACCAATATTATCACTTAACCATGGTATATTTATATCTAAGATATATGTAATGATATCATATGGTCATATAAATTCATCATAAGTATTTGAAAGCATCTATACAAGAGTTTAAAGTCATTCTCACCATGACTATGTTTGAAGGTAAAGTGACAAATCTGATTAAGTTAGTGGGAGTGATGAGTTGGAGGATCTCTACCCTTAGATGAAGCATCCAATGCACATATTTTTATTTTTTACATAAATTTAATATCCATTATTTTAATAATATTTTAAATTTGTAAAAGTGATTGAAATATTAAAACCAAAATGGGTTAACTGGTTCATATTTGATTGTGTATACTGAAGATAAAAGATTGGTTTATAAGACCAATATTTGGAATTGAAAATTGTAATATTTGTAATTTAGAATAATATATAAGTGTAAAATAATCTCTTTAATATGTCAGAAGTAATAGGAAGTATTATTCATAGATTAAAGCTTAAGTCTTCATGACTTTGTTTTAATACTAGTTGACAGTTTTGAGTGGGCTACTTGTAGAAAAGGGTTTGAGTCTTTCTACCCTGAGTTATGAAGTATAATGCACATGTTAATGAGACTAAGGTCATGTAGTTTATATATATTTATTTATTTTCCATGGTTATTTTTAATTTTTTTGTTTTTGATTCAATTATTCAAAATAGACTTTCTAGGTATGTATATACCTAATATGAACGAGTACTAATGATGTGCTCCAAGTAGTGGTTTCAGATAAAAAATGTTTTAAAGCCTAGATGAAGTTATAAGAGGTATATTGGGATGACATATTATGTTTCTCTTCCATGTAAAGTTTTTTAATGTTATCCAATAATATCAAAGGGTAACGTGTGCTAACAAGGCCTAATGGGATTAGGTCTCTATGAGACCTAAAGGAGAGATAAAACCTATTTGAGAAAGGTCAGATATAAAGAGACTCAATAACATTTTATCTATGTATATGAAGTGTTATAATATCCATTTCATAGCTGAACTAAGAGGATAAGAGTACTTGGTTTACTAAGAAGGATATGAACAAGAAAATACTTATATATACTAGGCATTTTAGGCCTAATAAAGTAAGGAGAGTAAGTAGATGTGAAGAAAAGAATAAGAGGATTGTGTGAAATTAAAAAAGTGGTGAAACAAATAAAATAAATGATATTGATCAATCATATATATCCACAGGGTTTCATGAATGCTTTCATGATAGTCTTAAGCCATAGAAGGGCTAATTGAGTAAAAAAGGTAAAGGATAGTTTTTGTTTGTATGAGAGGAAGATTGAAGTGTGACAGAGAAAAAGAGGACCATAATCAGTTGTGAGATGGAAAAAATAGAAAGGTGGATAGTTTTAGAATGTTGATTGAGTGGTTTCTTGATTATCAAGTGGGTTGTAGCCTCCTAGCAAGTTGGTGCTTGCTTATGTCAAGTTGGTGCTTGATAAATTTAGGGGTTGGTGTTACTTATTGGTTTGGTGCTCAACTAAATTTGAATTTTCATCTTATATGACAAGTTATCCACGTGTGTTTCAGTGGGTTTTATCCCCCTTGAGGTTTTCTCACATATTTATTATGTTCATGTGTTTCATGCTCTTATGTATTGGTACTTATGCTTGCTGAAATGTACATGCTTATCTAAATGATCTATGATTGCTTAAGTAAGATTGTTTAAAGTATTAAGGATTGATTCACCCTCCCTCTCAATCATCTTGATTCCAAAATTTATCACTTATACAATAACCTATTTAATGATTAATTAATGGGAAATTGATACTCTAAACTTATCCTAGAATAACTTAAACTCAGTTGTTCACTCTTTGGCTCTATAAAATCTCATTCAAAGTAAAGGTAAATTTTATAATGAGCCGCTATATGTATTTTTATAGACTCAAGGGGAAAATTTCATTTAATACCCCCTCTCTTTGACCATAACTTCTCATAATCAATGCAATTTAATGGTCTCCTTTCTTCAACTATCACTTCTTATCATAAATGTGATTAATGACATTGCCATGATAGGGTATTGGCATGCTTATCCTAATCACTATCTCTTTATATTAATGGCATGTCTTATCCCATGCTTTTCTTAGAGTGCATGAGAGGTGTAAAATAATTTGAATATTCATATCATTGGAAGGAATATCTATTCTTAGACATATTTACTTGCATGCACATCCCTATGGATGATTTACCAACACATTTAACACCCCTTACCCCACACTAAATGTGCATCATGGTCCTCCATGAAAACATAAGTACTAAGTTACAAAAAATAAAGTAACTAATAGATGGGGGAATGAAACTAAGGCAATGCTTTATTGAAAAAAATAAATCATAAACTAATGGCATATGCCTTATTGATATAATTGAAACTAAACTTCAAGTTGAGAAATATAACCATATCCAGCTACCATTGTAATGAGTAGGAAGAAATTAGCCATTCAGTGTTTTTAAATGACATGTACCATTAAGATGAATACTATGAACAATAAAAGGATTATCCTAGTGAACATAGAACTTCCTAGAGTAACACTTGAACTTAGAGTCATAGATTAAAACTTGCATTCATAGGGTAAATGTATTATGCTTAAGGTGGCAATCATGTCATGCCTTATGTTTGCATTTATTCACATCTTGACTCCAATGGGCAAGGAAACATGTTTCAACCAATTGTAATAAATTATAAAAACATGATTTCAATGATGAGTCATCATCTAATTTTACAACATGTGAAATGTGAAGAGAAGGTACCAAGAATTCATTCAAAACAACTGCTTCATTTCTAAACACTAGATTGAAGGCTGTACTTTTGTTGAGGTGCTTATAAGTTATTCAATAAGCCCAAAGAACTATAGGCACCCAATTATCCCAATTAGTGCATCTAATATTATAAAATTTTATAAGTGTATTACCCAGGATTTTGTTGAATACTTCAATACTACCATTGGCTTGGGGATGATGTGATGTTATCTTGTGATGGGCAATCATGAATTTAGAGAGTAATACATGGATAGTCACACTAAAGAAGTGTGTACTACAATCACTAGTAAAACTTAACAAACAACCAAATATGGTTATAATATGTTCCCATATTAAGTGTGTGATTGTTACTTTAGTATAATTCCTTGTTAGAACATCCTCAACCTATCATGTGAGGTAATCAGTTGCTATAATGATATAGCAAGAACCTGTATGTCATTCGATTAGGTTGATTCAGCTGATAAAATCAATGGCAAATGATTCTTGTGATATAATAGGATGTAATGGCATGAAATACCAATGATTTGGTTTCCCCATGAGTTAGAAATATCGCATTTATTTGA
The DNA here is from genome assembly GCA_037957365.1 of Torreya grandis. Taxonomy (NCBI): domain Eukaryota; kingdom Viridiplantae; phylum Streptophyta; class Pinopsida; order Cupressales; family Taxaceae; genus Torreya; species Torreya grandis. Next base: position 1,881,143 of record JARHVA010002247.1, on the reverse strand, counting down.
CATGCAGCTTGGAAACTTGGAAAAGCATAGGCCACCATAGTTTAGCTAACAAAACATTGTGCACATTAGCCTCACTAACATAGTATCCACCATTAATTCCTTTAAGAACTTCATGGCATAATTTAGGATGCTCATATTTCATGCTATAGTGTGAAAGTATTTATTGTCATCTAATCTTGTAGAGGTCCCCTCCAATGAGATAGAATGATGAAACATGAATGTCTAGGTACTTCTTAGCCTATGGATTCAAATGATCTAGAGCTATGCCAGTAGTTAACAAAGTTATGATATCTTCTAACTCCTCATTAACATGTGAAACATGAAACAACTATACATTAGATAAGTCATCCTTAATGGCTCGTGCTGGCTCACTAGAATCTATTCTGGAGAGATGGTCAGTGTGGACAAGGAATATGTAGAAGGGGAAGTTAGTCTTGTGTTAGTCCAAGAAATAAAACTCAAATAAACATAATAAAATCCTAATACCTCTAGCCTAGACATTAGGGAAATCATAGGTAACAATATTGCATATGAAAACACAAATAAAACATAAAAGAACACCTTATTTTACCTTCCTTAGGGATTCCAAATGGCTTGTTGAATGGTTTGCTCAGCTTGTGCATCAATAAATCTTCATCAGTGGAGCTTTATTGGCTTCACCTTTCCTTGGCACCTTGGCTTTGATTACTTGGATTAAGATTTGAGCATGGTAATTTAGGCATTATAAAACTACATCAAGAGAGCTTATTGAAGATACTTGTGTAGAATAAATTTTCACCAAAATAGCTTAGAAATCAATAGGCGTGGCCTTGTATTTATAGCCTCAAGAATTAACTCTCCCCCAAGGTGAGTTAAGGTTATGTTTAAACATGGAATGGGTTCAAAATAACCCTATGTGAGTTGAGACTAACTCTAGTTGAGTTAAAATTTATCATGTAATTATGATTTTCAATTACTAGGCATGCCTCTCAAATTATATATTTTGGGATATTTTGGAAGAACTTGACAACTCATAAAGGCAATGATGAAAGGCTTGATATTTTGATTTTAGGATTTCCATTTTTAGATATTCATCCATTTCAAATGGATAATTTAACTAAGCATTTAATCCTATTTAATTAGATGATTGATTTTGATTATCATTTTTGTTCTTTCAAGATTTGATCAAGTGCCCCACTTAATGGGTCCATAGGCCAAATTAACAGTTGTTATATTGTAACGTGATTATGAAAAATATGTGATTGGTTATTTTTGTGTATAAGTTAGTATCCAAAATAGGGATGCCTCAACATGATTTTGAGCTTTGATGAATGATCCATTAATAAATTTGGGATGTTTAGTGATTCCTAGGCTTAATTTGTAATGGTTGGTAGGAATCAATCTAAAGTTCGGTCAGAAGCCAGTTGTGGCTAGAATTATATATCTACTATTTTCAAATATTTGGGAAGGCATTACAATCTATAGATAGAGTAATGTGTTCTCAAATAATGAAAAGGTCCTGCATGCCTAATGCCCCAAATGATGATGGATGAGCTCTAGATGCACCCTTAAGGGAACTGTCAACAAAGAAGGTCAGTGATTATTCCTTTGAAATAAGGAAATGATGGGACCAAAAGGTAACATGGGTAAAAAAGATTGATATTACCACATGTAGTTATAATCAATGGCATGGTGAGCTATCCTAGTTAAGCATATAAACATGGTGATTTACCCAAAGGCAGTTATAATCATTAGTATAACAAGATAAAAAATAATGATTTACCTAAAGGTGATTATAATCATTAGCCTAAGGATAAACGTAATAAGAGAATAATTTGACTAAAGATAGTTATCATCATTAAAATGAAAACAATGATTTTCCCATAGGAAGTTATAATCATTAGAAGGATAAAAACATGTCCCAGTTGGGTAGATAGAGATAATGGTTTGCCGAAAGGTGATTATGATCATTATCACAATGAAAACATGCCATAGTTGGGTATAAAAATGAGAATGATTTACCTAAAGGTAGTTATAATCATGAAAATCTAGAGATATTGAGACATAATGATTTTCCCATAGGTAGTTATAATCATTGTCTCTACGGGTGGGATGATACACAATGATTTACCCAAAGGCAATTATAATCATGGCAGAATGATGGGAGTAATATGGAAAATGGGGCTTACTTACTGAAACTGTATTCATAGAGTAAGAGTAAGCCAATACAAAGGAGAAAAAGATGAATTTGGGCAATCTACTAGTATGGAGATGCATGTCTTAACTAGCAAGGATTAAAATTCATGCATGATTTAATTACTATCTATTGGGGAATGAGGATAGATTGGGAATATTTTAGGTAACCAAGGAGAAGTACCATGGCTGCATTGCTTGTAAGATTTCCTATGTTGATTTTTAATGTATCACGTGATGGTAAGCATCATGATATAAAACACCATGAAAATGTATCCAAAATTTGCAGAAGGACTGACATGCAATCTAATAAACAATTGAAAATAATACACCAATGATAAAAACCATGATGATAATGTTGACATATGAATATATATGGACCTAAGTATAGTGCACAAGGAATCACCCAAGGAATGCAGATATACTAAGTTAAGGAGCAAAAATGAAAGAAAAGAAATAGGGAAACAAGCCAACAAATAGAAAGACAAACATGAAATAAACAAAAAATAAATAAAATAAAATAAAATAACATGAAACAAACACAAATAATGGTTAATTATAATGTTGGTGAAAATAACATAATGATATAAATAAGAGGATATACATTTCCCCTAGTCGATACGAGACAATGAAATAAATGAATAAAATGAGGGAAATAGAGGAAAAGTAAGGGGTAGCTGAGTTGACTCCAGATGCACTAGGCAAGTGGACTTGCCTACATAGTTTTATGGATGTAAGGTTCAACATAAACTTCAAGCCAAATGTAGTTTTCCTAGGATATGGGATAAAATAAGATGATAATAAAAACATGATTATGTTATAGATGAATATGGGAATGGGATCATAAAATGATGAGAGCATTGAAATGATTTCTCATACAATGGCGAGAGCGTTAAAGTGAAGGCCAATAAAGATGGGGAATCTAAAAGACAAGTGGTTTATTATGAAATAGTTAGGGGTCCCATAATCCTTAAGATAAAGAAGTGGTCAATTTGGTGATTATTAGGATTTTCTAAGATTTTTTACAAATGTTTTTGTAATTTTTAAAGCATCTCAATTTGATTGAGAATGATGAGATACTAAATGGTCCAACTCGTAAAATGGTGAGAGATTTCAAACTTGGAAATTGCTCATAAAATGGTGAGAGAGTGGTAAAAGGTGACTGAGCTGACCTTAATGTAAATTGAGTGATACCTACATAATCCCTCAAAAGAGATCTCAAGTTATTATAGTTTTACCTTATAGTGGAGGATTCCAACTAGGTAGCAACAAGTTCTCAAATTAGGCAAAGGGCACAATATGGTGTAGGAATGGTAAGGTGGGACTTCAAGGCACAATAAAATGTATTATTCCTAATTTACTTATATGTGGTTATAATTAGGAAATGATGATATAAGTTTATACTACTAAGTTTCCTAAAGGTGAATATAATTAATAGCATAGATTGAAACACTGATTTGCCCAAAGGCAGTTATAATTAGTAATAGTTGGAATGATACAAAGCAAGGAATGAAAGATGCAACTACCAAATAATTGTCATACTAGTCCAAAATATGACCTCTATCTGAAATACTGAATCAACTGTTGGAATTTTATTTGAATCCCCTTGCTAAAAATGCCTAAAGAACTAATGGAATAGAACCAAGGTTAATGTGTTGGGTACTGAGGTTAAAAACAACTTTGGTTGATAGGAAAGGTATGATAGAATGGTATAGGTTATAGTATAAGGAATAATGTTGATATTATGGTGAGAATAGAAATGGGCCTCATAAAAAATACTTTAAATATCTCAAATAAAGTAATGCTTGAGGTGTATGATGTTTATCAGCTCATCAAGTTCATCCCCATTTAGTGTAGTGAGCATATATGCTACAGAGCCATGATTTGAAACAATTATGTATGGGCCTATCCTATTGGGGTTAAGCTTACCTTTCTTCTTCTTGATTGTGGTATTCTTTGGGTTTTCTTTATGAACAAGATCACCAAGCTCAAATTATCTATGTTTAACCTACCAGTTATAGTGGCCATAGAGTCTATTTTGGTATGTTTGAAGGTTGCTGACAATAACCATGTGTTTTTGATCAAGTAATTCTAGATCTTACAGGTCAGCTACTTAGTAATATTCATCATCCAATATATGTTTCAATAAGATATGTAGAGAAGGAAACTCAACCTAAATGGGAAGAATGGCCTTAGTGACATAAATTAGGAAATATGGAGTGGCTCCTATTATTGAGATGTTTTCATCAATATCAAAGGGTTTGATATTCAATAAAAAAATATGGTCATTGATGTCAAGGAATTTTTGTAGAGTCTATAGGTACTGACTAAGTCTATAGCTTACCATTAAAGTTATTTTTGGTGAAATAGACAATTATCCAAGAGACTTTTTATCTATATTTTACATCATATGGAGACACAAAATTAGACTATAGACTTAATTCAGACTAAATACCATTGAATAATCTATTATTTGTGAAGAAATGTGATCTAATGATTATGCAGAATAAGATTGTGTCTAGAACTACTGGGCAAGTAACTATGGACTGTATTAGGCATGTGGATTGCATCAAACATGTTATAGACTACATCAATTTTGTTACAGATTACATCAAATTTTCTATGAATTGCATTAGGGGTGCTACAAACTACATCAAAGATGCTATGAACTACATCAAGACTACTATAGACTTCAACATAACCACTATGAACTTGTTTGGAAATTATTTCTACATGTATTCTAATGATTGTTTTGTCTATTCTAGCTTCATTTTGCTCAAGCTGACCTATGTGAGTGAGTTTTTATATAATCTAATGTGAATTATGTTTTTAAAAGAGAATAAATCATTATATATCTGACTATAGAGTTTTGTTTGGCCAACTTTCAAAAGGTTGTTGATCACCATCTTATATATAAGCAAGATCAAATTATCATTTTGAAGTGTAGAAATTTTGAGGATGAATATATAAATTTTCTAAGGAGCAAAGTAGAGGTCTATTGAAGAAAAGATGGCCAAAGAGGATAAATATATAAATTCACTAAGGAGTAGAGAAGAGGTCTATTGAGGAATACATGGCTAGAGAGGTATGAATATGAAATCATCGAATGATTCATAAGAAGATGAACCTTAGATTATATAGAATTAACTAAAAGAGATGAGTAGAGATGGTAGAGAGGATAAAGTATTTTGAAATGAAGAGAAGAAAAATAGAAGAATGAATTTTAGAGTGATAAACAAAAAAATAATAGAATGAATCTGAGATCGATGAGTATAAAAAATAGAATTATATTATCATTTATTGATAAAAGTAACTAAGAAAGATGGATGATCTAAAGTAGCTGAGTTGGTGCTTGACAAAGGGAATTAAATCCTCCTATAAATTGGTGTCTATAAATCAAGCAGTTAATGATTTTTAACAAGTTGGTGCTTGCTAAATATTTTTTTCAAGTTGGTGTTTGACTATTTGGGGTTGGTTCCTCAAGCTGACTTGGTACTCAACAATATTGTTAACTCATTGCATATATGATTTAAGACATATAGTCCATGTAATTATCACTATGGGTTTTCTTCCCTTTAAGGGTTTCCCACCTAGATCATGTGTTATGTCTTTATTTTCTTTATTGAGGTTTGATTTCTCTATGAATTTTACATTGATGTTTGACTAAAGAACTAAAGAATTTGGAGAAAGTTTTAAGAGCTCATTGATTCACCCCTCCTCTCAATGGTTGTGCTTATAATAATTAGTATTAAAGCATGTCCTTCAAGGTCAAGATTGAAATCTAGAAGGTAGATCTTAAGAAGCACAATGTTTAGTCATCAAGTACAATAAGGGTTCTCAACAAACAAGACCCCTTTGTTCACTGGAACCAATTATGCCTTTTAGAGCATTAGGATGAAGACCTATTTGATGGATCTTAGGTTTGACATTTAACAGTCAATTATAGATGGGTATATTATCCCTCAAATTCCTCTAACTGATGTTGTAGGTAATAAAGCAAGTGAAAACAATTCAAAGGCTATGAATTCTCTATTATGTGGATTAGTAGAATCTGAGTTTGTCAAGCTGATGCAATGTGAGTCAGCTAAGGTAATATGGGATAAGTTATAACTCATCTATGAAGGTAACACCAAGGTAAATTGACAAAGCTATAGACCTATAAAAAATAGTTTGAAGGTTTAAAGATGAAAGAAGAAGATAATACTGTAGCATATCTTCTTAGAGTTGATAAAGTAGCTAACATAATCAGAGGTCTTGGAGAAAAGGTTATTGAGTCAACTATTGATCAAAAGGTTCTAAGATCCTTGACCCCAATATTTGACTCAAAGTTGTAAATAATTGAATAATTAAAAGATTTAGACAAGTTATAATTTGATGAGCTTCATGGAATAATGACTACCTATGAAATGAGGAATGATGATGGAATATCTTCCAAATGAAAACAACCTTCAAGGTTTAAAAGACAACATATATCAAAAAGGTTTAATTTGATAATGATACTAATATTGATGAAGACAAAACTGAAGCCTTATTTATGAGGAAACTGAGAAAAGGTTCAAGTAGGTATAAAATCAAGTTACCATTCAAATGTTTCAATTATGGTAGGATTGGTCATTTTGATACCAAGTGTCCTAAAAAATAAAAACATGATCATGATGAAGAACATGGTAAAGAGAATAAGAAGTCTAATAAGTGTGACAAGAACAAGAAAAATTTCAATCAAGGTGCTATAAAAAAAATTCTTCAATAACAAAAAGGGTCTATATTATAAAGAAGAAAACATCTATTCAGAAGTAGTGATAAAGATATCTCAGATAGTGATGACTATAGTTTAGACCACATAAGTGATGAAACTTTGTTCATGGCCATTAAAGTTGAAGAAGGGAATAGTTTGAAAGAACAAATATTCATAGATGATGAATAAGTGGATGAAGAAGAATCCAAGGTTGATTTTAAGGTAGAACTTATTCTTACTTTGGATGAATTGAAGATTTAAAGAAAGAAAAACCAAAATTTGAAGTCTTTAGTAAGAAGTCATGAAGAACAAATATGTATCTTGGAAACTAAGATAACTAAGAGTGCTAAGGAAGCTGAGGAGGTCATCAACAATCTCAAGACTCAATTAGAAGAAGTAAATGCAAGTGTGAAGTCCAAGGAAGGAAATTGTAATGAGCACAAATTTGAGAATAGGTTCATTGAAGTTAGATTTGGAACAATTCATAGTCAAATTTAAAAATTGTCAAAAGTCTAAAGGTGAAAGGGGTCAAAAAAGGTGTTAAAAAGGGTAAGTTAAAGTTTAGGTTAGTAAGTTGATGAGTTAGCTAACTAGGTGATTAACTAGACTCAAGGTCCGCTGAGGGTCTATAAGGGTTTGAGGCATTTTGACAACTAGAATTATCATGTACAGTTTTATAGTGTCTACATTTTTCCCATTTTTATTATACAACTTTGAATTAACAAGATGCAAAATAAAAAATGGAGTGATGGAAGAATACTGGATTACCTCGAGTATGGGAGGAGGTGTTCCTCCTCAAACAAGATTCGATGAAGTAAAACCAAAATCGAGTCAGGGTTTGATAAATGGTATATGGTGAGTCACAAAGTTGGTGACAAAGGGATTGGGAATTTAAAATGTAAACATGTACATAAAATATGACTAAGTGTGATAGTCAAGATCACATAAAGACTAAAGTTGCCAATATGGGTAAAAATAAGGTCAGTTATAAAAGAATAAGTGAAAGGGTAAATAGTCCACAACATTGGTCATAGCTAATTAGATGAATCTATAAGTCTCTTATATAGGGTTGGTATTTTTATAGGTATCCAAGGTAGGAAGTTATCCCTTGAAAAACACAAATGGTTTGGTTGTGCACTGGGTGGTGAAAAATTCAAATGGTCAACATGGAAAAAATGGTTAGTGTGGTTAAAAAGACCAATGCAAGGTCATTGTAAAATATACAAATAACTCAGGTCAAAAATGGCCAATGTCAAGGTAGATATGGTTAAATGGGTGGTCAAAGAAGGGTAATCTACAAAAAGTTCTAGTTTTGGTTTGGGGAGATTAAATGATCTCCAAAATTTTGGCATGTAGGTATAAGTGCCTAAAATGGAAAAGGTGTGGGGCCCTGACCATTGACAATAAGGGTTCCCTAGGTTAACCATTGATGGTTACCTTGACTGTTGATGGTCAGGGAGAAACCCTAAAAAGTTGGAACATAAAAAGTGAAATGAGATTTCATTTTCACTTTTGACATCTGACCTCTATGCATTTCATGCTCTAATAATTTTGCACTTTAGCATTTAACTGAGGGTTGGCCAAGTTGGTGCTGAGGTATAAGTTGGTAATTGGTTGAGCATGTGTTTGAGGTTGATCAAGATGGAGGGTGGATGAGGGCATGGCCAAGTAACTAACATGGGTTTTGACCTCGATAGAGATCAAAAAATGAGGTAGGAGACATTTTTTGAATTGATATTTAGTTGATTTGATTGTGATAAAAGGTGAATTGGAGTGGTTTTAGATTAGTTTGATAGGGTTTTGAAATTGTTTGGGCTATGATGCCTTGGTTTGGGTTATGGGTAAAATCAAAAAATGTAGCAGATGTATTTTAAAATTGATTGAGGAGTTAGGTTGGGGTGGGTTTGTAGTAAAGTTTGAAGTAGTTTAGTTTATTTTTTTTTGTAATTTTATATTGTTTTGAGGGAGTTTAGGTTTAGGATTTCATTGTCAGTGATCACACAGAATGAATATCAGTGGTTTTACCTGATCATCGATGGTCAACTTAACCATTAAAGGTCAAACACTGAGGGTAAAGTGGGTAATAGGATTGGTGATGGTTGGTCCAACTATCATTGGTCTATTATGTTATGGAAAATTTGTTTAAAAGGTGTAGATGAAGATGTTGAAAAGGTTCATTTGAAGATTTGTTAGAATGGTTTGTTTGATTAAGGTGTTAAGTGTAATTTTTAGGATAGGTGAATGTTTGAGTGATAGGTAAGGATGATTTAGGATAAGTGTCAAGTAGGAATGTTTTGTGGAGAAAGTTGTTAAAGAGAGTTAGGTGTGGGTTTTATAGGTTTAGGGAAGGTGTGGTATGTTAAGGAAGGATATTCAAAAATTAGGAATTAGTTGCTGGGTAGAGTTTTTTGAATGTTATGGTTAATGATAGATTGTTGTTCAACTATTAGAGGTAACGTGTTAGATGTAATTTATTAGTTTTAAATGGGTTAAAAAGGTGGGTGTAGGTTGGTACTGAGATCAATCTATAAAACTAAGTGTGCATACTAACATTGTTATTTTGCAAGCACGTGACCAAATCTAGATGAGGGACCAAGTCCCTAAGATATTTATAAAGGTTGAGGTTCATGATGTGATGACTAATGATGAGTAGAGGCATATGGAGGAGGTTATCCTAGGGGCCATGAGACACTATTAGCACATGTCATAGGATGAAACTATGATCATAACCCTTGTCAAGAGATTGGACGCAACCATGAACACATTTTTGTTGCTGACTAGGGAAATGACCATCCTCATAGAGGATGTTCATAATATTACATGACTACCTATTCAGGGAGAGCTGATTTATCACATTAAGAGCAAGGAGAGGGATTACCTTATGGATCTAGTATATGGAGTAGATTGGATCCATTCTAGGTATCATGTAAGTGGTTTTAACAATGGGACCCTATACCAGAGGGATCTAGGGGACTGATGTTTGTTGACAATGATGATGATGGTAGTGTCTTATTTTACTTTCCTTATTTGAGTAGTGGTCAATTTCCATATTTTCTATTAGGAGTGTTGGTGGAGATGCTACTAGGGATGACTGTATTTGAGTGGGCACCAGTGTTACTAGTCTAGCTATATATAGGGAGCTTTGGGCCTTTTAAGCACATAATAAATATGGGATTAGCATTGGGTTTGTACTCCATTACTGGGTGTACATGCACATTTGGGTGTTAAGACCTTTGGGATTACCATGGGATGACTATGCTTTGATAGATTATAGAGTGGGTTTCTTGAGATGGAGGGGAGATTATGCTTTGATAGGTGATGGTGGTGGTCTGAGGGACATTGATTGGTTTTGAGATACCTTGGAGGGTTTGGTTATGGCTGATGTCTTTTGGAGGCCATATGTGGGCTAGTTAAGGTGGGCCTAGTACAACTATAACACTTTATCACTACAGAGCTAGAGATGGATATATAGGAGACAGGATCATGAGATCAAGCTCATCCCATTTGATTGAGTTTGGAGGTAGTTTGGCCTTATGCAGGTGATTTCACCAGTGTTCCCTAGATATATGAGGTATGATGCTAAGTTCTTACTTCCAGAACTATAGCCATATGATGTAGTTTTGGATCATGAGGAGCTACCAATGAGAGTAATGATAGATGATGTTGGTGTGGTGGATGGATATGTAGTGTGGTATCAAGGTCTATATGCATCAATCAATCCAGCAGGGGTATCAGTATAGGGTGGTGCCTAGGATGGATAAACACAAATAGCATTAGCAATGGCACAAGCCTAAATGATAGGGTTTTAGGGACAGGTGGCCACTCTATAAGGCTAAATTTTCATCTGATAGGGTCAAGTTGCCACCTTGATAAGAGAGAGAGATCAGGAAAGGATCTCTCTTGGTTTAGTGATCCAAAAGAGAGATACCTTGAGATAGAGGGCAAGAGTAGTAACAATGCTAGTAGAAGGACCTAATATGATACTTATGACATGGTATTTAACAATTATGGAGGATTTAAGGTATTATGAGGTTATAGTGTTGGCATAATTACCATTGGAGCTTTGATATAGAGAATACAGAATTAGTTTAATAGGTGGGGTAATTATGGTGACTCTAGGTCAGTGGGGCTCTATAATGAGTAAAGTAGGTAGATTAAGGGGACCAATACTAGATGGAAGAATATGAGGGTCCAGTGGTAGTGGTGTCTTAGGGGCATAATATTTTATATGATTAGATATGTTGTATTTACATGATTTTGATACTGGCCTATGTGCTGATGATTTGAGATGTACATGCGAGAGAGATTTCATACATTGTTACATGCATTATTTATTTGATAGACATGATGTATATGATGATTTTTTATGATGTTAATGATGATGATTATATGATTTTTATGATGATGGTAATTTTGTTTATAGTCATGCTTATGTGGTCTAATCAGATACGATGTATGTTCATATGATTTTTTGATGGATAGGATGATATTATGGGTATAGAGATGATGTAATTCATGATGTTTTGATATAGATAGATTGATGATTTTATGGATAGAGAGATGATGTAATTCAAGATGTTTTGATATAGATAGATTGATGATATGGTTCATAATGTTATGATCATTAATTTTGTTTATAGATATGATGATGAATGGATTAATTAGGGTTGTGTATGAATTGATGTACGTTCATATGATGTTCTGATGGTAGATGGGTAGGATGATACTATGGATAGATAAATGATATGTGTTGATTTTGATCATGATATTTTGTTTATAGATAGATATGTGATGTGGTTCATGGACATAGTTCATAATGTTTTATTTACCATTTTTTTTGTTGTTCATGATCATGGAGATGTAATGTGATTATGGTTAAGGATACGATGAAAATAGATAAATCAAGTTAGATAACAAACTAAATCATGAGACACATGCTTACATGAACTAATAATGAAGATAAGAAAATAAACATGATGCCCTTTTCATTGGTAAGGACCTAATGAATCCAAAGTTAGATTGGATTAAGGAAACTAATCCTTTTGAATGCTTAACATTAGCATGCTTAAGTTGATAAATGGGTATCTCAATCACAATCATGTCAATTAAGCTCAAAATCCCTTGATTAAAAGATGGTATAAAGGGAAGATAAGTAATAGGTGAAAGTTAACTAGGTAGAGAGGTAAGGTAACCTTATGTGGGCTAGTTTTCCCTTTCTATAGGTGACTTAAGAACCATAGTAGATAATTCTATGTCTTAATGATAGGTGTAGACTGATCGATGTGGGAAGTCTACTAATGCTAGATATGAAAACTGATTACAACCTTCTTGGGATAACTAATTTTGATATAAGGTCTTTTGTTTATTGCTTTTATTTTTGATCTTTTATGAAGCTAATCAATGTAGGAAGATTCAAATGGTTGATTTTGACCCATTTTACTTAGCCATCCTTCAAGGGAATGGCCTAAATTTGGGTTTATATGTTTGGTAGCTATCCTTTAATGGAGCAATCTATTGTTTAAGTAATTTTAGAAGATTTTGGATAGATATCCTTTGAGGGATCAGTCTGCAATATTAGGAATATTTAAACCAAATGATATTTATTTTGGATTGCAAGGTTTTTAGACATGGACAAGTTTAATTAGGCTTAGAGGTTTACCTTTATGAGGGTAAGACTTTGAGTATAAGAAGGTTAGTGATAGGTGAAAATTATGGTTTTGAGAGACAATGGCCATGGGATTCCATCTCATTAGAAATGAAAACTATCCATGAGAAACTTGTCATGGGTAGAGTCATTATACCCATATTTAGGATTAGGCTATAACTATGATGGTTAATCACATGGTTCTATATTGTAATCAATTATTCTCAAAGGGAGATGGATAGGTAGATGAAGGTAAAAATATTGTAAACCAAGGGATGAGCTTAAGTTAGACAAAAAAGTGAATTTGATCCTTCTTTAATAAAAGAAAGGATGTAGATGTGAAGTATTGAGAGGCTTAGGTTCTAGTTTGCCTTTGAGAGAGGACAAACAATAAGCTCTTGATCCATACTTATGGGTGATGATGTAGGGTCTAAACCAATTGAAAGAAAATTTTCCTCTTTTTCTTTTCTTCATATTGGTTCATGCTATTTTTCTTTAAAGATAAGGTCTCTTATATTGAATTCTAATTCAATTAGGTGTTTATTGTAGGCATGCTTGATTCGTTCTTGGTAGACACAAAGATGGTTGAATGCTGTGAGATGATGTTCGTCAAGTAGCTCAAGTCATTCTTGAAAATGATCTCTTGCAAAGATATGTGAAGAGAGGGAATTTGTAGTTTGAGAGGTAAGACTGCCTTTGCTTTAAAGACCAAAGAAAAGGGCTTAGCACCCCTAGAGATTTGAATGCTAGTGTGATATACCCATAAAGTGAAAGGGATGTGTAAATGAAAATCCCAACCTAAAGCATTATTGACTTTTGTCAACATTTTTTTAGAGGCTTCTACCTATCCATTTTATTGTGGGTGGTAAGGCGAGAATTTTTTTAACTTAATGCAAAATACATCACAAAATCCTTAGAATTTTTTATTTTTAAAAGATTTACCATTAGTAGTGATGATCTTATGGGGAACACTAAAAAGATAGATGATGTGATGGTTGATGAAGTCAAAATTTTTCTTGGCTTTGATAGATATGAGAGGAATGGTTTCCCCCCACTTGGTGAAATACTCAATAGTGGTAATGATGGATTGGTGTCATTGTGATGAATGAGGATTGATTTCCCCATTAAGATCTAAGCCCCATTATGAGAATGGCCAAAAGTCTTTGGATACTTGGAGGTCATGGGCAGGTGCATGGTGTAGATTAGAGTGTTGTTGACATTTGACACACTTCTTTACATAATCATAATAGTCTTGATTAAGGGTAGGCCAATAGTATCCAAGGTGAAGGATGCATTTAGTCGATAGCTAGGCCACTAAAGTGTCCCCCATAGATTCCATCATGTGTTTCTTTGATGGCATGGGAAGCTTCATGATTATGAAGGAAACAGAGAAGGAGGATATCAAAGCCATGTATGTAGAGGACTCCCCATAGTATAGTGTAATGAGAAGTAATCTAAACAAAGGCTCTTTAGGAATTCTGAGAGAGGTTAGGAGGAATGATACTGAGGTTGAGGTAATCAAAAGTTTTTTCATACCATATGTTTGATGGAGATACTTCCACATTAAAAATGGTAAGAAGATCAAAATGGATATAAGATGGGGTGACAAAGCTATGGTTGATAATAAAAAGTTAAGAGTTAGAAGGTTGAGATGGGATTTATGAAGTAAGGGAAGACATTATATCCATGAACTTATTGGTAGATTATGGAATGGACTGGATAAGGTAATGATCAAATGATGCTAAGAGTACATCTACGAGTTATTTTTAATTTAGTAGGACATCATTTTTACATTGGTAAGATCCATTGACCTAGTTGACCATAAGTTGGAAATCACTAAAGATGCTGATTGTCTTGACCCCCAAGGCTAGAGCAGTTTGGAGACCTATGACTAGGGCTTTATATTCAACCACATTATTGATGCATTCAAATTCAAGTTTGAAGGAGAGGGGAAGAGGTTCACCATTGAGGGGAATGAGAATAAATCTAGCACCCCACCACAAATGCATTTGGAGCCATAAAAAAATGTGGTCATTTGGTATGTGGGGTCTTCTTGAGAAAGGTCACAATGGACTCATCGAGAAATGTAAAGGAAGAGGTTGGTTGTAGAGTAGAGGAGCTTTGGCTAATTGATCATTAATCACTTGCCCTTTAATTTACTTTTGATAAATGTACTCAAGATCGAACTCAACTAAAAGCATGAGGCACTTAGCTAGAGCAGTTTGGAGACCATGACTAGGGCTTTATATTCAACCACATTATTGATGCATTCAAAGTCAAGTTTGAAGGAGAGGGGAAGAGGTTCACCATTGAGGGGAATGAGAATAACTCTAGCAGCCCACCACAAATGCATTTGGAGCCATAAAAAAATGTGGTCATTTGGTATGTGGGGTCTTCTTGAGAAAGGTCACAATGGACTCATCGAGAAATGTAGAGGAAGAGGTTTGTTGTAGAGTAGAGGAGATTTGGATAATTGATCATTAATCACTTTCCCTTTAATTGACTTTTGATAAATGTACTCAAGATTGAACTCAACTAAAATCATGAGGCACTTAGCTATACACTAGTTTTGGTATGGTTTGGAGTGCATATACTTGAGTGGGTCAGTGTTAGTGATGATGTAGGTTTTTTGATTAATAAGGTAATGGAAAATATTGGAAGCTATGAAGATGAGTGTGAGGTAAAGTTATTCAGGATGGGAAAATTGAGTCTCATACTCTATAAGTGTTCAACTTATGTAGTAGACTGCTTGCTCTTTGTTTTGTTCATCATGATGAGTGAGCATTGCCCCTAGGGAATGGTTAATGGTGGAGATGTAAAGGTATAAGGGTTGATCTCTTTAGGAGGGGTCAAAATAGGTAGAGAAAGAAGGTATTATTTTAGTGAATCAAAGGCTTTTTGGTAGTCCTTGGTCTACGTAGAGGAGGTGCCTTTCTTAAGTAGATGGTGAAAAGGTTGACATCTATCATATAATTGAAAGATGAATCGATGAATTGATTGGAGCTTCCCTTGTAAGCTAAATGTGATCTAGGAATTTGACTCAAGAGAGGATAGTTAGTATGGTGTTAGTTTCAAAATGAAAACAAAATGAAAGAAACACACTAAGTAGCATAAAATCTATAGGCATAGACACTAGGGAGAGCTTAGTTAATAAAAATGAATAAAACACACAACTAGAATGCAAAAGAAACCCTTTTTACCTTCCTTGGATGCTCCAAAATTCTTATTGTAGTGGTTTGCTTAGCTTGTTCTCATGATGTCCTTGGCAATGGAAGCTTAGCTACCTCCATCTCTCTTTGGCACCTTTGGCTTATGGCTTGGCTACGCTTGAAATCAATTTGACATGGTAACACTAGTTGCTTGAAGCTTTTGGAACCATTTATGCATTGTAACTCTATATAATCAAGACTTAGAAATGATGTGGTGAGGCCTCTTATTTATAGATTTCTAAGAATGTCTAGAATCAACCTAAATTGTCCATCTTGAGATTGAGATGTGTGGTTGAAGATTAATTCAATTTTTGGAATTAAGTTTATAATAATCCTCATCATGAAATTGGAAGAAGGGGAAATTAAGAGGCATGGAGGGCATGAATCTTGATATTTGTGGCATTTATGGCCTAGGGATGTCTTCCCAAGAAATGAGGTCACGTGATGATGTAGATATTCAATATTCATTTCCAAAAATAAGTTTCCAATAAGTTTCCATGGAATTATTAGTTAGGCTCTAACTTGGATTAATTATCTATTAAGCATGATTAAGCACTTTGTGCACAAATTACTCAAATTGATCAGAATGTCTTATTATTGGTCTAAAATTTAACTAGATTAGAATTTAAAGATAATGTCAGATGCATTGGATCCATTATCTCATTTAAGATGTTATAAATAGTAAATAACAAAGGAATGTGTCTATTGCAAGAGATTTGATAAGAAAAGCAATCTAGAGCACCTAGGTGCAACATTGACATTTTGACTCAAACTGCTCTGATCAAAGTTAACTAGCCCACAAATTGTATTGCCCCATTTAGGGATACCCTAAATAAAACTAGCACTTGAATATGTTATTTTGACATAATTTAAGCATGTTTTAGTGTTTTTAGGCCAAATTGTGCATTTGGATGGAAATTGGCCAAAATCCTAATTAGAGGCTATCAGTGTCTAGTTTTAGGTGTCTATAGTTTGCCCTTATTTGGGAAGGCATTGTAAACTATAAGTACAGTAATGTATTCTCAAATAACGAAAAGGTCATGTATGCCTATAACTGTAATGATGCTAAACTAACTGTATGATGCTCCCTCAAGGGAATTATTGGCATAAGTAGGTTGACAAACGGTCCCTCGATAAGAAATGAAATGAGAGGACCAAAGGAAGGAAAGATGATGGGGTGAAAACATAATGATAGTGAAAAAGTAGTCAAAATCATTGAGAATGCAAGTGGGATGGTGTATAATGGTTTAACTAAAGGTAGTTATAACCATTGTACTTGATAGTGGCAATGTGGTATGATAACACAATGATTTACCCAAAGGTAGTTATAATCATTGAGAAGATGGAATTTTCCAAGTTAGGATAGACAAAAAAGATAACATGCCCCTGTATAGGTAGAAAAAGTAAAGTGGTGACAACACAATGATTTGTCTAAAGGTGGTATAATCACTGAGAAATACAGGTGGGACAATGTGCAATAATTTGCCCATAGGTGGTTATAATCATTAGACCCCGATTATGGTAAACATGATAAACTTGGTTGAGGAGGATGATAACTTAACATAGAGGGTAATGATGAATTGGAACAACCTATTAGTAGGAAGATTCTCATCCAAACTAGTAAAGATTGAATTTTTTTCATATTTAATTACTCTATTTGGGATATGATTAGGATATAATCGAGATGTCAGTGCCAAAGAGATGCCACCATTATGGAATAGACTTCTTGAAGTTGAGGTTTATTATATCACATGTTAGTAGGCATCATGGCATAACATCATGAGGACTTGGTTGAAATATGCATAAGGACTGACTCTCGTAATCGAATACTCAATAGAAAACAATGTACCAATGATAGAAACCGTGATGACAATGTAAACATATGAATATGGATAGATTAGAGTATAAATGTGGGCAATGAATCACCCAATGAACACACATAAATTGAATAAAGGTAATAGTTCTGAAAACAAACAAACAAGTAGATAATTAAATAAAATAAGTACCTATGAACATTGGCCCTAGGAAATAGGTGAAAACTTAACAAATGAACAAAATGGGGGAATAGAAGAAAAGGAAGGGGGTGGCCAAGCTATCTCTATATACACTAGGCAAGTGGATGCTATGTTCATAATTCCATGGATGTATTATCTAATTAAAAAACTTTAGGCCAAATGTAGTTCTCCCAGGGAATGGAAAGAATGTGATAACTGATGAAAATAAATAGAATAAATGTGATAGAATAATAGAAATGGTCTTGAAAAAAAACAAGTGCGTGAGAGAAAAGGATAAAATGGATGTGAAAACTAAATGACAAGTGATTTTCTTGTAACTTAGTAAGGGTTCCCATAATCCTTAAGGCAAAGAAGTGGTCAATGTTTTTATTATTTTCTAACAATTTTTCAAATGTTTTTGGAATTGTTTTGGAGTATTTCAACTCGATCAAGAATTATGAGACACTAAATGGTTCAATCTCATAAAATTTTAAGAGCATTTAAACTAAGGTTACTCACAAAATAGTAAGAGCATGGCTTAGGTTACTTGTAAAATGGTGAGAGTGTGACTTAGGTTACTCGTAAAATGGTGAGAGCATGGCTTAGGTTGCTCACAAAATGGTAAAAGCATGGCTTAGGTTACTCAAAAAATAGTGAGAGTATGGCTTAGGGTGACTAAGATCATCTTAACAAGTATTAAGTACTGCCTACATAATCCCAAAGTATGACCTCAAGTCACTGTAGTTCTACCCTTACAACAAAGAAATTTGAGTAGTGTAGTAGTCAATTCAAACAAAATAGGCATAGTTGGTAAAAAAACATAGTATGATGTAGGAAGTGGCAAGTTGGTATTTCAATGCTTAATGTTTCCCCTAGTTTTCCCATAGGTGGTTATAACCAAGACACAATGGCATAGATCAATGGTACTAATTTTCCCAAAGGCAGTTATAATTGGTAGCAAGACTGGTGGTAAGAAAGGAATAACAAATAAAAGATGTAATTGCTGAAACTTCTATCACACTATCCTAAAATATGATCTCTATCTGAAGTACTTGAACCAAATAATGAAACTAATTAGATACCTTGATGCTAAAACTACATAATGAATGGTAAAAACCAAGGTTAAATGGGCTAGGATTTAGAATGCATTGGGTCGATAGAACATAAATGGAAAATGGATACGGTGAAGAGGATGGGTAAGGATGGTATTTGTATAAAGAATAATAGTGATAAAATGGCATAACTAAAATGATCCTTACAGATAATACACCTTAGCACTCAAGCATAGTATCACTTGAGATGAATAATATTCATCAGCTTAGGAATTTTATTTCCATCTGGTGTGGAAACCCTGTATGCTCTTGATCCATAATCATTAGTGATGATGAAAGGCCCTATCTAGTTTGGTTTGAATTTCCCATTATGATTCTTCTCAACCATGATATTCTTTTGGTTTTCTTTAAGAAAAAGATCACCAAGTTTAAATGTTCTATACTTAACATGTTGATTATAGTGGCCTTTGAGTTGATTTTGATATGATTGAAGATTATTGAGCACTGCTATGTGTTTCTCATCAAGTAGGTCTAACTCTTATAGGCAAGCTACTCAATAGTCATGATCATCTAAGACATGCTTGAAAGAGATGCGTAGTGAAGGTAATTTTACCTTAATGGGAAAGATGGCTTTAGTACCATAAAAAAGTATGGAATAAATCCTATGGGAGTATGATGATTGGTATGATATGCTCAAAGGACAGGGAATATTTGAAAGTGCCAATCATGGTCAACATTATTGAGAATATTTTTGAGAATATTGACAATGGTTTTGTTGGATACCTCAGCTTGGCCATTACTTTAAGGGTAATATGTTATAGAAAAATATTGTGTGATGTTGTATTTAGTACACAACTGGTCTACATCCTTGTTTTTGAATGATCTTCCATTATCAGTTATAATGTTAGAGGGGATACCATAGCAACAAATGAGATGGTTGAAAATGAATTTGGAAATTTTCTTTCTAGTCATATAAGTGAGGGGTATAGCTTTAACCCACTTAGTGAAATACTCTGTGGTAGTAAGGATATGTTTATGGCCATCAGATGAAGTGGGGTTGATCTTCCCAATGAGGTCAAGTTGCCATGTAGAAAATGGCCATGGTGTCAACATTAGTTTTAAAGTTTTTTCTAGGGAATGAATTATATTAACATGCCATTGACATTTATCACACTTTTTTACATATACAGTGACATCTACATCCATTGTGGGCTAATAATAAATAGTACGCAAAAGATTTTTGGATAGGATTGCCCTGCTAGAATGAGCTCCACATACTCCTTCATGAACTTCTCTTAAAACTAGTGTAGATTCTATCAAAGTTAAAAAATGAAGCAGAGTTCCATCAAAACTATGATGGTAAAGGGTGGATCCAAGTAGATTTTAATGAGTGAAGTGATGAATAAATGCTTTAGTTTGTTTTTGAGATAGGTTAGTTGGTAGAACTTAGTCATGGAGGTAGTTGTAAAGGTCTAAGTAACAGATAGAATTAGGACTAACAATATCACAAATCATGGCAATGGTTGAAGGTTCATGAGTTGGTACTGACAAATTCTCAATGAGGAACTGATACTCTCTAGCTTTATCTATTTGTCAAATCAGAGAGCCAATAGTAGCCATGGCATCTATAGTTCTGTTACTAGACCTTGGTATATGTTCAAATTAAATATTGGCAATTTATTGCTTAAAAGTGTCGACCATGGCTTTATATGGAATCAACTTATCATCTTTGGTCTGAAAATGATTTGTGACTTGATTGATGATTAACTAAGAGTCACCATAAAATTGGAGATGAGATATGTTCTAATGCACTGCTTGTCTAAGTCTTGAAATAAGTGCTTCATACTTGGACATGTTGTTTGTATAAGGAAAGCTCATTCTAAATGATTTAGGGATTAAATACCCCTATGGTGTAATAAACAATAGGCCTACCCTAAATCTATGTGTAGTAAATGAACCATTAAAATACAAATTCAAAGGTTGCTCCTAAATGCGTGTGTGTCAATGATGGTTGTTATGGATTCATCAAGAAATTGAAATATGAGTGGCTATGTGTCAGTAAGAGGTGCTTCAACAAGTTGATCTATAAGAACTTGTCCCTTGATTACCTTCTGATTGACATAATATATGTCAAACTCACTGAGAAACATGATTTATTTAGCCATTCTACCTTGTAAATCTATTTTAGATAGTAGATACTTGAGCTGATATACTTTTGAAATGACCATGGTCTTATTATTCAACATGTAATGGCATAGTTTTTGAGATATGAAGACCATGGCCAGATAAGCTTTTTCAATAGGTACATAGTTATATTCATATATAACCAAGGTATAAATTAGGTAGTATACAACATGATCCTTTCAATTGTCATCATGTTGAGCCAAGAGTGCTCCCAGAGCATGGTCGGTAGCTAATAGGTATAATAAAAATGGCTTTCTTGGCATATGAGGTAATAAAATAGGTAGATTAACAAGATAGTCTTTGAGTTGTTGAAAAACTATTTGGAAGTGATCATCCTAGTGAAATGCAACTCTATTTTGTCAAAGGTGTGTAAATGGATGACACTTATCTACTAACTAAGAGATGAAGCATCGCATTGACTAGATCTTACCCTACAAACTATGGAGTTACTTCAAATTGGTTGGTGGTGGCATCTTAGTTATAACATGGAATTTAGTTGGATTGACTTCAATACCTCTACAAGACATGATGAAGCTAAGTAATTTGCCTGAAGTTATACCAAACACACATTTATCTGGATTGAGTCTGACTTTATACTCCTATAATCTTTCAGATATCTTATGCAACACTGTTGGATTGTTGGTCTTAGTTTTGGATTTTCCTAATATGTCATCAACATAGTCTTCAATAATATTATGCATCATATCATGGAATATGATAGTCATGGCTCTTTGATATGTAGCTCCAACATTATTAAGGTCAAATGGCATTATCTAATCATAAAATATTCCCTTTGGAGTGGTGAACATTATTTTATGTTGGTTTTCTAGTGTTATTTTGATTTGGTTATATCCTAAAAAGCCATCCATGAGTGAAAGCATTTCATAACCTATCATGGATTTGATGATCATGTCGATATTAGGCAAGGGAAAATCATCTTTAGGACAAGCTTTTTTGATGTCTAAAAAATTAGTAAAAATTATGATCCCTTCAGGATTTTTACTAATAGGTACCACATTAGAGATCCATTTTGAGTAGTCAATAGATCAGATACATCCTGCTTCTAAGAGTTTTTCCAACTCTTTCTTTACCAATACAACAATGCAAGGATGCATCTTACATCACTTTTGTTTTACCAGTTTGGCATCATGATTAACCACAAGGTGGTACAAAAGCAAGGCAGGTTCTAAGCCTAGCATGTTAGAATAGGCCCATACAAAGATATCTACAAATTTTCTCAATAGAGCTGTAAAGATGTCACATTCTTCCTCAATGAGGAATGCCCCTAATTTTATCCATTTTAGGTTTGATAGAGTCTCAGTATTTACCTTTGTTGTATCTTTGACTAGAAGGGTTGAACCATCTTTTAGGATAGTAGGTAGTGATTTGAACTATTGGATTATGTTAGGGTCCTCCATTAGGACTTGATCTTCAAATTCTCCTAGGAATGATGAATCTGAGTCCCCTAATGGGAGATCTAGCCATGTAACAAAAACAATAAAAAATTCTTAGAGAATTTGATCAAATACTTGTTGTTTCTCAAATCTAAACTCATATCCATAGGTAAGTTCATCATTGGTGGTCTCCTAGTCTAAATTCAAAGAAGAATGAACACCCCCATCTAATGGTGCCTGAAATAGGTTTTGAGCACTAGACTAGCCTTTATCTTTACTTTTTTCCTAGTCAGAAAGCACCTCAAAGAGATTTTTACTTTGGGACCTCAATGTTTTACTTATTTGTTTTTGGACAAGGGTGTTCACTCTCTCTCTAAAATAGGTTGCAGGATATAATGTGATTGAGAATCTTGATTTATGATCTCCCAACAGAAAATGGTCTCTAAGGCCTAAGAAATCATATAATGCCTCATCATTTTAGAACTCATCAATCGACAAACTAGATTCTTATTGGTCCTAATCTATCAATTGGGGATAATATAATGGAAAAAGGTTGTGATGAATGGCTAAGGTAAGATTAGAAATGACATTGTTATCAAACAGGTTGGTTTTAGCTAGATTATCAAAGGTGAGGCTATGATCAGACTCTACTTTGCTGTTGACATCATCGTCACTAGTTATTGGTGATGGAGTTTGAATGAGATATACAGGGTCACCCCCAGGAATTTTAAATCTAAGTCCATAAGGTATTTCATACTTAGTCATATAAATTAGCTCAATCATTCCTTGTTGATTCAGTCCGAGGCCTCTTCCTTTGTAATTGTGACGCTCCATAATCCTATTGGGAATAGGATTCTTTATATTTTTATAATAATAAACTTAGTTGTCATTATATAACCATGATTCATCCCCTTTAAGAGGGTCAAGTCCTAGGCCAGATGCTGGTACAAATGTGATAGGTCCTTTATCTTTATTCTTTTATTTCCAATGCATATATGGGATAAATTTAGGTTGCCTAAAGGTTTTTGTATTATGAAGAAGATTGGCAATATGAAATGTATCATGGGTCACATACTCTCTTGATCTATTATCTAAAATGGTGAAATGATTAGAAGCTTCAAGAGGTGGCATATGGGAAAGGGAATCCAAGGTATTAAGATCTATGTAATTATCTAGTGAAGGATCAATAAGTATAACCTTTCCTTTATCCTACTTGGAACTTGGATTCATACCGTATTGATAATTTTAGCTTTGAAATTTGACCTCAAGATGCTTTTAGTGTTCATATGGGTGTAAATCTCTTGGAATATTCACTTCCATCCTTGAGTGGGAAAACTTGATACATTGGTGTAGTGTTGATGAGACTGCACAAATCTCATGTAACCAAGGCCTGCCTAGAAGCATATTATATGATAACTCAAGATCAAGTATATGGCAAAGTGTATCATGGGTCAAAGGCCCAATGATAACTAGAAAACTAATGGTGCCTTATGATTCTCTTTCTTGATTATCATAAGCTTTAATAGTTATCATTTCTGGTTGGAGATTTGCCATTGTGTACCCAAAAATCTTGATGAGTTTTAGAGACACTATATTGAGGTCTGATCCATTGTCTATAAGGACATGTTTCACTTTATGTCACTTTATATAAACTTATATGTATAATGGGTTATTATGGAGTGGGCCAAGGGAAGACATATCACTTTGGTTGAATGTGACTTATTGGGATGAAGCTAGGTGTCTAACCAAAACTTGAAATTTATCAAGGGATATGTCACTAGCAATAGTGGATTGGATCAAAAACTCCTTTAAGATGTTTTTGTAGATGATTGACGTTCACAAAAAATCTAAAATATAAATTTGTGCTAGTGTCTTTTATAATTTTTCCACAATATCAAATTTATTATCTTGGTCAATAGTGAATGGTTTATTCTGAGGCTAAATAGTTGGTTGGATGATAGGCATAGTTGTGGATGGTTCTGGGCCTGGGATAGTAATCTTTGACCTCTGAGTTATGATTACACAATCAACATTAAATACTAGAATTTTATTGCTAACTGATGTTGGAAATAGTGTGGGACCAAATAAGACAAGTCTTAGTTATCTATGTACTTGCATGTGGTCATGTGGAAAGAATGAGTTGTCGATATAAGGTCTAGAAGGGGAAGTCCTAATTGGCTGGTTTGCCTATATGCACTTCCAGGTCAAAGAAGGATTATCCATGTAATTTGGCTAAATATTATTAGTTAGCAATGATCTAGGCTGATTAGTGTTTGGTCTAGGATTAATGGAGATGGTATTAATGCTACCCCCTATAATATGACCTACAACCCTATTGTAGTGATGTGCAACTACATGGTAGGTTTTTTGGTTGTTACTATTTTGACCTTGGTTTTGTCCATTATTCTATCATTATGGGTTCTATTATCAATTTTTTTTCATTTTACTTGTTTGGCCTTTGATTTTGATACTATTGATTTTGCTATTGCACTAGCCATTGTTATTATTTTTGATTATTTTGCTACTATTGATTGTTATGTCGAGGAAAGGGGTTTTGATAAATCCCATGAGTTTGATTAGAAGTGGAAGCATCATTATCTAATTTTATCTCCCCATTCTCCAACATATTCTCAATTAAATTCTTTATTTAGACACATCTTCATAGATTATGCCCATTGACCCAATGATAGTCACATAATTCATTTTCATGGTACTAATCAGGATAAGGAATGCCTTGAAGATAATAATTTAGTATAGGCTAAATAATCAGATTAGTGATAGCAAACTTTTTAAATATAGACTCAATAGATTATCCTAGGTCACTAAAGACATGATGTGTAGGCATGGTTCTCCTAGGAGGAGGCGTTTACAATGGTAAATGTTGCTTTACTTATTGTGTAGGTTTTGGTTTTTGTGCTTGTGGTATTGGTTAGAGAGGTTGCTGGGTAAGAATAAGCTAAAAAGGCTATGTAGATGATGTTTACACCATTTGGACATGATGGGATTTAGTTACTCCATTTCCTACAACATTCCTATTATAGTTGAATTGCTTCGATATTTCTTGGTTATTGGCCTGTGTTGGTTGTGATGTGTTTCTCTACATTTTTGATAATTATATTCAGAAGAAGAAGAAAATAAGTTAAGGGTTAGGGGTTTATACATTACCCAGATTAAGTTACGCACCATATCCAAGCATTGTAGGAGCTCCTCTTTGGCTATGGAGGAAGACACCTGTAGATAAGAATAAGACTTAAACAAAGAGAGTGTTAGATAAAGATATGGTGGACTGCCAAGCAATGCTCGGTCTCGAAAGCATAGAGCTCTATGAGGGATGACAGTCCACTATTTGATAAAAAGAGTGTTATATGAAAAGAAATAATGAAAGACTAAGAAAGAGAAAGTAGACAACACGTACCTATTCTCTGCAATCAGTCTGTTATAGTCACTGACGTTGGTAGTCCTGTCGGCATCAGTTGGTAAATATGTCGACGTCGGTTATGTTACCAATGTTAGTAGGGGTAGTGGGCCTTGGATGGGTTTCAGGTTATGACAGAGGAGTCTGGGAGTTTAAGGGTTTGTACAGGGTTGCAAGACAGTGAATAGGGTCTGAGAGGGGGCAAAGGTTAGGGATAGGTGTAAAAAAAGGATAAGAATAAAAGGAAGGCTTTTCAGCCTTTCTACGTAGGAATTTGGGTCTGGTTGATAGTATTTAGAAATAGTAAATAGAAACTAATTACTAATGTATTCTAAATTATTGAAATGAAATAGAAGAATACTTAGCTCTGTTAGAAGAACCAAGGGTGTTAGAATGCGTATTCCTATTGTGGCTAATGTTGAAGCCCTCGTGCAATGTTCTAATCCAATCTGGAGTCACTTGTGCAGAGTTTTTGTAGCCAGGAGAGCATTAGTCAAAGTCTGATGTTTTGTCTTAGAATGTGCGCGTCGATATCTCAGAGTCTAAGAGGAAGAATTCGAAAGAGAGAGATTTAGGATTCAGGCCTAAGATGAATGCTAGAACTCAGTTTAAGTAATTGACATCGGCTATCCCACCGGTGTCGGCTGACAGTTGACTGACGTCAGTGGCTAGAGAATGGGTAAAAGGGCTATTTTTAGCCCTTTGCCCATTTCTCCATCTGCCAAGTGCATTTGCCATTAGAGAATGGTCAAAAGATGGGGTTATTAGGCACGAGAGTTAGTTAAGAGGTTGGAATGGAGTGAGAATAGGTCATGGGTAGATGATCTAGTCTTAGGGTGACTCATAGGGTAGGAAATGGTCTTAGGGTGAGGTGTCTAGATGAGGTGTCGTGGTGAGGTGTCCAAGGTGAGGTATCTAGGTGAGGTCATAATTTAAAATAAGTTATTTATTTTAAATTAATAAGGTGTGTAAGTGTTCAAGGGGAGTCAACACAATTTTGGTGTCTACATTTGCCTCTTTTTGTCTTATTGGTTGTTATGACGAACTGCAAGACAAAAATAAAGTGTTAGTTGCCCCAAGTATGGGATGAGGTATTCCCCCTCAAAATGGGAATCGAGAGAGGGCAGTCCAAAATCGGTTGCTGATTTGATAGATAGTGGATGGGTATGGTGAAGTTGGAGTGTGAATGCTATAATAGTTGAGATTGTGCATATACCACTTCACGTGATAGGTAGGTCAAATTGTCGCAGGCAAGGTCTAGGAGCACTAAAATTGAATTAACTAGTCCCTAACTTATTAGTGGTAGCTGATTGGGTTAAATGATCAAAGTTGTAGCTCCAATGGTCGAGGAAGACTAAAATCAAACTAACTGGGCTCTAGCTTATTAGTCATAGCTGATTGGGTTAGATCAATCAAAGCATTATCTCCAATGGTCATCGTGTTCCAAGTATCTAGGCTACGAAGTGCTCCTAAAAAACATGAAAATGTCAAAAATATTGGGGATCAACTTGGTCATGATCCGACAATACGTGTGAGGGTCATAATGTGGGGTGCGTACAATTTGCTAACTATTCGTGAGGTAGCATATATGCAATCAAAACAACCAAGGCAGAGTTGTCTCAAAAGTGGTCATGGTTTGAGGAGATAGTTGCAATCTCCAAGGTCATTGGTCAAGTTGGGTTTGAGATATAAGTGATCTCAAGTGTTGTTTGTTGTGGTCACAGAGATATATGTGATCTCCAATGTGCCCCATGAGAAGCTGATGGTGATTTCTACAGTGTCAGGGCTAGTTATTTGGACATGATTTGGGTGTGGTTTAGATATTTGGTCCATTAGGTAGATGAACAAATGAATGGCTGAGTTAACCTTAGAAGACTTCATGTCAACTGAGTGCTGCCTACATAGCCCATATTTTAAGGGCCTCAGGCCAATGTAGTTCTCCCCAAAAGGGAAGATGAGGGTAGTTTATGGATTGGTTTTGACTAGGTTAGATCATGGTTAAAGGTTATATGGTTGGTCCATCAGGTAGACAAATGAACAAATGGCCCAACTAACCTCAGAAGACCCCATGTCAACTGAGTGCTAGCTACATAGCCCCCATTGTAAGGGCCTCAGGCCAATGTAGTTCTCCCCAAAAGGGAAGAAGAGTGTAGGTTATGGATTGGTTTTGACTAGGTTAGGTCATGGTTAAAGGTTATATGGTTGGTCCATCAAGTAGACGAACGAACGAATGGCCGAGCTAACCTCAGAAGACTTCATGTCAACTGAGTGCTGCGTACATAGCCCCTGTTTTAAGGGCCTCAAGCCAATGTAGTTCTCCCCAAAAGGGAAGAAGAGTAGGTTATGGATTGGGTTTGACTAGGTTAAGTCATGGTTAAAGTTTATATGGTTTGTCCATCAGGTAAATGAACAAATGAATGGCCGATGTCCTTAGGGAGATGAATGAGCAAATGGCCGAGCTAACCCTAGAAGACTCCGTATCAACTGAGTGCTACCTACATAGCCCCTGTTTGAAGGGCCTCAGGCCAATGTAGTTCTCCCTAAAAAGGAAGATGGAGTCAAAGAGGTTGATAGGTTGTATTGGTCAAGTTAGTGTTTCTAGCATTTTCCATATGTGTGATGGTACATGCTTGAAATGATGAGTGTATGATGATGTTAGAGCCTTTTCCATATTATGTGATGGTGTATTTTGTAACATTGGTTATATGGTTTTTCATCCCTAGCAAATTTTCATATTGGTGATGGTGTATGCTAAAAATGAAATGAATGATGATGTTATAGCCTTTTCCATATTGTGTGATGGTGTATTCTATAACATTGGTTATATGGTTTTTCATCCCTAGAAATTTTCCATATTAGTGATGGTGTATGCCAAAAATGAAATGATTTTATTTATGCTTCAATAGGTTTCCATATTGGTGATGGTATATGCTTGACATAAATTGTGTTTGGTTGATAGTTTCCATGTGTATTGTTTTCCATAGAAACTAGTGTGAATGGGGCCATGATAATTTATATAACACAAATCGGTATTTGCATTAAATAAATCATGATGTTATGTTAGAGGTTTGAAAAATGTTTTGGTTTTCATGTTATGGGCATGTGACGAAGTCAAGTAAGAAGTGAAAGGTGCGTTGCTCTTTCATTGACAAAGACCATAATGATAGCATAGATAGGGTTTTTGGAAACAAAAACCCCATTCATGCATTACGTCATTGACCATTGATTAGTGTTAGAGAAGTACTCTAATCATGTGACGTTAAGTGAGCTCAAATTCCCTTGAGTATGTTGGGGTAATAGGTGTGATTATGTGATATGTGAAGATAGCGTAACCCTTTTAGTAGAGATAACTTTGCCCCTTTTATAGGTGACCCAGAGAATGACTATAGGCAAGTCCATGACTTAATAGTTTGTAAACTGATCAATGCGTGAAGTCTACTTGGGGATGTTGTTTTGTTTTGTTGTGGTCATGTGAAGCTGATTGGTGTGAGAAGCTTCTGAGAGGGTGCTATGTATGTAGCAAAATTTAGGCATAGCCATCCTTCAAGGGAATGGTCTGTAGTTTGCTTTGTATGTCTTGATAGCTATCTTTCAAGAGATTAGTCTAGTAATTATAGCAATTATGTAGCTATCCTTAAAGGGAGAAGTCTACATTTATAGTTTATGACCTTTGTATAGGCATCCCAATTTTATGTTTATTTTTGTTAACTGAACTTTTTGTCATGGATTGGACCATAGAGGTATAGGGGTTTCCCTTTTATTAGGACAAAGCATTAATGCAAAAGGGGTTAACTAATGTTTATAGGAAAAAGGGTTAAAAGGAATAGGAATGAGGATGTTGAGGTTTGCTCAAGGGACGAGCTCAAGTTAAACATCAAGTGAATGATTACTTGATTAACAATAAAATGGTCAAAGATGCAAGACATTAAGGGGCTCAGGTTTTGGCCAGCCTTCAAGAGAAGACAGATGATAAGTGCCTGATCCATACTTGTGAATTATTCTATAAGGTTTGAGCCAATTAGGAGCAAACTTGTCTTGTTTGCTTCTTTCCATATTGGTCACGTGTTGATTTTCTTTAAGGATGAGATCTCTGATTTTGAAATCTCACTCTTTCAGATTTTTGCTGTAGGCATGGTTTAGTTGATGCAATCTTGGTAGATATGAAGATGATTAAGAAGTTAGTTGATGCTTGGTCAATGCTTGGTTGAGGTTGTGATAATTAGTACAAAGTCGAATTCCCCCAGTTGCTTTTGTGACAGGGATAATGTTTGACACCCATTACGGATAATCAATGGGTTGGATAAATGAGATGGAGAGAAGATTTTGAAGCTCCTCTTTAACAAGGAGTGCAACGCAAGGATGCATCCTACAAAGCTTTTGCCTGATAGGCTTAGTTTGAGAGGGTGGGATCCTGATCTTCCAGATTGTACTTTGGAATCTTAGAATCACTGAAGGTGATGGAGGCAACGGTTGGTAATGATTTGACTAAAATAGCCAGTGGTTTGGGGTCTTTGGGTTGGACCTCTACTGCTTTTAAATCTTTGATCAAGGTTTGATGATGTTGTGGAGAGATTTGAATTAGGTCATACAAAGATATCTTGACAGGGGTTTGGTGAAGTTGTTTCACCATGGAGTCGTGAATTGCCTTTGAAGATGTTGGTTGAGATGTGCCCAAGATAGGAATATTGGGTTTTGGTGGTTGAGAAGGCTTGGCGAATGGATATGTCCAAGGAATAGAAACTCACTCTTTTCCTTTATCCTTTAGAGTTTGAGACCTGGTGGTCACATTAATGGTGTTGATTTCGAATAAAGGGGGAGAAAGTGGTAGAGGGACCATAATCTTGCGTTGAGATCCCGATGTAGGTGAGGATGTTTGGGAGGCATGGGATGGTGTCAGTAGTTTATTGAAAGGGTGGTCAAGAGGATCCTTAATGAAAAGGGTGTCATTTTTTAGGTGTTAATGAATGACAACCTTAAGATCACAACAACGCTCAGTGTCATGTCTAGGTGTGCGATGATACGCACAAATTTGAGTGTCGTCAAACCATGATGGTTTTGGTCTGAGAGGTTGGTATGGCTTAAGGGGTGGGAGACTGATGCTAGAAGACTGCAATAATTGGTGTAATAACAAAGCATATGAACCCACTAATGGGTCTGCACATTTTGTTGCAATAGGGGTTGACAACTTTTGTTTAGTTGTAGGAGTTTTTTGTACCACCTTTTTAGTTGGTGGTGTGGCCACATGTGTAGATGACACTTTCTTGATGAGAGGTGTCAAATGTTTTGGAGGAAGTATGTTTTTGATGGGTAGAGGGAGCAATGGAGGCAGTTTACCTCTGTGAGGTGTTGAAATAGGGAACACTCCTGTTAAGGTGGAAGGATGTGGACCCAAAATGGATGGCAATGGTGAAGTTGGGGGAGGAGTTCTCTGACGTGGTTTAGCAACCTTCTTTAGTTTAGTGTGAGGACTACTACTGTGTGAGACAAGGTTCAAGTCTACCTTCACTTGTGGGTGAGTAAGGTTTGATATAGGGTAAACACTGAGAGATTTAATTTGTGTTGGCATGGTGGATGCCTGCAAGGGTTTGGGTTTGGATATGGAAGGCTAAGCTTCTGATGATTTAGAAGTAGAAGCCTGACTCTTGTTAGAGACTTTGGGGTAATTTGTAGTGAAAGGGTTGGTAGTCAAAGCAGGATATGTAAGATAAGGAACTTTAAGTCACTCCCATAGTGCCTTATGTTTTAGGTTCCTAGAATGGAGAAATCCTAAGTTTTCTGCCAATTGAGAAAATGGTTTAGGTGACATCATGCGAGGTCTTGCAGTCAATATTTTGGAGCATTTGGGTGATTGTGAAAGCTGAAACGTGTTAAACATGGTGATCTCAGGCCAAAGGTGAGAGAAAACCATCACTAGATCTTTCTCAAATGAAGTGGGTGAGGTGGCAAGTTGCTCTCTCGGTGGAGAAGGGATTGAAGAATGTGGCTCTTCGAGAGGGTAGAGCGTAGGGATGATTGTGCCTTCCACATGTGGTCTAGGAGTGTGAAAAGTATGATCCTCCATTGGTAATAAGAAGGATGAGGGCGGGGCTAGTGGTGTTGGTATCGTCAAAGCATCCTCCAATATGGGAGAGGTCAAAGTAGACTCACCTATGTGTGAAAGAGAGGTGGATGGAGGACTATCCTCCATTGGTGGAGGAAAAATAGGAGAGGAGGGGTCCTCTAAAGGGTGAAGTAGAGGGATAATGGCCCCTTCTACATGAGGATGTGGGGTATGAATGGTAATTTCCTCCAATGGTAGAAGAAGAGGGAAGGTTGGGGCAAGAGGAACAGGTAATATGGGTTTCTCACGAGGTAGAAGAATGGGTAAAGGAGGTGTTTGATGTTGTGGGGGTGATATGAGTAAAATAGGCTCTTCTACCCATGGTGGGGAAATAGGTTGACTAACCTCTTCAGATTGTGGGAGAGGTTGATTAGGAATAAAAGGAGAAACCATGTCGACTATGCGTATATTGTGCTCTTGGGGGTCATTGGCCATGGTTTGAACATTGTTTTGACTTGGGGGATGGTTAGGGAATGGTTACCTAAAGATATCTATGTTTTGGTTAGCCGGTGCATTTGGGTTATCCAAAACAAGATCCCCCTTATCTAACATGTCTTGAACAACATTTTTGAGGGTTTTGCAATTGTTTGTGTCATGACCCTTGACATGATGATAGTTACAAAAGTCATTTTCCCTATACCACGCAGGGATGGCTTTTGAGGGGTCAAATTGAGGTGGTCAAATTTGAGGGAGATTGAGGACCCCTTACTTTACTAGTTTATCCAATACAGAAGCGTATGATTCTCCTATTGGAGTGTATTGACAATGTATATACCATTGTTGGAATTGTCTTCTGATGCTTTATGATGTGGAGGGTTCAGATTGGTTAGTTGTGGTAGAAGATGATGATCTAAGTACCCTAGCATTCGCTGCTCCCTTGGTCTTGGAGTGGGAAAAAGAAGATTTGGAAGATGAAGGGTCATTGGATTTTGCATTAGTATTTTTACTACGCAATTTGACTCTATCCTCTTCGACAAGGCAAAGTTCAAGCTTTCGGGCCATGGTGAAAGCTTCATCAAATGTGCAGAATGTTTGAACCCACAAAGTGGATGAGATGTGCTTGGCACATGGTCTTGAAAAGAGCTCAATGAGCTCAGGTTGAGGTAAAGAAAAGGAGAGTTGGTTGATCAAACCTCTCCAATGAGCAACAAAGTCAGCTATTGATTCATCGTCGAATTGTCTAATAGAATAAAAGTCTATGATGAAGACCTTCTTAGTGATGTTGATTGAGAAGTGGTCGAGGAATAACTAAGCTAGTTGAGTGAAGGTAAAGAGAGAATGAATGGTAATGGAGCTATACCAGTCAAGGGCAGTGCCAGAAAGTGACATGGGGAATGTGTTAAGTAATAACGCATCATCGTGTGCTATAAGGTAGCAAGCATGTCTAAACACTCGTAGATGTTGTTGTGGGTCCTCTTTACTCTGAAAGCGATTAAATTTTGGGAGTTCCCACTGGATAGGATATGGTCAAATAGGGACTGAAGGGTGAATAGTTTCATTACAAATTTATTCATATGAAAGAACATTGCTTGAACTGGAAATGGATGTCTCAAGGTTGGACATCTTATCCATCAGCATCTTGATTAGATCCGCTGATGGATTGGTAGGAGGGGCACCCCCTAAGTTGTAAGGTACTTGGAAGGCATTGGGAGGGGCGTATGATGTACTTGGTTGCATTTTTATAGGTGCAACTTATTGGTAGTTCATCATAGGGAAAATGTTGAGGCCAAGGGGGCTTGTGCCATGAAGCTGGAGGGCACAACTTGACTAGATGCTGCCAAGGGTAGTTGAGTGGTGGTGACACTAGTAAAAGGATAGGTAGTCACTCTTGTATTTATGGGTGCAAGAGTGGGTGGGATAGAGACAATCAAGTTCTGGAAAGGTGTTGAACTTGGTTGAATTGTTTGTGGTTGAGGGGGTACAAAAACCTTGATGGAGATAGGGCCAGAAATAGAAGGGGAGGCCAAATCTTGGACATTGGCCATGGTTGGGTTAATAGTTGAAGTAGTGGCCTGAGTGACCATAGGTTGGGTAATGGAGGCTATTGATATTATTGTCATTTCAACCAAAGAAGTTGGCATCCCAAAAACAAGATTACTTGAAGGGTTTTATGTTTGGCTTCTTGCGAGATAGTGATGGAGAGCCTTGATGTTGAGGTCAAGGAATCTCTCAAAGTCTTGATCCCCCTTGGGAATAATAGAAGGTTGATTTGGGGTAGGTTGGATAGGAGTACGCTCAGTGTCTGAAGTATACTCCATTAGAGGACTTGTTATGAAGGGCAAAGGTGGAAGTGGTTGCTATCTTGTGTGGTCAACAAGAGTTTTGGCTTGACAACGTGTCAAAACCATCTAAGGAAAAATAGGTTTAGGTTCCAAAAACTGTGTGTTTTAGTTTCAAAAAACCCAAAATTGTGTTTAATAGCAAGAAAGTCAGGTTTTAAGCTTGCTATTTTGGAAAGAAAATTTTGTTGACAGTAACCGATGTCAATGGAAAAATTGATGTCGATGAGGATATGTTGCCGACATCAGTGGAAAAACCGATGTCAGTGAAGATGAGTTGCCGACGTCGATGTAGAAACTGATGTCGGTGTCTGTGTATTTCTAGAAACTCAAAAAACTGAAAGTTTTTAGAATAAAGGAGAAATTCTAAATTGTTTTTAGACTTCAGAATGATGTAAACTTACCAGCTCAAAAAATCAGATAAAAATAGCAGAATTGATGACTTGGAAAGTAACCTCTAAATGTTAAATTCCTAAGAATAAATTTTAGATTCGTGGTGGCTTATGTCTTAGAAGAATGTATTTGGGAATTGGGCTTTTAGGATGGGTCCTAAAGAGGAAGTCTATGGTTGGTTTCAAGTTAGTTATGGTGTTCAAAAATCTATGTTAGGTTCAGTATGTGGCCTGGTGCTGGGGCTTGCTCCCTTCACTTCACGAACCCAGAGCCAAGATGGGCTGCTTAGCCAATATATACTTTGCCTATAGTTTATACTCTGCTAGAGAACAGAGTGGGTCCTCCTCTTGGTGGTGAAATCCAAGCAGGATCGCCAAGAAGGGTAAGGTATTCACTAGGTGATGAAATCCTAGTCGGGCCTTGTCTCAAGTATGTTATATATTTAATTTGATGTGCTTGTGGTCTGGTTGTGTAACATTTGTGCACTATGATTTATTCATAATGCATTTTTAATTACTAAGTGAGTAGGCTAAGTATGCATTCAAGCAGGAATGAAATGCAATAGTTTTTAACCCAAATTGAAATATGTTTGTTTAGATGCAAACAAGTGGAGAAAAGGTTAAGAGTATGAATTTTTCACTACTCTAAGATGCAGGCAAGAAGTGACAAGAAGAAAAAGAAAGATGTTCTTTTTAACTTGTGCTAATGGTTTCTTTTCAAAATAAAGAGATAGAAGAAGGATGCAAGAATAGAATTTTCCTAATGCAACTATATGAAAATTTGCTTTTAAAAAAAAATGAATCCAAGGAAAACTCTAGGGTCCCACCGGGCGTGCCAAAATATTTCTCTACATTTTTGCTAATTATATTTAGAAGAAGAAGAAACTAAAGTTAAGGGTCAGGGGTTTGTACGTTACCCAGATTAAGTTGTGCACTGTATCCAAGCATTGTAGGAGCTCCTCTTTGGCTATGGAAGAAGACACCTGTAGATAAGAATAAGACTTAAACAAAGAGAGTGTTAGATAAAGATATGGTGGATTGCTAAGCAACGCTCGGTCCTGAAAGCGTAGAGCTCTGTGAGGGATGACAGTCCACTATTTGATAAAAAGAGTGTTGTATGAAAATGAATAATGAAATACTAAGAAAGAGAAAGTAGACAACGCATACCTGTTCTCTATAATTAGTCTGTTACAATCGCCGATGTCGGTAGTCTTGTTGGCATCGGTTGGTAAATATGTCGACGTCAGTTATGTTACCGATGTCGGTAGGGGCAGTGGGCCTTAGATGGGTTTCAGGTTATGACAGAGGAGTTTGGGAGTTTAAGATTCTGTGTAGGGTTACAAGACAGTGAATAGGGTCTGAGAGGGGGCAAAGGTCAGGGATAGGTGTAAAAAGAGGATAAGAATAGAAGGAAGGCTTTTCAGCCTTTCTACGTAGGAAGTCAGGTCTAGTTGATAGTATTTAGAAATAGTAAATAGAAACTAATTACTAATGTATTCTAAATTTCTAAAATGAAACAGAAGAATACTTAGCTCTATTAGAAGAACCAAGGGTGTTAGAACACATATTCCTATTGTGGCTGATGTCAAAGCCCTTATGCAATGTTCTAATCCAATTTGGAGTCACTTGTGTAGAGTTTCTGTAGCCAAGAGAGTGTTAGTGAAAGTCTGATGTTTTGTCTCAGAATGTGTGCGTCGATGTCTCAGAGTTTGAAAGGAAGAATTTGAAAGAGAGAGATTTAGGATTCAGGCCTAAGCTCAATTTTAGAACTTGGTTTAAGTAACCGACGTCGGCTATCCCACTGGCATCAGCTGATAGTTGATCGATGTTAGTAGCTAAAGAATGGGTAAAAGGGCTATTTTTAGCCTTTTGCCCATTTATCCATCTACCAAGTGCATTTGCCGTTGGAGAAAGGTCAAAATATGGGGTTATTAGGCATGAGAGTTAGTTAGGAGGTTGGAATGGAGTGAGAATAGGTCATGGGTAGATGACCTAGTCTCAGGGTGACTCATAGGGTAGGAAATGGTCATAGGGCGAGGTGTCTAGGTGAGGTGTCCAAGGTGAGGTGTCTAGGTGAGGTCATAATTTAAAATAAATTTTTTATTTTAAATTAATAAGGTGTGTAAGTGTTCAAGGGGAGTCAACACAATTTTGGTGTCTACACGATGCTTGTGATTAAATGGGATGTTGGTCATTTCCCTGATTGATACCTTGATTTTGATTTGTTGAATTAAGCTTGATAACTCCTTTATTGATGAGAACCCACTCAATCAACAAGCCTTTGTTGGTGATTTCCTTGAAAGTATGTGCACATTATAGTTCCAAATGATAAGCTATCTCACTGTGTAAATTTTTGGTAAACATAGTGGCTAAATGTTTATCTAGTAAACTATGGGTGAAATAGCTTTCAAGGGCTCTCCATCACTGTAAATAACTTACAAAACTTTCACCAACCTTTTGATTTGCTTGTGTTGAATCCACTAATGAAATCTCATGTTTGAGATTATAGGAAAAGTGCTGCACAAACTTATTAGAAAGATCATCAAATTTTGTTACTAAATTTTTGGACAACTTCAAAAACCTCTCCATGGATTGTCCAACCATGCTCTTTGGAAACAACAACAAAAGATATATGTCGCTATATGCCATTGGTTAACATGCGACAAAGAATTAGATCAAATGAGCCTTAGGGTCAGCTTTCCCTTTATATTTATCAAATTTTAGTGGTTTATATCTTGGAAAAAATGGTATCTATAAATACTCCATATTGAATGGATAGGAACATACATCATCCAGTTTGAAATTTTACTTTATTTACCAGCTTAAATGGTAGCAATTG
The DNA here is from genome assembly GCA_037957365.1 of Torreya grandis. Taxonomy (NCBI): domain Eukaryota; kingdom Viridiplantae; phylum Streptophyta; class Pinopsida; order Cupressales; family Taxaceae; genus Torreya; species Torreya grandis. Next base: position 1,843,734 of record JARHVA010002247.1, on the reverse strand, counting down.
CATCCTTCATCTATTGTAATTCTTGGGATAGGAAATTGGAAGGAATATTGGTTTGGATAGATGGTTGGGAAGTCACAAGTGGGACCCTTTGATCAGGGTATGATAGAGATACCTATTGGGGTACATTGATTTGGTTGGGGAATGGACTAGGAATATGCATATGTGGGTTAGGATACTTGAAATTGCATAATTGTTTGTGTGATATTCTATTTTGGGTTGGTGATACAAATTTGACTTGGATGATTTTGTGGTTAGGACAGAGGGATATAACTATATTGTGCCTACTATGGTTGAAAAGGGACATGCTTCTAACTAATCAAACCTTGCTATTGAGTGGGAACTTGTTGACAAAGACCCTGTCTCTAGATTTATGGCACATTTTGATCTGGGCAACACTTTGGGTGACCACTCGAGTGGTAGAAATGATCCAGGCAACCATTTGGGTGACCATTTAGGGGATAGTAAATTCCTCAAATCTTGTATTGTTTTCATTCTTAGAAGTCACATTATCAGTGACAGTTATTTCCTTTAGCCATTATGTCCTCGCGCGCTATACTATTTTAATTCTATTATTTCTCTCAAGCCACTCATTCTTAAAAGGTCACCGTTAATTCCTCGAGCCACTCAATCTCCTGATGTTTTCAAAATATGTATAAATGCGTTGTAACCTAAAAAGGGAGGCAAACATTTCTTCCCAGAGATAAGCCTATATTTTTATTGTGATTTATAAGTAATACGGCGTCTCTTCTTAGAGAATTCATTGTTATTGTGTTGTTTCTATGCTATTACAATTTTCATCAACCAGAACTTTTGAGTTTTGGATTAGTGGTCTCAGAGCGGTTTGTCTTGAGAGTGTATGTTCCCAAGGATGAGGTTAGGATACAGGAAACTTGGGTGGGAAGTGATAGAGCTTCCAAACACTCCACCTGTGTGCCCAAAATGACCTCAAATGGTAGATGACACTGAGATATCTGATCCTTTCAAGGAAATGGTGAATGAAGTCCTCTATCAGAAACAAGTGTAGATGCTCCAATAATTTTCTCAAATTCTTCAAACACTTCTGATGGGAAATTCTGGCTCTACAATTACACATCTAGGCTCCTCATTGAGGGAGCTTCATTTTAGTGCCCCAACACCCTTTAAGGTTTAGGTAAATTTTGATATTCCCACATTTGAAGGCAAAATCAATGCTGATGCAGTGGAAAATTGGTTGGATCAACTATCATCCTACTTCTCTGTAAATAAGTTCACCGATGGAGAAAAGATTACTTTTGCTCTTTTGAAATCATCATTGCCTGTGAAAAACTGGTGGGAAGTGTATAAAAAGAGGTTTAGTATGGATATCATTAGCCTTGGGGTGGAACCCACCTGGGATGATTTTATGGAAGCAGTAAAAGAAGAATACTTTCCCATTAGCACATATGATGATTTGTACATATAGTGGCAACAACTTCGCCAAGGCAAGGACCAATTTGTGCAAGATTACACATACACTTTTCATTCTTTGTCTGCAAGACTAGGCATTCAAGAAAGTGAGAAACATAAAACTCTCAAATATCATGGTGGACTACAATGGTACATCTGAGGGGAAATGGAACTCTTCAGTTTGGAAGCCCTTGGTGAGGCATATAAATTTGAAGTGAAGATTGAACAGAAGCATGGTAGGAAGAATACAAAGAGTCAACCTTCAAAATGGAATAGTGACAAGGAAGGTCAAACATGAGGCCAAAATTAGAAGCAAAAGGAGTTTCAAGATAAGAAATCCTAGAAGGGGAAGGCTGGAAAATGGTGTGATTACCAAAAAATTGGATCTCACTCCAAAGAAGAATGTCAAGCCATCAAATCACTATTCTCTAAGTCACAATACTTGACATCTACTACTCTACCTCATACACAATCTATAGTCGAAAAGGATGAAGAAGAAATTGTAGATGCTGAGCTTGACACCTTCATCACTTCATCACAGACCTATGAGGAAAGCCCAGATGACAAAGAAAGATTGTTTCACTCCAAATTATGGGTAAAAGGTAAGCCTCTGCATTTCATTCTTGATAGCGGGAGTCAAAAGAATTTAATCTCGTCTAAAGTTGTGACAAGTCTAAGTCTATCCATGAAGCTTCATCCAAAGCCATATAGTATTGGGTGGTTAAGCCTAGGGAGAGACCTTCATGTCACCCATTAGTTTCTTCTTTCATATGCTATAAAACCATTCCATGATGAAGTCTTGTGTGATGTGGTCAATCTAGATGTTTGTGATGTCCTCCTTGGTCAACCATTCATGTATGAGTGACATGGCATCTATGAATCTTGAACCCAAAGGATCACACACACTCTTGGAACATGGTGATATAGGGTACTAGAGGTACCACCTCCCACATTTGTTTTCTTGATTAGTGCTAAGTAATGCAAGAGATTGGTGGACAAGACAAAGCAATTTGTTCTCATGATGGTCAAACCACAGATATCTAAGGAGGCCGATGTTGCGGTCCTAACTACACAGTCAACACAATAAAAAAAGTAGATAGGACAAATCACAGGTGAATATGATGACTTATTCAATTCACCCACAGGAGTTCCACTGCATTGCCAGGTAAAACATTCTATCAATTTAATCCCAGGATCAGCTTTGCCTAACAATCCTATGTATTGTAGATCAGTTTTGGAGAATGATGAGATAAAAAGATAGATTTAAGAATTGATCCAAAGGGGTCACATCAGGCTAAGATCTTCACCTTGTGGTAGCCTAATCATCTTGGCACCAAAGAAAGATGGAACATGGAGGCTTTGCATTGACTATCGAGCCCTGAATAAAATCTCTGTGAGGAATCGCTACCCTCTCCCCATAATCGATGACCTACTAGACTAGATCCATGGTGTGAAGTTCTTCACCAAAATTGATCTCAAATTTGGTTATCACCAAATTCCCATTGATCCCACTGATGTCTGTAAGGTGCTTCAAACTCTTCAAGAGCATAGTTGTATGCAAATCTTGACAAATGCACATTCAAAATGATAACAATTCAGTACCTTAGGTATGTTGTGAATGAGGAAGGGGTCCACATCGATCTAGAAAAGATTTGGGTTATTAGAGAATGGCCCACACCAAGGACCCTCACAGAGCTTCATAGGTTTTTGGGCCTTGCAAATTTATACTACAGGTTTGTTCTTAGATTTTCACATGTTGCTTGGTCACTAGCCCAAGTGACTAAAGGAGGAGCTAAAGCTACATTTTAGTGGGGTGAAATACAAAAAAGGGCATTTGAGAATTTGAAGAATAGACTTTGCTCAGCCCCTATTCTTGCCTTGCTAAATTTGCATCAACCATTTGAGTTGATGACAGATGCACTTGAATATGCCATGGGAGCTGTCATCATGCAAGATGGCCATCTTATTGCATACCACAGTGAAACTTTCACTGATATAGTCATGAAATATCCAACATATGATAAGGAGCTCTACACCATTGTACAAGCCTACAAACACTGGAAACACTACATCCTAGGGAAAGAGATGGTCATCCACACTGACCACAGACCATTGGAATTCATCCAGATGCAAAGCAAACTATGAAATGAGAGGCACCAAAAGTGGGCCATGTATCTTCAGCAATTCCACCTTATAATCAAACACAAAAAGGGGATCTCAAATACAGTTGTAGATTGCCTAAGCCACCCACCAATTACTGTACTCACAATAGTGCTTGACCTGTGCGGACATGATACTACCACTTGGGGTGCTCTATATGAAGTAGATCCTACCTTTGTTGACACATATCAAGTGCTCCAAAAAGGTGAACATGTTTCTAACTTCTATTTGCAAGATAATGTCCTCTAACATATGGGGCACATCTATGTTCCTATTGCAGAGCAACAAAATATGATATGGGAAGCACACTTCAGTAGGACAGCTGGCCACTTTGGTATCAAAAAAACATTGGCAGTTCTTCAAAAACACTTCTACTAGCCCCATATGTAGAAAGATGTCGAAATATATCTCAAATCTTTCACCCCATGTGCAATCTCCAAGCCAACAAATAAGAAGTAAGGATTGTACATGCCATTGCTAGAACCAAGCAGGCCTTGGGAATCCATCTCAATGGATTTTCTCTCAGGTTTGCCCACTTCTAAACATGGAAAAGACTATATTTTTGTGGTAGTTTATCATTTTTCAAAAATGGCTATCATGCTTGCTTGTAAGAAAAATATGTCTACTGAGGAAACTGCTCAACTATATTTTAGTCATGTTTGGGTCCATTTTGGTCTCCGCAAGTCCATTGTCTCAGATCAAGATGGCAGGTTCCTAAGCATCTTCTAGTCCACTCTATGGAAGATGATGGATACTAAGCTGATGAAGTCCATAGCCTTCCATCCATAGAATGATGGTCAGGCCAAGGTGGTAAATCGCTTGATTGTTCACATGATTCAGATGTATCACTCCAAACATCCATGCACATGGGATGAGGGACTTTCGTTCATCCAACATGGATATGATTGAGCACTGCATAGCTCGACCAAACATAGTCCATTCCAAGTATATTTTGGGTTCTAATCCATGGCACCAATTGATATAGTTGTTCCATTATCCACCATGGAATACACACCTCATGGAATCTCTAAGGCAACAAAAGTGACCAAGTTTATTGAACACATGCAGCATATCCAAAAACAAGTTCACGACATCCTTGAGAAGCTAAATCAAAAGTATAAGCTACACCATGACAAAAATATGATTGCACACAATTTTGCTATGGGTGACAAGGTTTGGTTACAGCTTCAAAAGGAATGACTTGCAGGCCCACACAAAAAGATTCAGCCTCTGGGATATGGTCCATACACCATCACCAAAAAAGTTGCAAAAAATGCTTTTGAGTTGAACCTACCAGCCTACCTTGGCTTGCATCCAATAGTCAATGTGGAGCTCCTCAAACCATATCACCCACCTCTATTAGACACTTCAGTTGTGGCATAACAACTCAACATTGATGAGCTTGACCCACATAGTTTTGATCCAGTAGAAGAGGATCAGATTGTGCATACTTGGATGAAGACAACAAGAAGATGCTCTATTTTTCTATATTGAGTCATCAAAAGAGGCCACCTTAGCCACCAAGGTGAGTGGCTCATCATGAATCAAATAAAGACACAACTACCCCACTTGATGGGGAATATTGATGCAATGGGGACCATTGCTTTTCAAGGAAGGAGGAATGATCCGAGCAACACTTTGGGCGACCACTCGGCTGGCAAAAATGATCTAGGCAACCATTTGGGTGACCATTCAGGTGACAGTTAATTACTCAAATCTGTTATTGTTTTCATTCTTGGAAGTCACATTGTCAGTGATAGTTATTTCCTTGAGCCATTATGTCCTCAAGCACTGTACTATTTTAATTCTATTATTTCTCTCGAGCCACTCATTCTTAAAAGGTCACCGTTGATTCCTTGAGCCACTCAATCTCCTGATGTTTTCAAAATATGTATAAATGCATTGTAACCCAAAAAGGGAAGGTAGACATCTCTTCCCAGAGATAAGCCTATATTTGTATTGTGATTTGTAAGTAATACAATGTCTCTTCTAAGAGATTTCATTGTTATTGTGTTGTTTCTATGCTATTACAATCTTCGTCAACCAAAACTTCTATGTTTTGGATCACATTTTGAACCAATGATTATCTAATATGTACTTGAGAAACATGGGGACCTCCTTATTGCATGAATCCCTGTGAGGAAGTGAAAGTAGGTAATAGATTTGGCATCTATCACCAACCCATATTTGCATGTTGTTGACTAGTCATTACTTGGTTTTGGATTGGTATATTAGTCTATAACTAAAGAGGTATGTTCATCCTTACCTAGTGATGTGGAACATTAGCTGCCCTTGATTGAGGTGGCAAGGTATTTATCCTCTATTGCATTGGTACACTAGATTGTGCCTACTATTATGGAGTACTACTTGTTATGTATTTAGGAGGAGTAGGATTCATCACATTTTATCATTGAGGTGTGACATTAGTCATTTTCAAAAAAATCTCTAAGGCAAAGATGTTTTCCTATAATTTTGACAACATAACACTATTTTTATTGATTTAAAATGTTGTGGTGTATAGACTCAAAGTGTAAGTTTTTAGCACAGAATGGTTTAAGTCTATCAAATCATGATAATGATTATGAGTATTAAATGACCTTCAACCCAAATTGGAAATTGAACCTAAGTTCCCTCAAGTTTAGTGTAAATGGTGAACCCACTTAACACATCAACTCTATGAACTTATAAAGGTGAAATTTCAAATTTAGATTATAAGTGAAGGACTTAAACAGCTTTGGTAAAGGTTTAGACTCAATTAGGCAACACAACTATGCCAAAATGGATGATATGACTCTCAATATTTTGATGAACTTTGAACAAGACAAATTGATGATCTCATGCAAGCAGCATAATGCCTCTTTATTCAAAATAAAATTTAGACTATATGTTTGGTTTAGATTATTTGTTTACACTAAGTTGTGAATCCAAAAAAGACTTTAATCTAGGACAAGACCAACTAATTAATCGCTCTTGGATCTTAAACTGATAAGGTTGCTTAGTATTATTGGAATCCATCAATATACATCATTTGAGAGGATTTTAAGTGTTCATCCAAAAGTAAATGCAAATTATATAGTAGGGTTTTTACACCCCCTTCTCTCAAATGATAGTACTACGACATGGACCTTGAGCCACGCCTTGCACCAATAATACTTCCATGGTAAGTAGGGATTTATCTAATATCTAACATGTTTTTGAACGATCTAGGGGAATTAATTACACAATGACTTTCATGCCAATCAATGTAAAAGAAAAGCATGGATTCTAGGTCCGTATCACTTGGCTTGTTACAAAAAGGTCTAGTCCTTTTTGCAACCACTACATCTTACTATTAATTTAGTGTAGTGCGATGTCCAAAGTACCACTACGTCATATGTGTAACTCCAAGGGAATCAAATGAAGTCAATGTTGGGAGATGAAACCTTAGGTCAAATCTTCCATAAATAACTTTTGAAAGGTGATGAAGTCCCCCTTACAAGCCAAGTTTGCATAAAAATAAAGAAAGCATGAAATAGAAATACTTTAGGGCCATTTTCAAGGTCACCCAAACTTTGATGAGTTTTTAGGGAGTGCTTTAGATGAATTTATTTCTAAGCTTTGGACTAGGCTATTTGTAATAGGAATGGCACTTTTGATTCCAAGGGTTCCCTATAGGGGAAAAATAGAAGAGAATACATGAAACATTCCTCTTTTTACCAAATAAAGATTCAATCTAAATAACTATTGAAAATAAGAATTAACAAGTGTGTTCAATTTTAAGCCCAAATGAAAGTGAGGTGGTGTTCATTTGACCCCTTGGTCTTAGTTACAAACTTTGAAAGCATTCATCATAAACAAATAAAATTTTTAAACACCAAAAAAAAGTTCCTAATTGATTTTTTAGCATGCAAAAGGTAATATAAACACATTTTTATCAAATGTCAAGCTTGGTCCTACTGAAAAAATGTTAGCATGTACTTTAGATTTGAAGCTATTTTTGGTTTGAAATAATAAACTTTATAAAAATAGCTCTCGAGTCTGTGTTTTAAGAAAAACACAGTGACCAACATCAGTTTATATAACTGATGATAGTGACATTTTCTAACCGATGTCAGTTATCCAACCAACATTAGTTATACCAATGTGATTGATGATAGGTATACAACTGATGTTAGTTTTGCTAACTGATGTTAGTTAAGATATGCAATCGATGTCAGTCTTACTTGGTGACGTTGGTTACTGTATAAAAACTATGGTAAACAAAAATGATAAAATAAAGTTAGAAAATCAATTTGTAAGAGTTTTAAGGGTCTGAATGAATATTTTAAAGTTGGAAAATGATCTTCTTCAGGTGTGTGATTCATCTAGTCCCACTAGGAATGCCATAATGTGATATAGGAATTTGACTCAAGAGAGGAGGATTAGTATGGTGTTAGTTCTAAAATGAAAACAAAATAAAAGAAACACACTAATAACATAACATCTCTAGGCCTAGACACTAGAGAGAGCTTAGTTAAAAAACATGAATAAAACACATAACTAGAATGCAAAATAAACCCTCTTTTACCTTCCTTGGATGCTCTAAAATGCTTTTTGTAGTGGCTTACTTAGCTTGTGCTCATGAAGTCCTTGGCAATGGAAGCTTGTCTACCTCCATCTCTCCTTGGCACCTTTGGATTGTGGCTTGGATAAGCTTGGAATCAATTTGGCATGGTAACACTAGTTATTTGAAGCTTTTGGAAATATTTGTGCATTATAACTTTGTATAATCAAGACTTAAAAATGATGTGGTGAGGCCTCCTATTTATATATTTTTGAGAATGTCTAAAATTAACCTGAATCATCCATCTTAAGATTTAGATGTGTGGTTGAGGATTAATTAAATTTTTAGAATTAAGTTTATAATTATCCTCATCATGATATTTGAAGAAGGGGAAATTAAGAGGCATGAAGGGAATCATGGAAGGCATTGATGAGACATAGAGGGCATGAATCTATATATTTATGGTATTTATGACCTAGGGATGTCTTCTCAAGAAATGAGGTCACCTGATGATGAAAATATTCAATATTCATTTCCAAAAATAAGTTTTCAACAAATTTCCATAGAATTATTAATTAGGCTCTAACTTGGATTAATTATCTCTTAAGCATGATTAAGAACTTTATGCATACATTACTTAAATTGATCAGAATGTCTTGTTATTGGTCTAAAATTTGACTAGATTGGAATCAAAAGACAATGTCAGATGCATTGGATCCATTATCCCATTTAGGATGTTATCAAAAACAAATAACAAAGGAACGTGTCTTGTGTAAGATATTTGATAGGAAACAACAATCTGAAGCACCTAGGTGCAAAATTGGCTTTTTGACTCAAAATGATTTAATCAAAGTTAGCTAGCCCATAAATTGTATTACCCCATTTAGGGATACCTTGACTAAAATGAACACTTGAATATGTTAATTTGACATCATTTTAGCATTTTTTTAGTGTTTTTAGGCCAAATTTTGCATTTTAGGTAGAAATTGGCTAAAAGCCTAGTTAGAGGTTATCGATGGCCAGTTTTAGGTGTCTACACTAAATAGTTACTTAGGGTGGTTTAGAGGTGGCATTTACAAGATTGATCTAACTTTGGTAGGGTCTACCTTTATTACTTAAAGGGAGACAATGAAGCCAAGGAAATTTCTAGAAAGAACCCAAAAAATACATTTTTTGAGGTTGAGTCTGACATGGAAATGGTTAAGACATTTGAAGATGATGGTGAGAATAGTTAGGTGATCCTTATGATGTTTATATTTTCCAAGGAGATCATCCACATAGTCTTGTATGATTTTAAGGATAAGGTAATGCAAGATGTAGGTCATGGCATGTTGGTAGGTTACACTAATATTATTTAAACTAAAGGGCATGACTCTATAACATATGATTCCCCATGGGGTGATGAAAGGGTCTTAAGTTGATCTTTTTGAGCAATGAATATCTGGTTATATCCCAAGAAACTATCCATGAGAGATAACATCTTGTGTCTAGCTAGAAGATCAACATGTTGGTCAATGCTAGGTAAAGGAAAGTCATCCTTTGGATAAGCAAGGTTGAGGTCATGAAAGTAAATACAAAGGTGAAGTCCCCTTGTGGGTTTAGTAATGGGAACAATGTTAAAAACCCATTGGGGATAGTCAATGGGTTAGATGAAGTCAATAGATAAGAGGCATTGAAGTTCCTCTTTTACTAGAAGGGCAATATGGGGGTGCATCATGAGAAGCTTTTGCCGAATAGGCTTAGAATCAGGATGAGTGATAATGTTATGGAGAGAAATAAAAGGGTCAATCCTAGGCATATACTAATAAGACCAAGAAAATACTATGCTTTAATCATGAATGAGGGAAGGGTTATCCTATTGTTCTATGGGATTCAAGGATTATCCAATCTTGACAATGTAGGGGTTATCCTAATTACCTAAGTTGACATCAATGGTATTAATTAAACATGGTTTGGTTCTTAAGAGGAAGATATTTATCGATAAATGAATCCCCTATACCAAGGTAGGTGAGAATGGAATCATTATCTTGATGTTGAATGGTGTTGATGGTAGGAGAATTATTTTCTACCATTTTAAGATAGATGAGAGGAAGATTTTTAGTTCAACCATCATTTTGATAGGTTAAGGGGCCCAAACTAATGCTATTGATGTCATGATGTCAAAATTCTCAAACTTCAAGGGAGATGGGGTTAGTGAAGATGGGACATCCTCATCGATAGTGGCGATGGGTTTTGGTGAGGTGGGTTTTTCTGGTGATACGAACCCAAGGCTAATAACTCATGAAGATTTTAGGTTTTGATTATGGGTAGCTCATGATGTCCCTATTCATAAAGGATAAGGGCAAACCCATTCTAAGCACACATATAAAGGTAAGCTTTTTCAAAGGTGGGTTTTCTGGGATATGAAAATTTAGAGGTGAATGGTTAGATATGAGGGGTGGTAGAGGAAGCAAGAAGTTGATAATCAAGTACCCTATAGATGAAATTGGTTTGATGATTGGGTGGCTCAAAAGGGATGATGGTTTTGATGTTAGGGTCATAACTAGGATCATGGGTGAGGTTACCATACTCTTGAGGAGTAGGGAAAGCATCTAAGGATAGAAGATGGTATTCCCCTAATCAGAGACATTGGAATGTGGGTTCTAAAGGGTCTTCTATGAGGATCTGTGAAGAAGGGATGGATGAGCTCATTAAAGCTTCATCAACTATGGGGGTGGAGTTATTGGTATTTGGTGGTGATGTGGATGGGAAAGGAATAATAACATCATTAGGGTTGTACATCATATTACAAGATGTAAAAGGACTAGGGTCAACTGGTATGGTGATGACATGACCTTCATGCTCAAATTTGATATAATGATGTAAAGTAGAGGGGACACAACTCATAGCATGGATTTAAGGGCATATAGGTAAAATGTTGTATTAGAACTCACCCTCTACAACATAAAAGAGTTTTAGAATGGTACGAGGTTCCAGGTGAATATGGATAACAAATATCCCTAAAGTAGTGGGCATGGTGTCATTGAAAGAGAAAATAATCACTATAGATTTAGACATGACGTTCTTGGGCAGGTCAAGTTGGTCATAGGCATGGGAAGAGATAATGTTGATACTATCCCCTCCATCAATAATCACCCTCTTGATATGGGTTTTTTTGATGTATGCCATGATAAAGAGGGGAGGATCAAGATCCTCAAGATGTACATAAGGTATTTTGGAATCCTTAAAGGTGACTAGGGTGAAAATTTGAAGGGATTTGACAAAGGCTGGAAGTGGTTGAGGATATTTATTTTTAACCTATATGGATTACATAATATCTATGAGTGTTTGATGGTGAGGTGTTGATTAATTCATACACAAGCTCATTTCACCAGAGTTTGGTGAAGTTATTTCAACACTACACACTGAATGGCTTCAAAAGGCTTAGAAGGGGATGCACCCAAGATGGATACTTTGGGTTTAGGAAATGGTGAAGGTGTTTGGGTTTTGTTAGAGGGTTAAGAGGTTGAAGGGTATGCCTATGGTATGGACACTTTATCTTTTCCCTTATCTTTCTATTAGGCTTAAGATCAAGTAACCATATGAATGGTGTGGATAAGAGGAAGTGTTGGTTTAGATTGCTACTTTGATTCCTCCTCAGTCTTAGGTGAGAGTGGGGGAGTAGGTAAATGTTGGATGGTTTGGGTTGGTAGTTGGGTTGATAATGGGCTCAAAAGAGGTTCATCTGATAATAGATCATCCTTATCCCATGGGTTATGGGTAAATGTTTGAAAAGATTTGCAGTTTTTAGTATCATGTCTTGGTGTTCTATGGTATAGGAAAATCAAAGTATTATTGAACCATGCTGGTTTAAGATGTGAAGGGTCAAAAGGTTTGATGGGTGGTAATGTTATATACTATCTTTGCAACAACCTTTGTAGAATGGTCAAATAAGATTCGATCAAAGGTGTTGACGGTGTTGGGTTTTTGGTTTTAAGAGTGGGGGCCTTCTTGGGAGTAAGATTTACCATAAAATTTGGAGGTGGTGGGATGGTTTTGGTAGTTGGTCTTGGTTGGGTTTGTTTGGTTATGGTTGGTTTGGAGGTGGAAGATTTAGAGGTGGAGGGTAAAGGTTTGGTGATAGATGGGAAGGTAGAGGTAGCTAGGTTAGTTAAGAATGGTGAGGATTTTGTTGTTTTGGTGGAGGTAGGTGTAGGTAGAATAAAAAGAGAAGGTTTTATAGAGGAAGAATAGGTAATGGGGATAGTAGATAGATGGGGTCCTAAAATTGAAGGTAAAATAGAAGGGGGTAATATGGGTCTATTTTTAGATGGTTTAGGTGGTTCCACATTTTTAATAGGTTTAATTATAGGTTTATTTGGTGGACTTGATGGGGTTAAGTTCAAATTCAAAGATAGATGAGCCAAGCTAGGGGTATGAAGTATTCCTAGATTCTTGATGGGTTTGGCCAAAGAGGTGTAGGGTGATTTAACAATTTTAGATTGAGGTGGGTTGGAAGATTCACCTATGGTTTTAGAGGAAGAAGTATCTAAAGATAGGATTGAGGTAAGGATAGGTTTGAGGGGAGAGGTAAGTGAGGTTAAAGGTTCTTGTTTGTTTTGGTAAGGTAGCCCAATATGATGCTAAAAGGTGGCCCTATATATATTGGGTTGAGAAGTAAACTCTAGACTTTAAACTAATATAGAAAAATGTTTATAGATGGGTTTGATTCCTTGGTTATTGGTTTCAAATGTTAGACCCATTTTGCTATGATAAAGGAATAGTTATTTTACCTTTGTCTTGGGTGGAAGGTTTGATGGATGAGGAAGGTGGTGTTTCTATGGAAAGAATAGAGGAGATGATCTCTTCCTTTGGAGTGGTTTACAAATAAGGAGTGGTTGGTTATATGGTAGGTAAGAAAGGTATGGTTTATTCAAATGTAAGAAGGGGGGCTTGATTCTATTGTTTAGATGTCTAAAGGAAAGAGTAGTGATTGCACCACTTCTATAAGTGGATTAGAGGAAGAAGTGGTTGATGTAATGGTTTCCTCCTTCAATATTTCTATCAAAGGAGAGGTGTTTGGGTCAATGGTTTCTTCAATTTAAAGATAGTTAATTTCTTCCTTTGTTTTGTTGTCAAAAGGAATAGAAGAAGATTCCACCACTCTAATAAGTGAGGTGGAGGGAGAGGTAGTTGAGGTAATGGTTTCCTCAACAAAAGGTTCAATGGTAACAAAATTAACCATGTGTACCTCATGAGTGTGAGATGATTCTGGTTAGCTATTGTCATGGTTGGTGGAAAGTGTATGGTTTGGAAAATGTTTTTGGAAGATGTCTAATGATTTTTTTGGAGGTGCATTGGGATTATATAATGCAAGTTCAACTTTGTCAATCATGTTTTGGACAATAGATTTAAAGGTATTACACCTATTCACATCATGTCTAATGACATGATGGAAGACACATAGATCATTTTCATTGTACCATCTAAGTGTAAGGAGAGAAGCATCAAATTGTTGGGGTGGTTTGATAGGTGGAACTTGGATGAGGTTAGTTTTAAGTAGTTTATCCAAAATTGAAGCATATGATTCCCTTATGGGAGTATATTGCCTTGGAGTGGTTTAGCTTTGGTTGCAAGTTTAATAGTTTTATGGGTTGGAAGAATTTGTTTGATTTGGTTGGTTAATGATTGGAGGTGGAGCAAATTTTAAGACAACCATGTTTATAGTTACCTTTGTCTTGGTATTGGTATGGTTGGTAGTTTTGATTGAAGAAGGACCATTAAATTTAAATCTATAATTCTTGTTTCTTAGTTTCAATTTGCATTCATCAATGTCTCTAATTTTAAGTTTATGTGCCATGGTAAATACCTCATCAAAGGTTCTAAAAGTTTAAACTTGAAGAGTTGGGGTAATATGTTTAGCAAACCTAGAGAAAAGATTTCAATTAGTTTAGGTTAGGGTAATGAGAAAGAAAGTTAGTTAATGAGACATCTCCATCTAGATATGAAATTAGAAATTTATTCATCATTGAATTACCTAATAGAGTAAAGGTTAGCAATGGAAACATTTTTAGATATGTTAATTGAAAAGTGATATATAAATATTTGGGCTAATTGAGAGAAGGAGAATATAAAGTGCTTGGTAAGATCACTATACCAATCCAAGGCTGGTCTAGATAAGGACATGGGGAAGGTATGAAGAAGAAGAACATTGTCATATGTGATTAAATATAAAAAATGGTAGAATGCTCTCAAATGTTGTTAGGGGTCCTTCTTGCCTTAAAACTTGGAAAACCTAGTTAGTTCACATTAAGGAGGATAAGGTTAGATAGGAATAGATGGATGAATGGGTTCATTGTAGATTTTATCATAATATAAAAGGTTTTAAGCTTTAGAAATAGATGATTTAATATTGGACATTTTATCCATTAACATCTTAATTAAATCTATTTGAGGTTGGGGGATCCATAGTTCGGTAGTATATTGGGTTGAGGTTGGGTGGCTATAATGTATGGATAAGAGGTGGGAGGTTAAGAAGGTGCCACATATTGATATGTGGTCATGGAAGGTTAGGATGATGCCCCATATTGGTATGTGGGCACAAAAGGTTGGGTAGAAGGTGGTATGTATCCTTGTAGATTAGGAACATATTGGTAAGATGTCATGGATATTTATTGAGGGACTAACAAAGGTTCTATTAGAGGTATGGTTGAAGGATAAGAGGTATGGAAAGCACCAAATTTTGGAGTGGGGTAGAAATTGGTAGATTGGTAGTGTTAAGGGGAATGATGGAAATAGGGGGAGAAGATATCCCCATGGTAGGTGGGGTATAGGTAATAATAGGTAAGGTTGCCCATACATTAGAGGTGTTAATTGGTGTAGGGGGAGTTTGGTTATAGGTTGCAAGGTTGGATTGGGTTTTGGTGGTGGTAGTGGATGGAATATTTGTAGAAAAAGAGGCTTGGGTAATCAAAGGTTGGTTGGGGGTAACACCATTCATAAGAAGAGGAGGAATACCAAAGGGTGGATATATGGAAAGAACCAAAGCAATAGGGGATGATAAGCTATGGTGTCAAGATAATGTTAGAAGGCTACGAGGTTGTTATCAAAGAAGGTGGTAAAATATGCATCACCCTCAATAACTATCCATGATATGGTAGGAGGGGTAGAATGAGGAGGAGAAGCCTTAACATTTGAAGTATACTTCATAGAGGAGGAAGATGATGAGGAAGGTGGTCCTTGGTTGGTTTGATTTCTCAACTGCTATCTAGTAAAGACTATGTGAGAAAATAAGAAAGGAATGATAAAAACTCATACCTCAAACAAAAAATAGGTAGAATAAAATAATTGAAGATAATCCAAACATACATGAAAAGTGCATTTAACTTAGGATTTTTTTAGATCATTTTTGGCTTATGCCTTAGAAAATGTGAAGAAGAAATAAGGATTTTAGATCAGGTACTATAAAATAAATCTAAGGTTAGTTTTAGGTTGTGTTTAGGTTCTCAAGAGAGAAATCTATATTGATCTTCAGTACCTGGCTTGGTATTGGGGCCTACCCCCTCACTTCACACACCATAGAGATAAGGGTGTCAGATGCTTATCCAAGATATACTAAATTTTAAAGTTTATACTCAACTAGAGAGCTGAGTTGGTTCACCCCTTTGTAATGACTTCCAAGTAGGATTACCAAGAAAGGGTAAGGTTTACCACTAGGTGATGAAATCCTAGTCAAGCCTTGTCTCAAGTTTGTTTTTATGTGTTGATTTATTATGTGGTTTGGATAAGTGTGTGATAAAAATAGTGAAAACTATGATTATTTACTTTTATTTTTAAGTTACTAGATGAATTAAGGCAAACAAGAAATTAATGTAAAGCAATCTTTATTTTAAGCCCAAAAGAAATTTCAAGTTTTATTCGATGAACATAGAATAAAAGAAGAAAGAAAGGGTCACATAGATGATTCTAGGGTCCCACCAAGCATGCCAACAATGTTTCTCTTAATTTTTGCTCATTTCTTAATTTTGGAAAAAAGATAAGAAACTATTAATAAGGTTGTGGTATAGATGCTTGGTTGTTGATGCTTGCATAATCCAGATGAATGCTAAGAAATCATCTTTGGCTAGGGAGGAATAACCTACAAATAATAAAACACTAACAAAGGGGATCATTAGCAAGATATTTAAGTGGATTACCTGGTGTGAGCTAGATCCAAGAAGCATACACTTACTAGGAAGTTGTCAATCCACTATTGATAATAATCAAGTTGGAAATTATAAAATAAGGTACTTGAATAAGATAAATGAAATGAAATACAAGAATAAATTAGAATTCTTGTTATAAAAAATGAATAAATCTATCAAAAACTAGTCAATACTTATGTTAAAAGGGGTGAATTCAGGCTTAAAAACTTATAAAAGGGTCCATGAATAGGTAGGAACACAGAGAGCTAGGTTGGGTTGGGGTTAAGGGAATAAAAATAACTTGCTATTATTTTATGTCATAGTGACCATCGATGGTTAGGTGAACCATTGGTGGTTAAGCTAACCATCAATAGTTGGGTAACCATCAGTGGTTGGGGGTGACCATCAATGGTTGGGTAACCATCAATGTTACCTATGTATTTCTAAAAGTGATAAAAAAAGAGTTGAAAAATATATGGATGGGTAAATAGAGGTTTTATTGAGGGTTTGGTGGGGAGGAAATGAGATACAAATAGGTCTAATTAGGTCAAGGAGGTCAGAAATCTAAAATAACAATACTAAAGTATTGATATATCTGTAGCTTTTTAGTTGATTGATAATTTAAGGCTAAAGTATTTTCACTAGAGTAATAGTACTTTGGCTTCAAAAATAAATTTGATATAGGTTTGAGTCTCTTTTGCTGATGCTAAGTTTCTAGAAGAAGAATAGATGCTAGAGAGATTGAATACCTATATGCTTGATAACTCTTCTGATTTATCCTCTTTCACCTCCTACTCCCCTTCTTTTATAAGCAAAGAAAGATGGAGGATGGAAGGTTCCCTAGAGTGTGAGGTTGATAATCATGATTCTTAGAAGTTCATTATCACTACATAAGGTGAATATATTAAATGGTGCCTCATTATCCCACATAAATCTAGATGATGTGTTAGAGAGTTGAGGAGGTGATGAGACTTGACCATCAACAATTAGGCTAACCATTGATGATTAGGCTGATCATTGGTGGTTAAGTGTCCCAAGGTGAAAAGGGTAAAAAAATGGTGTTAAAAAGGGTAAGTTAAAGTTTAGGTTAGTAATTTGATGAGTTAGCTAACTAGGTGATTAACTGGACTCAAGGTCTATTGAGGGTCTATAAGGGTTCGAGTCAATTTGACAACTACAACTGTCATGTGTAGTTTTCTAGTGTCTATAGAATTATTGATGACATATTTAAAATTTAAAGGTTACCTCTCATAAAAATAGGCCTTGTAAACACTGATGGATAGAAGAGTAGCAAGGAAGAGTAGAATATCTATAAGCCAAAGACATATGTCGATGCTCTCAAAAAATATGAGATTGTGAATGATAGTTAGAGGTCAGGATAGGTCAAGAAGATTACTGCTCTTCTTAGAGATAAAAAATGTGTCAATATGCCTTTCAAAAACTCTTTAGAGATAATTTCCTATTAGGTAACTGAGTGCAATAAGGTACATGATTTTTTTCTATGACTACTATTTTTCTTATAATTAGTTTGGACATAGAGCTTCAGATTATTTATCAAATGCTAGAAATAATCATGCATGGAGAAGTGATATTAATATATCAAGGATTTCCAAAATTAATATCAAATTCATTTATCAAAGGGTTAGATATCAATAGAAATAGTGTGCTTTTTTATAACTATAATAGAATTGGACATGTTGCAATATTTTGTAGATTGGTTTATGAAAAAACCCCTAGTCAAAGTAGGAAGATGTATCTTCAAATTGAGAAGTCCGATTCTATGAAAATACTAAAAAAAGAACAAAAAAATGATGGTCTAAAGGAAGAAGAACACATGTTAGCACAAACTAATTTTCACATTCAAGATGAGAGTTTGAAATGGTACATTGATAGTGGTTGTTCAAGCCATATGATGGGTGACAAGAATAAATTAATATCTTTAAAGAAGACTACTGAAGGTACAATCAAGTTTGGGGAAAATACAACTAATATTATTGGCAAGGGAATACTAAGTCTTGATAATGGGAAAACTAAAATTGAGAATGTGTTATATGTAAAAGGATTGAAGAATAATTATTAAGTATTAGTCAAATGTGCAATCAAGGACATACTTTGAGTTTTCATGCTGAAGGATGTGAAATAAGAAAAATAAGTTTAGGAAGATTGGTAGCAAATGATGATAAGACTATAAATGATTTATATGTTTTGAATGAGATCAATAGGGACATGTGTTTTATGAGTCAAGTGGATGAGAGTTGGCTTTGGTACATAAGAATGAGACATATAAAATTTGGAAACTTAGTAAAGATAATTAATAATAAATCAGTTAGGGACATGCCTAAGATCACTAAGCCTAAAAATACCCTATGTAAGTCATGGAAACATGTAAAATAAACAAGAAGAGGTTCAAGATAAAATAATATTCAACTACAAAACTTTTAAAGTTGATTCATACAGATCTATGTGGTTCAACTAGAATTGAAAGTATTCAAGGTGAAAGTTACTTCATGCATTTTATTGATGATTAAACTAGAATGACTTGGGTTTCTTTCTTGAAGGATAAATTTGAGGCTCTAGAAAAGTTTAAGATGTTCAAGGTTCTAGTTGAGAATTAGGTGGACTTAAAAATTAAGTGTCTAAGATCTGATAGAGGAGGATAATTTTGATCAAATGAGTTTGATGAATTTTGTGAGGAACATGGAACGAAGAGACAATTTTTAGATACAAGGACACCATAATAGAATGGTGTGGTAGAAAGGAAGAAGAAGACTATTCAATAAATGACCAAGATTTTGTTAAATAATTCTTAATTATCTGATAGATTTTGGAGAGAGGCTGTAATCACAATAATATATCCTCTAAATAAAGGATAAATCAAAATAAACAACATTAAGACCACTTATGAACTATGGAAAGGAAAACCAACTTTAGTGGAACACTTTAGAGTGTTTGGAAGCATGTGTTTCATCAAGAGAGATGAAGAATATCTAGGAAAATTTGATTCAAGGGTTGATGAAGGCATCTTCCTTAGATATTCTTCAGTTAGTTTTATATATAGATGTTACAATAAGAGACTAAAAAATATTATGGAGAGTACACATATGAGAGTGGATGAAACCATATCTAATAAGGTTAACACATAACTAACAATTCATGCAAAGGAGCTTGACCTCAAGGAAGAAGAAAAAACATCAGAAGAAGAAGTAGAAGAATAAATTCAATAAGAAAAATAATGGGAAGATACAAGGGCATCTTATAGATTCATTCAAAAATATCATATAGAAATTTAAATCATTGGTGATATTGATGCTGAAGTACAAACTAGGAGAAGGTTTATGAATACATCAAAAAATGTAAACCTCTCTCTATTTTTAAAGTTAGAACCAAAAACTTTTTCAGAAGCTAAATGTGATAAGCATTGGGTGAATGCTATGGAGGAAGAGCTCAATTAGATTGAGAAAAATGAGACTTGGGAACTTATTCCTAGATATAAGGATAAGAATATCATTGGAACCAAATGGGGTTTTATGAAAAAATTGAATGAATATGGTCAGGTCATGAGAAACAAAGAAAGGCTTGTATGTAAAGGCTATGCTGAAGTAGAAGGTGTTAGCTTTGAAGAAAATTTTGCACTTGTGGCAAGACTAAAATCCATAAGACTATTTTTGGCATATTCTAGTTTCAATAATTTCAAGATATATTAGATGGATGTAAAGTCTACATTTATAAATGGAAATTTGGAAGAAGAAGTATATATAGATCAACCTAAATGTTTCTCTTTGTCAAGAAATAAGGACTATGTATATAGACTAAAAAAAACATTATATGGGATAAAGTAATCCCCTAGAGCATGGTATGCAAGACTTGACAGATACTTGCTTGATTAGGGTTTCAAGAGAGGTGTTGATAATAGTACCCTTTACATCAAAACAAAAGGTGAGCGTCAATTAATTATAGTTGTGTATGTTGATGATATTATCTTTGGTAGTGACTATGACAAGATGTCTAAGGATTTCACAGAAGTAATGCAACAAGAATTTGAGATGTCTATCTTAAAGGAACTATCACTTTTTATTACATTACAAATAATTCAATTAGATAAGGGAATATTCATCTCTCAAGCTAAGTACATTAAGTAAATGTTTAATAAGTTTGATATGGAAGACTGTAAATTAGTAAGTACTCTAATGACAACAAGTTGTAAGTTGAGTCAAGAAGATAAATCATCAAAAGTCAATCAAACCTTGTATAGATCTATGATTGGAAGCCTATTATATACTACTACATCAAGACCTGATATCATGAAGGAAATAGGTCTAGTGGCCAAATTTCAAGCAAAACTGAAAAAGACACAATTACAAGAAGTCAAGAGGATATTCAAATTTCTCAAAAGTACTATGGACTTTGGTTTGTGGTACTCAAAAGGTAAGGATTTCACTTTAACAACATATATTGATGAAGATTAGTTAGGTAACATTGATGATAGAAAGATCACAAGTGGTGGTGAATTATTTTGTAGAAAGAGTCTTGTGTCATGGTTGAGTAAGAAATAACCATCAATTTTCTTGTCCATAGCTGAAGCTGAGTACATAAAAGCAATACCATGTTGCACATAGGTTTTATGGATGAAAAAAACCTTAAGTGACTTTAAGATTAGGAATGATAGTCTAATTTATATATTTTATGATAATTCTAGTGCCATTACCATCTCTAAGAATCTATCCATGCATTCTAGGACTAAGCATATTATAATCAAGTATCATTTTCTAAAGGATCATGTAGCTGATCAAATTGTCAAACTAGAGTATGTAACCACAAAGAATAAGTTGTAGACATTTTTACAAAACCTCTTATAAGGGCAACATTTGAGTTCTTAAGTCAATAATTATGATTAGTTCCTTCTTCTGTCAGTCACTAAGAAAGGTATGGATTGAGGGGGAGCTAAACTTTGGGTATCTTTTAGCTCCGAGGATCAAGAGTTAAGAGTCTATGACAGTCAAATTTTTTTCAAGTTGCAATGAGTAGTATCTTACAATTTTCTAAGGAGAAGTTTATGGAATTCTCATCAAGGAAAAGAAGATGGATATTATCAATTTTGAAGAACTAAAACTTCTTTGGGGTCAAATAGATTTTAGGTTATGCAACCCTTTGCATTTTATATCAAAGGGGGAGAATTAGAAAGTTGACTATTTTTAGGGAGAAATAGAGTGGCAGTAGAGATATGGGAGAGAAATAGCAAGTTATGTAACTACTATCTAGTTGCCTTTGGTAAAGAAATGACAAGGAAAAGAGTAAACTAAGGTTAATTTATGGTGTAAAGCTATGTTCATTGAATGATAAAATGTGCTTAGGTCATCAGCTTATAATGGTTTTCCATCAATGACAAAAAGGGATTTTGTGGAGATGTTGTCATTAATTACAAAGGGTTTGCTATTCAATAAAGAATATGGTTATTGATGTTAAGGAATTTATATAGAGTCCATAGCTACTGACTGAGTCTATAGTTTTCCATGAAATTTTTCTTTGGTGAATTAGAAAATTAGGCAAGAGACTTGTTATATATATTATACATCATATGGAGACACAAAAATAGACTGCATAATTAATTTAGACTAAAGACCATTAAATAACCTATTCTATGTGAAGAAAGGTGATCTAAGGATTATGGATAATAAGATCATGTTTGGAGCTACTTGGTGAGAAACTATAGACTGTATTAGGCATGCTACATACTACATCAGCTGTAGATTACATCAAGTTTGCTATAGACTACATCAAATTTTCTATAGACTGCATCAAGTTTGCTATGGACTACATCAAGTTTGTTATGGACTATATCAGAGGTGTTGTAGACTACATCAGAGCTTCTAAGAATTGCATAAAGACTACTAAAAACTTAAAAAAACTCACTATGGACTTGTTTGGAAATTATTTCTAAATGTATTATAATGATTGTTTGGTCTATTCTAGCTTTATTTCACTTAGGTTGACCCATATGAGTGAGATTTTATATAAGCTAATGTGAATTATGTTTCTAAAAGAGAATAATCATTACAAGTTTTGTTTTGCTAACTTTCAAAAGGTTGTTAATCACCATCTTGTATATAAGCAAGATGAAATTATTTTTTTGAAGTGTGGAAATTGTGAGGATGATTATATTAATTTATTAAGGAGCAAAATAGAGGTCTATTAAGAAATGGATGGCCAAAGAGGATGAATATATAAATTTACTAAGGAGTAGAGTAGAGGTCTATTGAAGAATAGATGGATAAAGAGGCATGGGTATGAAATCATATAATGATTCATAAGAAGATGAACCCTAGAGTATACATAATTAGCTAAAAGAGATGAGCAGAGAAGTTAGAGAGGACAAAGTCTTTTGAAATGAAGAGTAGAAAATAATAGAATGAATCTTAGAGTGATAAGCCAAAAAATCATAGAATTAATTGATGAGTAGAGAAAGTAGAATTATAATATCATTATTGATATAAGCATCTGAGAAAGGTGGATGATTCAAAGTAGCTAAGTTAGTGTTTAGTAAAGGGGGTTGAAGCCTCGTATAGATTTGTGTATACAAATCAAGGAGTTAGTGCTTCTTATCATGTTGGTGCTTGACTATTTAGGGTTGGTGCCTTAAGCTAAGTTAGTACCCAACAATCTTGTTAACTCATTACATATCTAATTTAGGACATATAGTTTATGCAGTGATCACTATGGGGTTTATTCCCTTTAAGGATTTCCCACATATATCATGTGTTATATCTTTATGTTCTTTGTTTTAGTTTGATTTCTCTATGGGTTTTGCATTGATGCTTGACTAAAAAACTAAAACTATTGGATAAAGTTTTAAGATCTCACTAATTTACCCCCCTCTCAGTGGTTGTGCTTGCAACACTTGTTAGGGTATGGTAATTAGTGTAGTATGCCCAAGGGGTATGGAAGATTTAGAGTTGCCAATCATGGATAACATCATCGACATTTATTTTAAGGATGTTGACAATGGTTTTTTTGGATGCTTTGACTTGGCCATTACCTTATGGGTAATAGGTAGTAGAAATATATTAAGTAATATTATACTCAACACAAAGCATTTTTACATCCTTTTTCTTAAATAATTTTCCATTATCACATATAATATCATATGGGATACCATAGTGGAAAATGAGATGATTAAATATGAACTTGGAAATTTGTTTTCCAGTCACGTAAGTGAGGGTTATAGGTTTAACCCACTTAGTGAAATATTTGGTAGTAGTAAGGATGTGATTATGACCATCAAATGAGGTTGGGTTAATCCATACAATGAGATCGAGGCCTCATATAATGAATGACCATGGTGTAGGCATTAGTTTTAATGTTCTATCTAGGGAATGAATTAGATTGGCATGCCTTTGACATTTGTCACAATTTTTGACATATACAATTGCATCTGCATCCATAGTTGGTGAATAATACCTAGTACATGAGAGATTTTTGGCTAGGGATCCACATACTCCTTCATAAACTTCCAATAATGCTAATTTGGATTTTACCAAATTTAAATGACAAAGTAGAGTTTCATCACATTTACAGTGGTAAAGGGTTGGGCTAAGTAAGGTACAAGATGTGGTTTGATGGGTAAAGGCATTTTTACATTTGTGTGATAGGTCTGGTGGCATAATATGATCATGAAAATAGGTAAAAAGGTTTGAATACCATAAAGAAATATTACCAATAATATCATAGATCATTGTGATAGTTCAAGGTTCATTAGCTGGTACTAGAATATAAGGAATTTATATTCTTTTGCCTTGTTGGTGTGACAGATCAAATAGCCAATGGTGGCCATGACATTGGCTATTTTATTACTAGCCTTTGGTATGTGTTCAAACTATATGCCAATGATCTAATATTTGAGAGTATTGATCATGGAATTGTATGGCACCAACTTGCCATCTTTGGTCTAAAAGTGGTCTATAACCTGATTGGTGATTAATTGAGAATCACCGTAAATCTTTAGATGCTAAATATTCTATTGTACTACTTGATAAAGCCTTAAAATGAGTCATTGATATTCAACCATGTTATTAGTACAATGAAAGCTGATATGGAATGATTTAGGGATAAGATTCCCCTATGGTATAATAAATAATAGGCCTAGCCCTAGTTTTTGTGATGTGAATGATCCATAAAAATACAACTTATAGTGCTACTCCTTAAGAGGTGTTTCAATGATGGTCATAATGGAATCATATAGGAACTTAAAAGTTAGTGATTCTATATCTATAAGGGGAGCTTCAACAAGCTAATCTATAAGCACTTGTCCTTTTATAGCCTTCTAGTTGATGCATTTTATCTTGAAATCACTCAGAATCATGATCCATTTAGCCATACAACCTTATAAAGTTACTTTAGATTGTAGATACTTGAGTGGAACTAATTTGTAAATAAATATGGCCTTATTTTTTAACATGTAATGTCATAACTTTTAGACTGCAAAGACCATAGCTAAATAGGCTTTCTTAATAGGCATATAGTTGTGCTCATACGTGACTAGTGTATGACTTAGAAAGTACATAACATGTTCTTTTACTTTGTTGTCATGCTAAAATAACAGTGCCCCTAAGGATTTATCCATGGTAGATAGATACAATAGAAATGACTTTCCTGGCCTTGGTGGTAACAAAACAAGTAGATTGGCAAGCTATTCCTTTAGGTGCTAAAAGACTTTTTAACATTCATCATCTAATGGAATGTGACAACCTTATTCAATAAGTGTGTAAATGACTGAAATTTATTGGCCAAATAATAAATGAAGCATCTAATAGACTGAATCTTTCCCTAAAAACTATAGAGCTACTTTAAATTAGAAGGTGGTAACATTTTAGTAATGGCTTGTACTTTGACAGGATCAACTTCAATGCCTCTATGAGAGACAATAAAGGCTAATAGTTTACCTAAAATAACTCCAAAAATGAACTTATTAAGATTGAGAATAAACTAGCATTCATGTAACCTCTAAAATATTCTATGTAGTGTAGCCGGATGATATACACATATCTTTGATTTATCCAATATGTCATTGATGTAGTCTTCAATAATGTCATGCATCATATCATAAAATATGATGGTCATGGCTCTTTGGTATGTGGCCCCAACATTCTTGAGACCAAATGGCATAACTTGATAAAAAAAAATTCCCCATAGAGTGGTGAATGCTATTTTGTGTTGGTATTATTAGTTCAATCTTGATTTGGTTGTATCTTTAAAATCCATCCATGAGTGAAAGCATTTTGTACCCCATTGTGGAGTTAAATATCATGTCAATGTTTGGTAGAGGAATTTCATCCTTTGGGTAGTCCTTATTTATATCTCTAAAATTAGTATAGATTTTAATTCCTTCTGGCTTCTTATTGATAGGCATAACATTTAAGATGCACTCCAAGTAGTCGATCGATTAGATGCATCTCACTTTTAAGAGTTTTTCCAAATATTTATTTACTAATACAACAATACAAAGATGTATCTTTCATAATTTTTACTTCATAAGTTTGGCATCAAGATGTATAATAAGGTGGTGTACAACCAAGTGGGGTCTAGACCTGGTAGTTTGAATAGTCCTAGGAAAAGATGTCAACAAATTACATCAAAAGGGCTATAAATATTTCAAGTTCTTCCTTAGTTATTGATGCACCTCATTTGATATATTTCAAGACATCTTGAGTGTTAATGTTTATTTTCATAGTATCTTCTATTATTAGAGTTGAGACCTATTCCAAAATGGTTGGCAATGATTTGAATTGGACCACAACTGTAAAGTCCTCTATTTAGATTGGCTTCCCAAGTGTGCCTAAACAAGATGAATCAAAATCTCCCAATGGTAAGGGTGTGCATATTACAAACACTGTTAAAAATTCTTGGGCAATTCAATCAAGGGAATGTTATTCATTAGAATTAAACTTAGACCCAAAGGTAAGTTCATTGTTAGTGGTTTCCTAAGCTTTATTCAAGGAAAGGTGAACACCCCCAGTTAATGGCACCTAAAACAAGTTTTTACTAGAAGACTAGCCTTTCTCTTTACTTTTACCCTAGTATAAAATATCCTCAAAGAGGTTTACACTTTGAGACCTCAATGTTTTATGTATTTTTTTTGGATAAAGGTGTTCACCCTCTCTCCAAAATAAGA
Source organism: Torreya grandis (assembly GCA_037957365.1). NCBI lineage: Eukaryota > Viridiplantae > Streptophyta > Pinopsida > Cupressales > Taxaceae > Torreya > Torreya grandis. Next base: position 1,817,300 of record JARHVA010002247.1, on the reverse strand, counting down.
TACAAGATCTGGTTTGATAAAGAACCCTTGTTTATGATCTTCTGACAGAATATTGTATTTTAGGCCTATAAAATCCTAAAATGCCTCATCATTCTCAAAATCATATACATGCATTATGGATTCTTATTGGTCTTATGCTATAAGTTGAGGGTAATAAAGAGGAAGTGGATTATTGTGAATAATTAGGGCAAGGGGACAAATGACATGAGTGTCAAATAGATTGGTATGGGTAAGGTCTTCATAAAAGCTATGATCAGACTCTACTTCACTATCAACATTGTCATCACTAGTCATTGGTGTTGGAACATGAATAAGATACATGGGGTCACCCCTAGGTGGTTTAAATCCAAGACCATAGGTTCTTTTATATCAAATTATAGATATTATCTCAAGAGTTTCCTATTGATTTGGCCCTAAGACTCCTCCTTCATAGGCTTGTTTCTCTATGATTCTATTAGGAATTGGGTATTTGACATTTTTATAGTAATTGGCTAGTTTGTTGCTGTATAATTAGGTTTCATCTTTGGAAAGTGGGTCCTCTTATTGGCTAGTGGTTGGTGTGAAAATGATAGGAGATTAAATATGGAGCTTACCCTTTCCTTTCCATTTCCATTCCATGCAAGGTATCTTTTCTTTAGGTCTTCCATAGGTCTTGGGGTTATATGGATGCTTGGAAATGTGAAATGTGTCATGAGTCAAATACTTTCTTGGGCCATTAGCTGAGATGGTAAAAGGATTACACAATTCAAGAGGTGGCATATGAGAAGATGAATCAAGGATATTTAGGTCTATGCAATTAGCCTCTGGTAAATCAACAAGTATTTATTTTCCTATCCTTTTTTGGAATTAGATCTAGGAAAAAGTAATAATTATATATTTTGTACTCAAACTCTAAATGTTTGCAATATTTATAAGGCTGTAAATATCCATTGATGGTGACCTCCATACCTAAGTGAGAGAACTTGAGACACTAGTGAAATGTAAAAGGGATTACCTAGATTTCATATATCTCAGGTTTAACCAAGAGAAAATTATAAGATAGGTCTATATCTAACAGATGGCAAAGTGTATCATGGGTCAAGAGCCCACTGATAACTAGTAAACTAATGGTACCTAATGACTCATACTCTTCATTATTATAGGCTTTGATAGTGATCATTTTTGGCTAGGGATTAATTATTGTGTATCTGAGATACTTGATGAGATTCAGAGACATAATATTTAAGCTTGATCTATTGTATATGAGGACACATTTCACTTTATGTTGTGTTATGACAACTTCAATGTAAAATGGATTATTATGGAGAGGGCCAAGGGATGACATATCACTATGGTCAAAGGTTAACTATTAACCTGGGGTTATATGTCCAACCAAAGCTTAGAATTTGTTTGGGCTTATATTGTTTGGAACTTGGGAATGGCCTAGGAGCTTTATTAATATGTTCTTGTGGATAGTAGACATATGTAATAATTTTAAAATGGAGATTTATGTGGGCATATTTTGAAGTTGTTCCACAGTGTTGAATGTCTTATCCTTTAAAATTGTATATGGATTATTCATAGCTAGAACAATGGGTTGTATGGGTTTGATGATAGGTGTTTTTGGGCTGAGAATGGTAATATTTGATTACCGAGTTATGATTGCATAATCAAGATTAGATACAGGACCATTTTTATTATAAAATGATGGTGGAGGGGGGATAGATATAATAAGTCTTAATTACTAATTCACTTGTATGGGGTCATGGGGAAATGATGAGTTATCGATATAAGGTCCAAAAATAGTAATCCCTAGTTATTAGTGCACTTGTTTGTGGTCCTAGGTCAAGGAAGCATTACTAAAATTAGTGGATTGATTAGAATTGTTTAGCAATGGTCCTTTTTATTAGCATTTGGTCTTGGATTAATGGTGATGGTGGAAATATGACCTCCCATAATATGACCTATAAATTTATTTTAGTCATGTGTAATTGCATGGTAAGTCTATTGGGTATTAGAATCATTCTAGCCTTGGTTCCCACCATTCGGTTGACATTGTTGTTGTTGTCACAACTGTTGATACTATTGTTGCCTTTTATTTTGGCCTTTTTTGTTGTTGTTATTGGTTGTTATTTTTATGTTGAATAAAAATATTTTGATAGATACCTAAGCTCTGATTAGATGTAAATTCTCTATTATCTAATGTAATCTCCCCATTTTTTAACATATTTTCAATGAAGTGTTTGATATGCACACAATGTCATAGATTATGTCCATGAACCTAATGGTATTAAAAAAAATCATTCTCTTGGTACCAATTTGTGAAACATGGCTTCAATAGGTTTTTCAAGGTCTTTGAAGACTCGATGAGTAGGCACCTTTCTCCTTGGAAGAGGTGTTTATAAAGGTAATAGTTGTTACATTTGTTGAGCTGGTCTAGGTTGTTATGAAAGCTCTACTTGTTGAATGGGTTTCTGATGAGGATTATGGCATTGGTTGAGTAGATAAAATTTTAATTATTTGGATATGACATGATTTGGTTACTACATTCCCAATAATATTCTTATTGTTTGAATAACTTGGATTTTTCATAGTTACTAGCCTAGGTTGGTACCGATACTTTCACTTGGACTTGGTTTTGGTTCTAATTTTAGCCTGTTCCTTAGTTTTGGTTCAATTTTTGATTCAAAGAGGTGAGATTGATAATACCTTTGTAATGATGGCCTTTTCAATCAACAAACCTTTATGGATGATGTCTTTGAAAGTATGTGCACATTACTACATTAGATGGTAGGATATATCACTTTGAGAATTTTTGGTAAACATAATAACCAATTGTTTGTCTAGTAAGATGTGAGTAAAATGACTAGAAAACACTCTCCATATTTGTAGATAACTTGCAAATCTTTCACTAGCTTTTTTCTTGGCTTGAGTCAAATCTACCAATTAAATCTCATGCTCGAGATTGTAGGAAAAATGTTATACAAATTTGTCCTAGAGATCATCAAAATTAGATATTAAATTATTTGGTAATTTTAGGAACCACTCCAAATCTTGTCCTACTTGATTCATAAGAAATAACAGTGGGAGGTATATGTCATTGTAAGCCACTAGTTGACAAGTAGTAAAAAATCTATTTAATGGGCCCTAGGATCTCCTTTACCCTTATATTTATCAAAATTTGGTGGTTTATACCCTGGAATAAATGGTATTTGTAGATACTCCATGTTGAATGGGTATGAATATAGGTCATCTAGCTTGAACTTCTTGGTCTATTTGCTTGTTTGGATGGTAGTAATTGCATCCTTCATTTGTTGTAGTTCTTGTGCCAATAAACTAGATGAAACATTGGCTTAAAGTGAAGGTTGGGTGGTAAAAGGTGGATTACCTTGACTAGGGTATAATGGAGGTATTGTTTTTTATGGAATGTTGGTTTGATGAGGTAACCAACCAAGAATATACATTCATGGATTAGGATGTGATTGTTGGAATTACACAAGTTATGGTGTGATATTTTGGTTTGGATTCAATAGATAGGCCTATTTTAAAGGGAATTATGGTTTCAAGGGAAGGATATGGCTTAGTGTAAATTAATATGACTATTGATGTTGAGTAGGGACTTTATACTAATTAGTCAAACCTATATGAATAAGGGGAAATTATTATGAGCCAAGTCCTTGTTGGAAGTCTAGATTGCACCCTAGCTGAGCAAAAGATTATTCAGGTCCTCTACCCAAATCTAGTCCAACATGGGAATGAACCTAGGCTATGGGTTCCTAATCTTATGTCAAACCTCTATGATTTTTAATGAGGGTAGATCCTCTATGCATCACTTATCTCATTTCCACTAAAACCTACTAATTGCTGGGGAAAAGGGAGAGAAGGATAACTGAAAGGGAAATCTAAGATAATGTTGGTGATACACCTAAATTTATTGTTCATCCACTTTGTTTGAACTTATATAAACACTAATGAGACAAGAAGAATTCTAAATCTACAATTCCAAATGTCTGTTATGCATTATTATTTCATGAAGAGGTTCACCAAATGATCAAATCTTGAGGGAAGTGATGGAGAGGCCTAGTTCAAAGCACTAACTAGTAAATGTATCCACATGCTAACTTCAATCAAATGACATAAAAAAATAAACATGACGTACATAGTAAGATAAATAGTATTTAGTTTAGATTAGGACTTGACAAGGGAGAAATTTCTACCACATATGCAAATCAAACTGACATGAACACACTATACCAGAATAATGGAATCTAAAATGGTCTTCTATTAATCTCAAGAGGTTACAAATATCAATCTTGGTAGAGTATAGTAATGCCCAAGTGAGGGGTCCATTTTAAGGCTTAGATTCATGTATATATAGTAGAATGGGATGAGAGAGATGGGGAGAAGAGAGAAGAGGAGGAGCATACATATATAAAATAATTAATGAACTGCCACCACATTTCTTGAATTCTAAACTATATTTGATCTAATCAAGACTAATCCTTTTCAATAAGCTAACTAAAATTTAGATCCAACAATATTCAAGCTTTCTCATTGGCTGAGAGATCCACTAAAAGTCAAGAGTATATTTTGAATGATGAGTCATGGGCTTACTATTGGAAAACATATGTTTATGTTTTTGAATAGAATCAACACTCCAACTGCTTCTTCAACCACCAAATCTCCTTGATTTTATCCTACATTCCATCTCCACTTGATTCATTATGAAAAAAAATCCTCATATATTTTATTCTAATATAGTCATGATATGTCTACTTTTAGTGGCCATAGGTACTTACTTTTTGAATATCTAACTATATTCAATATGAGACACTTGTTCATAATCACCTATCTGACCTATTTCCATATTTGAACATAGGTATATTATAAATTAAAACCAATCTCCTTTATTTGTTTTCATATAACTATTATATTGATGTATACCTATAGACAACATAGCCTCCTTCTTGATCTCTATTATTAGGCCTGGAAAAACCTATTTTACCTTTGTAAAGATTTAATGGCATCATTTGATCCTATAAAATCTGATTCGGTTTAACTTTGATCACATTTCAACCTCTAGTCAAAGTCCCTTAGATTTTTTACCTTTGATCTTAGCCATTGATCTTGATCTGAACCTTTAAGTTTATAACATCTTCGATCTTCATCATTTATCTTCAATCTATGATTCACTTTGGATGAGAACTATTAGATCTTCATTTGTACAAATGATCATGAGTCATGGATATTATGCCATCTTAACATGGTTGAGACACTTTTCACTTTATTTTTTCCCAATATTTTTTTACCTTTTTAACCATCTCTCACTGTTAGATCTAAATTATTAGCTTTCATATGCATCGTCAATCTTTTTGGGCCCACTGACATTATCATTTACTATGCACCATTAGATCTACTGTGATCTCACAAGATCATGCCACTTGATAGCCCAAAATTGGTCTTTGATTTTATCCTTTGAGAATGCAACACTTGTTGGTCTTGTGTGATTCTTATGGGCCCACTAACCTTTTAACTTGATGTTTACCATTGATCTTCAATGCATGATAAAATGCACATCATTGATCTTAGGGACCCACTAACATCTATCAGATTATTACTCACCATTAGATTTGATTTTATCTCCAAATATTTAGACACTTATCACTTGCACATTAAACCTTGGAGCATTTCAATTTAAATGGCTATTTGTTGAATCTTGAACTTGAAGTCTTCATGCTCATCCCAATGTACTGTATCAACTTTAAAGCTTTATATCTTGAGATAAAAAGCTCATCAAGTCATAAAATTTTTAGAGGACCATCTTAGCATTAATAAATTCATGTCCATGCATTTATTTTGGATTGAGGGGATTTATAAGCATATTTATAAAATGAAATAGTAAACTAACTCATCCATTTCTACGTGACATCTTGATGATGGTCTAACTCTCAAAAGATTATACAAGTCATTTGATCATTCACTCAAATAGAAACTTTGTTCAAATTCTCAAACCATGTTGAACTTGGTATGTGGGCCAAAATTGGATAACATCTTTGGTGACTCAACTGGGAAGCATGCCTGTTATGCTTTAGAATCTAGACCATTTATCTTGGCTAGTCTATTGGGCATGGACTCTCCTCTTTGGTTCAACATATTGATCTAAGGATAAAACTAGCTACCAACCTCTATATAACTCCTCTTAAAAGAAATAAGACCAAAAATAACCAAATAAAGTAAAGTGACAGGGGTAGTTATTGAAGGGAAACACATAATGCAAGGGAAATGTGGACAAGGCACTTATAGGAAAACATAAAAAACAACCTACCCTAAACTAATCCAAATAGAATGGAACCTATACAAAACCATTGACTGGTTATAAAAAATAAATGCCCTTCCTCACTAATCTAATATGCTTTACATGCTTTGGGAGAATCCAACTAAAGATGGAAGAGTGGCTATTTAATACATTGGTGATATACTTCTCCAAGAATAAGAACAAAGACAAACTTACCTACCTAATCTGATTGATTAGACATAAAATATTCTTAGAGTGGATAGGCAAGCTGATATAGCTCTTTTTGATGCTCAAATTTATGCTCTAAATTAAACACAAGAAGTGATGGCTCCTCTTTGTCATCTTCTAACTAAGCTAGGTATTAATAAGACATCCTCTTGTTAATAAGAAAGTTGAGAAATCAAATTTTACTTGGTTCCTACACTTTATTTCTCCATCATTATGCTCCTCAGGCCTAATCAAATCATAATATTCTTGGAGAGGAACATAGCTTACTCCAAAGATTTCAAACAAGTCCTCCAACTCCCTTTCACTTGATGGTGTATGCAAGCTAATATTTAGTTGATTAGGATATTCTCCTTGAAACACATACTCATCTTGAAAGCTTTGTTCACCCTTGAGGCTCTCTTCCATCACACAAAGTGATAGATCATCAAAATGCATTACCTGAGCATTCAAGATGTCTTCTTCATCAACCTTAGTCAATACTTCATCTTGTTTTTCAATTGATATTGAGGGTTGATTTGACCATCCAAGGTTTGAAAAGACACATTTATCTTGCCCAAGGTCTGATTTACCTTCCTCCAACTCTAAACCATTAGGGCTACCCTCATTTGGTAACTCATCTTAAAGTGATCCAACCTCTAGTTCCTGCCTCTAATCCTCTTCTTCATTTATGTAAAATGGACCTTCAATAGTCCATTCAACGTCTACTCTATTTTAAATTTGAGGATTGTCCTCATTATGATCTAGTTCATTAGTGTCAAATACATGCCAAAAAGGTTGGTTTAAACTTTATTCATCCAAAATAGTGATGATACATACTAAATAATGACGGCTAGACACCTGGGCTACTTACAACCAGAAGCTTTGACTAGGAGTAACCATTGGTGCTGACTTGCTTGCTTCTAAAATCTAATTAGAGGAAAGACACACCAACAATATTTCCAATCTTTTGGATCTTGGTCTCATCAGGTGTGCCAAAACTATTGGAGGTCTAGATTGTACCCTAGTTGAGTAAAGGATTATTCAGGTCCTCTACCCAAATCTAGTCCAACATGAGAATGAACCCAGGCTATGGGTTACCTAATATTAGGTCAAACCTCTAATATTTTTAATGAGGCTAGCTCCTCTGATGAATTACTTAGCTCACTTCCACTAAAGCCTACTATTTACTAGGGAAAAGAGAGAGAAAGATAACTAAAAGGGAAATCTAAGCTAATGTTGTTGATACACCTAAATTGATTATTCATCCACTATATTTAAACTTCTACAAACACTAATGAGACAAGAGAAAGTTTGAATTTATAACTCTAAATGTCAGTAATGTATTAATATTTCATATAGAGGTTCACCAAGTGATCAAAGCCTGAGGGAAGTGATGGAGAAGCCTAGTTTAAACACTAACCAGTTAATGTATCCACATTACAACTTCAATAAAATAACATTAAGCACTAACAATTACTTGCATAACAAGATAAATATTATCTAGGTGAGATCAAGAGTTGACAAGGGAGAGATTTCTACCATATATGTAAATAAATTTGACATGAACACACTATACAAAAACAATAGAATTTGAAATAGTATTTTATTCATCTCAAGAGGTTACAAGGCTCAATATTGGTAGAGTCTAGTCATGCCCAAGAAAGGGTTCCATTTTAAGGGTTAAAATTTTGTATATATAGCAGAATGGGATGAGAGAGATGAGGAGAAAAGAGAAGAGAAGGAACATGCATATAGAAAAAATTAATTAACTACCACCACATTTTTTGAATTCTAAACTATATTTGATCCAATCAAAACTAATCCTTTTCAACAATCTAACCATTATTTTTCTCTAATAATCTTCAATATTTTTCATTCACTGAGAGATCCATTAGAAGACAAGAGTTTGTTTTGAATGATGAGTCATGTGCTTACTATTGGAGAAAATATCTTTATGGTTTTGAACATAATCAACATCCAATAACTTCTTCAACCAAAAGCTCTTCTTGGTTTGATCCTACATGCCATCTCCACTTACTTCATTATGTGGAAAAAATCTTCATATCTTTGATTCTAATAGAGCCATGCTATGTTTGCTTTTAATGGCCATAGGTACTTTCTTGTCAAAGATCTATCTATATCGAATATGAGACACCTTTTCATAATCACCTATCTGACCTATTTCCATATCTGAACATAGATCTAATATAGGTGAAAACCAATCTCTTTTATTGGTTTTCCTATATCTATTATATCGACGTAGACTTATAGACAACATAACCTCCTTCTTGATCTCTTTTATTAGGCCCAAAAAGACCTATTTTTCCTCTGTAGAGATTTGATAGCATCATTTGATCCTACAAAATCTACTTTGGTTCAAAATAGATCACATTTCAAAATAGATCACATTTCAACCTCTAACAAAGTCCCTTAGATTTTCAACCTTTGATCTTAGTTATTGATCTTGATCTGAACCTTCAAGTTTATATCATCTTCAACCTTCATCATTAACCATTGATCTGTGATCTACTTTGGATGAGCATGATTAGATCTTCCTCTGTATGAATGATCATGGGCTATGGATATTATACCATCTTAACATATTTGAGACACTTATCACTTCCTTGTTTGTTCCCAAGATCTTTTGATTTTTTAACCCATCACTGGCTGTTAGATCTTCCTTGTCTACTTTCATGTGCACTATCAATCTATTTGGGCCTATTAATAATCTCAATTGCTACACATTATTGGATCTATTATGAGATTGTAAGATCATGCCACTTGGAAGCCCTATATTTTTCTTTGATTTTGGCCTTTGAGAATGTGAAACTTTTAAGTATTTCATGCTTTTTCTAGGACCCATTATCCTTTTGACTTGATGTTCAATGTTAATCTTCAATGCATGATCAAATGCACACCATTGATCTTCAGAACCCACTGACATCTGTCAGATCAACACTCACCATTAGGTTTAATCTTAGCTCCCAATATTTGGACACTTGTAACTTATATGTTAAACCTTGGAAGATTTGTATTTAAATAGATATTTATCAAAGCTTGAACTTGACATCTGCATGCCCATCCTAATTTTCTATATCAACTTTAAAGCTTTATATCTTAAGATAACAAGCTCATCAAGACATGAAATTTTTAGAGGATGATCTTCGAAATAATAACTTCATGTTCATGCATTTATTTTATCTTGAGGGGATTTATAAGAATATTTATAAAATTCACAAGTAAACTAACCCATCCATTTATACATAACATTCTAATGATGGTTTATCTCTCCAAAACTTGTACAAGTCATTTGATAATTCAATTAAATAAGAACTTTACTCAGATTCTCAAACCATGATAGGAATTTGTATATGGTCCAAAATTGGCCAATAGTCCCTGTCATTAGATTTATGTCATATTTGGAATGAAAGACAATTATTGCCTGATTGACACTTATGGGGTAATGATACGTCTTTGTTGCATAAACACTTATTATAAATTGTTTGGCATTTATCTTTGACCAATAGACATACATTAGTGATTAGAAAATGTTTATGATTATATAGGTATGTTGGTATGTGATTATTAAGGTATACTTGTCAATACTTGATGAAGTGGAATATTTTTTACCCCTTATTGAGGTGGAAAAATGTTGCACCTCTATTGTATTAGTGTTGTTGTAGAACAAGGCATCAATTGATTTATTCATGGGTTTTAGGAACTTATCTAGTTATCCAAGATAGTTATAGACTCATTTAAACTAGGCACAAACATAGTATATTCTGTACCACCCAACATTTATCACTTGATTACACTGACATCAGTTCACATAAGATGCAAACCTTATACACTCACTTGAAGCAAAATAGAGAAAGGATTAGGGCCTACATTGGGCTAATCATGCCATGGCATAACTCATTACTTATAATAATTGGTCATATAAATAAAGGCTTTAGTAGGCTCATTGGCATAAGTTTTTTTAGGGCTAAAGTGATGATCTATAGGTATAAAGCCTATTTGGGGAACTACTTCTGGTCATAAGGGTGAAAGGCTATATTATGGTGGTCCTATAGTCTTATGGGTGAAAACCTTTATTTCACTAAGATTAACATCATTTAGGCACTTTTAAAGGATCAAGGGGATGCTTCAATTCACTTTTTCATACTATGATAATGCTTTATGCGTGGATATCATTGTTGATATAGGTTTTATGCACACCACAACCTTAACAAGGTAGCTTCTAATGTTTTAAGATCTCAATGAAGGTAAAATACACTCTAGAACATGAGTTTTAGGTATGCATTCTATTACAAATTGTTGATGAAAAAACTTGTAGGGCATGTAGGTTGTTGATAAGGTTTTTTGGATGGCATGGTTCCTAAAAGGTAGTAAATATCTATGTGATTTGGATGGACAACTAGCTTCTAATCTGAAGTGAGCAGGTCTCAAAAACAAACTCAAAAAAAGGAGGGAAGGGTAAGGTAAAAAAGAAATATTCTATGGTTTTTAGGAATCACTTATCTATTTTCTAAAAGGGTAAGTGCTCTTAGAACCTATGCCTATTGTTAGAAACAAATGTACACACATAGTCAGACAAAACTAAGAAGTCTAAGGAGATAAATATGCAAGAAATTCATAGGCCTCAAATAAAGGTTGTTCATTTTAGATCAGATATTGCATAACATTAATCAAGAGATTATGGCTCAAGCTAGTGAAGTATCTACGGCAACTGTTGCACACAAACATAAAAATACATCCAAGAAAGCACTCATGCACAATCATAATTATGAATCAATCAAATTAACTATTTTAACCAATATATTTTACCAATATTTGAATAATTGTTGCACATCTAAAGATTAGTACATAAATAAAAATAATCAAGAATTCATTCAAAGATTTTTCACACTAAATATTATCAAAACATACAACCAAATAAAGTAACAACTAATTGTTTCTATCTATTTTTTTTTTGCTTTTTCTTAGTGTGTAAAGAAAGAAACTAGTGAAGAAGGGTGTGTAGAAAAACCTATTACAATGTGCACATGTTGAATCCAAGTGATTGTGGAGAGATATTATTTGTCTTGGGAGGATGACCTAAAAATAATAAATTACTAAAAACAAATTATTTATTAGACATGTAGATGGGTGGATTTCCTAGCATGAGCTAGATCCTAGAAGCGAAAGCTTTTTAGGAGGCTATCAATCCACCTAATTTAAACATTTAAGTTTGATAAATAAAAATGATATAATTTGAATAAAATGACATCAAACTAAAACTAAAAATATCAAATGATATCAAGTAACTAAAATTAAAATAAAGAAGTAAAAGGCTTTGCTAAAACAATGACTAGAAAAAAGCAACTAATGCTGAAATTTAGTCAAAGGACAAGGTTATGGTTTTGGTTTGGGGTTAATAAATGGACATGTTGGTCAATGGGTGAAAGGATAAATAATGGTAAGAAATCAAAGGGATGAAGGTAAAGATGGTAGGAATCCAAATTGATAAGGAAGGTAAAGATGACAAAGGTATGAGTTAGCCAAAAGGGTAATGATGGCAAAGGGGCAAAAGGGGCGAATGGATAAATGGATAACAATAGTAAATGAGGAAAAGGGGGTAAGAGAGAAAGGAGGTGGAGGAAGAAGGCCAAAGGAAAAAAAAGGAATAAATACAAGAAATAAAATAAAAACAAAGTTGCCTTGCCTTCTTGAATATGGTTGTTGATGGTGTAGTTAATGATGTTGTTGAAGATGGAATCCTGCAGCAATTTTGGCAGGACTTCGTTGCTTTGAATTATCTTCTCCAAGATGACGATGACCTCATTATCAAGTGTATGACCTCCTTTAAAATTAGAAAACATGAAACAAGAATTATTTAACCAAAAAACAAATTAACTTTGGGTGAAGGGGGAGGGTTATATTTATAGCATTTGTTGTCAAAAAACATGCCAAAGAAGTGGAATAGTGAAGTATGGTGCCATTTTTCAAATGGGCTCATAAATTACAAAAGAGATAAGGATGGTGGGATTCCCACCTTGTTGTTTTGTCTCCAACCTTGTACATGAGTCCAATTTGGAGTGGGAATCATGCACATGGACTCAAATGAGGCCAAAGGACTTTTCACCAAGCTAATTTGTCTTTTGGCTAACTGATCCATGAATTTTGGCACCATTATCCATGTGGGTGCATGAGTGGTCATGAAATACAAGGGTGTGAGATTCCCACTTATCTAATAGGTCTTCCACTTGGTTTGTTTGTTTCCCAACTTGCTAAAGAGTCCAAAATGGAGTGGGAATCATGCACATGGGATCATATAGTTCCAAAATAATTTCCACTATTCACTTCCATCTTTTGGCTAAGTGTCCAATGAATTTTGGCATAATTATCCATGAATGAGGATAAAAAAAAATTTTGAATTATGATCCCATAGGAAAAAATGTTCCATAATTCAAAAGAGGGGCCCTTTGGTGCTTAATGATGTCATTAGGTACCTTGGAGGAAGGTCCCAAGTGGGGTATGATGTCTTACTTCAAGCCACCTCACTTCCAAGCCATGAAACTTGCCCTATCACCTTCCATGTCACTTCCTCTACCAATTTCCATGTCACTTGCCATGTCATCATGAATAGTGATAGTGGGTCCTATAGTGAATAGTGATAATGAATAGTACTTTTGAATAGTAGTATGTAAATAGGAGAATAGTGATTTGGTTAGGTTAAGAGGGGTTAGTTAAGGGTTAAAAAGGTTTTAGGGGGTCTCAAGGCATTCAGTCATCTAAAACTACAAGTGCGTAGTTTTTTAGTGTCTACATTTTGCCCCTTTTTATTATGTGGTTTTGAATTAACAAGCTACAAAATAAAAATGGATCACTTGGTTGAAGGTTAGGATGCCCCGAGTATGGGAGGAGGTGTTCCCCCTTAAACTAAGAGTTGATGAGGTAAAGAAAAATCAAGTATGGGTTTGATAAGTGGTTTGTGGGGAGACATTAGGTGGTGCTACAAGGTAGTTGGGTATTTGAGATGAAAACATACGCATAAAATGTGACTAAGTGCAGTAGCCAAGATCACACATGAACTAAAGTTTTGAATGTTGGTTAATTTAATTTTGGGTCTAGAGGGACATATGTTAGGGGTAGCTGATCCATATCATTAGTCATAGCTGATCAGGTCATGCCTATCAAGTGATATAAATAGGGTCAGGGTTGGTTATGGGTATCTAAGGTAGGAAGTGTTCCTATGAAATAAACTAAATGGTCAGGTCATGCAAAAATACGAAATGGAAAGGTTGATGGGTGTGGTCAAAATGTCCTAAGCAAGGTCATTATAAAGATATGTAGTAGTTTGGGTCTAAGTGGCCAATGTTGAGGTAGGTGTGGTTGAATGGTCTATTGGTTAGAGAGAGTTTTTGGTAAGGGTTCAGGTAGGGGGTGTTCGATGTGACTCCATATGCACTGGGCAAGTGGATGCTACCTACATAGTTCCTATGGATGTGATATCCAACAAGACCTCAAGATAATGTAGTTCTCCCAGTAATGGTGAAAAATAAAGAGGAATTATTATATGATGTTAAAATATAAGGATGCTAGGAATAATCCAAAGCTTCCCTAACATAAGACACCCTAAGCAAGAGGGAATTGTTAGCAATGGAATATAATGAGAAGAAAGGGGGAGGGTAATTAGTTTTTAATGGTTGAAATGCCCTTAGAAGTCAAGTAGGTCTTACATAGTCTATAGACATCAGGTCAATGTAGTTCAACTAGGGTTGAATAATGGAGCTCAAATGGGTTTCCCTAATTTGATGGACCACATGGTCTAGTTTTTTTGAAGGTTTGAAAAAAAAGTTTATGTGTCAAAGGTAAGTTGGGGTTGTGGAGAAAGGTATCCCTAGAAGGTGGGTTGATTGACGCTAATGATTTTATGATTTTGTTTATGGTTTCGATGGATGATATTGGTGGCACATAATTAGGTTAGATGACCATACTAGATGTGGAAAAATACATGAAAAATACATGACTCAACAAGAAGAGAATAAGAAATGAGGTGTAATGCCTATTTGTTGACAAGGATAAAGTAAAACAAAACCCAAAGTTGGATTGTCTTAAGGAACATAAGCCTTTCAAATGCTTTATGTTAGTATGCATTGGTTGGTAAAATAAGTTCTTGATCACAGTGTGCCAAGTAAGCTCAAAATCCATTGATTTATAATTTGTAGAAAGGGAATATGGGTGGTAGGTTGTGTGAAGGATAAAGGGTAATATGTATGGTAACCTTATGTGGGTAAGTTTTCTCCTTCTATAAGTGACCTAGGAATGATAATAGACAAGTCCATGTAATATGCTAGATGTAGACTGATCAATGCAAGAAGTCTACATGTGAAAGTCAATTGCAGCTTCCCTCTTATTATGTTTTTTGAAATCTAATTATGGATTTCAAGATTATTTAGAATTTGATTTGATTGTGATAGTGGGTCTTTTGCTTTATTGATGTATATGGGAAGCTGATCGATGTGGCAAGCTTCCAATAAATTGCTCTATTTTTGACAAAGTTGACTTAGTCATACTTCAAGGGAGTGGTCTAAGTTTAGTTGCTTTGTTTAATGCCTTTTGATAGCTATCCTTTGAGGGAGTAGTCTACTTTTAGTGCAAGAAATTTTTATTTTATTTTTTGGCAACTACCTTTCAAGGGAGTAGTTTACAATGCTTAAAATATTGACCCAATTAATATTTTGGTATCCAAATTGTTTTTTGATGTGATGTCTTTAGACATGGACAAGTCTAATTATGTTTAGAGGTTTTTTGATATAAGGGAAAAAAATTGACACAAGAAGGTTAATCATATGTGAAGAGGTGTGGTTTTGAGAGACAATAACCATGGGATTCCATCTTGTTAGAGAAAAAAAGTATCCATGAAAACCATGCCATAGGAAGAGTCATGGTACCCATATTTAGGATTAGGCTATGAGTATGATGGTTAATCACATGGTTCTATTTTGTAATCAATTGTCTTCAAAAGGAGAGGAAGAAGATGGGTGAAGGTTAAAATCTCATAATCAAGGGATGAGCTTAAGTTAGACAAAAGCAGTGAACTTGATTATTCTTTAATAGAAAAATAGATGTAGATGAGAAGCATTGAGAGGCTCAGGTTCTAGTTTGACTTTGAGAGAGGACAAATGATAAGTTCCTAATCCATAATTATGGGTAATGATGTAGGTTCTAGGCCAATTGAAAGCAAACTTGCATCGTTTACTTTTCTCCATATTGGTCATGTGTTGGTTTTCTTTCAGGATGAGGTATTTGATATTGAAGGCTCATTATTTAAGGTGCTTTCTATAAGTGTGTTTGATATGCTCTTGATAGATATGAAGGTGGGTGAGGGATATTAAATGATGCTCATCAAGTAGCTTAAGCTAAGCTAAATGGTGTTGATGATAATCTTATTTAGAAAGAAGATCTTGTAAAGATGTACAAAAAGAGGGGATTTTGACTTCAAGAGGTAAAACTACCTCTACTTTAAAGACTAGATAGAAATGGGTGGCACCCATAGAGGTTTGAATGCTAGTGTGATAGGTCCATAAAGTGAATGGGATGTGCAAGTGCCAATCCTGACTTGAAGCACTGATAATTTTGGTTAGTATTTTGTTAGAGGCTTCTACTTGTCTATTTACTTATGGATGGTAAGGAAAGGAAAAGCTTATATTGAGGCCAAATGTATCACATAAACATTATAATTTCTTATTTTTGAAAGATTTACCAGTATCGATGATGATATTATAATGAACACTGAAGTGGTAGATGATATGATGGTTGATAAAGTTAACCATCTTATTCACTTTTGTCAAGATAAGAGGGATAACTTCCACCCACTTGGTGAAATATTTGGTAGCTATGATAATGGAGCTATGCCATTGAAAATAATGGGGGTTTATTTCTCTAATATGATCAAGCCCCCATTGAGAGAAGGCTAAAATTTCTTAGATACTTGGAGGCCATTGGCTAGCACATGATGTAAATTAGCATGCTATTGATATTTAACACACTTTTTTACATAATCATAATAGTCTTGGTTAAGGGTGGGTCAATATTAGCCAAGGTGAAGGATATGTTTAGCAACCACTAGACCACTAAAGTATCCTCCATAGATCCCATCATGCATTTCCCTGATGACATGGAGAGCTTCAAGGTTGCATAGGCAATGAAAAAGGAGACTGTCAAAACCACATTTGTAAAGGATTACCCATAGTATGGTGTAATGAGAGGTAATATGAACAAAGGTTCTTCAGGTCTTCCTAGAGAGGTTGGGAGGAATGATGCCTAGGTTGAGGTAATTAAAAGTTTAGTCATACCAAATGTTAGAAGGAGATTTCTCCACATTACAAATAGTAGGGGAGTCAAATTAGTTATAAGAGATTGCAGTAAAATGATAAATGGTGATAAATATTTTGAAATTATAAGGCTAAGAAGGGATTTAAGAAGCAAGGCAATCCATTGTATCTATGAATTTATTAGTAGATTAGGGAATAGATTAGACCAGGTAACGTTCAAATGATGCTAAGAGTTTGTGAAATAAAAGTTTTTATTTTTGTAAGACATCATTATTACATTGATAGGAGCCATTGACTTGGTTGACCACAAGCTAGGAATCACTAAAGACATTGATGGTATTAATTCCCAAGGTTAGAGTGGTTTAGAGACCTATGACTAGGGCTTCATATGCATCCATATTATTAGTAGATTAGAAGTCACATTTGAAAGAAAGATGAAGGGGTTTGCCATCAAAAGGAATGAGAATAACTCTATCACCCCCACCTTGTTGGCACTCTAAACCAATGAAGAACATAATCATTTTTTAGGTTATGTCCTCATGGGAAAGAGTAGCGATGGATTCATTTAGGAATTCTAGAGGAAGTGGTTAATGAAATTTCAAAAGTGATTTAGCCAATTGATTGACAATGACTTGCCCTTTAATTGACTTTTATTAAAGGGATTTAAGATTAAATTTTGCTAAGAGCATAAGCCACTTGGCCATACTTTTATTTTTGTATGGCTTGGAATGCATGTACTTAAGTGGGTTAGTGTTGGTTATGACATAGGTTTTATGTTTAAGAAGGTAATGGTAGAGTTTGGTTGCCATAAAAGTTAGGGCTAAGAAAAGTTTCTTATTATGGGTATACCGAGCCTCACATTCTACAAACATGCAACTAATGTAGTATATGGATTGATCTTTATGTTATTCATCTCAGTGAGCTAACATTGCCCCTAGGGAAAGGTCAATGTCAGATATATGTAAGTGAAAGGGGTGGTCATCCTTAGGAGGGATGAGGATAGGTTGTGACAAAAGGTATTGTTTGAGTGATTCAAAGGATTTTTGACAATCACTATCTATTTTAAAGAGACATCCTTATTTAGAAGGTGATGGAAAGGTTAACACCAGTCTAAAAGATGGGAAATGAAATGATGAATGGATTAAATATTTCCCTATAGGATAAAAAGTTACTTAAGGTTGGTAGGAGGGGGTATCTCCAAGATTGATTTGACCTTAGCGAGATCTACTTTGATTCCTTGAAGAGAGATGATAAAGCCAAGAACATTTCCTAAAAGGACCCCAAAAACACATTTCTTAGAGTTGAGTCTAACATGAAAATGGATTATGCATTCAAAGATAATGCTAAGAAATCTTAAATGATCTTGGCAAGATTTAGACTTTCCCAAGAGATCATCGACATAGTCCTTTAAGATGGTCTGGATGAGGTCAAGGAAGATGTAAGTCATGGATTGCTAGTAGGTTGCACTAGCATTATTTAACTCAAAAGTCATGGCTTAGTAGAAAAAAAACTCCTTAAAGGGTGGTAAAGGCAATTTTATGTTGACCTTCAAGAGAAATCATGATATGATTGTAACCAAAAAACCCATCTATGAGAAATAACATCTCGTGGCTAGCTGTAAGTTCAACAAGTTGTTCAATATTAGGTGGAAGAAAGTAATCCTTAGGGTAGGAAAGGTTAAGGTCACAAAAGTCCACACATATGTGTAGAACCCTAGTAGATTTGGTGATAGGTACAATATTCAAGACCCATTAGCGGTAGTCAATGGGTTGAATAAAGTTTATAGATAGGAGACACTGAAGCTCTTCTTTGACAAGAAGAGCTATGTGAGGATGCATGCATTAAAGTTTCTATTTAATAGGCTTGGTGTCATGATGAGTGACTATGTTATGGGTGAAAATGGTGGGTCAATCCTAGGCATATCATTGTGATACCAAGTGAATGCTATGATGTGGTCTTGGAAGAAAAAGGAAAAGTCTCAAAGTTCTTTGGCATTTAATGATTGGCCCAATTTGACAGCATGGGGGTTATCTATAGTGCCCAAGTTGATATCCATGGTGGATTTATTCAATATGGTTGAGGATTTAGTAGGAAGGGATTTATAGATTGAAGAATTTGAGGCACCAAGGTAGGTGAGAATAGAATAAACATCTTGATGTTGGATGGTATTGATAGTAGGGGAATCTTTCTCTATCCTTTTAGGATGGATGAGAGGAAGGGTTTGAATTTGGCAATCCTTTTGATAGGTTAGGGGCCTAAACTAATTATGTTGATAATTTTTTTTTAAAGAGGAATGATATTAAAATCTTCAAACTTTAAAGGAGGTTGGGTTGGTGAGGAGGGGATGATTTCCTTGATGGTGTCAATAGGTTTGGGTGAATTGGTTGGTTCTTTAGGTAGTAAAAACCCAAGACCAAATGAATCATGAGGTTTTTGGGTTTTGATTGAAGGTAGCTCATGAGGTCCTTATTTATATCTACCTAGACCAAATACCTTTTAGGCATATCTATGAAGGTATAATTTAGCAAATGCTAGTTTGTCAAGGTAGGAAAAGTCAGAGGTGAATGGTTGGTTGGAGAAGGTAGTGGTGGGAGCAAGAAGTGGTCGATCAAGTCCCCCATAGATGAAGTTTGTTTGATGGTTTTGGGGACCAAAAGGGATGATGGTTCTAATGTTAAGGTCATAGGAAGGGTCATGTTTGAGGTTCCTATTGATGCTTAAAATTGTGATGTTTCCAACACCAACAATGGGAAGTTTCATGAATGTGGGACTTACGACCTGAAATGACCTCCAAATTTTAAATAAGCTGGCTCTTCTTTATCTCAAAATGTATTTTGAGAAAAGGGATAGAAATTAAATGGAATCATCAATGCAATGAAATAAAATTTAACTATGGTGATGCACCTAAGTTTAATTTGATCCTTAATACTAAGAACAATGAAGCTATCTCTAGCATCCAATTACATTAAAGAGAAAACAATGCATGATCAATGTAAAAGATGAAAACAAATAGAATCAAAGGCTCACAACTTAGATGATTTTTGCAGTAACATAGAAAATATCAGCAAATTCCCCTAACTGTTGCAAAAATGAGAGTACCTAAAAATCATTTTCAAAGACTTACCAATTTTCATCATTGCCTGGGATAGTTGGCCTTACTATAACTTTGATTGACTCATTGTTGACTAATAGTCTAGTTGCTGGGTCAAACTATGAGCCAATCTATGTCATCCTATCTGCTTCAAAATTTTGAGTTCTAGGAACTACTTCAATATTGAAAGCTTCAAAATCATCTATTAAGTCCCAAATTCTGTGTCTATAGAATCTCATCCTTACATTTTTGGCTATTGCCTTTGCTCTGATTTGTTTCACCACTAGTTCTGAATCTCCTTTTACTATCAGATTCTTTACTCCCTTTTTCTTGGCTAACATGAGCCCATGTACTAAGGATTCATATTCAACATCATTATTAGTATCTTGAAATTGGAAATGGATAGCTCTTAAAAATTTCTCACCATTTGGAGCAACAAGACAAATTGTTGCTCCAACACCTTTTTTACTTCTAGCCCCATCAAAATTTAAGGTCTAGATTTCTGAGTCTTTTTCAAATTCTTGAGTCTTTAGCATTTCTTCCCTTAAAACATTTGGGATTTCATGGTCTTCATCAAATATGGCATAAGTGCCTAGACCAGTAGAGTCATAATTTCCATATGGGTCACTTTGCATCATAGTCAACAACTGGTTATTTTCCTCCTCTTAGTCATGTTCAGTCCAGTCACCTAACTCTTCAACAAAGACCCTTTCTTATTTATTTAGCATAGCATGAGCTACCTCTCATTTTGGGGTTGGTTCATTGGTGATGTGATCCTTAGATAGTGACTCAGATAGTATTTTCATTTTTAAACCATATTTAGTTTTTAGGATGAGGTGAGACCAATCAAGTGACATATATCCTCTTATCTTGGCTGTGAAATCTCTGGATAAACATAGGCCAAATACAAGGGGTATATCTATGACTACCACATCTTGATTGACAATTATATTAGGGCAAGTATATAATTGCAATGAGAGTTGTTTAATTTTCCCTATTGTTTGCACTGATTTCCCATCTAGCTGCATAACTCCTCTAGTAAGTGGCTCATACTTTATTTTTAAAGCATCTGCTATTTGTTTAGGCATTACTATAGTACTGGATCCTGAGTCTATCATTTCATTATTTAATAGTTTATTTACAACTATCAAAGTCAAAGAGAAGGGCTTTGGTTTGGATTTGCTTACCTCTGATGCATTGTTCAAAAGGGCTGTTGTCTGCAGGAACCGTATCTTTGAGCTTTTCTTTATCAGTAGGTCCTTCTTTGGTACCAGTATGTTTAGGCACTACTTGGTCCTGCAGAGCTTCTTGTAATAGTGTCTTTTTATCAAGAATAGATAATATGTCCCATATTGACACATGTGCTGGGGTCCTTTTCAGTTGATCTACCACATTCACCGGTCCTAGTGTTTGGGTTCTTGGATAATAAGGGTACCTTGCTTTTTATTGAACTTGTCTAGAAATTACTTGGTTCTACACTGGCTGAGGTGTTTCTTGTCTAGAAGATGTGTTTTGATGACCTTAAAATTGAGGATTCCCCATAATTTCATTATTTGTGACTTTAAGCTATTCTATCATCCTTCTCTTGAGTGTAGTAATCTAATTGTACCAATGGCTTCTTCAAAGTAGAAGCTTCATTTAATACTTTATATATAATATATTGACATTTATAAACACCCATTTGGCTCTTCCATGTGAATCAATCACTTTTAGACTTCTTCCTTTGGACAAATTTACTTTTCCCAATACCACCCTTAATCCTTTACTCCTCTATATCTAATACTAGATCACAACCTCATTTACGTATTTAATCATACATGAAAACCATGGGAAAAATTTAATCAATTAGGTAATTTCAAATTACAAAAGACTGAAAAAAATTTCAATTTTCTAATGATTGGTTCTCTCAAAAACTTAAAAACCCTAGTTGCTAGGGTTTGTAGGCACTAAACAGGTTGAGGATATAAACAATGTCATAGAATTTGTTTCAAAAACTTTTAAAGTGTCTAATCACTTTCATAATATATATATATATATATATATATATATATATATATATATATATATATATATATATATATATATATATAAAAACTTCCTCTTACCTTTATTCTTTGATGATCAAGACTCCATAAGCCAAAATGCATTCACAATTGTAGTGTCTTAGTCCTTCCTTGATTGTGGTAATTATTAGGAAATAGGGTGTAGTAGATTTTACTGATATTTTCTAACATATAAGGCTACCAAACCTATTGTGAAGTTCTCAACACCTTTATTTAATGTTATAAAATCTATCTTTGTCTTTTGGGAATTAAAACAAGATTCAAATCCACAAATCTTAGTCGTTTGCACACTATGTTCCATTCTCAAGAAATAGGGGTTAAGTAGGTTTATCCACTCTTGTCAACATATGAAGACTCCAATCAATAAATAAGGTTATTTATACATTAAATAACCATTAAAAACCCTTATCAAACACATTGGAAACACAAAAAGATTCAGCTTGACTTAACTCAGTTCTTGTGACTGTAATCTGCCCTTTTACAAATAAGCTGTCTTTATAGGGTTTCCTCTACCCTTTTCTACTCTTATAGACATTTTAACTCATAGGTTAATCACCATATCTAATTAAAATAACACACTCATTCTAATTTATAATTAATCAAACAAGTTCCATGCTACTGATGATAGGGTATAAAATATTGAGTTTATAGACTCTATGTTTCAATGGATAGAATTGTGAACAAATGAGAACTTATCATCACCCAACCAATTTTAACTCATAATAAGGTTACTATTAGATCTATTTCATGTTATCATTTAAAAATTACTTAGAATTTAATGACAAAATATTAACTTAATTAGTTCTTTGGTTGAGATAGATTAAAAGATTGCACAATCTGTTGGTAGATTTTACCAGTCTATACAAAGGTGACTAATTTTTAATTCAAATTAGGATTCCCTGTAACATAACATAGTATAAAATGTGATAATTAAAAATATAAAAAACATGTAATAACAATTATTACCACATGAAATATACAAACACACAAAATCCTCTACTCTCTTTACATATCCAAAGCAAATAGTATTTTGAAATCACCAACTTTCTTGAATTCAACAAGTTTCTTACTTTACATTTCCATTCCTTATTCTCAAATGGAATCAGATGTTACCTCTCTAAAAAAACCTTACTCCCTCTCCTATTAAAACTTATATACATACCAAAACTCTTAAAAAAAAAGATTAATAACTAATTCTTGAACAAGATTCTATAAATAACCCCCACTCCAACATAGGGTGGTGAATAAAAAACTACCACCTCATGAATCACACATGAAAAATGTATTTATATACATTATAGGATAATCATGAGACCATGAAAGGTCATTTACAATGTTGAATTATCAATTACACCTTAACTAGACTCATTAAGACATTTATATAAATTTGAATTTCCCTTTTGGAGGGAAAACTAGTTCAAGACCAAATTTGAAATTTCTCCTTCTTAAGACACCTCTAAACTATTTTTTAGCATTCTAAGATGCCCCTGAATCATAAAATATCTCTATTAGCTCTTGTATCTTAGCTTCTTGGCCGTCTTGCTTCTTATAGGAGGTAGTATCCTATGCCTCTAGGTCTCACTCTAGTTGGATATCTCCTTGCAAGTTTTGAATAATGTTCATGGCTTATTGTAAAACATCCTTCTATCATGCAGGGTTAGGGTAAGGCAAAACTTTGGGTTTAGGCCACATTGTACACTAATTTTATCTCTATTCCCCATATTCTAGGTAAAATTATGGTATTAGCGTAACTGATGACTGAGTGGTGAATCAACTATAAGTTGTTACCTACACTTTGATTGGCTCTTTATGGGTTAGTTGTGCCTTCATAGTCTACTTCTCCATTTTTATCTTGTGCCTAATCATTCCTACACCCTTGTCTATTCTAGGTTGACCTTAGGTCAATTTATTATATAATATGGGGCATTCCTCTAGCTTATATTGTTTCACATAAATTTTGATTATTTCTTTAATAAGAAAGTTGTAAAACTTAAAAGAAGGGTGAGGTTAGTAAAACCTAGATTTGGTTTGCACTCTGTGATCCACATGGTTGTAGATACTCCTCTTTAGATTATAAGGAATGAATTGCAAATAAGAAAGTGATAAAAAAATGGTTAATTATTTAGATATTAGGGTGGATTTCCTAGCAATCTAGATCTAAGAAGCGCAAGCTTCCTTGGAGGCTGTCAATCCATACTTTTAAAAAATCAAGTTTTAAAAATGAAAGATAAATTACTTACATAAAGAATAAAAGATACTAAAATCAAATACAATAAGTGTTTAAAAGAGATAAAATTGATTAATTATAACAATAAATGATTGAATCTTAATGCCAAATAAATTAGATGGGGTTAAGAAAATGGGGTGATGTTCTTTGCTTAGGCATAAGGTTAGAAAGTGGGATTTGGTTGGGGTTTGATAGGTGAAATTAGCTTGCTATTGGAATTATCACACATTTATTGTTAGTGGTTGGGGTGAAACTGTTGGTGGTTATAGATTGACTGTCAGTGGTCAGGGTAACCATTGATGGTTATTATGGGTTTTGGTCTAGGTAAAGGTAGGTTTGGTTGGGAAGGTTTCTGAGTGATTTTGGGAGGTGGGTTTAGGCTAGGTGTTGGTTATGAGGTAGAAATAAAGGAATCAATTACTGAAAATAGATAATTAACTCATTTACATGAAGAATGTCAAGGTAGGTGGTTTGAAAACCCATTTTGAAGATTTTATAAAATTTTGACAGAGTGTCAATGTCTTGGCTGTGATTGATGAATTGTAGCACTTTAAATCTCTAACCTGGTTGTAGAAAAATACCTACAAAAGAAGTTCTAATGTGAGAATCTCTAATAATTTTTGATTCTCTTTGATGATTATTGATCCTACTTCTCCCTTCCTTTTCACCTTCTCTTCATCTCTTTTTACATAAGGAAGGGAGAAATGGAACAATAGGTTCAATAAGAGGTTTAATAAGGTGTCAAAATTTAGCTTTAGTATGCATTGATTTCACACACAGATATGATAAACTAAATATAAAAAAAGCAAGTTGTAGTTAGTGCTGAAGTTTAACTATTTAAATGGTTAAAACCTAAATATTGGTGATTGAGCCTAACCATAAGTGGCTAGGGTGACTATCATTAGTTGATAGCTCAAAGGTTAAGTTGGTCAAAGTCAGTTAGCTAGTTAGTTAGCTTGTCAGTTAGCTTGACTTAGGTTTGAAGATAAAAGGTTGTAAAGTGGTCCCTAAAGGGTCCCAAGGTGGTCTAAGGGTTAGTTTCACATATAAAACCATGGTGTGTATTTTTCTAGTGTCTACATTTTCCCCTTTTTGTTATGCATATTGTATTAACAAGTTAAAAAAAAAATGGATTGTGGGTCGAAGGTTAGGTTTCCCCAAGCATGGGAGGAGGTGTTCCCCCTCAAACTAGGAAGTTATGAGGTAAAATGAAATTGGGTATGGGTTTGATGAGTGGGTAAGTTGGTGATAAATATGGTGATAGGTTGGGGACTAAAGTGAAAACATGCACACAAAGTATGACTTAGTACGATAGCCAAGATCATGCATTGACTAGGTTGTCATGGTTGGTAAAAATAAGGTCAACACTATAAAGACAAGTGAAAAGTGGACCATGTGACCACATTTAGGCATGGAAATTAGGTTATAATTATAAACATAACTCTCCTAAGCCAGGTTATTTTTTTCATAGGTATCCAAATTAGGAGGTAATCTAAGGAAGACATAATTGGTCAGTTGTGTGTAAAAGGTAGTGCAAGTTCAAATTTATTCAAGATGGTAATTTATTTGGTGTGGTAAAAAAGAACAAAGCAAGATCATCATAAAACATGTATAAGTTGGGCTAGAATGACCCATGATGAGGTTAATATCATTGGTTATGGTTATCAAAGAAGGTTATCTCTAATGGTTTGGTAGTGGATTTATTTTGTGATGAAAGTGTGTTTGGAAAATTGTAGGTGGTAGGGAAAAATCACAAAAAATGTCAACCATCAATGGTTAATCTCAATCATCAGTGGTCACACTAACCATTAGTGGTTATAAATCAACCCTAAAAGGGTGAATACAAAATAACTATTGAAGGTTTGTTTGGTCATTTGTAATTTAGACCCTCAATGACTACTTTGTGAATTGAGCAAGAAAATCTAGTGGTGGTTTGGTAGTGTTGGTTAAGTGATTAGGTGAGTTATTTGTAGTTTTAACTGAGATATTGAGGAAATAGAAGGGATGAAGGAGAGCATAAGGTTAGGTGGTGGCTCTTAGGGTACCTCAAAGATGATGATTGAGAAATGAGGTAGGGTTTGTCATTGATTTGGTAGATTGAGACTTGAATTAATTTGTTTTTGTTGTTTGTTTGATTGTGGGTGTGGTTGACCTAGGGATAAATTTAGGATTTTGTTTTAGTTATTATTAGGTGAGAATCAGGTATGAAATGGGATAGGTGAATAGGTAATTGATGTTAGGATGGGTATGTGTAGGTTTTTTTTTATCATTTTTAAGATTAGGAGAGAGTTTGGTCAAGCCCCAAGGCTTGAGGATCGTTGATGGTCACTATACAATGACCATCGATGATCACTATTGACTGGTGGTAGTCAATAGATGACCTCTTAATGATCACTATGGTGATCATTGATGGTAGACCACCTGATCATTGGTGGTTGATAGTTGATCGATGATGGTTCCAAAAGGAACTATTGCCAATTAACCTTCAACCATTGGTAGTTGGGAATTTGTTAAAAAGGTGGGATAAATGTTTTAATTGAAAGGTTTGGGTAATGGATAAGGGTTTAGTTTGAAGGGTAGTTGTGAAAGGTCAAGGGGTTAGGGTTATAGTTAGTGGTTAAGATAAAGGGTACATGTCAAGAAGGTTAAATGATGGGGTAAAATAATGGTAAGAGGGTTTTATGATGTTGTTTAGGTAAGTGGGTTTGGGTATAGTGAATGTAGCTAGAGGATAACATGAAATAAATGATTATCTTGGTAGGTGTGATTAGGTGAGTAATAGGTAGATTAGGTAAATAGGTATTAGGTAATAATGAATGTTGTTGGTGAAGGTTATAGGTGAAGGTTTATAGGTTAAGGGTGTAGTTTTTGGAGTGTAGATTAAAGGTTAGACTTACAATTTTGGTTGGATGTTTTAGGTAGTGGTTGAGGGTAGTAGTTGATGGTTTCAAGTTAGTGGTTTAGGGTAAGGTTAGTGATGTAGATAAGATAGGTAAAATAGTTGATAAGATAAGCATGTCTTGTGTATAAGTTAGATGAGGTGGAGTTATTATTAATGAGGTGAGTAGTTTAAAATAGGGGGTAGGGTAAGTGGTAAAATTTATAGGCAAAGTATGTCAGATTAGGCAAACTAAGGCACTAGTTTCAAACCTTATAGGCATAGTAGTAGATACAAATGATAGATTAGGTAACCTAGATATTAGATGAGGTATAATGAGGGATGATATATGCCTATTAGGATCATATAGAGGATGTGGGCCTTGGAGGCATGAGGTACTACCATCACATACCTTGG
This sequence comes from Torreya grandis, assembly GCA_037957365.1. Classification (NCBI taxonomy): domain Eukaryota; kingdom Viridiplantae; phylum Streptophyta; class Pinopsida; order Cupressales; family Taxaceae; genus Torreya; species Torreya grandis. Next base: position 1,789,824 of record JARHVA010002247.1, on the reverse strand, counting down.
GATGCAATGATGTTAGTGGCACTCATCAAGAGATAGGATCCTACCACTAACACCTTGCTTCTTACAAGTGAGATGGCCATTTTACCTGAGGATATCCATAAGATCATGTGACCATAGATATGGGGTGATATGATCTACCACATTGAGGGTGATTAGAGAGATGGGTAGATGGAGCTCTTGTACAAAGAGGATCATGAGTATGCAAGGTTATACTCAAGTGGTTTCCACCACATACCACTATATCAGAGGGATAGGGATATTAGGTGGCTATTTACTATGATGATGATAACAGTCATGTATTATGCATTACCAAATTATTGTAATGGGAGTTTTCCCTTGCTTATTGCTAGGGTGTTTATTGAGATGTGGTTGAGTTGCATAATATTTACATAGGATCCTATGTTATTAGTTCAAATTTGGAGAGAGATCTATAGATTCTGCACCCATAGGAGATATGAGATTAGTGTCAATTTTGTTCCCCATTATTGGGCTATGAGCACATATAGGTATTAAGACCTATGGGGATACCTTGGGATGGTTTTGTTTAGATGGATTTTAGGGTTGGATATATGAGATAGAGAGGTGATTATTCCCTCTTAGGACTAAGAGAAGGGGGTTAAGACATTGACTAGTTCAAAGATTGACTAGATGCCCTAGTTATGGGAGATGTTATTTGGTAACCATTTGTGAGATTCCCATTATGGGTAAGTTACATTTGACACATAATGTCACTATAGAGATACAAATAAATATTCATGAGGTGTGATAATGAGATCAAGCTCATCTTATTTGATAGGGTGAGGAGGCAGATTGGTCTTGTATAAGCTATTCATAGAGAGTTCCCTAGATATAGGATAGAGGGCTCAGAATTTCCCTTACCTTCTCTAGATCCAATCAAGGTATTTATTGATTGAGAGGAACTACCAGCTAGGGTTGAGATTGATAACATGAGCATTAAAAATTAGTACCCTACATGGTTTTAGGATCACTATGATGCTATATTTTTCAAATGAGATGATGGTGGCCATTAGTACATGGATGTGGATGTAGGGAAAATAGAGGTTAGATGGGAGGGGGTGCTCTAGATATACATGCATTGATCACTAATAGGGACAGCCATGAGTGACACTAATTATGGATCAAGCATCCTTGGTAGTAGTCACCAAGGAGAGGGATATAACATAGGGTCAAGTGGTTTCTCTTATAGGAGAGAGAGATCAGGCTAGGGCTCAACTAACCATGGTGACATAGGAGAGAGATTCTATTCGGTAGGTAGGAGGAGGAGTACCAATAGCTAGGGGAGCATTAAGGACTATCTTGATGTAGGGATATGTAGTGATAATAGAGGAACTATGGTATTATGAGGCCTTGGTCTTTAGGCATCTACTAAATGAGCCTTGATGGGTTGAGTACAGAGATAGGATCATAAGAGGTGCCAGTACTATGACACTAGGTCAGTGGGACACCTATGTAGGAGGACATGTAGGTGTAAGAGGGTAGGCTTTATGAGGCAATGGTGATTTAGGGACTTAGATTTATTATGAGACATTGTAATTTTGATGTAGCATATGATTTTGATATTGGCCTATGATCTGATGTAGTGAGGTGTATACATATTTTGAGAGATATGTACTTATTTGAATATATGATCATCATGTTGATTATGAGCTCATGATTTATAGATATGATTATTGTATATGGTTCATGGTTTGTTTTTATGATTTTCATGTTTCTTATTTATGATTTCATATGGTGGTTGATGTGGAATTACCTAGCTAGGCATGTGATGTGATGGCTACTTAACTTATGCACATGACATCATTTGATATTTGATGGATGTTGTTTATGATATGATGATGCTTATGCTTTGTTGGACATGGCTATGATATTTTGTGATTATTGTTATGGTTATGGTTTATGGATCATAGTTATATGGATGTGATAAATGATAGGATGATGATGTTTATGATATGGTGATGTGATGATGATGTTTATAGATTAGATAAATTCATGATGATTATATTTATTGTTCATGGTTCATGATGATTTTAATTTATGATGTGATAAAATATGTTCATGATATGGTTATATGATGATGATTTTTGTTATTGGATGTTATGATGACAATGATGATTATGTTTACTAAAATTTAATGTGTATATGCTTCCTCATCTAGATTTAGACATGTGGGAGATATGTGTGAATGTCTCATTTAATTTTGATGTATTATAAAATTATGGTAGATATGATAGATGGTTTAGTTTATGTGATTTATCACTAGATGATGTTTTCTATAGGAGATGTTTAATTCATTAAAATATTCTTATGGTTTAAAACATTTAAACAAACAAGGTAAAAATACATGGTTAAATGAATTTATTTTGATGAAGGTTTTATAATCTTAAAACACATAGATTAGGTTGGATAATGAAACTAAATGTGAGAAAAGATAGATATAACAATCAAAAGACAAATGTCTTAGTGAATGTATCAACTAGTATGAGAGAATAAGAAGGTACGATGTTTCTTCTTTGGTAAGGAATAAAATAAATTGAATTTAGATCAGTTTATGAACATAAACCCTTATAATGATTCACATTAGCATTTTTTTGTTGGTTAAAAAGGTGTCTTGATCACATAATTTCAAGTAAGCTTAAAATCCCTTGCTTATAGAGTGTATAAAGGGAAGGGGGATGAAAATGGAACCTTCTTGGGAGACTAGCATGCCTCTTATATAGGTCACTAAAGAGCAAATATAAACAAGTCCATGTCATATAAGGTGTAGAATGATCGATGTAGGAAGTCTACTTATGAAAGCCTATTTTGGTTTCTAAATTTAAGTTTGCATTTTCTGATTTTTGTTTGATAGTGGGTTTTTGGCTATTTTGTTAGTGCATAGAGGGACAAGGGAAGCTGATCGATTTGGGAAGATTCCAATTTATTAATATGATTTGAAAAATTATTTACTCATCCATCATTCAAGGGATTGGTCTAAGTTTGTGAGCTCTGTTTAAGGATTTTAATAACTATCCTTCAAGGGAGCAATCTAACTTATATTAAGCAATTTTGATATGTGTTGGCAGCTGTCCTTTAAGGGAGCAGTCTATTAATACTAGAAATGAACCCTGATTATTTTTTTCTTGATTTTGAATTTGATTTTTTCTTTTGATGATATATACTTACTTATATAGGCTTAAAGTTTTACCTTTATGAAGGCAAACTAAATCACAAGAAAGTTGATGGTGGGTAAAAGAGGTTTTAAGAGACAACAAACATGAGAATCCATCCTATAAGGGGATGGAAATTACCATGAGGATCATGCCATGGGTAAAAATATGGTACCCATGTTCAATATTAGGTGAATAATATAACAAATAATCACATGATTTAACTTTAATCAGTTGTCCTTAAATAAAGGAGATGAATGTGAGTGAAAATAAGGGATGAGCTTAAGTTAGACAAAAGGTGAGTTTGATCTTGTTTAACAAAATAAAGGACATAGATGTAAAGCATTGAAGGGATTAGGTTCTTGTTTTCATTTAATAAAAGACAATTGGTAAGCTCTTGATCCATACTTGTGTGCTATGATATGAAGTCTAAGTCAATTAAAAGCAAGCTTATCCAACTTGATTTTATCCATAGTGGTGACATGTTTATTTTCATTTAGGATGAGGTCTCTAATATTGAATTCTCACACTTTAAGGTGTTTTTTATAAGCTCACTTGATTCATTCTTGATAAACATGGAAATGAGTGAGCACTGCAAAATGATGTTCATTAAGTAGTTCAAGTTGGGTTAAATGTTCTTGATGATAATCACTTTCAGAAATGAGATCTTATAGGCATATGTGAAGAGAGGAATTTGGAATTCAATAGGAAAAATAGCCTTAATTCCAAACACAAAATAGAAAGGGGTAGCAGTCGTAGGGGTTCAAATGCTAGTGCAATAGGCCCATAGGGTGAAGGGGATGTATAAATGCTAATCCTAACTATATGCATTAACCATTTTAGTTAGTTTGTTATTGAGAGTTTTATTAGAGGGTTTTTATTGTCAATTAGTTTGTGGATGATAGGGTGATAATAAACTTAACTTAATAATGAACACATCATAAAGACCTTTGACTTATTTATTTTTGAAAGATTTGCCATTATTGGTGAAAATTTTGTGGGGAACACCAAAATGATTGATAATGTGATGGTTGATAAAGTCAAGAATATTTTTGTCTTTGGTTGAGATGAAAGGAATAACCTCTACCCATTTGGTAAAATATTCTATTGTAATGATGATATAATGATGCCATAGTGAATAATGAGGGTTAATTTCTCCAATAAGATCTAGTCCTCATTGTGAGAAGGGCCAAAAATCTTTGGATACTTAGAGACTATGGCTAGGTATGTGATGTAAATTAGTATGTTCTTGACATTTAACACTTTTTTTCACATAATAATAAAAATATTGGTTAATTGTGGGCCAATAAAAGCCAAGGTAGAGGATATGTTTAGTGATGGTGAGGCCACTAAGGTATCCTTTACATATCTCGTCACATGTTTCTTTGATATCATGAGACGATTCATGATTGCTTAGGCAATAGAAGAGGAGGCCATCAAAGCTTCATTTATAAAGAATTACCCCTAGTATAGTATAACTTGAGGTGCTCTAATAAAATTTTATTTTGAGCATTTTTGGAAAGACCAGAAGGAAAAATGGAAAGGTTGAGATAGTTGAAGGTCAGCGAATACCAAATGTTGGGTTGGGTCTCCTCCACATTAAATATGGTGGGAGAGTCTAATTTGATATAAAAGGGATGAGTAAGTATATATATTTTGAAAAATAGCTTAGATTTGTAAGGTGTAAATAGGATCAAGGAAACAAGGGAAGCCATCATATTGGCAAACTTGTTCTTAGATCACAAATTGGTTTGGATATGGTAGTGTTCAAATGATGCTAAGAGTATGTCAGATAATTGATTGTACTATCAAAAAATATCATTATTACATTGATAAGAGCCATTTATTTGATTTACCATGAGTTGAGAGTCATAAAAAATGTGGATCATTTTGAATCCTAAGGCTAATGTAGTTTGGAGACCTATCACTAGGGCTTTTTACTCAGCCATATTGTTGGTACATTCAAAATCTAGCTTTAAGGATAGAAGAAGAGGTTAAATATGAAGGGGGATAAGGATGATGCTGGGTCCCTTACCATTTTTACACTTTGACCATTATAAAAAATGGTCACTTGATAGGTGAAGTCTACCTGAGAAAGGGTTGCAATGGACTCATCTAGAAACTCAAGAGGAAGAGGCCAATTATTTGCTAATGGTGTTTCAACCAATTTGTTAGCAATGAATTATCCTTTAATTGACTTCTGCTAAAGGAACTCAAGGTCAAAATCAGATAAAAACATGATACACTTAGCAATACATTGGTTTTGGTATGGCTTGGAATGCATATACTTGAGTGGGTCAATATTGGTTAAGAAATAGGTCATGTGGTTGAGAAGGTAGTGGAAAAGTTTGGTGGCCATGAAGACCAAGATAGGAAAACTTTCTCGATATGGGTGTAATAAGTATTATACTCTACAAAGAAATGAATAATTTAGTAGATGTCTTTCTCTTTATGCTACTCATCTCAATGAGCCAACATTTCCCCTAAGGAGTGGTCGATGATAGAGATATAAAGGTAAAAAGGTTGATCTTCCTTGGGAGGAATCAGGACAAGTGGAGATATAAGGTACTCTTTAAGTGAATCAAAGGCCTTTTGATAGTTGTAATTCTAATTAATAGATACTTATTTCTTTATAATGTGGTGGAAGGGTTGGCATTGGTTTGAGAGCTAAGAGATAAAGTGATGAACGGATTAGAACATCCCTTGCAAGCTATGGAGTTTCTTGAGGTGGGTGAGAGGAGGCATGTCAAGGATTTTTTTGATTTTAGTGGGATTGAGTTTAATTACTTGAAGAGAGATGATGAAACCAAGGAGATTTCCTAACAAGAACCCAAAAATACACTTTTTGGGGTTAAGACAAACATGGTAACGGATGAGTCACTCAAAAATGATCTTAAGAATGGCCAAATGATCTTTATGATATTTGCATTTCCTAATAAGGTCATCGACATAGTCTTATATGATTTTATGAATAAGGTCATGGAAGATGTAGGTCATAACATGTTAGTAGGTTGTACCAATGTTCTTCAGTCCAAAAGGCATGACCCTATAGCAAAAATTTCCCCATGGGGTGATAAAGGTAGTTTTGTGTTGATTTTTAGGGGCAATTAGGATTTTATTGTATCACAAAAATATATCTATAAGAGATAAAATCTCATGGCCATTTGTAAGGTCAACAAGATGGTTAATGCTTGGAAAAGGAAAGTCATCCTTTAGGCAAGCAAGGTTAAGTTTATAAAATTATACACAAATGTGAAGTCTCCCTATGGCTTTGGTGATAGGTATGATGTTGGATACCTATTAGGGATAATCAATGGGTTGATTGAAATTGATGGATATGAGATGTTGAAGTTCTTCTTTGATGAGAAGGGATATGTGAAGGTGCATTCATAAAAGCTTTTGCCTAAAAGGTTTGGTATCATGATTGGTGACTATGTTGTGGGTAGTGATGGAGGGGTCAATTCCTATCATGTCACTATAAGACCAAAAAAATGATATGATTTAGTCTTGTAAGGAGGGGAAGTCCTAAATCTTCTCAAAATTTAGTGATTGGATGATTTTGACAATGTGCAGGTTATCTAAAGTATTTAAGTTGATATCCATAGTGGATTCATTTAACATAGTTGAGGTCTCAAGAGGAAGATATTTGTGGATAGAAGAATCATCTGCACCTAGAAAGGCTATAATGGAATCATCATCATGACACTAAATGGTATTAATGGTAGGAGAGTCATCCACTACCATTTTAGGATGGGCTAAAAGAATAGTCATAGTTTACCCATCCTTTTGATAAGTTAGGGGTCTAAGAACTACATTAATGGTATGAACTTTATGGTTATGAGATGATTATTCTCTATTATTTTCATATTTTATGGTAGGGGCATGGTTTGGAAATGGCTATCTAAAGACGTCAAGTGATTGATTTGGGGGTGCATTTGGATAACACAAGTTTTCATTTGTTAATGAGATTTTGGATGATGTTTTTCAGGGTATTGGACCTACTAACACCATGTCTAATGACATAGTGGAAGGTTCATAATTCATTCTCATTATACCAACCAAGTGCAAGATGAGAGGAATCAAATTACTATGGAGGTTTGATCAGTGGGAGTTGTATGCTATTCAATTTTAAAAACTTCTCTAGGACCAAAGAATATGACTCCCATAGTGGAGTAAATTACTTTTGGTTATTATGGTTTGGGTTTCTAGTGTTATGATTGGAGGAACTAAAAGAGTTGGGCTGGTTAACAATGAGCGAAGGGGCAATTTTAAGGACAATCATATTCACGGTTCCTTTGTTTTTGGAGTTAGTGTTGGTTTGATTGTTAGGTTTGGAGGGAGTCTCATTTGATTTAAAGGTTGAATTCTTATTTCTCAATTTCAACATCCCCTCATCAATGGCTCTATTCTCTAATTTCAATGCCATGGTAAAAGCCTCATCAAAAGTCTTGAAGCTCTAAACTCATAAAGTAGAGGAGATGTGTTTGGCACAAGCTTAAGCAAAGAGTTCAATTAGCTTGGGTTGGGGCAAAGAGAAAGAGATTTGATTTAATAGGCTTCTCCAATAGGTTATTAAGTTGGATATAGACTCATCATCAAATTACCTAATGGAGTAGAGATAAGTGATGGAAAATTTATTAGAGATGTTTATGGAAAAGTGATCTAAAATAGTTTGAGCTAGTTGGGAAAAATAAAAGAGGGAGTGCCTTGTAATAGCATTATACCAATCTAGATCTAGACTTGATAGAGACATGTGAAAGGTAAGAATAAGGAGAGAATCAACATAGGTGATCAAATATAAAGAATGCCTAAATTATCTCAGATGTTGTTGAGGGTATTCCTTGCTCTAAAATTTTGAAAATTTTAAAAGTTCTCATTAAGGAAGGTAAGGTCGAATGGGGATGGATGGATGGATGAATTAGTTCATTGTAGATTTGGTCATAAGATAAGAGGTTATGGATACCAAATATAGATGACTCCAAAGTAGTCATTTTATCCATTAACATTTTGACAAGGTCCATTTGTGGTTGTGCACCCTTGTTGTAGGGTAGATTATGTTGGGTTTGGGTAGGTGCAACATATAGATAGATGGTGGGGGGTTGAGAAGATACCACATAGTGGTATGTGGACATGGGTGGCTGGGATGATTCCACATATGAATATATGAAGATATGTGATTGGGTGAAAGGTAGAGGCACATACCCTTATGGGTTAGGGATGTAGTTCAGGTTTAGTGTAATGGGCACCTATTAAGGGATTAACATAGGTTGGGTAGGAGGTATGGTTGGGTTGGTAGATAAAGGATAAGTGGTAACTTTTGTACTGATGGGTAGAAGGGTATAAGGTATGGGGACACCAAAATCAATAATGGAGTGGGGGTAGATGGATTTGGAATAAGAAGAAGGGTAGTGACACTATTAGAGGGTACTCATATGGTAAGCAGAGTATCGGTGCCCAAAGGTTAGCTTTGTTTTACTCAACACCCCCCCTTTTCCACTAGGGAATGGTGACCCACCTTTTTTAAAAATATGATCTCTTGTATATGCAAAGTTTGGTACATATAGGACATTTAAATTTTTTGGAAAATGATATTAACAATGCATTTATTGTGTTTATGAGACTAACTTGGGTACTATAGATGAATTTTTTGGGTTCATAGTCTTTGGGTTAATTGTTTTGGCCTTCATACAAACTTAACTTTTATATGTTATGTTTCAGGAAATTTTTGGTCTTATTATCTTTTGGGATTATTATTTTGGGAATCCTTATTTTGTCAAAGAAATTGTTGTAGACATTTTATCTAAAACAATTCTCTCAAAATAATCTAGCCTAAAAAATTTTGGCCATAAGGAATTTTAAACCATATACACTTTCCCCAAAACAAATTCCCTGAGGGATTATCCCCTTTGAACTTACCATTTAGAATTTTGGAATTTCCTTTCAAAGCTTTTGAATTGTCCCTTTGCCTTACCAACCTATCCTTCAACATTTGTAAATTGACAATTTAATCCCTTTTTGACCACTTCTTTAGGGCACATACCCTTTGGGTTTTGTGGTGCATACCCTTCAAAACATTTTTTGAACCTTTTACCCTAGAACATTTCCTTCAAACTTTTGTTTTAGACACTTTGTTGGATATGAAATTACTAAAGCAATTCTTCTGAAGGACACTTGCCCTTTAGACTTCCTGAACTAACCCTTTGGTGCTTTTAAAGTGGCCATGTACCCTTCAATATTTCCTCCTATACCTTTTTCCCTCTGAGACTTGTTCTTTAGGACTTATAGCCTAGTCCTTTTTTTTCCTTAGCCAAATTCCTTCAGACATTGTGAATCTGACCCTTTGAGTTCAATACACATACCTTTCATGACCTCTAAAGTGACCCTTGGCTATATTAAAGTGCCCTTTAAAGATTAAAGGTACCCTTTAGCCCTCAAAAACTACCCTTTAAGATCTTTGAAGTGATCCTTAGATGTATGAGAGTTCCCTTCAGGAATTTTAGAAGTTCCCTTCAACATTTATGAAGTAGACCCTTCCAGACTTTTGTCATGGATAAACTACCTTATGGAGTGAATCCTTGGGACTAAAATTAACCTTAAGTGATTTCAAAAATATCCTTTATCCATGTAGGCCATTCAAAATACTTTTTTTAGCACTTCTACCCAACGAAAAGATCCCTTTGAAATAATTACCATAGACATTTCATCCAAAATAATTCCCCTGAAGGAATTATCCATGGACATTGAACTGAAATAAATTTTTTGACATTATACTCCTAAGTTACTTATTACATATAACATTATTAAAATTGTGTTATACTTATCCAAGTAAAGATTATTTATATGTAATTTTTTGCTTTTTACTTAGTATGAAAAGAAAGAAACTAGTAAAGGGGTATGTAAAAGATTACCTATTAAATGTGCATGCATTTAATCTAGAATTTGGGAGAACTCATATTTGGATTTGGAGGATTACTTGTAACTAAGAAAAAAATACCACAAAACTTTTTTGTTAGACAAGTAGTTGGGTGGATTGCCTAACATGAGCTAGATTCTAGAAGCAAAAGCTTTCTAGGAGGCTGTCAATCCACTTGATTTAAACATTTAATTTTATAAATAAAAGTGAAATGTGCTTTCATTTAAAATAAAAAACTAAAATTAAATACAAAAAAAATAAAAAATAATTGATTAAGACAATTAAATTCTTTGCTAAGATGACTAAAATAAAGTAACTAGTTTGGTTAACACTAATGTTGAAAATTAGCTAAAGCAAAGTTGTGGTTTTGATTCGATAATTTGATGAGGGTCAAAAGATAGTTTGGTTGGTGGTATTAAAATGATGTAAATGGTAAAAAATAAAGGATAAATTTTTGAGAAAGTAAGTAGTCAAGATGGCAAAGGGGATCAATGGGCAAGATGCTAAAGATGGCAAAGTGACAAATGGGTAAAATGATAAAGGATGGCAAATGGTAAATGGGTAAATGGAAAAGAAGAGGCAAAGGGGTTAAAGGTATGGAGGTCAAGAAATAAGATTCAAAATGGATTAAAGAAAAGAAACTGAATACAATAAATAAATAAATATTACCTTGAAGACTTGTTATTGTTGATGAAGATGTGAAAGATGTTGGCTTGCAAATCCAGTAGAGTTTCATTTCTTGAGCTCTCCTCCAAGATGGATGAGTGACCTACTTAAATAAAGGTAGATAACCTGAAATAAAATGAATATGATCTAACTAAAAAACAACTTTCCATGTGGGAAGGAGAAGTGTGGGATTTATAGCATTTGATGTGAATAAATATGACAAAGGAGTGGAATAGTGAAATGTGGTGACATTTTCCAAGTGGGCTTATAAGTGGTAATGAAATATAAGGGGGTGATATTCCCACTTAGATAATAGCTATTATATTTGGTTGGTTTGTCTCCTACCTTGATAAAGAGTCCAAAATGGAGTGGGGATCATGCACATGGACCCATATGAGTCCAAAAGACTTTTCATCACCTTTTTCTCTTTTATGCTAAGTATTTAAGGAGGTGTCCCACAAAATGTGGTGTTATTTTTAAAGTGGTATCATAAGTGGTAATGAAAGACAAGGGGATGAGATTCCCACTTAGATAATAGGTATCCCACTTGGTTAATTTGTTTCCCACCTTGCTAAAGAGTCCAAAATGGAGTGGGGATCATGTACATGGACCCAAATGAGTCTAAAAGAATTTTCATCACCTTTTTTTATTTTATGCTAAGTACTTAAGGATGTGCCCTACATAATCTGGTACCACATTCATGCATGAAGACAAAGGATGATGTTGAATGATGGCCCTTTCAAGGAGAAATTTATCATACTTCAAAAGGGGGACCCTTGTGATGCTTAATGATGTCATTAGGTACCTTGGGTGAGGGTCCCAAGTGGGGTATGATGTCCTACTTTAATCCACCTCACTTTCAAGCCATGTCACTTTCCATATAACTTGACATATCACTGTTAAGTTAGCCACCATGTTACATGCCATGTCACCATGAATAGTGATAGTGGGTCCCACAATAAATAGTGATGTTTAATAGTGACTTAGAATAGGTTTAGAGGGTTGGGTTAAGGGTCAAGAAGGGTTAGGTTGGACCTAGGGTGGGCCCAAGGAATTTAGACATCTAGAATTGCAAATTTGTAGTTTTTTAGTGTTTACATTTTGTCCCTTTTTGTTATGTAGTGTTGAATTAACAAGCTACAAAATAAAAATGGATTGCTTGGTCAAATGACATGATGCCCTAAATATGGGAGGAGGTGTTCCCCCTCAAATTGGGAGTTGATGAGGAAAATTATAAATGGGTATAGGTTTGATAAGAGGTTGGTGTAAAAAAGGGTTGGGTATTTGAAACACAAATGTGCACAAAAAATGTGACTAAGTGTGATAGCCAAGATCACACACAAATAAAAGTTGCCAATGTTGGTAAAATAAGGATCAAATTCTAAGAGACAAATGATAATGTACTATGTGACCACAACTATGGTTGGTCACATTTATTAGTCTCTTAGACAAGGTTGGTTTTTTCATAGGTATTCAAATTTGAAATTTCTCATTTGAAAAACATAGACGGTCTGGTTGTGCACTAGGTGGTGCAAATTTAAATTTTTAACATGGAAATATTGGTCGGTGTGGTCAAAAGGACCAAGGAAAGGTTGTCACAGAAATATGCAATAGTTTAGGTCAAAATAACTAACATCAAGGTGGAAAAATATGAATGGGTGGGGATGGGTTGATATGGGGTGGCCAAGTTGACTCCAAATGCACTAGGCCAAATGGATGTTGCCGACATAGTTCTATGGATAAAATATCCAAAAGGAACTTCAAGCCCAAATTAGTTCTTTAGTGGAGTTCAGATGGGTTGCCCCATTATGATATACCACATGGTTAGGTTTAGGTTGATAGTTTGGTAATGGTGAGGTGTTATGGTGTAGATTGGTGAATAGTCACTATAATAATCTGATTTGGGCAACAATTCACGTGATAATATGGGTGATAGTTCCACCCTAATTGATGATAAAACTTTTGGGAGCTATAACTTTTGCACCATAGCTCTAATTGACTCACCGTTTGAAATGTTGGAAAAATTAAGAACAAGGAGAATGTAGTGAGATGGCATTGAGATCCACTTGATATATTTTTACCCCCTAAAACCTAATGTACGTGCCCTAAAATTCAATTTTAGCAGTGCAGTCTAAAAATAGTAAGTTTCTAAAAATAGTAATTCGTCAAATTCTATATTTTCTTAAATCATGGAAGTAAAACCACTTAATCTCCCTCAAGATTGGTGATATTACACATATTCCCCATGCTTTCAAAATGTGTATAAATGAAGATATAACCCAAAATGGAAATTAGATACCTCTTCCCAAAGATAAGCATATAGTTGTATTACGATCTTGAGTAATAAGACATCTCTTCTCAGAGAATTCATTATTACTATGTTATTTTTGTGTTCTTGAAATATTTGTCAACAAAAACTTGTGAGTTTTGGATCATAATTTCACATGCATTAGGAGGAGAAAACATGGATGGGCAAGGTAGGATAAATAAGTGGGTAATAAAAGGCTAAGTACCATAAATGTCTTGTGATGGAACTAAACCAAAGAAGAGGTGCCTTCATGAGGAGGTTAGGACTTATAAAATTGTGTGAGGGTATAAGCATAGTGATGGCATCTGTCACTATGAGTTGAGTTTTAAGAGATAGGCATCTATCATGATTTACATAGTCTTGTTGGTGAAAGGTCATCATCATTACGAGCTAAGTTTTAAGGGTGGTAGTAAAGTGATGACCTATAAAGAATTTATTTTATGGCTAAGTAGCTTCTATGAGGTAAAAAAATAGCATCATGGTGAGTGATAGAGGATGGATTGTTCCTTACTCAAAAGTTTCATAGCCAATATGGGCAAAAGGTGTTCATGTCTGCATCCTCTATCCCATTACCTTGGAACCAATGACTTTGGGTTCTTCTCAAAAGAGGCACTACTAGCAGGGAGCTACATGGTCTAGGATATTGGTTATACAATTGTATAAGATGGATTTTCACCTTTGATTGATGATTTTTTAGGTGGCATAAAAGAAAAGACTGTTGTGTTTAAAAATCATAAGTTTAGGACATAGAATAGTGGGATTATAGTGGCAAGTGTTTGGAAGCTATCACCACTAGTAATAGTGGCAATCTCAAAGGTATGACCATTATAGTTTCACATGGCTAGAAGCCAATTTACATCAACTAGGGCAAAGGTGATAATGACATAAATAACTACTAGGCCCACAAAGACTATAAGATGACAAAGCAAACAAAAACATAAAATGTGAATTAGATGATAAGGGAAATAAAAATACATCATTATATCACATAATGAATTTATCAAGATGAATAGTTGGATTGAGGGCTACATGTCCACATGAAAAGGTAAGTAGACATGACCATTTCAAGTGGGAAGACTGTTCAAGGGAATCAATGACATCATAGGACCCTTCCCATTGTGGGATGGATAATCATGTTAGTGAGGAAGAATGGTCAAGTATTTTATTTAAAGAATCATGCTAAAGATGAATGTCTATCATAAAGTTGTTTGGTTTTGTGGGTTACATATAGTGTAGAGAACTATGTGATCTAGGAATTAGACTCAAGAGAGGACGGTTAGTATGGTGTTAGTTCTAAAATGAAAATAAAATAAAAGAAACACACTAACTAGCATAACATCTCTAGGCCTAGACACTAAGGAGAGATTGGTAACAAAAATAAATGACAAACACAACTAAAAATTAAGGAATAAAACATAATAATTCCTTCACCTCCCTTGGATGCTCTAAATGCCTTTGTAGTAGTGGTTTGCTCAGTTTTGTGCTCATGAAGTCCTTGGAAATGAAAGTTTGGCTACCTCCATCTCTCTTTGGCACCTTTAGCTTATGGCTTGGCTTGGCTTGGAATTAATTTGGCATGGTAACACTAGTTGTAATGGATCCTTTAAGATATTTTTGCATTATAAATTTTCACCAAAATAGCTTAGAAATGATGTTCATGGCCTCTCTATTTATATATTTTTGAGAATGTCTAGAATTAACCTAAACCATCCATTCTGAGATTTAAATATGTGGTTGAGGATTAATTTAATTTTTATAATTAATGTTATAATTATCCTCATCATAAAATTGGAATAAGGGGAAATTAAGAGGCATGGAGGGCATCATGGAAGGCATTGATGAGGTGTGGATTATATGAATCCTGATATTTGTGGCATTTATGGCCTAGGGATGTCTTTCCAAGAAATGAGGTCACCTGATGATGAAAATATTCAATATTAATTTCCAAAAATATGTTTTCAACAAGTTTATATGTAATTATTTATTAGGTCTTGATTTGGGTTAATTATATCTTAAGCATGATTAAGCACTTTGTGCACAAATTACTCAAATTGATTAGAATGCCTTGTTATTAGTCCAAAATTTGACTGGATTCAAAGTTGATGTCAGATGCATTAGATCCATTATCCCATTTAGGATGTTACCAATAGAAAATAAAAAAGGCATGTGTCTCATGCAAAATATTTAATAGGAAAGAGCAATCCAGAGCACTTAGGTGCAAAATTGGCATTTTGACTCAGAATGGTCTGATCAAAGTTAACTAGCCCATAAATTGCATTGCCCCATTTAGCATACCCTAGCCAAAATCAAAACTTGAATATGTTAGTTTCATATTATTTAGTGTGTTTTAGTGTTTTTAGGCCAAATTGTGCATTTTGGGAGGAAATTGGTTGAAATCCTGGTTGGAGGTTATCGATGCCCAGATTTAGGTGTCTATAGTTTGCCCTTGTTTGGGAAGATGTTGTGAATGGTAAGCAAAACAATGTCTTCTTAAAGAATGAGAAATGGCCTATATACCAAAAATAAGATGATTATTAGATAACAAAGGTCCAAATGGTTTTAGGAAGCCTATAATGATGCCTTCTCAAGGGAGTGGCTGTCACAATTGTTGATAGACGGTCCCTTGAAAACAAGCAAGAAGAAAAGTGGAATTAACCCATGGTTGAGATTAATCCAAATGAGAAAATGTTTGGATGCATTGATTTAAAAATATTACTAATTTTCTCAAAGGTGGTTATAATTAGAAATAAAAGTCAAAATAATGATTTGCCCATAGGCAGTTATAATCATTGAGAGGACCTAGATTGGCTAAAGATGATTGTGCCCTAGTTAAGAATGATTAGCAAGCATAACTCAAGGATATAACCTAGAATATAGATTAAAGATGAGAAGGTGTAAAGTGATGAAAGAGATGGATAGAGAAATAAGATTGATCAATAGAAAATGATTTAGTTTTACCTATCAATGAGGAGATGCTCATCCTGATTAATAATGATACAACTATAATGGTCAAATGAGTTATATTTATCAAGGTGGGTGGGAGGATTTGCCAAGGTGCCAAGGAGAAACTTCTATATCTCTATTTATTGTAGACCTTCTTGAAGCTAATTTTTACTATAGCATGTCATAGTAGGAATCATGATAGAACACCATAAAGACTTGGCCAGAATATGCATAAGGACCAACTCCCAATCCAATAAAGACTTGAAAATAATGCACCAATGATAGAAACTATGATGATAATATTGAAGTATGAATATGGATGGACTCAAGAATAATGTTCTCAAGGAATCACCCAATGAATGCATATAGACTGAGTCAAGGCAATAGTGTTGAAAGAAAATAAATAGGTAAGTGAATAAACAAATTAAAAAAAAAAAACAAACAACCTAAAATAAACAAACAAATAGAAAGCTTGAAAACAAAAGCAAAAGAAATAATCCTAATAATAACCATGCCCTAGTAAGGTGGATAGAAAAATGAAAAGGATTAGACATGAAAAATATTTTTGGATTTTTGAAATTTTATGAATGTTTTTGGCATTTTGAGGTATCTTAACTCGTTAGAGAATGATAAGATACTTGCTTACAAAATGACAAGAGCATTTAGCTTAGGTTACTCACAAAATGGTGAGAGAATATGGAAAGGGGGACTGAGGTGATCTCAACATGAATTAAGCATGACCTAAAAAGTCCTAAAATGACCTCAAGTCATAGTAATTATATCCACAAAAAAGGTAGGGAAAAATCAACTAGGTCCCAACAAGTTCTCAAATCTGGCAAATAGTTAGTCAAATGAAAATAGTGATGGCAAGGTGATGTGGCAATGCATGATAAACAAGTGTTTCCCCTAGTTTTCACATAGGTAGTTATAAATAGGATACAATGGCATAGGTCAATGATACTAATTTTCCCATAGGTAGCTATAGTTAGTAGCAAGACTGGTGAAACACTGATTTGCCCATAGGCAGTTATGATCAGGCTCACATAAACAAACTTGATAGGATGAAAGATATCTTGCTAAATCAACTGTCAAACTACTTTCATAGATTTTAATTTAAACATGAACTTTATTTATTATTTAAACTTGATTGGAATCCCCACACAAAGGTTGTGGGAAGAACCAAAGTAACCAAGATCAAAATAAGATTGGGTAGGATGACTAAAAATAGGCTTTGGTTTAGATAGGAATGGAATGATAGGATGGTATGGTCTTGTTTAGGATAATGATGGTTAGATAATTAGGTTAAAATGGTAGGAGGATTTCCCCCAAGTGATGGGGTGAATGGAAAGAATCTTCAATAATGGCAAATGGATATGTAACAATAGAAATAACATGGTAATGTGAAACAATATGGTACTTATTTTTGACCTAGGTATGGTTTTTGATTCTATTATTCCTATTGAGATGGAGATACACATCCTAATTAATAAATGATACAAATAGAATAATCAATCATGTTAATTACTATCCCACACTTTGTTTGAATAACTGCTATATCAAAAACTTGATGCATATTTGGTTGTCAAGAATGTTTTTGTGATCTTCCTTGGTCATTGATTTTGATTCCTTCGAATATCAAGACAAGGTATCCTTGTAGCCTCCACAAAGGGAAGTGTGGTCATATATGGTAAAAAAGGACAAATAATGGATGGTAGGTTTGATTTTGAAATAGACTGGTCCATGATAATGGAATGTGGAATGGTTGAGAAAAAAATGAAGATTAGTACGTTTAGTCACACGTAATGTTATTGATGCTAGATTTGACATAATTTTGGTTGTGCAGGGCTAAAGACTTTTTCTCTTGATAGGACCGCTAGATTTTTATATTATTTGATGTAGCTACCATCTGATTAGGCTATAGATGAGAAGCTATTTTGATTTGATCTTTGATTTTGTCTTCATCTAATAGTGAAGAAATTTTATGATCAGCTATTGGTGCCTCAATGAGGTTTTCACCAATGAAGTTGTCTTGATTGTCCCGTAGTGCCTCTGAGAAGGTTTCACTAAGGAATGTTAACTTTTGACTTTGATTATCTTCTAGTGCTTTTGAAAAAATTTCACTAGAAGATGTTGAGTTGGAACTTTGATTGTATCCTAGTGCCTCTGAAAAGGTTTCACTAGGAGATTATTCTTCTATTATATGAATGTGGTCTTGGCCTCCTTGCTCTTCTTCAACTACTATGTTTTCATGGATGTAGTTCAATAAAATGTGATTCTGTCGATCCCAATTGACACTTGTGTGAGATGGAATGTCAATAATATGGCTATTTTGGTTGATAGTAATGGCCTATGGAATGGTAATGGAATGAGTGTTGGCATCATAATCCTTGTAGAATATACTAGGAGAACTTGTGTCAAAGATGAAATACTCATCCTAAAAAACCATAGAAGGATAAAAAATGTATTCAAATTGATCTACAAGCCATGTGTAACCAATGTTGTAATAACCACACACATATTATTCTTTTGAATCTGATTCTAACTCAAGGGACTTTAAATCTGATGTTGAGACTAATGTTGATTCAAATTTTGATGGTAAATCTAATGTTAGTTCAATAATAAAACCTAACTCTAACTTTGATTCTTCATTTGATTAGTACTTTATAATAATGACGTCTTATTGAATGTTTAGTATTAGATAAATAATAACTTGTAATGACATGATGGGATCGACTGAGACTACTTTATCAAAGTGAGACTTCTCTAGGATGGGAAAAAAGTTAATAGATAACTCCTTAGAGATTGGATTTTTAATAGGAGGCTATTGAAAAATAGGCACATCATTAAGGTAATTATTTTCCCAAAGGTAGTTATAATCATTAAAAAGTGACCCAGTAAAGACTGGCTCATCAGAGTGAGACTCCTTGACAATTGGGATAGGATCAATAGGTGATTCATCATAGGTTAACTTATCAAAAGTGGTTGGTTCAACAAAAATATCTTGGATTGGTTGGTTGTCTGAGCTTTGGTTTCCAATGAGTTAGAAAATATTAATTTTGAACACAACTTGGTCTTTAAAATATTGAATCAACTGAGGTTTAGATGGGATTGATTTTGGATGAGGAATTGTCTATGATTGGATAATGGTTAGGCCTTGGGGAGCATGATTACTCACATGAGACAAAGGATGAAGTCCTAAAATGGTAATGATAGGGCATTTTGGGGCTTGATTTATTTCATAAGCTAAAGGAATAGGTCCTGGAATGATGAAGGGGAATTGTGGAGAGTGATTTCTTGCACAAACCAAAGGATGAGGTCCTGATATAGAAATGGTTGGACATGGTGGACCCTGATTACTCACATAAGCCAAAGGACTAGGTCTAGGAATGGTAATGGTATTCCTTGGATATTGTAGAGCTTGATAGATCGTATAATCCAAAGGAGGGTTAAGGGTAGTTGATGATTAGATAAAAAAGGATGTCATGGAACTTGATTTCTTTTACAGGCTAAAGCATCTAAGTATTCCTCATAAACAATATCATCCCAGTCATGAGTTAGATCATAAGCTAGTTCTTGATTGTGTTTCATGTACTGATTATTGAAAAGAGGGTATGGATTCATATCTAAAACAACATTATCTATAATTGGGTCTTCAAAGTACTCTTCACAAGCATCTTCATACTAATCAAGGTCTCGAGTTGAATCGTAAGTTATTTCAGACTTTGTTTCCATGAATGACTAATATGAGGTAGATATAAATCTATCTCAAAAACCATATTTAACATCATTGGGGTCTTGACTAAAGCCATAAAATTCATTTTATGTGGCCAATCTATCATAATTTAGATTGTAAGTGACTCTACCATAAGTGTAGCTAGACATATCCACATAAATGATATCTCTAAAACAAAAAGGCTTAGAGTTATATAAACTCTAAAAAACTATTTCCAAAAGACAAATGTTTCAAACTTGGTCAAAATTCATCAAAAAGGTGAACCTATATCTCCAATATGGTCTGAAGGAGGAGCTATATCTCCAAAATGGTTGGTACTAAAACTTGGCATAAAATAGTCTAACGTCAAAAGTCTAATGTCAAATGTCCTACATAGAAAAGGTCAAGCATCTGAACAACAACCAACATGTTAAAGGTCTAGGTCAAAGTTTTCCAGACAAGATCTAAACTAGGAAAGGGAAAAGATGAGTCACTAGGTCTCAAAAAAATAGACATGATGTGATTTGATTTAATCTAACAAGTTTGGAAACAACTTTGACATAATCCTGGCACACAGAATTAAACATAAACATGATCAATTGGCATAAGGCATAAGACAAAAGGCTCTTTAAGAAAGACTTTGTTTTCCTAAATAAAGGCACAAACAATGATAAGGATAGGTAATAAACAAACAAACCATTAATAATTTTCAAACTTAGGTAGTTGATTAATCAAATTTATGCAACCCAAAAGAGAAATATATATGTCTTATCCCCATGAATTGAGGCCTAAATTGAAATCAATCAATGTTTAGATCCAAACTTGACAAAGCTAATTGAAAAATCAACATTGAAAATTAGGATTTGACCAAACAGGGTAGAGAAGATTGGACAACACGATGACACAAGACAAAGGTCCAAATGGTATACATAAAATGGTTTGAAATAAATGGTTTTTGATACAAGGTGAAAAAAGTATTAAAACAAATTGATCAGCCTAATGGTGTATCATGCTCGAATGATGTGATCTATGTTATACTTCAAAAGACCAAAGGCAAAATGGTCTGACATGATTTGGGAAACATAACACTACCCTTCACAACTCAAATGACATACATAAACAAGTTTTAGTAAAATTTTCAAGGCACAAGTGTGGTGTAAAATGACCATCATAATGCTTCTTTAGACAAAAGAGTGACGTATAGACAAATTAGTTTGTACATGGATTGTACACAAATAAACAAGTTTTAGTCTCAAAACATACCAAGCAAATATGATTGAAATACACTAAGTATAATCATATAAATCCTACCAAGGGTATGGAAAAATGGGTTTGAATAAAACTAGCAAGGTTTCAATCATTCTAGGGGAATCAATTGCATAATGAGTTTCACATCAAATGATGAAAAAGACAAGCATAAAAATTAGATGACCACAACATTGGCTAGTTGTAAAAAGGTCTAGTCCTTTTTATAACCACTAAATCCTATTATTTTCATAGTGTAGTGTGATGTCCAAATACAGATACGTCTCATGTGTAACTCCAAATATTAAGTTAAGTTAATTCCAATAGATGAAACCTTGGGTCAAAGCTTCCCTAAAGAACTCATGGGAGGTAATGATGTCCCCCTCGTAAGCCAAAGTTACATGAGAATAAAGAAATCATGAAATAGAAAGTCTTTAGGGTCATTTTAAAGGTCACATAAACTTTCAAAAGTTTTTGGGGAGTGCTTTTGATGACTTTATTTCTAAGCCTTGGACTAGGCTATTTGCAATAGGAATGGCGCTTTTGATTCCAAGGGTTTCCTATAGGGGATAAATAGAAGAGCATACATGCAACATTCCTCTTTTTGCCACACAAAAATTTGATTAAAAAACTATTGTAAACAAAAATTGACAAGTGTGTTCAATTTAAAACCCAAAATGAAAGATTTGGTGGTGTTTATTCGACCCCTTGGTCTTAGTTGCAAACTTTAAAAACATTCACTAAAAATAACATCTAAATTCTTTGTTAAACACCCAAAACAAGGTTCCTAATGGATTTTTAAGAATGTAAAGGTGATTTAAACATGTTTTGAGAAAATATCAAGCTTGGTCCTACATCAAAAATGTTAGCATGTCCTTTAGCGTTGAAGCTCTTTTTGGTTTGAAACAATGAACTTTGGAAAAATAGCTCTCAGGTCTGTGTTTTTGGAAAAACATAGTGACCAACATCAGTTATATACAATCAATGATGGTTACCTTGGATAACCAAAATCTAACTGATGTCATTTTTGCTATTAGATGTTAGTTAAGCCATGTAACCAAATGTCGGTCTTACTTGATGATGCCGATTATCGTGTAAGATCGTGGCAACCACAAACAACAAAATAAAGTTAGAAAATCAATTTGCAAGAGTTTTAAGGGTCCAAATAAATATTTTAGAGTTATAAAATGATCTTCTTTAGGTGTGAGATGTATTTATTCCAACTGGGTATTCCATTATGTGATATATGAATTTGACTCAAGAGAGGATGGTTAGTATGGTGTTATTTCCAAAATGAAAAAAAAAATGAAACAAACACACTAACTAGCATAACATCTCTAAGAATAGACACTAGGGAGAGCTTGGTAACAAAAACAAATGACAAACACAACTATAAAGTAAAGAATAAAACACAATAATTCCTTCACCTTCCTTGGATGCTCCAAATTCCTTTGTAGTAGTGGCTTATTCGGTTTTGTTCTCATGAAGTCCTTGGCAATGGAAGTTTGGCTACCTCCATATCTCCTTTGCACCTTTGACTTATGGCTTGACTTGGATTATAATCAATTTGGCATGGTAACACTAGTTATAATGGCTCCTTAAAGATATTTGTGAATTATAACTTTGCACCAAAATAACTTAGAAATGATGTTCATGGCCTCTTTATTTATAGATTTTTGAGAATGTCTAGAATCGACCTGAACCATCCATCCTAAGATTGAGATGTGTGATTAAGGATTAATTTAATTTTTAGAATTAATTTTAAAATTATCCTCATCATGACATTGGAAGAAGGGGAAATTAAGAGGCATAGAGGGCATCATGGAAGGCATTGATGAGGCATGGAGGGCATGAATCCTGATATTTGTGGCATTTATGGCCTAGGGATGTCTTCCCAAGAAATGAGGTCACCTAATGATGCAGATATTGAATATTGATTTTCAAAAATAATTTTTCAATAAGTTTCCATGGAATTATTGATTAGGCCTTGATTTTAGTTAATTTTAAGAATGATTAAGCACCTTGTGCACAAATTACTCAAATTGATCAGAATGCCTTATTATTGGTCCAAAATTTGACTGGATTGGAATTGAAAGTTGATTTCAGATGCATTAGATCCGTTATCCTATTTAGGATGTTACCAATAGAAAATAACAAAGGCACATGTATTATGTAGAATATTTGACAGGAAAGAGCAATTTAGAGCACCTAGGTGTAAAATTGGCATTTTGACTCATAATGGTCTAATCAAAGTTAGCTGGCCCATAAATTGTATTACCCCATTTAGGGATACTATGGCCAAAATTGGAATGTTAATATGTCAGTTTCACATCATTTAGCATGTTTTAGTGTTTTTAGGCCAAATTGTGCATTTTGGGTGAAAATTGGTCAAAAGCTTGGATGGAGGTTATCGGTGGCCATATTTAGGTGTCTACAAACTACACAAGGTGGAAGATGGTGTATAATGGGAATAGTGATCGAGATAATCAACAACCCCCATGACCTAAAATAATTAATATGGTGAATGTACG
Source organism: Torreya grandis (assembly GCA_037957365.1). Lineage (NCBI taxonomy): Eukaryota > Viridiplantae > Streptophyta > Pinopsida > Cupressales > Taxaceae > Torreya > Torreya grandis. The sequence continues at coordinate 1,766,339 of JARHVA010002247.1, read as the reverse complement.
TATCTACTAAATATTGTGACATGTAATGGTGATAATGGAAGTGCTATTAAACTAACAACAAGAGGAAAGGCACCCATGACCTGAGCTCAATTTTGAAATTTTACCTCCTCAATAATGAAGAAGGTGAGAATTTTGGTGCACAAGATTTAGGGTTGAATAATATGAACTTCATCTTATTCATGGAAGGAACCCACATTGTCTAAGGGGATGTGCATTGAGGAAATAATAGGTGGCACCTATGCAAGTAGAATGACCAGAGTAGAGGGATGAAATGGTAATGACAAGTGACCAAGGTAAAATACCTAGAGCAGTTATCGATATGGGGAATGTTTTTAAGATGAGCTTAGGGAGAAATCAACTATAAGGATGGCTAAACACAAATCTACATTAATAATCAACCTAATGCATAGGTAGGAAAATAATGTATGTATGTGCCTTAGGTGAGGTGTGTATAGTGTAATGAGTTTGTATATGTCATGTGACTCCTTGCACCCTAAATAAAATATTGCACTATTTGTTAAAAACATGTATAAAATGTGTTGAATGCCATTATTTGAATGTTGTTATGCTTAGGGTTACGTGGGTACTCACAAATGTTATGGTTATGGTGTTTTAATCTCACTTAAGGTAAAGCATATGAGGTAAGGCAATGAATAACACTAGAATGGTAAAGTGAAGAGTATAATCAAGAGACAAATCTCGTAATGAAAATATCAACCAAGCACATTAGGATAAGAAGAGGGTATGATGTGTCTTATTTGACAAGGATAAAAAATAGACCCAAAGTAGGATTGGCTTAATGAACATAATCCCTATGAATGTCTCACATGATCATGCTTTGAAGGATAAAAAAAGGTGTGTTGATCACACTCTATCAAGTACACTCAAAATGTGTATAGAGTTTAAAGGGAGAAGAGGTGATTGATAGGGTGAAGGGAGTAGTTGGAGAGGGATAAAAATAGGACCTATGATTCATAGATAAAGGTATTAAAGTAATAAATGGATGTCTTGAAGTAGAAAACCTAAAAATATTTTATGTATTAAATCAAGAGAGTAGAGGACATGAGGAAGCAAATATGTATATGAACATATAAGTGATGTGACTAGTGATTTCACTCTAATGAGTGAGAAACTAGAGTGCCAATGGGAAAAAATGAAGGAGATCTAACAAAGGATGAGGTGAAGGTAGACCAAGAGATGGATGAAGAGATAGGTAGAGGAGACAATGTGGTCACAGATAAAGATGGAGATGGATAAGGATGGAGGGAACCAAGCATGGATATCGAGGAAGAAAAAAGTAAGGTTGGGAAGAACAAGGAATGTCATCAAGGAAGATGAGAAAAATGAAATGAGATAGAGAAAAGAGGAGAAAAATAAAAGGTAGAAGATGGGGGTTTGAGGAATGTACTAAAAAATGATAGATTAAAGAATTGAAATGGATGGGGAGAGAAGTGTGACAATCATGAAAGGTAATGAAAGGATGAGAAATATGGTAGGCCATGATAGAATTGAAAAGAGGTCTAAAAGATACCAAAGAGAAAATAGTTTGGTGATGAGAATGAAAAATAAGGAAACACATAAAAGAAAAGGAAATAGGAGGAAAAAGGAGTGAAATGAGGACACAAAAAGGATAACAGGAGAGTGAAGAAGTAGGCGATGATGTGACCAAGTAAGCATGGATGATAAGCAAGGAGAGGAACAATGAATCAAATTAGATGGTGGTGTTGGAGATGACAATGGGATGGAAAATGGGAAAGGGGTTAATAAAAATGAGGGGAAGAAAAGTATGGGTGGATAAGAAGCTAAAGAGATAAGATATGTTACAATCAGCTTTTTAGAAGAGATTGACAAGTTAAATGTGTGATTAGAAGAGATTGACAAGATGAAAAAGTGGTGAGGTGGTGAAGAAATATGGGAAAAAAATGAAAGGGAATGATATGAAAATAAGGGATGATAAGAAGAAGAATGAAGTAGGGATATAAAGCATGGAAGCTCACACAGATGCAAAAGATAAGTGAGTACCGAGATAGAAAGAGGAAAAGGGGAATGCAAAGTGCCAAAGGCAAGAATAGATAAGAAGAAAAGGAAAATCATAGAAGGATTCTCAAAGGATAAAGGCCCAATTAGAATCTAGTTGTTGAGGAAAAAAAAGAAGAATGGAAAATGGAAAAGTTGAGAAGAGGTAAATCAACAGAGAATGGTGGTACACGTAAACAAAAAGTGGGGGATGTAGTAAGAGAATATAAGAAATAGAAAGTGTGAAAGAGGTATAAGATTATGTGGTATTGGTGAGGAAAAGAGAGTGAGGAAGAGGATATAATAGGTTTCCAAGGGCAAGGGGAAAGGGTGAGGATAGTGGAAGAAGACAAAGGGGATAAAGGGCTAGGTTGATAAGAAGCAGAGAGAGGGACAAAAAACATGAAAAGTGGGTTGGAAATAAATCTACAAAGCATGCACAAGGAAAGGTGATAGGGAGGCCAATGAAGTAGAGTAGATGGTGGATTTAGGGGAGATAAGAGGGGCTAATAGGGAAGGCTATCAATCCTTGTGTTAAAAGTGATTAACAAGCTAGAAAAGTGGTTAAAAGAGATTGACAAGCTAAAGGGAGGGAGGTGGTGAAGAGATAGGTAGAGAAGTGGAGGAAAAAATATTAAGTGATAAGGGAAAATAAAATAATGGATGTGGTTGAGCTGAACTTAGTAATTGAGAGATACCTACATAGTCCAAAAAGACCTCAGGCCAATGTAGTTCTCCCAGTAATGGGGAAAAACAAAAAGGAATTATTAGATGATGTTAAAATACAAGGATTATAAGAAGAATCCAAAGATTCCCTAACATAGGATTCCCATAATCAAGAGGGCATTGTTAGCAATGGAAATTAATGAGAAGAAAAATGGGAGGATAATTAGTTGTTAGTGGTTAAACTACCCTTAGAAGTCAATCGACACCTACATAGTCCATGGACATCAGTTAAATGTAGTTTAAAAAGGGTTAGAGGAGAATGGTGCTCAAATGGGTTGCCCCAATTTGATGGACCATATGGTCTAGTTTTGTTAAAGGTTTGTAGAGAAAGGGTGTGTACTGAAGATGGGTTGAGGTTGTGGAGAAAGGTATCTCTAAAAGGTTGGTTGATTGATCATAAATAGGGATTTGATGTTAATATTATTTTAATGTTATTCATGGTTAGGGTTATGATGATTTTATGGATGATACTGGTGGCACATAAGTAGGTTAGATAACCATACTAGATGAAAAATCATGAGACCTGAGTCTAATAGAATACATGACTCAATGATGAGAGAATAAGAAATGAGGTATAATACCTGTTTGTTGACAAGGATAAAAACAAAACAAAACCCGAAGTTGGATTGGCTTAGGGAACATAAGCCTTTCAAATGCTTCACATTATCATGCATTGGTTGATAAAACAAGTTTCTTGATCATAGTGTGTTAAGTAAGCTCTAAATCTTCTAATTTATAGATAGTATAAAGGGAAGAAGGGTGATAGGTGGTGTGAAGGATAATGGGTAATATGTATGGTAACCTTATGTTGGTTAGTTTTCCATTTCTATAGGTGATCCAAGAATGATATCAAACAAGTCCATGTCATATGCTAGATTTAGACTGATCAATATGGGAAGTCTACATGTGAAAGTTGATTATGGCTTCCACCTTATTATGCTACTTGAGAGCTGATTACGGCTTTAGATTATTTTACTTATGTTTTGATTGTGGTAGTGGGTCTTTTGCTTTATCACTATTTGTGGGAAGCTTCCAAGAAATTGTTCTATTAACTTAGCCATCCTTCAAGGGAGTGGTCTAAATTTATTGGATTTTTTTAATGCTATTGATAGTTGTCCTTTAAGGGATTAGTCTACCTTAAATTTGACAATCTTTATTTTGTTTTTATGTAGTTGTCCTTCAAGGGAGCAGTCTTTAATGCTTAAGATATTGACCCAAGTAATATTTTAGTATCCAAATTATTTTTGGATGTGATGTTTTTAGATATGGACAAGTCTAATTAGGTTTAGAGGTTTACCATTATCAGGGAAAAAATTCAACACAAGAAGGTTAATGATATGTGAAGAGGTGTGGTTTTGAGAGACAATGACCATGGGATTCCATTTTGTTAAAGACAAAAAGTATCCATGAGAACCATGCTATGGGTAGAGCTATGGTACCCATATCTATGGTTAAGCTATGAATATGGTAGTTAACCACATGGTTCTATATTATAATCAATTATACTAAATAGGAGAGGAGGAAGATGGGTGAAGGTTAAAATATCATAATAAAATAATGAGCTTAAGTTAGACAAAAAGAGTGAGCTTGATCCTTCTTTAATAGAAAAATAGATGTAGATGTGAAGCATTGAGAGGCTCAAGTTCTAATTTGCCTTCGAAAGAGGAAAAATGATAAGCTACTAATCCATACTTATGGGTAATGATGTAGGGTCGAAGCCAATTGAGAACAAACTTATCTCGCTTACTTTTCTCCATGTTGGTCACATGTTGGTTTTACTTTAATAAGAGGTTTCTGATATTGAAGTCTCATTATTTGATGTAGTTTTTATAGGCATGCTTAATATGCTCTTGATAGATGTGGAGGAAGGTGAGGGATAATAAATGACACTCGTCAAGTAGCTCAAGTTGAGCTAAATGGTGTTGATAATAATCTTAATTAGAAATAAGATCTTGAAAAGATATGCGAAGAGAGGGAATTTGGACTTTAAGAGGCAAGACTGCCTCTACTTCAAAGACTAGAGAGAAAGGGGTAGCACCAATAGATGTTTAAATGCTAGTGACATAGGCCCATAAAGTGAAGGGGATGTGCAAATGCCAATCCTAAACTAAAACACTGACTACTTTGGTTAGCATTTTATTGAGGATTTTTTTAGAGGCTTCTATTTGTCCATTTACTTGTGGTTGGTAAGGTGAGGAAAAACTCAAGTCAATGTCAAATATATCACATAGACCTTGAACTTGCTTGTGCTTGAAAGATTTGCCATTATCGATGATAATTTTATGAAGAACACCAAATTGGTAGATGATGTGATTGTTGATAAAGTTGAAAATCTTCTCCACTTTGGTTGAGACTAGAGGAATAGACTCTACCCACTTGGTGAAATATTTGGTGGCTATGATAATGGAACTATGTTACTATGAGGAATGAGGGTTGATCTCACCAATAAGATCTAGGCTCCATTGTGAAAAATGCCAAAAGTCCTTAGATACTTAGAGGCCATTGGCTGGCACGTGATGTAAGTTAGCATGTTGTTGACATTTAACACACTTTTTTACATAATCACAATAGCCTTGGTTGAGGGTGGGCTGATAGTAGCCAAGGTGAAGGATATGTTTAGTGATTGCTAAACCATTAAAGTGTCCCCCACAGATCCCATTATGTATTTATCTGATAGCATGGGAAGCTTCATGGCTATGTAGGTAATAGAGAAGGAGGCCACCAAAACCAAATTTGTAAAGGATTCCCCCTAGTATGGTGTAATGAGAGGTACCCTGAACAAAGTCTCTTTAGGCATTCTTAGATAGGCTGGGAGGAATGCTGCAAAGGTTGAGGTAATTGAAAGTTTGGTCATACCAAATATCAGATGGGGATTCTTCCACACTAAAAATGGTAGAGAGGTTTGATTGGTTATAATAGGGTGTGGTAAAAATGATGAAAGGTGACAAATATTTTGGAATTGGAAGGCTGAGAAACGATCTAAGAAGCAAGGCAAGCCATTGTATCCATGAATTTATTAGTAGACTAGGGAATAGATTAGACCAGGTAATGTTTGAATGATGCTAAGAGTTTATCAACTAAAAGTTTGTATTTTTGTAATACATCATTCTTACATTGATAGGATCCATTGACTTGGTTGACCATGAGCTGGGAATCACCAAAGACATTGATTGTCTTAATTCTGAAGGCTAGAGCAGTTTAGACACCTATGACTAGGGCTTCATACTTAGCCATATTTTTAGTGAATTCAAAATCAAGTTTGAAGAATAGAAGGGGTTCACCATCAAAGGAGATAATAATGATACCAACTCCCCCACCATGTTAACACTTTAACCCATCGAAGAGCATAATCATTTGGTAGGTTATATCTTCTTAGGAAAGAGTAGTGATGGATTCATCTGGGAAATCAAGAGGAGGAGGTTGGTGATATATTAAAGGTGATTTATCCAATTGGTTAGCAATGATTTTCCATTTAATTGAATTTTGTTGAAGGAACTCAAGGTTAAACTCTGTTGAGAGCATAAGCCACTTAGCCATATGTTAGTTTTGGTATGACATGGAGTGCATGTACTTAAGTGGGTTAGTGTTGGTTATGACATTGGTTTTATGGTTAAGAAGGTAGTGGAAGAGTTTAGTGGTCATGAAATTTAAGGCTAAGCAGAGTCTCTTGGTCTGGGTATATCGAGTCTCATATTTTATAAGCATGCAACTAATGTAGTATATGGCTTTGTCTCTATGTTATTCATCTCGATGAGACAACATTTCCCCTAGGGAATATTTGATAGCAAAGATATGTAGGTAAAAGGGGTGGTCATCCTTAGGAGGGGTGAGGATAGGTGGTGACAAAAGGTACTATTTGAGATATTTCAAGGCTTTTTGAGAATCACTATTCCATTTGAAAGAGACATCCTTCTTCAAAAGGTGATAAAAAGGTTGGCACTGGTCTAAAAGATAGAAAATGAAATGGAAAATGAATTTAATTTTTCCATGTGGGATATAGAGTTACTTAAGGTTGGTAGGAGGAGGCATCTCCAAGATTACTTTGACCTTGGTAGGGTCTACTTTGATTCCTCAGAGAGAGATGATGAAGCCAAGAAACTTTCCTAAAAGGACTCCAAAAACACATTTTTTAGGGTTGAGTCAGACATGGAAATGAATTAGGCATTCAAAGATACTTCTGAGAGATTTTAGATGATCTTTATGAGATTTGGATTTTTTGAAGAGATCATCAATATAGTCGTTTATGATGGTGTGGATGAGGTTATGAAAGATGTAGGTCATGGTTCATTAGTAGGTTGCACTGACATTTTTTAATCAAAAAGGAATGAATCTATAGTAAAAATTTCTAAAAGGGGTGGTAAAAGCAATTTTATGATAATCTTTAAGAGTAATCAAGATCTGATTATAACCCAAAAACCCATCCATGAGAGGTAACATCTCATGGGTGGCTGTAAGATCAACAAGTTGGTCATTATAGGTAGAAGAATGTCATCTTTTGGGTAGGTGAGGTTATGGTCATGAAATTCCACACAAATGTATAGACCCCCAGTGGCTTTGGTGATAGGTACAATATTTGAGACCCATTGGGGGTAGTCAATGAGTTGAATGAAGTTCACATATAAGAGACACTAAAGCTCTTCTTTGATGAGAAGGGATATACGAGGATACATGCATTGAAGTTTCTATTTAACAGGCTTGGCATCATGATGAATGACTATGTTATGGGTAGTAATGGTGGGGTCAATCCTAGGTATATCATTGTAAGACCAAGAGAATGCTATGCTGCGGTCTTGAAAGAAATATGAGAAGTCTTGAAGTTCTTTGACATTCAATGATTAGCCCAATTTGATAATGCAAGGGTTGTCCAGAGTGCCCAAGTTGATATCCATGGTGGATTCATTCAACATGGTCAAAGTTTCATGAGGAAGGGATTTATGGATTGAAGAATCCAAGGTGTTAAGGTAAGTGAGAATATAATCATCATCTTGATTTTGGATGGTGCTGATGGTAGGAGAATCATTTTATACCATTTTAGGATGAATGAGAGGAAGAGTTTTAGTTGGGCCATCCCTTTTATAGGTTAGAGGGCACAAACTAACAGTATTGAATAATTTTTTTTAGAAGGAATGATGTCAAAATCCTAAGACTTCAAAGGAGGTTGGGTTGGTGAGGAGGGGACGTCTCCTTGATGGTGTCAATAGGTTTAGGTGAATTAGTGGGTTATTCAAGTTATACAAACCTGAGACCAAATGACTCATGAGGTTTTTGGAAATTGATCAAAGGTAACTCATGAAGTCCTTATTCATATTGACTAAGGCCAAATCCCTTCCAGACACACCTGTGAAGGTATAACTTAGTGAATTCTAGTTTGTCAAAATAGGAAAAGTTTGAGGTGAATGGTTGGATGGAAGAGGTAGTGGTAGGAGCAAGAAGTGGTTGATCAAGTCCACCATAGATGAAGTTTATTTGATGGTTGGGGGGACTAAAAGGGATGATGGTTTCAATGTTAAGGTCATAAGAAGGGTCATGCTTGAGGTTATTATATTCTTAAGGAGTAGGGAAAACATCTAATTCTAGAAGGTAATACTCCCCTAATGAGAATCATTAGAATATAGATCCCAATAGTTCTTCTATGGGGATCTATGAAGAAAGGATGGACAAACTAGTTGATGTTTCATCGATGGTTGGTGGTTGGGGTGTAACTGCTGAAGGTGTGTTAGATGGGTGTATGATGAGATCATTGGGGTGATAGGTCATGTTACATGTTGAGAAAGGATTTAGGTCTACTTGGATATTGATGACCTGACCCTCATGCTCAAACTTAATGTATCAATGGAGGGAACAAATTCCATGGAGTGAATACAAGGTCATCTCGATAATATGTTGTATTAGATTTATCCTTCCATAATATATAAGAGTTTAGGGAGTGTGTAGGGTCTTACATGGATATGAAGGATGATGATTCCTAAGGAAGTGGCCATAGTGTCATTAAAGGATCAAAGGACCACTATGGATTCTAACATGATATTATCCAATAAGTTGATTTGGTTGTAAGCATAAGAGGATATGATGTTAATGCTATCTCCCCCATCAATAATCACCCTTTTGACATAGGTTTAGTTGATGTAAGTGGTAATAAAGAGTGAGGGATCTGGGTCCTTGGGGTGGATGGAAGGTATTTTTGAATTCTTAAAGGTGACAAGGTTGGAATTTTAAAGGGCACCAACAAAGGTGGCTAGAGTTTGAGGGTCATTGGGTTGGACCTCGATGGATTTCAAGGCCTCTATGAGTTCTTGGTGGTGATGGGTAGAATCATAAATCAACTCATACAAGATAATTTTTTTTGAGGTTTGGTGAAGCTACTTAAGTATAGCTTTTTGGATATATATCACATATGGGTTGGATTGGGGGGAACCTAAGATAGACAGCTTGGGTTTACTTGAAGATGGAGATGGTTAGGTGTGTTTTTCTTAGGAGTTTGAAGAGGGGTAAGTCTAAGGAATATACACCTTATCCTTATATTTATCCTTTTATTATGATCTAGTGAAAACATTGATAGTATGGATAGAAGGAGAGGGCGAGGTAGTAGAGTACTTAGACTCATCCTCATTATTAGGTGAGAATGGAAGAGTGGGTAAGTGTTTGGTAGGTATGGTTGTTTTTTGGGTTGGTATGGGTGATATAGGAGGTTCATGTATTAATAGATCATCCTCATTGTAAAGGTGGTGGATGAGAGTTTAGAGAGCTTTGTAATTCTCTATATCATGGCTGAGTGTCCTGTGGTATACGAAAATCAAATTGTTATTAAACTATGATGGTTTGGGATGTAAAATTTCAAAGGGTTTGATGGGTATTAAGCTCAAGGAAGAGGTTTGAAATAACCATTAGATAATGGTTCAGTTAAAGGTGGTAAAAGTTTAGTGGTTTTTATTTTGGGTGTTAAGGTATAAGGTTATTTAGAAGTAGGCTTGGTGATAGGTGTCTTAGGTAAGGTGGTATGCTTGGTTGATGGTTTTAGTTTAGGAAAGATGGTTGATGAAATATAGGTAGAGGATGGCAAGGTAGGTAACTTAAGTATTGCTAGTGCAGTAAAAAGAGGTGTGTTAGAAGGCAAGTGTGAAGGTGTAACCAATAGAGGTGGTGAGGTATTGGTACAAATAATGAGATTTGTACTCAAGGTAGAGGGATGAGGACCCAAAATGGAGGGATGAGGTTTTGGTTGGTTGGGTGGAGTTTTTGGTTGGTTGGGTGGAGGTTTTGATTGGTTGGTGATTAGAAGTTCTAGGTTGGTTCACCAAAGAAGGGGTTAGAGGTTCTAGTTTGGTAACATAAGGGAGACCTGATTGTTGCCAAAAGGTAGCTCAATCCCTATTAGGGTTGGGGATAATTTCCAAATTTTTTACTAGCTTTGAGAAAGGTTTAATTCCTTGAATGGTGGATCTAAAAGATAATCTGATAGGTGGAGACATAGGGATGTTAACTTTGTACTCTTCCTCAATCAAAGGATACAAGGTTGGGATATATGGCTCTTTTATGGGAAGAGTAGACTGGGGCATTTCATTCTCAAGAGTGATTTTTGTGTGAGGGGAGAGTTGCATGGTAATTGGTGAGGAAGGTAAGATGAGTGTGTGGTCTAGTGTTTTAGTTAAAGGAGAAGTTGGTAATTCTACTACCTTAATGAATTAGGAAGAAGGGAGAGGTACCTCCTTGGTTTGGGTTTCCAAAAGGGTAGAAGGTAACTTTGCTACTTCAATAAGTAGAGAGGGATTGGTAAATGATAAGAAAGTTATTTATTAGTGAGTGTGTCAAGAACCATGTTAATGGTATGGGTATTAGGAGAGCACTCAATGTTGTTACTCTCATTTTTGATAGAAGCATGGTTTGGAAAAGGTTACCTAAATATATCAAGGGCATGCTTTGGTAGTACATTGAGGTTATCCAATGTAAGCTCCCCCTTGTCAATGAGGGATTATACAAGGTATTTGAAGGTATTTTACCTATTGATATCATGTCTTATGACTCGATGAAAGGCAAAATGGTCATTCTCATTATACCAACCTGACATAGGGTGAGAAGCATCAAACTATTGGGGTGGTTTAATTGGTGGAAGTTGGATGATATTTGTTTTTAATAACTTTTCCAAAATAGAAGCATAGGGTTCCCTGGGTGGAGTTAATTACTTCTAGTTACTCTAGGTTTGGTTCCTTGGGTTTTGGTTTGAAAAATTAGAGGAGTTAGAGGTTTGGTTCCTTAGGTTTTGTTGGTTGGTAGATGGCGGAGGTGTGGCTTTGAGGATAATAGCATTTGTAGTTCCTTTATTATTAGTGTTGGTATTGGTCTAGTTGTTTAAATTGGAGGAAAAACCCTTATTAGTTTTATAGGTTGAGTTCTTATTTTTGAGTTTAAGCTTTCCTTCATTAACAACTTGATTCTCTATTTTATGAGACATGGTAAAATCTTCATCAAAGGTCTAGAATCTTTAGACATGTAATGTATATGAGATATGTTTGGAACATGCTTGAATAAATATCTCTATAAGTTTCATTTGAGGTAAGAAATATAAAAGCTGGGTAATTAGGCTCCTCCAATGAGCCATAAAATTGGCAATATATTCATCCTCAATTTGCTAAATGGAGTAGAGATTGGTGATATAAAATTTCTTGGATATATTGATCAAAAAGTGATCAAGAAGTTTTAAACTTTCTTTATTATATTTGGGTAAGGTATTATTCCAATCTAAGGCCAAGCTAGCGACAAACATAAAAAAGTGCAGATAAAAAGGGAATCATCGTAGGTGATGAGATAACAAGCATGCCTAAATGCCCTAAGGTGATGTTAGGGATCCTCCTTGATTTGAAATTTAGATAATTTGGGAAGTTCCCTTTGGGAAGGATATGGATTGATGGATGGGCTCATTACAAATTTGTTCATAAGATAAGATATTGTGAACACCTGAGATGGATGAATCTAGGGTGGTCATCTTGTCCATGATCATCTTCTTGGAGTCTACTTTGGGTTGAGTACTCAAAAGGTTTTAAGATGCATATTTTGGTGGTGGTTGTTGAGAAACATGTTGATAGTGGGTATAAGGTTGAGAGGATAACACATATTGGCATGTGGATGCCAATGGTTAGGTAGAAGATACATATTGGTGTGTGGATGCCAATTGTTGGGTAGAAGATACATGTCTGTATGTGGATGTCAATGGTTGGGTAGAGGTAGGTGGTTGGGTAGTGGCTATATTCCCTTGTGGGAACTAAAGGTTACTTGTTGGGTAGGAGTGGTAGTTGGGTTGGTAACTGATGGAAGGGTGGTGGCCCTTGTACTAATCGGTGGTAACATAGAGGGTATGAACACCACAAGGCTTTGAGGTGGAGTAGTGTTTGATAGATTGGAGGTAACTATATGGATATGGGTAGTGCTAGAAATATGCACTCCTATTATAGAGGAGTGATTAGTAAGAGGTATAAGGGTAGTGGTAGTTTGGGTCAGTTGGTTTTGAATGGTAGTTTCAAGGGGGTTGTTGATTGGTGGTAAGGCTTGGGTAACTAAAGGTTGAGTAGTACTAATAGTAGTGGAGGTACTCCCCATGAGGTGGGGAGGCATGAAATAAGGTGGATCTATGGGTGGGGTCAAAATTAGGATTTGGTAAGATGTATTTCTAAGGTAATGTTGTAAGGATATGTGATTATTGTTTAAGAAAGAGGAAAAATACACATATCCTAGGGCTACCTGAGTAGGAATTTCCAAAGAGTGAAGGGAGTCCATGAGTTTGGAAATGTGTTCCATGGATGATGAGGTGTAAGAGGTTGGTTGAATTGGTGGTGAGTTTTGTTCCTCAAGGTCCCTTCACTGTTGGTGAGTAAGAACCATACATGAAAATATAAAAGGAATGATACATTCTCACACCTAAAAATAAAGAGCAATCAAAGAAGATTCAAGGCAAATAATGAATTCACTAAGAGTGTGTTAAGTCCTAGGATTACTTTTAATCTCTTTTTTGGCTTATGCCTTAGAAAAGTGTTAAGAGGAAATTGGCTTGAATGGGTCCGAGAAAGTAATCTATGTTTGGTTTTGGGTTGCATTTAAGTGCTGAGAAACAAGGCTATATTAGATTGAGTACATGGCTTGGTACTTGGCACTTGATCCCCTCACATCACAATCCCAAAACAAATATGGTTGCGTAGCCAATATACTGATTACCAAAGCTTATACTCAGCTAGAGAACTGAGTTGGTTATTCACTCAATGATTAAATCTAAGCAAGATAATTGAGAAAGGGTAAGGTGATTTGCTAGGTGATGAAATCCTAGTAGGGCCTTGTCTCAAGCGTGTTTTATGTTTTTATTGTGCAAGTGGTTTGGTTTGTGTAATGTTTGTGGTTCTATAATTAATTTGCTTTACTTTAATTAATCTAGGTGAACTAAGGCAAGCAAACAAACAATGTATGCAGTTAACTTTAACCCAAAAAGAAATTTTTGATTTCTTTTCAATGAAAACAAAAACAAATAAAATGTACCTAAATGCAACATGAAAATTAAATCCTAATCCTAGGATGATTTCTCTTTTTTATTTTAAAAATGTAGGAAAAAAATAATGATAAATTTCTTTTTTTATTTTTTGATTTTTAGAAAGAAAAAGAGACTAAAATTTGTGTTTTTAAAAGCAAGAAAAGAATATTTAAATTTCAGCAATGAAATATGTAAATAAATGAAATTTTACTAATTCAAATAAATGTCCTAAATAATATATGAACTCAAGAAAACTCAAGGGTCCCAACGGACATGCCAAAATGTTTCTATCTATTTTTTTAGCTTTTTCCCTAGTGTAAAAGGAAAGAAACTAGTAAAGGGGTGTGTAAAAGAATACCTATTGAATGTGCACACATTGAATCTAGAATTCATGAGAACTAATTTTTGGCTTGGGATTATGACCTAAAACTAAGAAAACACTACCATAAAACTTGTTTGTTATACAAGTAGTTAGGTGGATTGCCTAGTGTGAGCTAGATCCTAAAAGTGAAATTTTTTTAGGAGGCTATCAATCCATCTGCTTTAAACATTTAAGTTTATAAATAAAAGTGTAAGGTGATTGAATTAAAAATATAAAACTGAAATTAAATACAAGAAGTAATAACAAATTTATTAAGATAATTAAATGATTTGCTAAGATGACTAAAATAAAGTAACTAGTTTGATTAAGACTAATGCTGAAAATTAGCTAAAGCAAAGTTATGGGTTTGATTTGATAATTTGATAAGGGTAAAAATATAGTCTGGTTAGTGGTATTAAAATGGTTTAAATGGTAAAATATAAAGGGTTAATGGTTTATAAAGTAAGTAGTCAAGATGGAAAATGGGATAAATGGGCAAGATGCTAAAGATGGCAAAGTGACAAAAGGGTGAATGGGTAAAATGACAAAGGATGGCAAATGGTAAATGGGTAAATGGAAAAGAAGAGGTAAAGGGGTTAAAAGTATGGAGGTAAATAAATAAGAAGACAAAGGGAAGGAAGAAAACAAATTTAATACAAGAAATAAACAAATATTACCTTGAGGACTTGTTATTTGTGATGTTATTGATGAAGATGTGGAAGATATTGGCTTGCAAATCCGATAGTGTTTCATTGCTTGAGCTATCCTCCAAGATGGATGAGTGACCTCCTTCAAAAAAGGTAGATAACCTAAAACAATATGAAAATGATTTAACCAAAAATAAACTTCTCATGGGTGAAGGAAAAGGGGGGATTTATAGCATTTGATGTTAAGAAAGATGCTAAAGAAGTGGAATAATGAAATGTGGTGCCATTTTACAAGTAGGCTAATAAGTGGTCATGAAAGACAAGGGGGTGATATTACCACTTAGATAATAGGTATCCCACTTGGTTGGTTTGTCTCCCACCTTGCTGAAGAGTCCAAATGGAGTGGGGATCATGCACATGGACCCAAATGAGTCTAAAGAGAGTTTTCAGCACCTTTTTTTTATTTTATGCTAAGTACTTAAGGAGGTGCCCCATAAAATGTGGCATAATTTTACAAGTGGGATAATAAGTGGTCATAAAAGACAAGGGTTTTATATTTCCACTTAGCTAATAGGTATCCCACTTGGTTGGTTTGTCTCCCACCTTGCTAAAGAGTCCAAAATGGAGTGGGGATCATGCACATGGACCCAAATGAGTCCAAAATACTTTTCATCACCTTTTTATATTTTATGATAAGTACTTAAGGAGTTTAACCACATACTTTGGTACTACTTTCATTAATTAATACAAAGGATGATGTTTAATTATTTCCTCCTCATGGTTAAATTCACCATACTTCAAAAAGGGGACCCTTGTGATGCTTAATGATGTCATTAGGCACCTTGGGTGAGGGTCCCAAGTGGGTTATGATGTCCCACTTCAAGCCACCTCACTTTCAATCCATTTCACTTTCCATATCATTGTTAAGTCACCCACCATGCCATCATTCCACGTCACCATGAATATTGATAGTGGGTCCCACAGTGAATAATGATAGTGAATAGTGATTTTGAATAATTACTTAGAATAGGTTAAGAGGGGTTGGGTTAAAGGTTAAGAAGGCTTATATGAGACCTAGGGTAGGCCTAAGGCATTCAAACATCTAGAATTGCAAATGTGCAATTTTCTAGTGTCTACAAAGATAAAATATTTCCTATTTCATAAGCACTAAGGACCTTCGCCAACCCAAACTAAAAAATTTGAAAAGTGAACATTGTATATTTATATCACATGAATTGGTATTCAATACAAGATATTATATAGTGATACAAATCCAGTCAAGTCATCATTTACATCCAATTTAACTTGTAATCAAAACATTTTCATTTCTAACAATGACTAAGAGCCCTAGTTCATCCTATGAGTATAACAATGACTAAGCTAAGAGGTGAAGTGATTATATAGTACGTATCATATCAAAGAAAATTTTAGTAGTTAAAAACTTGTAGTTATGGCTTCTTCATCCAAGATGTTGCAAGGAATAAATCCCCCATCTGCATTCTCAATCAAAGATTCTAAAGAGTTTAAAGATATTATCTTTGATGTAGAAAATTTAAAGATAAGTATTGTAACTACTCACAACTGTAGGATGTTATTGATTCAATCAATATATTTTCATTAGATGAATAAATGGTGCTAGTAGAAAGGCTATTCATTCAGGACCTTCTAGCCTACAAATGCCAAATATTGCATTTTTCCATAGCCAAATTATAAGTTATGCTATGTATAGATCTCCTCAAGGATTTGTTTTTTTCCAACAAAATATCACAAGATGCTTACTTGTATTCTTATGGAGATACAATGGTTGAATGCATCTCTGGAAGTGATTTTTAGAGGTATCTATCTCTCAGTAAACTAGATGTCTACTATGATAAACACACCTAGGTGGAAATTTAAAGTAGAAACCTCAATCCCAAAGGTGCTCTCCTCATGTCTACTCTCAGACTAGTATATCAACTATCAAGGGATGAAGTCGAAGGGAGTGATTCTAATCAGTAAATTCAAGATGGGAATACAAATAGGTATAGCTCTACTTAATAGATTATATGGTATGCCCAACATCCATTTAGTAAATTTAGATTGGGTACCATTGCTAAATATGATGATACGTATGTCATGGGGGAAGTAATTAGTTTGAAATTGAGAGAAAATATTTTGCATAAGGATAAACATCCCATCCACATGAGATATTTTTATATGATGTCATATTTGGTGGATGCAATCATGGGAACCTATTATAAGGACTTGGGAAATCTATGGGCTCAGATCATGGATTGCTTAAAAAATAAAATCTATGACCATTAAAAATTCTTGCATATATACACTTACCACAAACATTTGGTCAAGATATACCAAGATGTTTACTCATAGGTGTGGCAAGCCATTCATGGCTTGATTATGCCTGTTTCTACGCTAGATTTTCACTTTCACATTCAAAGAGGGAAAATGAGAAACTTAAAGAAATGGTTAAGGCTTGTGTACCTGGATGTAGTCGTGCACACCATAATCCAGACGATAAAAGGTACTCCTCTTTGGCTATGGAGGAATGACACCTGCAAAAGAAAGAGGCTAAGACAAAGAAGGCGTTAGATAAGGAGATGGTGGGCTGCCAAGTGAAAGCTTGATCCTAAAAGCAAAAGCTTGAGGGATGTCAACCCACTGATTAATAAAAAAGGATGTCTGATAAAAGATAGAATGTCAAAATACTAAAATGATAACAGACTGGAAAGGAAATGGAAGATAAATGCTTACCTGAAAGAAGTTGTCAGCCTGGTCATAGTCGCCGACGTCGGTGGTCCTACCGGCGTCGGTTGTCAAGGATGCCGACATTGGTTAGTCTGCTGACGTCAGTTGTGGAAGTGACTGGCGTCAGTTGGGGCAGTAGTCTGTGGACGGGTTTTGGACATGATTTTGGTCTGTGGATGGGTCTGAGACAGAGTTTTGGTCTTGGTTGAATGCTCTGGGGGTCTGGGTCTGCGACTCTAGTTTTGGTTAATGGTCTGAGGTCTGTGCAAAGGTCTGGGATAATGGATAGAATGTCGAAAAGGGACAGAAGGGTAGAGGAGGTGAATAGGGAGATAGAGAGATGAGGATTTAGGTCTAGACTGGTTTAGGGATAGGGAGTGCTGAATCTAGTTCATAATACTTAGAAGCAAAATAACTAGAAAATAGAATGCAAGTACAAATAAAATACTTACCTATGACTAGTTGAAGGAGTGTTGAAGACTGGTGCTATTGCTTACACTGTTGACGAAGGCAGAGTCCCTATTGTTGATGTAGCAAACTGATGCAGAGTCTCTGAGAGTGTTTCTTGATGTGTACCTATAGCCAAAGAATTAGCAGTGGAAGCGAGAGGAGCGAAAGATTGACAGATTGAAGGATTCAGCAGTCTGATGCGAGAGAGAGGCCAAGGAAGGATAACGGATGTAGAAAACTATTATGAAGGCCACCGATGCCAGCAATATCACTGACATCGGTCGATAGTTGACTGACGTCGGTGGCTGGAAGGCAAGAAAAAGGCTAAAAATAGCCTTTCATCCATTTTCCCAACTGTTGGGTCAACAAGTTTGAAGAAGAAATGGTCGAAGGTGGATAAATAGACGCGAGAGGTTAAAGAGGAGAAGTTGGAATGGGAGTCCAACCATTAATATTGGCCATGTGGGGAATAAGGGAATCCAAGAAGGGTATCCAAGGGTGGTGAGGTGGCAAGGGAGAGAGGGAAAAGGGACTTTATTAATTTAAAATAAGATATTTATTTCAAATTAACAAGACATGGGTTAGGAGTGGTTAAGTGGATGAAGGGGACCAAGGGGGGAGAAAGGACCAAGGGGTAGACACGATTTCAGTGTCTACATTTGCCCCTTTTTGTCTTGTTGGTTGCTCTGGATGAACTGCAAGACAAAAATAGGATTTGGTTGCCCCAGGTGAGGGATAAGGTTGATTTCATCTTGTTGGTTGTTCAAGTGAACTACAAGACAAAAACAAGAGGGTTGGTTGCCCCGATTATGGATGAGGTATTCCCCCTCAAAGCAGGAGTCGAGGGAAGGGAACCTGGAATCGAGTGCTAATTTGATAGAAAGTGGATGAAGATGGTGAAGATAGAGGGAGAATGCTGCAAAAGTCGTGATTGCATGTACACCACTTCACGAGATGGTCAGGTCAAAGTGTCGCAGGTCAAGGGTCGAGGAGTGCCAAAATTGAAATAACTGGGCCCCAACATTTAGTCATCTGCTGATTAGGTTATTCAATCTAAGCTGAAGCTCCAAATGGTCATTGAGTTCTAGGTATTCCAGGCTCATGAAGTGCTCCTGGAAACATGAAAATGTCACAAGTAGTGCGAATCAACCAGCTTGCGATCCTATACTTGTGAGGGTCAAAAAATAGTCTGTGCACAATTTTGCTAACCAGTCATGGGGTAGCATACATGCAAAAACAACCAAGGCAACGTTCGTCTTGGAAGTGGTCAAGGTCGGAGGAGATAGGCATGATCTCCATGGTCATTGGTCAAGGTGGGATGGATGGACGAAAGGATGTGGCCGACCTAACCTCAGAAGACTGAGTGCTGCCTACATAGCCCTTGTGGAAGGGCCTCAGGCCAATGTAGTTCTCCCCAAAAGGGAGGAAGGGTCAAAGGGGTGGAATTGGTCTTGTTCTTGGTCAAGGTCATGGTCGAAGGATAGAAAGAAAGTTTGTCCATCAGAGAGGTGAACAAACGAGGGTGGTCAAGCTAACCCCAAATGATGTCGTATCATCTGAGTGCTACCTACATAGCCCAAGTCATAGGGCCTCAGACCAATGTAGTTTAGATAAAGGGTCCGAGTGGTAGATAGGTGGTCAAAGTGGTCGATAGATTGGTCTTGGTCATGATGAATGATGAGGGTGCAGCCTTTTCCATATTGTATAATGGTGTATTCTGCAACATTGGTCGAGGGGTATTTCATCTCTAGCAATTTTCCACAGTCATGATGGATGTATGCTAAAGATGAATTGAGGTCTATTTATGCTTCAGCAAGTATTGGTTTATGCTTAACATAAATTGTGTCGGGTCGATAGTTTCCATGTGTATTGTTGTCCATAGAAACTATGTGAAATGGACTAGGTCATGTCATTAGTCTGAAAATATTTGATTGGTTTGGTTTGGGTTTGGTTGGATAGATAATGATTGGGTTGGATGCGTGACCAAGATGTGTCAAAAGTGAAAGGCGAATTGCTCTTTCATTGACAAGGACCAGAATGAGGGCATAAGTAAGGGTTGTTTAGAAACAAAAGACCCATTCATGCATTGCGTCGTTGACCAGTGGTTGTGTTAGAGAAGCAATCAAATCACTTGATTTAAGTGAGCTCAAAATCCCTTGAGTATGCAGGGGTGATAGGTTTGATATGAGATGGAAGGGGGGACCCCTTTTGGCAAGAACAACTTTGCCCCTTTTATAGGTGACCCCGAGAACGACTATAGAAAAGTCCATGACTCTAAAGTTTTGTCAGTCAGTTTTTTTTTTGAAGGCAGACTGATCGATGTGGGAAGCCTGCGATGGGATATTGTCTTGCTTTGTGGTCATGTCATGAAGCTGATCGATGCAGGAAGCTTCAGAGATAGTGCTGTGTATGTAGCAAAATTTATGCATAGCCATCCTTCGAGGGAGTGGTCTATATTCTGATTTTTATGTTTTTTGATATGACTTTGTCCTAGCTGTCCTTCAAGGGAGCAGTCTAGTGAAATACAACAATGATGATGCAGCTGTCCTTCAAGGGAGTAGTCTACATTTATAGTTTATGACCTTGGAATATGCATCCCATTTTTATGTATATTTGATTGATTTATTGACTAGACTTTTGGTTATGGACTTGACTATAGAGGTTTAGAGGTTTTTCCCTTTTATTAGGATGAAGCGTTCATGCTTGCCAAAAGGGTTAGGATTGAGGGTTGAAAGGAATAGGAATGACGGTGACAAGGACTGCTCAAGGGATTGAGCTCAAGTTAAAATCGAATGAATAATTACTTGACTAATAGTAGACTGGTTGAAGATGCAAGACATAAAGGGCTCAGGTTCTAACAAAATCCTGACCCATGCTGGTGTTATGATGCAAGGTCCAAGTCAATTGGGAGAAAACTTGACCCATTTGCTTCGTTCCAAATTGGTCACATGTTGATTGATGTTAAATGGGTTGGTCAATGTTTGGTCAAAGTTTGGGGTCGATGCTGAAGAAGTTGGTTGATATTTGATCAAGGTTTGATTGAGGTTAATTTGAACGTTTGGTTGAAGATAGACTAGATGTTTGGTTGAGATCGGGTTGACGGTCTAGTTGAGGTCTGGTTGAATGTTTGTTTGCAGTCGAGTCGATGGTTTAGGATTAAAAGAGTGATTGACATGTGGTCAAGACTGGGTTGAAAGGTTGGTCAGGGCTTGGATGAAAGTTGAATTCTCCTAGCGGCTAAGGAGAATGTTTGATAGATTGGTCAAGGTCGGTTGAGGCTTGGTGGCTAGATTGACTATGTTGATGTCGAATAAGGGAGTTAAAGGCGGCAAAGGGACCATAATCGGGCATGGAGATCCTAATTTAAGTGACGAGGTTTGAGAAGCATGGGTTGGTGTTGATGATTTGTTGAAGAGGTGGTCAAGAGGATCCTTGATGAAAAGGGAATCCTTTCTCTGTTGTTGATGAATGACAGCTTAAGATCTCAACAACGCTTAGTGTCATGTCTCGGAGTGTGATGATAATGACAAAATTTAGAGTTGTCGAACCAAGATGGTCTTGATTCGAGAGTTGATGAGTGGGGCAGTGAAGAGGTTAAAGGTTTGGTGACGATGCGGTCGAGAAGAAAGGTGTCTTTCTCCAAGCATTGGAGAATGAAAACCTTGAGGGCACAACAATGTTCAGTGTCGTGCCCAGGTGTGCGATGATACGCAAAAATTTGAGTGTCGTCGAACCAGGGGGGTTTTGGTCTGAGAGACTGATATGGTCTAAGCGGTGGGAGATTGATACGAGAGGACTGCAACAATTGCCATAACAAAAAAGTATAAGAACCTGCTAACGGGTCAGGATGTTTTGTTGCGGTGAGGGTTGGTGACTTTGGTTTAGGAGGCATTGGTCGATGGATTGGAAGAGATATATGTCTGATGGGTTGAGAGGATAATGGAGGCGACTTGCCTCTATGAGGTATGGGAGGAGGAAGTACCCCTATTAAAGTGGATGGATGCAGACCCAAAATTGAAGGTAATGATGAAGGTGGGGGGAGGAGTCCTCTAGTGTGTTTTAATGGCCTTCGTTGATTTGGGGTGAGGCCACTATTATGCGAGGTAAGGATAGATTTGGGTTTGTATTCAGATGTGGATGGAGGCGAGTGAGATGTAACAATCTCAGGCGAAGGGCAAGAGGAAACCATAACTGTGTCTTCCTTGATCGAAATGGGTGAAGAGACTGGTTCTTCTCTTGGTGGAGAAGAAAAAGGAGAGTGTGGCTCTACAGTCAGATAGGGCGTAGGAATGGTCATGGTCTCGATGTGTGGTCTAGGCGTGGGGAATGTATGATCCCCCATTGATGTCAAAAAGGATGAGGGTGAGGCAGCCGGTGTGGGTGCCATCAAAGCATCCTCCAATGTGAGAGAGGTCGATGGAGGATTAATAGGAGAAGAAAGTCCTTCATCCTGTGCAGGAGGAATAGGGGAAGAAGGGTCTTCCACCTGTGAAGGAGGTTGGTCAGGGATAAGAGAAAAGAAAGTGTCAAACGTGTGTATGTCATGGTCTTGAGGGTCATTGGTCATGGTCTGGACATTGGTTTGAGTAGGCAGGTGATTAGGAAAGGGTTGTTTGAATATGTCAAGGTTTTGGTTGGCCAGAGCATTTGGGTTATCCAGGATGAGATCCCCCTTGTTTAGCATGTCCTGGATGATGTTTTTGAAGGTTTGACAGTTTTCTGTGTCATGGCCTTTGACACGGTGATAGTTGCAAAAGTCGTTCTCCCTGTACCATGCAGGGATAGGTGTTGAGGGGTCAAATTGATGTGGTCAGATTGAAGGGAGGTTGAGGACCCCCTGCTTAACGAGTTTATCCAAGACAGAGGCATATGATTCTCCAATTGGAGTGAATTGACGTTGTATGGATCAACGTTGAAGGTGTTTATTGATGTAGTCTGATGTTGAAAATTGAGGTCAGTTGATTGAAGATGATGGTCTAAAGATGACAGTGTTTGCCGACCCTTTGGACTGGGAGTGGACAGAAGAAGGTTTGGACGAAGAAGGGTCTTTAGATTTTGCGTTGTTATTACGCAATTTGACCTTATTTTCGTCGATGGCAAAGAGTTCAAGCTTTCTTGCCATGGTGAAAGCTTCGTCGAAAGTGTGGAATGTCTAGATCCTCAAGGTAGAAGAGATGTGGCTAGCATATGCTCGAGAAAAGAGCTCAATGAGCTTAGATTGAGGCAAAGAGAAGGAGAGCTGGTTAATCAGGCTTCTCCAACGGGCAACAAAATTGACTATTGATTTGTTGTCAAATTGCCTGATGAAATAGAGGTCTGTGATTAAAACTTGCTTGGTGATGTTGATAGAGAAATGGTCGAGAAATAATTGGGTGAGTTGAATGAAAGAAAAGATAGAATGTCTGGTAAGAGAGCTATACCAGTCAAGAGTGGGGCCAGAAAGAGACATAGGGAATGTGCGTAAAAGTAACGCATCGTCATGGGCAATAAGGTAACAGGCATGTCTGAATGCTCAAAGATGTTGTTGCGGGTCTTCCTTACTCTGAAAGTGAGTAAATTTAGGAAGCTCCCAATGGTTGGGGTATGGTCAAATAGGGACAGAAGGATGAATGGGCTCGTTGCAAATTTGCTCATACGAGAGAGCATTGTGTGAGCCATAGATAGAGGTCTCGAGACTGGACATTTTATCCATCAGCATTTTGATGACGTCTTTTGATAGATTGACAGGTGGGGTACCCCCTAGGTTGTAGGGTACCTAGAAGGTGGTTGAAGAGGTGTATGACGTACTTGGTTGCACTTGTGTAGGCACAACATATGGGTAGTGCGTCATAGGGATAGATGTTGTGGTCAAAGGGGCTTGTGTCATGAAATTGGAAGACACAAGTTGACTAGATACCACCATAGGTGGTTGAGTGGTGGCACTAATGAAAGGATAGGTTTTCACTCCCACGTGTATAGGTGCAAGAGTGGCTGAGGTTGAGATAACCAAGTTCTGGTATGGTGTAGAACTTGGTTGAATTGTGTGCGGTTGAGGGGGTAATGACACCTTGATGGAGGTAGGTTTGAAAATAGATGATGAGGCCAAACTTTGCATATTGGCCATGGTCGAGTGACTGGTCGAGATAATAGGCTGAGTCATGATGGGTTGGGTAGTGGGTGACGTCGATGTCATTGCCGCTACGACTGAAAGGTCCCGCATTTGGTTTCTTGCGAGATAGTTTTGGAGGGCTTTGACATTGAGGTCCAAGAATCATGTGAAATCTTGGTCCCCTTTATGGACGATGGGGGTTTGAGTCGGGGTCGGGTGAGTAGGAGTTCTTTCAGTCTCCGAGTGGAACTCCATTATAGGACTGGTTATGGATGGGGTAGATGGAAGCGGTTGATGCCTAGTGCAGTCAAGAAGAGCCTTGGTTTGACTGCGCATCAAAACCATTCAAGGCAAGGAGGGGGGACAGGTTTTAGAAACTGTGTTTTTTCAGTTTCAGATACTCAGAATGTGGTTTTAGGCAAAAAAAGGGTCAAGTTTTAGGCTACTATTTTGAAAAAGGGGACTGTGACAGTGACCGATGTCGATTGAAAAACTGATGTCGGTGATATTAGATGGCCGACGTCGGTCAGATAACCGATGCCAAAGAGAAGAGAGGCTGACATCGGTGGTAAAACTGATGCTGGTGACTGTGGTTTTCCAGAAACTTAGTGAATTTGAAGATTCTTGGAAAAAAGGAAGAAGAGCATCCTCACTAACTCAAAAAAGCAGATAAGAACAAAGAAATAAAGATGGAGATAGGCAGACACTAAGCGTTAAATCCTAAAAAAATTTTATCTTTCAGAATCTTGTGGCTTATGCCTTAAAGTGATGTTTGGGGAGGTTGGCTGTTAGAAGGGTCCTAGAAGAGGTAGTCTATGGATGGTTTTAGGTCTTGTTTAGGCACTCAAGAAGTCTGTATTAGGTTCGGTACGTGGCCTGGTGCTAAGGAGCAAGATCCCCTCACTTCACGAGCCCAGTGATAAGCTAGTCTCGCTTAGCCAAAATATACCTTGCCTAGAGATTATCCTCCACCAGAGAACAGAGTGGGCTTTCCCCTTGGTGATGAAATCCAAGTGAGATTGCCAGGTAGGGGTAAGGTATCCACTGGGGGATGAAATCCCAGTCGGGCCTTGTCTCAAGTAAGTTTGATGTTTGATTTAGTTCACGTGGTTCGGTTGTGTAACATCAAGTGGACTACGATTAATTCAATATGCAGTTATTAATTACTAAGTGTGGACTAAGAAATGCAAGCAAATAGAAATGAAATGCAACGTGTTTTAATGCCCAAGTCGAAATGTGAAGTTGGAATGAAAATAAGTTGAGAAAGGGTTTGAAGGATATGATTTTTGACTAGTCTAGAAGTGCAAGACAAGAAAAGAAAAGTTTTTTTATTCCTGATTATGATGTCTTTTTAGAAGAGAAGGAAGAGGTGAAAAGGGAGAAACCTAATGCACCTATATGAACAAAAGAAAAGGAACCCAAGGAAGGCCCTAAGGTCCCACCGGGCATGCCAGAATGTTTCTACGCTAGATTTTTGCTTTCACATTCAAAGAGGGAAAATGAGAAACTTAAAGAAATGGTCAAGGCTTGTGTACCTGGATGTAGTCGTGCGCACCATAATCCAGATGATAGAAGGTACTCCTCTTTGGCTGTGGAGGAATGACACCTGCAAAAGAAAGAGGCTAAGACAAAGAAGGCGTTAGATAAGGAGATGGTGGGCTGCCAATCGAAAGCTTGATCCCAAAAGCAAAAGCTTGAGGGATGTCAACCCACTGATTAATAAAAAATGATGTCTGATAAAAGACAGAATGTCAAAATACTAAAATGATAATAGACTGGAAAGGAAATGGAAGACAAATGCTTACCTGAAAGAAGCTGTCGGCCTGGTCACAGTCGCTGGCATCGGTGGTCCTACTGGCGTCGATTGTCAAGGATGCCAACGTCGGTTAGTCTGCCGATGTCGGTTGGGGAAGTGACCAACGTCGGTCGGGGAAGTAGTCTGTGGACGGGTTCTGGACAGGAGTTTGGTCTGTGGATGGGTCTGAGACAGAGTTTTGGTCTTGGTTGAATGCTCTGGGGGTCTGGGTCTGTGACTCTGGTTTTGGTTAATGGTCTGAGGTCTGTGCAGAGGTCTGGGACAATGGATAGAATGTTGAAAAGGGACAGAAGGGTAGAGGAGGCCAATAGGGAGATAGGGAGATGAGGATTCAGGTCTGGACTGGTTTAGGGATAGGGAGTGCTGAATCTAGTTCATAATACTTAGAAGAAAAATAACTAGAAAATAGAATGCAAGTACAAACAAAATACTTACCTGTGACTGGCTGAAGGAGTGTTGAAGACTGGTGCTATTGCTTACACTGTTGATGAAGGCAGAGTCCCTATTGTTGAGGTAGCAAACTGATGCAGAGTCTCTGAGAGTGTTTCTTGATGTGTACCTATAGCCAAAGAATTAGCAGTGGAAGCGAGAGGAGCGAAAGATTGATAGATTGAAGGATTCAGTAGTCTGATGTGAGAGAGAGGCCAAGAAAGGATAACGGAT
Organism: Torreya grandis; assembly: GCA_037957365.1. Taxonomy (NCBI): domain Eukaryota; kingdom Viridiplantae; phylum Streptophyta; class Pinopsida; order Cupressales; family Taxaceae; genus Torreya; species Torreya grandis. Next base: position 1,740,317 of record JARHVA010002247.1, on the reverse strand, counting down.
GCAGAAAACCATTATGAAGGCTGCCGACGCCGGCAATATCGCCGACATCGGTCGACAGTTGATCGACGTCGACGGCTAGAAGGCAGGAAAAAGGCTAAAAATAGCCTTTCGTCCGTTTTCCCAACTGCTGGGTCAGCAAGTCCAAAGAAGAAACGGTCGAAGGTGGCTAAATAGATGTGAGAGGTTAAAGAGGAGAAGTTGGAATGGGAGTCCAACCATTAATATTGGCCATGTGGGGAATAAGGGAATCTAAGAAGGGTATCCAAGGGTGGTGAGGTGGCAAGGGAGAGAGGGAAAAGGGATTTTATTAATTTAAAATAAGATATTTATTTCAAATTAACAAGACATGGGTTAGGAGTGGTTAAGTGGATGAAGGGGACCAAGGGGGGAGAAAGGACCAAGGAGTAGACACGATTTCGGTGTCAACAATGCCTCATATTGGAGAAAATATTCTTTAGAATTTTAGTGAAAAAGGAGACTATTCCCTGTACTTGGAATTTACTATCATCATGGTTTGGGGAAATAAGGTTGAGCCTCTATGTCTTCCAAAGTATGCACATGATAAGTTTTTAGAACAAGAGATTGATTTCCAACTATGGAATAACATTGAGGAGGATTTGGCTAGAAAAAAAGGTTTATAATTTGGAAGCTTAATTTCAATTGGAAAGATGATGTATACTATGAAGAAACATCTTAGAGATGTTGGAACAAAATGAAATCATTATGGATTCCCCATAATGGCACATAAAGACTGTGACCCCCATGGGTGAATCCAATAACATATCCATGGGTTTAACGTTCCTTACTACCACTAGCCTTATTGATATGATTTTATTTTTATGAATGCCAAGTCAGATGAAGAAGTGATGAAATGAGAAAAATTTGTTGGGCTACAAGAAGATCATTAAAGAATTATCCAAACTAAACCTAGTATCTCCAATAGGGAACTGGATGATCGAAGAGCTCTCTTTAAAGGATGACAACATTCACATTTTTTGAGAGGGAAATCTCAAGAATAGGAAGATTTCTCATCCCAAGGACTTCCATTAAAATTAAAATATAAATCAATAAAGAAAGAACTCAAGATTACTGAGTTTGGTACATAGAGAAGAGGAAAAAGAGGAGATCCTATCTATTTGGACTTTGATGAGGAGGAGGACAAGATACAAGAGATGCCTACTATAAACAACAATCAATTTCTTATGGCTACCCCTTGTGTATCTACTATTTAATCTATTGGGGTATCTACTTTACAAATAATAACATCTACCTCCCAAGGCTCTCTCATTTAAGGAAAGACACCTTTGGTCTATACCTAGAAGCATAAGACTATTAAAGGCAACCCTACAATGCATACATCTCAAGGCTTCTCTATTCCACCTCTAAGCTCACAATAATCAAGAGAAGATGAATTTATCATTAAAGACATAGCAGATGATTTAGATGAAGAGTCTGAGTTGGAAATAGCCAAAGCTATAAGTATTCAGGTTGACCCCATTGAGCTTCATCTTCAAGTTACATAGACCTTCTCTAGTTTCCATTTGAATTTAATTTATATCTTTGATCAGATACCTATCTCTTCTATAAAAGTCCCCATTCCCTCTACTATACCCACCCCTTATTTCCTTTCATTTCCACAACCACCATTAATACCTCATTTACTACCACACCATTTCCCATAGATATTCCCTTTGTACTTATTGGTACTTCTACTGTGAGACTTCAAAAAATAAATAAAGAAACTAGGAAAGTGTAGAGCACTCTAACCATCCACCAACTTTGTGTCCTATATACACATCTCTCCCTTCCACTCCCCACTTCCACTTCTATAGAAGAAACCATATTAACTAGCACAAAGGAAGGAAGGTTAAACCTCACATAGTTTTAGTCCACCCACTCCCTCAAGTTGGAGGAGTGGACTGGTCAGACATAATATGGCATTCTTTACCTGAAGTTTTGATAAAGGCTAGTAAAAATAAAAGATATATGAAGAGGAAGTTGAAAAGGAAATAGTTGTTACAACTACTGGTAAACCCTCTACATTCCACCTTGGGCCATGGATTTGATGAGTCAAATGCCAAACTATAAGGTCACAAAATTCCCCTTTGTGTCCACTTTTTTTGATCCCCCAACCAGTTCAATCTAAATTATAAAGAAGATTTTTTTTAGGATGACTAGGGTACAAACATCATCCTTGAAGAATGATAGTTGGTGTTATCCCTCACTAAGAGGTAGAATAGGTAGCCAAGGGAGTATATATGAATATAATATTTTAGACCTAACCCAAGTACATAAGGATGTGGTGGTGGCCATCCATGAAGGAATGGAGTTAGCTTGGTAAGAGCTAGAAAAAGAAGTAAAAGAATTGTGAGTATAGGTTTAACAACTCAAGGAACAATCTAGCATAATGCATATTCCTACAGGCATCAAATATGAGGTTTGGGAGGCTGCATCCAAATGTTATAATTATTTAGAGGCCATGGAATTCATGAAGGCTGAGATGGCACCTCATGTGAAACAAGAAAATCAATTCTATGGCTCTTTGGTTTAGGATAATGCCATGCTTAAAATGCTAGTTGTCTACATGGGCAACTCATTATATAGCCACCTTGACTTAATAACCACATTCAAGGTATATAATTCCATAAATCTAGTTGTCATCAGTAATGAGGAGGTAAAATAATGGTTGAAGGAAATTATGGCTTTAATTCTAGAGTACCAAGCACATGAGGGCCAACTCCTCCAAATTTTGAATGAGCTAAACTTGTCTAAATCAAGGGATTCTATAAGCAAATTGATTAGTGGAATCAATTTTAATAAAATTGTCTAGGAGGCCACTGAGAACTTCAAGTATAGCATACAAGGCTTGGTAGTGAAAATAATAGAAGTAGAGTTAAGCAAAGTTAGGAGGAAGGTGATTGAAGTGGAGATTTTTATGAGTAAGTTACAACTAAGGATGAACATGCATGACTCGTCGGGCAAACCAAAAGGCTCCACCAACCTTCATTACTTAACTTGAACATCATTTTTCAATAGCATGAGGTAGTGTACAAAGTCTATCAAGATAAAAAGGCAAAAAGGAAGAAGGATTCTAACAGTGTTGCTATATCTTCAAGTTCCACTTAGACTTCCACTCCTACTAAGGCCCATGCAACACTTTGGACCACACAACCTTAGCCTTATGCATGTACAAATCCTAGTAGAACATATATTTAGATTTTCCTTGTAAAATAGACAAATCATTATAAAATTGAAATTTTTTTCTTGTACATGCACACATTGCATGCTTTTGTAAATTTAATTTGTCTATTTATAGATTTTTTATCTTAAATAGTTTTAGACCATAGTTAGAACTACACATTATAACTCCCACATGTAACAATCATGTATAGACATGGAGGATGAGTCAACCCATTCCCCAAGATATATTAATAAAATTATGCCACCCAACTTAATTTTTTTCAAAAAATTTTGGAATACAGATCAATGAGAAATTTTGGTCATCAAGTGAAGTGTTTGAGTGTTTTATTTCCACTATTGTGTTATTAGTTGCTATATCTATGATTGTTTTCTTCAATAATCTTTAGTGTGATAAATATACAAATAGATTCTTGATTGATTTGATTAATATTCTAATCTTAGATTTGAAATAGCTATTGAATATTGGTGAATGTATTGATTGAAATAATCGAGTTAGATTGAATCATATTTCTAGATATGTATTGGTGTTTTCTTGGTGTAGTTTTCTAAATGTGTGCTACAACTACCTTAGATAATTCATTAACCTAAACCATAATATCCTTATTGAAGGGTGTGAAATAGATTCCCTAATAGGAGTAACCTTTTTCTAAGGCTAGTGAACTTCCTACATCTCTATTTATTTAGAATCCTTATCCACATCTATTTGTATGTGTGCAATTGTTGCTAGTAATAAGCAATGGTTTTAAGAAAATATAGGACTATCCAAAAACCAACTAGGGAAGTAATCCTAAGACCCATGGATATTTATTATATGCCTCACCTTACCCTCTTTTTTATGTTTTATTACAAATATCTACCCACTCTAGGTTAGAAGCCAGCCACCCATCTGACTCATGTAGGAATCCACCCTATTAAAAAGCCACACCTCCATCTATAAACCTTGTTAACAACCTATATACCCTACCCACTATTACATAAATAGGTTATCAAAGACCACATACCTAAAAATCATGCCCTAGAGTGGAGTTTACCTCCATGATATCCTAAAACGTTATAAGCTACCTCATTATGTCTGTGGTGTGCATAAAATGTGTATCAATAGTTTAACTAGTACTAGAAGGAGGGCCTAAATTTATTCCCATTAATAGAGGTTAGTCCTTGTGTAGAGTCACACTAGAGTTACCTAGGAGAGTGACTAGATCCAATTCCTAGGTTGGTTTATTAGTAACACCCTTAGCATGCTATAGGAGACCTAGTGCTGTGCGAACAACTCTAATTCAAAAAAATATGATTCCACTAGGGAGCCCTTTACCCATAAGGAACCCTTTTCTTTCTAATCAACTAATGGCTTAAAAATAGCCCTGGTTAGTTGGATCTACCATTTATATCCTAGAGGACATGCATGATTTACCCCAAAACCCCAAAAAATATCTGCCATCCTTTTTTCTTTCATGGCCAAAGACTGTAGAAGAGCATATTAAATTTATTAAGGCTACTTTAAGATTAATGAATGTATTGGATGAATATTTTGCATGTTGGTTAATCCCTTTTAATTTAATAGATGTTGTTTATTATTAGTATTTGAATATAATGGAAAATTCCATCATCAATAGGGAAGATTGTCAAATGGATTTTCTTATGTAGTTTGGATAAGTCACCAACCTTGGATTGGTATATCAGAACTTCACCAAAATGAAGAAGGAACCTAATGAGACTATCCATGATTTCAATGAAAAATTATAGAAGATGTATAACTGGTTAACTCTAGGGTACAAACCACAATTGGTGTTAACATTGGCAATGTATAAAAATGCCTTAGATCCCATTACCACTGTATTTATGAGAAGATTACTTGCTACCTATACTTTGGCATTAGCATTCAAAGAAGCCATTAACATTGATAGATGACTCAATTCATAAACACTTATGGTACCTAATATCAATAATGGAATCCTAACACTCAATTTGATACCACATGTGAATTAGAATGTGCCAACATATAATCAAAATCAACTATACACACTGCCTCCATTAACACAAATGATGCAACCAAATTTTGGTTATTTGAAAAATCATGTGATAGGTGATAGTTACTAATAGAAACAACATACAAATACACTTATTAAAACTATTCTAAAAGTTATGGATTCCACAAAATCTGAATTGGATTCTATTTAGAAGATGGTTCAAAAATTAAGTAATGATTTCTTGAATATGCAATGAAATATGGGCAATACCAATGCTCAGATGGACAACTAGAACAGTGAGTTCTAAATATATAATATACCCTTTAACATGCTTGAAAATAATATATAGTAATCTAAAAGACTCCCATAAATTAATATCACTAAAATAGCTCTCCCTAATTTATATAGGATACACAATACATCCCAATATGGTGGGCTTGATTGCATTGAATTCTATACAATATTCAAGATCTTTTAGTTGGAAAATACTAGGTAGGATCAGATAAATAATCAACTAGAATCTCATTAAGACCTGATATTTACTAGCACAACCATTTTCTTTGAGACTCATGAATTTCCCTTCCCAAGAGCGGATGATAATGAACTAGAGGGTAATACATATGAAGTTCATGCTTTCTAGAAATTTTAGAGAGGTGCATACAACTTGAGGAATAAGAAGCCTTTAACCACATTGACTCCTCTAAACACCACAGTAATTCTTCCTAATCCCAAAGCAGAAAACAATCCACCCCCTCTAAAATGGAATGATCTTCCACCAAGCAAGGAGGAATCGATAAAATATGGAGGATACAAAATCATGGAAGATATGGAGAAAATAAAGGAAAATATCATGCTTAATGAGTTATCCCAAATAATTGAAAAAAAAGAGCTGATATGGAAGTCTATCACTGGAAAGACCCTTGTGGAGAAAACTAGAATAACTTTAAACAAAACAAGAGAAGCAAAAGTCATTGATACCAATGTCATCTACAAGAGTAAGCCCTAAGTACCACCATTCTTGTTGAATATTAGAGCATTTTATAAGAATATTCATAACTATTTGGTTGAATCTAGAGCATCTACAACTATTATGCCTACTTTTATATGTAAAAATCTTGGTCTTACACCCAACCCTTCAAAGAGATAAGTTTCTCAGCTAGATAAAATGATAGTACTAGTAGTGGGAGAACTAAATAATGTACACATTTATGTAGCATAAGAACTAAGAGTCCATATGACTATTGATATCTTGATAGTGGACATATCAGAAGGCTATGGATTATTGCTAAGTAGATGTTGGTCTAAAATGCCCAATGGTTACTTTTCCATGGACTTCTCACACATCTAGATACAATGGAGAAGAGTTAAAAATCAAATCAAAATTAATAGAGAGCCCAAAATGAAATATACCATCAATGAATATAATGTCAATAATGAAGAGGTAAAGTATGATTCTCCCTCATTGGGCATTTATACTTTTACCACTCATAGTTTAGTTTAGAACCTGGAACCTGAAGGTTCAAATAAGCTATGAATAATGCATTTTGATGGAGCCAAATCCAAGCAAGGATCAAGTGTGGGAATTGAGATAATTTATAATCAAGGTAAGAAGTTATTGACCACCTATAGATTATAGTTTCCCTATACAAATAACAAAGCTAAGTATGATGCTCTAATCTTAGAAATATAGTTTTCACTGAAGAACAATGTGAAATAGATAAAAGTATTCAGGAACTTAGAACTAATAGTTCACTAGATAAGAAATAAATACCAATATAAATTATCTTATTTGAAGAGGAATAAGCATAAACCATTGGATTTAATTGAAATTTTCAAAGATTTTAACATAGTGTCACTCCCGAGAGAGTAAAACCAAGCCATTGATTTACTGGCTACTACTATTGCCAATCTAGAACCACTAGAGGAATCCAAGGTAAACTAATTTTTTATTGAATCAATTCCTTGTCCCTCTATTCTAGATAATGTAGAAAACTTCTAGGTTTTTTATGATGACCAATAGATCATCAAATTATTAACTAATTTAGGGAATTTTAAGTCCCAAATCATTAATGACAAGGATGTCAATCACCTTTGTCAAGAAGAAATAGATAAATAAGGCATTATCCAAATTAAAGAGAATTGAATACCAATCAATTTATTCTCTTTAGAAAGGCCTTTCGACTTGGATCTTCAGGCACAACAACTCTGGCAACCCAAGCTCAATGGATCAAACTTCAAAAAGAAAATCTAGGAGATGAACATAATCTACATTATGTCAATATTGGTCTTAACTGTAATCCCAAGGAAAGGAAATGAATGAGGGATTTAATCTCTTAGTATAGGGATGTTATCACCTAGACATACAAAGACCTAAAAGTGTATGACCCCCAGGTCATCACTCACACAATTCCTTTAAAGCAAGACCATAAGCCATTCAGGTAGAGCCAAAGGCCAGTGAATCCTATCTTAGAGCCTCTTATTCAGAGAGAAGTAGAAAACTTATTAAGTGCCAAAATTGTCTTTCCCATTTGTCACTCCACCTAGATGGCTGATTTGGTCCTAGTAAGGAAGAAGAATGGTGAAATTAGATTATGTGTGGACTTCAAAAATTTGAATAAAGATTTTGAAAAGGATAATTACCCTCTACTGTCACTGGATGAGGTAATACAAATTATGAGTGGTTCTAAAATTATGTCATTTTTAGATTGATTTTTAGGCTATAATCAAGTATCATTATAATTTGAAGATTGCATGAAGACTAAGTTTACCATGAAATAGGGAACTTATGTGTGTAAAAGGATACCATTTGGCCTAATCAATGTAGGAGCTACCTTTCAACGTACCATGGATCATGCCTTCAAGGGGTTGATTGGGAAATTCATAATTATTTATATGGATGATCTCATATTATTTTCAAAGAATATAAAGGATCATATATCTCTCCTACAGTCTATATTTGAATGGTGCAAAATATTTAATGTTTCATTAAATCCAAAGAAAAACATATTTAAGGTAACTGAAGGTCAACTATTGGGACACAACATCATTACAGATAAGATAACCATTAATATTGATAAAATCTAGGCAATTTTAAATATTTAGCCACCAAATAGTAAAAAGGAGCTAAAATAATTCTTTGGAAAAATCAACTTCATCAAGAAGTTTATCTTAGGGTTCACATAAATCATCAAGCCTCTAAATGCCATGCTCATGAAAGATGCTAAAATAGAATGGATAGTTGAGGCTAAAAGGTCTTTCCAAGATATAAAAGATGCTATATCTCAGGCTCTAGTATTGATAAGTCTAGACTTTAAAAAGGATTTCTATCTATATTCATTCACCTTAGAACACACCATTACTACTACCATCACATAGAAGAAGGATAAAATTGAGCATCTGATTGCCTTCATGAGTACAAATTTGAAGGATACAGATCTTAAATAATCCATTATTGACAAACATATTTTTTCCCTTGTTAAATTAGTGAAGAAATTTAGACATTACATTTTGAGGAACAAAACCATTGCTATTATCTTAGACCCTGCTATCAATCTCACCCTATCACAGAATGAGCTAGGAGAATGTCGAGGCAAGTAGGTCACTAAGCTCCAAGAGTTTGACATAAAGATCAGGCCTACAAAGATCATCAGAGGAAAATACATTGTTTAACTCATGACTAATCCTGATCCATGAATCACTATTGAAGAGGTATGTAAAGCACAGGTTTCTAAACATAAATTGTATACAAATGAAATTTAGTACATACTTATAGGAACCTATCCCTTGGAATATAATAGAGAAAGTATGAGAGATTTTGAGTCTCAAATCTTCTCATTTCATGATCAAAAAAGGAATTCTCTATGGAAGGAACTATGAAATTATATATCTTAGATGTGTATCTACAGAAGAGGCCAAGGAGATCCTAGAAAATTTACATCAAAAGATAGGTAGTGGTCACCTAACTAACAACACCATAGCCCATAAAATCTTGAGGTTGGGATATTATTGGCCAACCATCTTCAAAGATTCTCACATGCACATCAGAACTTGTAATAAATGTCAAGCGTTGGCCAAAAGGGAGGTTCACATAGCCATGCCTCTACAACCAATTATTAAGGGAAGGCCATTTACATAGTGGGGATTGGACTTCACTGGGGTAATCAAATCAAACTCTTTATCTATCCATAAATTTGTGTTTACATCTACAAATTATTATACCAGATGGATGGAATCAATTGACATAATGAATAGGAGAACACAAGATTTGATACACTTTTATAAGAACACATTACTAATAGATTTGACATGTCCATCTCTTTGATATGTGACAACAAACCAACCTTTATATCAGGAGAGTTCACTGAGTGGGCATGTGACAATAAAATTATAATTAGGTCAACTTATAATCACTACCCTTAGGAGAATGGATTAGTTGAGTCAACAAATAAAAATCTGATTGAGGCAATCAAGAAGTCAACAAGAGACAATCCTAGAGACTGACACAATCTACTAAAGTATGCTCTTTGAGCAGACCAAATGAGATACAAGAAATCCTTAAAATCTTTGCCTTAAAAGCTTCACCTTACTTGTTGGTGTATGGATGCAGACCAATTTTTCCCATCACATTTAAGCTACCTACTTATCAATTTATATAGGATTAAAATGAACCAAATGATAAAGCAAAATCAAGGCTACTTAATATAGTAAAGATGAAGGATTCAAGAACAAAATCTCTATAAACATTCAAAAAACACAAGGATGTAGTTAAAAGGAGGTTTAAAAAAGAGCAAAAGTCAAAACATTTAGAGTTTTAGATCTCATGTTACTATGGGATAAATCCCATGAAAATAAAGGACAACATGACAAGTTTTCTCCATTGTAGATCAAACCATATCAAATTTTAAAGATCATGGGCAATAATGTGTTTCATTTGAAAGACTTATAGGATAACAAGCTTACATATCCAATTAATGGATAGTTCCTGAAGCATTACTTTAGAGTTGTTCCATCTATGGATATTACTAATTGAGAGGATTTAGATAAGCTTAGACATAGGACTAGATTAAATTTTATGCTTTCTAGATTATATTTCCATGTTTCCTAGAATAGATTTCAAATTTTTCTTAGATTAGTCTTTCCTGATTCTAGTATATTGTGCTTTTTAGAGTAGTCCCCTAATTTTTAGATTAATTGTTATTGGTTTTACTTGATGATCAAGATTGTGTTTTCTCTAGTTATTGCCAAAATTAATCTAAAACAACTGAGTGTGAGACTTGTGAAAAGGGGGAAATTAAAATCTTTACATATTTGGAGATTAGTATACAACTTGGGTATATTTATATGTTTTGGGTTCTTTAGTAAATAATAGGCAATCAGAGATTATTTTGGATGGTATCAAAATTTAATACTTTTATCAGGTATGTGGAAGTTACTCTCATAGTGTTCATACAAATTTAGAAAGTTTTCTTATTTTATTGGATCAAATGGACTCATCAAGTTAATACTTATTGGAAATGATAATTTTGGGTGTACATGTAACTGACAGGGATGTATTATTAATGATTTGTTTTATAATTATACCATCTCACTATAGTTATAGCTCTCCTCTTTCAAAAGAAGAACAAAAAAAAGAGAGAACTAATGAGTTAAAAAGAGCAAAATAAGACCTAAAGAAAATTAAAAGAAAGGGCTCACATGATGAAATAAGGTCAATGCACCACACATTATGGCTAAAATATAAAATAATAGAATGAGAAGAGGAGCCCAGGGTATCTTTATTCAGGCTATGGATGCCTAGCTAGTAGCAATGCCTGAGCTTCCCTTATTTTGTGCTTTACTAAGATACTAGAATGAAACCTACAACCTCATCAAAACCTTATAAAAGCTCAAAATATTAAGGGGGTAAATGAATTACACACTTAACACACAAAGATCCAAGAATTTGAAGGCAAGTATGTTATGTGAATCTACTTAGGAGTCTCTTACATGTTTCTAATTTAAGTATTTTTTATGGCACAGTTCATGATTAATTTAGGATTTCTAACCAGAGTTCTAGGTTCTTGAATACTTAGGAGTATTCCCCTTTTAAGTCACCATTTGTTGTACTCAACACCCCCCCATTTTCTAGAAGGGAATGGGGACCCACCTTTTATTTCAAAATATGATATCTCATATATGCAAAGTTTGGGAAATTTAGGACATTTCACTTTTTTGGCAGATGATATTATCATTGTGTTTATTATGTTTATAAGACTAACTTGTGTACCATAGATGAATTCTTTAGGTTCGTAGTCTTCAGGTTAATTCTTTCACCCTTCATGCAAAATTATATTTTAGATGTTCTATTTTGGGAAATTTTTTAGTCCTATTCTTTTTTGGGCTTATTCTTTTGGGAAGCCTTATTTTTTTAGATAAATTGTTGCAGACATTTTGTTTGAAATAATTATTCCAAAAGTATCTAGCCTATAGACTTTTGGCCTTAAGGAATTCTAGAAAGTATACACTTTCCCTGAAACAAATTTCCCAAGGGATTATTCCCTTTGAACCTACCCTTTGGCATTTTGGAATTTCCCTTCAACTATTTTTAAATTCCCATTTTGCCTTGCCAACCTATCCTTTGGCCTTTCTAAATTGACCATTTAATCCCTTTTTGACCACTTTTTTAAGGCACATACTCTTTGGGTTTTATGTTTCATACCCGTCACAAATTTTTTAAAACCCTTTACCCCAAACCATTTGCTTCAAAATTTTGTTTCAAACACTTTGTCTAATGCAAAATACTTGAAGTAATTCCTCTGAAGGGCACTTGCCCTTCAGACTTCCTGAACCAACTCTTCAGCACTTATAAAGTGGCTACTTACACTTCAATATTTCCTCCTAGACCTTTTTCCCTTTGAGACTTTCCATTCAAGACTTTTTTCTTAGACCTTTTTCTCCTTAGCTAAATTCTCTAGACATTGTGAATCTCACCCTTCAAGTTAAAGACACATACCCTTCAGGTTTTGTGAAACTTACCCTTCAAGACCTTTGAAATGACCCTTGACATACAAAAGTGCCCTTTAGAGATCAAAGGTTACCTTTAACCCTCCAAAACTACCTATAAAAATTATTGAAAATCCCCTTAGACGTATGAGAGTACCCTTCAATAATTTTAGAAGTGCCCTTCAACATTTACAAAGTAGACCTTTTGAGATTTTGTCATGGATAAATGCTCTATAAAGTGGATCCTTAGGACCAAAATCACCCTTATAGAAGTTTCAAAATACCCTTTATCCATGTAGGCCCTTCCAAATAATTTTTTTGGGACTTCTTCCCAATGAAAATACCCTTTTAGAATAATTTCTATGGACATTTCATCCAAAATAATTCCCCCAAAGGAATTATCAACAAACATTGACTTGAAATCACTTTTTTGACATTATACTCCCAAGTGATTTATTATAATAAACACTATTAAAATTGTGCCATAATTCGCCAAGTAAAGATAAAATATTTCCTATTTGATAATAAATAAGGACCCACACCAACCCAACCAACAAATTTTAAAAGTGAATGCTACACATTTATATCAAATGAACTAGTATTCAATACTGGATCCTATATAGATGATACGTAACCATTGAAGTCATCATTTTCATCCAAGTTAACTTTCAATTGAAGCATATTCATTTCTAACATTTACCAAGATCCCTAGTTCATCCTATGAGTATAATAATGACTAAGTTAAGATATAAAGTGATTTCATAGTACATAACATATCAAAGAAAAGTGCATTAGTCTAGAACATGCAACTATGGCTTCCTTATCTAGGACATTTTGAGGAAAAAATCCCCTATCTACATTCTCAATCAAGTATTATATAGAGTTCAAAAACACTATTTTTGATGTAGAGATATTTCAAGATAAGTATCATAACTACTCACATTTTGAGATGCTATTGATTCAGTCAATATGTTTACATTAGATGATGAAACAATGCTAGTAGAAAGGCTATTCATTTAGGAAATTATAGCCTACAAGTGCCAAAGATTGCATTTTTTCATGACCAAACCAAAATTTATACCATGTATAGACCTCCTTAGGGATTTTTTCTTTTTCAAAAAATATAACATGACACTTACTTATTGCATTCTCATGGAGATACAGTGGTCACATGCATCTTTAGAAGTAATTTTTAGAGGTATCTATCTATCAACATACCAAATGTTTATTATGACAAACACACCTAGGTAATATTCAAATCAAAATCCTTAATCCCAAAGGTTCTCTCCTCATGGCTACTCCCATACCAGTCTATCACCTAGCAAGGGATGAAGCCGAAGGGAGTGATTCCAATTGACAAATTTAGGATGGGAATACATATAGGTATGGATTTTATTAATAAATTATATGGTATGACCAAAATCCATTTTGTAAATTTAGATTGGGTACCATTTCTACATATGATGCTGCATATGCTATGGGGAAAGTAATTAGTTTGATATTGAGAGAGTAGATTTTGCATAAGGATAAATGTCCCACCCCCATGAGAGATTTTTATATGATGTAATATTTGGTAGATGTAGTCATGTGAACCTATTATAAGGACTTGGGAAATTTTTGGGCTCCGACCATAGATTACATAAAAAATAGAATCTGTGACCATTAACAATTCTTGCATGTATATGCTTACCACAAGCATATGGTCAGGATATGTGAAGACATTCGCCCAAAGGTGTGGCAAGCCATTCATGGCTCCCCTATACCTCATATTGGAGAAAATATTATTAATAATTTTATTTTAAAAGGAGACTATTTACTATACTTAGACTTTACTAGCATCATGGTCTAGAGAAATACGGTTGAGCCTCTATGTTTTCCAAAGTATGTACATGATAAGTTGGTGGAACAAGAGATTACTTTCCAACTATAAAATAACATTGAGGAGGATTTGGTTAGACAAAAAAAGGCTTATACTTTATAATCTTAATATCAATTATAAGAATGATGTATACTATGAGGAAACATCTTGGAGATGTTGAAACAAAGTAGAATCATTATGGCTTCCCCATAATGGCATGTAGAGATTGGGATCCCCATGGACAAATCCAACAATATATCCATGGGTTTAACATTCCTTACTACAACCAAACTTATTTCTATGATTTTATTTTTATGAATGCCAAGTTAGATGAAGAAGTGTTAGAATGAGCATAAATTGCTAGGCTGTAAGAAGATCATTTAAGAATAATCCAAATAGAACCTAATGTCTCCAGTTGGGATCTGAACAATTGAAGATCTCTCTTTAAAGGATGGCAACATTAATATTTTTGGAGAGATAAATATAAAAAACAATAAGCTTCCTCATCCCAAGTACTTCTATTAAAATTGAAATTAAAATTAGTAAAGAGAGAACCTAGGCTCCCTAAGCCTAGTGCACAAAGAAGAGGAGAAAGAAGAGATCCTATCAGTTTAGAATCTGATGAGGAGGAGGATAAAATGTAAGAGATGCTTGATATTATGATTTATCAAGTTCCTATTACTACCCCCTATGTATCTATTATTTCATCTCTTGGGGTAGCTACTTTATAAATAACAACATTTACCTCCTAGGGCTCTCCCACTCAAGGAAAGACCCATTTGGTCTATACCTAAAAGCCTTGGACTCTTATAGGTAGACCTATTGTGCATACATCTCAAGGCTTTACTATTCCACCCCTAAGCTCACAAAAATCAAGAGAAGATGAAGTTATCATTAAAGACATTACATATGATTTAGATGAAGAGGCTAAGTTTGAGACAACCTAAGCTATGAGTCTTTAGGTTGACCCCATTGAGATTCATATTCAAGGTACATAGATCTTCTCTAGTTTCCCTTTAACTTGAATTTATATCATTTATTATATACCTATCTATTTTGTGGAAGTCCCTATTGTACAGACTTATTACCTATTTAAAACCAAATTCTTGAGTTTGATTAACATTAATTGTCAACCTAGGGTATGTATGCTTTTTAAGGATGTCAGCACTATATATGCATTATTGATTCATAGATTAACTTGATTTACTAGTTATAGTACAATTAACTTAGGACGAATTCACCAAGAATTTATATTATGAAACTTTTATAGCAAAAATATAGAAATACCTCACACTTATGAATCACAGATGCATCACACTTTATATAATCAAGCTAATAATGAAATCAACTTACAACACACATAAACTAAGGAGGGTCAGGATCTTCACTGTAACTCCTTCTGAGGGGGCCCTTTCTCATTTAGAACTGAGTTCCAATCCTTCTCTGAGATAATTGAAAAATATTCTTATAGATTTAACCTTCTCATTACTCAGATATGTAGTAATTAAAGATTACTACAAATATTACACTATTCAGAATGCAATGGCTTCTATAATTATACTATTTTATTTTCATCTATCCAAATACTAATTTGATCTAGGTTCTACCATTAAATATAGAAGGTAGTTTATTAACCTTTAACCAAAAACATTAAACTAGATAAAAATACAAATACTTAGGAACTACCCTAGTCAACCTTCAAGTGGTTAGTAACTGAAGTTACTTGTTTTAGGCCTGACTGGGTTAAGGACAATATATACTATTTTAATTATTTTTGTCTCCTTATCATTATCCTTATCTTTCTCATATTTGGTAGTACATTTAATATTCCTTGCATGTAGGGAGACTATACAATAGCTATGGTCCTCTTCAATCATTCACTTGGTTCCAAAGATAGTTAGATGTGTCCTTAAGATCTGATCACAATAATAGTTTTGTTCTGTGTAGTGAAGATGGGTAACTTGTAGGTAAAAAAATGTTATTTCTATAGTAAATATATAGTGGATATAGGAAACCTAAAGGTGGAAACCAATAGTGACTATGGGAAACCTGTAGATGAAAGCCTACAGTTGCTACAATCACCATGTAGGTGGAAGCTAGTAGTGACTATGGGTAACCTATAGGTGGAAGCCTAAAATTGTTGTGGGCACCTTGCAGGTGGATACTAGTAGTGTAAATGGGTAAATTATAGGTGGAAGCCTACAGTTGCTATGGGCACCCTACAGGTGGAATCCAATAGTGGCTATGAGTAATCTATAGGTAGAAGCCTATAATTTTTGTAGGCAACTTGTAAGTGTTGTGCCCAAACAAGATTATTACAACATTATGTTACCATTCAAATGTTTATTAAATAAATTTATACAAGTATAATATAGTTAAAGAAAAAATCATTAATTCATAAAATAAAACACACACACACACACACATGCACACACACACACACACACACACACACACACACACACACACACACACACACACACACACACGCGCGCGCGCGCACACGTGCACATGTGAACACACACACACACACACGCACATGCACACACACATGCGTGTGCACACACACACATGCACACACAAAATCATAAATTCATTCATTCATTAGTATGAGTCATGGATGGTTATGGGGATTTACATAGAAAAAGATATATACTATGTATGAATGAGGCTATAAAATAGAGTAATTGGTGGCCTCATCATACCCCTTACTTAACCTCTTACCCAACCTTGAGAAAACCTTGGATGCATTTTAAAACCATAGAATTTTTTGAAATCTAGGGGATTAGTGTAGCTTGACCCTTTAAAGATATAGAAGAATTTAGCATCATCAATGTTCTTCCATCTTTTCTTCTCTACATCTCTATCATGTAGGACCTTTCCCTCCCAGTCAGGAATTTGGAACCAAAACATAGGAGGTTAAAACATCAATCCAAACCATTTTAACCTTCTCCTCTTGACAAGATCAATATACATGTATACTCTATGTATGGCCTCCCTAAGTTTTTTGGGGCAATAAGGTTCCTTTTTTTTTAAGCATTAGAGAGTTCTACCCATCTGTGAGAACAAGAAATAAAAAATTGCTTTCCATCTCCTTCCATAAGACTCAAATAATGATTCTGAACTTCTACTTATTTACTTATGACCCATGCTTGTGGAGTACTTGAGATCATGAAGGAGACCCATTCTTATATTATAGCATCTTGATTACCTTATTCACTCCTAATCATTAAGGTAGCTTCTTTTTATTTTTCTTGATACTCCTCCCCTTGTTTCCTTCTTCTTATTTCATTAAGGATATATGAAGAAAATGCATTCAATTGGCATCCCCCAAGTATATATTTGGATTCTAATCTACATCATTGAGTACAACACATTGGTGTATGAAAAACTCACTTAACTATGCTTGGATTAGGTTTAGCATGTCTATAAACTTCAAAGAAATATTTAGGGTCACAAACCATGTAGGATTGATCATTATAGATCCTGTCATATCTAAATTTAAGACATCTCTCTTATAAGTAGATAGTATACACCCTAGAAGGTGATCTTCACTCCATTAAAATTTTAGTGGTTTCATACATTTTATAAATCTTTTCCTTCAGATACTCGATCCTAGTTTCAACCAATTCTAGTTTTTCTTTTAACTCATCTTACTATTCTCTTGTTTCAACATATACCATAAATCTTTGTACCAACTCCTTATCATGAAATTTTTCCTTAAGAATATTTAGGAGGTCATTGGTTTCTACAAGTGTGGTAGCTAAAAAATATACATCAATAACTTCTTCTACTATAGTTATTTTTATAGTGGGTAATAGAGGAGGAAATCTATTGTAGAAAGGTACCAAATCTAGAGGATAATCTTCTGCAGGTGCTTATGAGGGTACACTAATTCTATCTATGGGTAAGGTGGATGAAGTTTCTTTAGGTTCCTCCAATAACCTTTCTCTTTCCATAGATATTTCTACAAATTATGCTACCCCAAAAAGTGTTTCCGAGCCTCTCTTACTTTTCAATTCTATTATTTCATTCCTCAACCTATATATGTATTTCATATCTTGTTCCAAGGTTTGAAACTCTTGGTCATGAGGAACTATCTCTTGTTCTATTTATTCTTCTTCAATCAATTCCTCTTATTCTATAGACTGATGTCATTCTTAACTCTTTTTTGATGTACCCAATTTGTTTGAGGAGATCCATGTCTTCTTCAATGAATCTGGGTGGCTTAGGTGATTGTACTTATTATTTGTTGGTAGATTCCTCTTCAGTAGACCATTTTGTAATCTCAAAACCATCAGGGGTCTTTCAAATCTTGGGATCTTTCTTTCCCTTTTCATCATCACTGATGTCTATGGGTGAAGAGGCTATAGTTGTCTTTTGTTTCTTAATTCTATGAGATCTTCTAGGAGGAGGTCTCCTTCTTGATATAGAAGGTTTATTTTCTTCAATTTTCTTTTTCTTTTTAGGAGGGGTGGCTATTAGAACTTATTATTCTTTCACAATAATTGATGGAAAAACTTCCTATTTCCCTAAAGTAACCATGGTGGAAGAATCAATCTTTGCTAAGGAGATAGTTGGAATAGTAGGAGAAGGAATATTATACTCAATTTATGTGGGTGGACTTTCCTCTTTTATGTCATCAGGAGGTAGGAATAGTTTCCATCTCCTTCTTTTACTCGTAAAAATTATAGATAGACCCTCAGTAGCTATGGGTTGCCTAGTAGCACTAGTACATGAAGTATCTTTTTATGCAATTTATTGAGCTTGCCCCTCAGGAGATTCCTCCTCATTATTTCCCTTCTCTTGTTTAGGTTCACCATTTCCTAGGGTTAGAAATTGTTCTCAGCTAAGGTTACATCTAGCAGTGTTTATTCCATGTTTGGTTATCAACCATATTAGGCAATGATGAGATAGGACTTTCTCAATCCATTTTTGGTACTCTTTAGACATCCTTTTTAGAATGTTCCATAGGTGATTTGAAACATTAATGGTTCTATCATGTCTTAACTGATTCAAAAATTTAAACTAGAGAGTATAAATTAGAGAGTACCTTCCTTCACAGGTCATATATCTAATGATGTATGAGGTTATTTTCTTCCAAGATGTAGGTAGGCTGAGTCTCTCCACACCAACTTTATTTAGTACTATCCTTTCATCTCCCTAATAGAACTCCTGTTTGGCTTCTTGACCATTGGGTTTATCTTGCCAATTCTCTCCTATACTTGGTATCCCAATTACTTGGCTTATCAATTCTTTAGTGACTCAAAATGTAATGCCATGTATAGTAGCTTTATCTTCTATAAATGATCCTACAAATTCCATATCAAGGGGTTCTAAGAAATGCTGAAATTTATCAAAATAAGTGGTCCATCTAACTCTGTTGAAGACAACCCAGCTAGCTAGGTCTCCTTAAAGTTGCTTATGATCTATGGGTTCCTTTCTCACAACTAACCCTCCCATTCTACTAGGTTTAGCTTTCTATCTTTCCTTTCAATCAATAATTAGCAACAACTCTATTTGAATTCTAAATTTTTGACTATAGAAAATCAAGGTTTGTTTAATAATGGTAATTCATGGTTACAGGTTGCAAGTTATGACGTGCTTTGGATTTACATGAATGGTTGTACTTACAAGAGAAAATAATGAAAGTGGTTGTTTCCCATATAGGTTATTATTACATCAATATGGTGTATAATCATGCACATATGGATCTCATAGTGCATGGTATTATCACCTAAAACATTCTCCCACTCCCATGTGAGCTGTCACTTATTGCCAAGTGATGTGGAATGAGTAGGATGAAAGAGATAGAATAGGGTCATGATTAAGGATATAAGTGTGGGTTCAGATGTCATCATGAGGGTTTACGTGTGATTTGAGAGATATTAATGAATGAAATGTTAATGATTTAATATGCTTTTTAATATAATATATGCTATATTAAAATAATAAATACTTTTCTATGACCAAAATATATGGTTTACCTTTAAATGGTTTACCTAGGGTTACAATAAGGATTTGCATGCAAGTGGTTGATGAAATGCAGTGATTTTATTGGTAGTTATAATTGGAATGAATTGGGCCCCTTTGAGTAATTATGAGATCATAAGATGTTAGCCTTCCATGGTGCCCTCAACGCTCCTACATGTAATCATGATAGCCTGCATAGAATTAGAATAGGGGTCTTGTAGTTAGATGAGAGATTATTGCCTTCATTCCACAAGGTGGTTATTGTAGATTTGTGTTATCCAAGTTAGGCGATATATGAACATGGAATAGAGTAGATGAGGGTATTGTTACTCTATGATCTTACTCTACATGATCCTGCTAATGATTTATCTCTATGCTATCTTACTCTCTATGGATTCTGTGCCTAGATAGTTTTTCATTTAGTAATCAGTAGGGTTTTCAAACTTGGGACTTGTGCTCCAAAAATCCTAAATATCACTATGTGATAGAGTAAAATAATCTCCATGAAATGAACAAAAGTAGAAAGTATTTCATGTGTGTCCTTGCAACCATAAATTCTAGTTTGTAACACTCTAAATGGAGATTAGAAGTATGTGCTTTTGTTGCATCTCTTCCTTTGTTATTCAGGGGTAGGCCTGAGCAATGTTTTGAATTTTTTTTTCTAATCTTCCTTCACTCCTCCTCTAGCTTGTCTGGTGTCTTCGATGTATTACTCAAAAAATTATAGCCAAGGCCATAGCTTAGAGTCTATGAATAACTATCTTACATGTGCTTAGAGAGGTGTTAGGGTGTACCTAAAACAACCAAAAGTGGTGCCCATAACAACTACAAAGTTGTACCCAATTATGTAGAAGATGCCTATGATAGCTACATAAGATCCTATAATAACTAAAGGAATACCTTCATTGTCAAATGTGGTTGTAGAAATGGTGAGGGAGGTGCTTGCAATAGCTAAAGAATAACCCATGGAAACTAGAAGAAGATGAATAATTTTGCTCAAAATAATTGTTTATTTTTCTTTTTGGTTTTTACCCCTAAATAGCCAGTAAGCTAGTTTTTTATTTAAGCCCATTTTATAGTTTTGGGCAACTAACAGATTGGTTTTCCAACTAGAAACTACCAACAACACCCAAAAAAGGGTTTTCATTATTATTATTATTATTATTATTATTATTATTATTATTATTATTATTATTTGACCTTATTATTTTGGGTCTTTGCCAAGTTAGCTATGAGGGTGAATGGTCAAGGACCAAGTGAAGGTCTCAGTCTTCATGCCAGAGGAGGGCTAGGATGTCGTATACTTTTTCATTTGTGTGTTAGCTTGTTTTCCTTTTGTTTGGTGAGACATCATGATGATGTAGTACATCATTGTATCCATTTTTTAATTGCATGTGTATGTTCTTGGTAAACTCCTCCTAAGTGAGTGAAATTTTATACAAATTTATTCTATGGATATTGACTAGTAGATGGAATCTTACCAAATCAATGGTTTAGAGTTATACTACTCCATTGTCATAAACATGATCAATCTCAAATGGACTAAGCCATCTAGTTTGGAGTTTGCTCTTGTGATCCTTGTATTTTGAATAAAAAAGAGGGGCCCAATCTCTTTCATTGAATTGTCTAGTATTGTGAACTAGGAATTTGACTCAAGAGAGGATGGTTATCATTGTGTTAGTTCCAAAATGAAAACAAAATGAAATAAACATACAAGCATAACATCTCTAGGCCTAGCTACTAGTAAGAGCTTAGTTAAAAAAATAAAATAGAAACACAACTAAAACATGAAATAAACCTTCTTTCACCTTCCTTGGATGCTTTAAAATGCTTGTTGTAGTGGCTTACTCAGCTTTGTGCTTATGAAGTCTGCATCAATGGAAGCTTGGCTACCTCTATCTCTTATTGACACCTTGTGTATTTAGATTGGCTTAGCTTGGCTCAATATTTGGACATTATAAAATTAATTTGCATGAAGCTTTGGAATCAGTTTAACATTATAAATTTTTCATGTGAGAGCTTCAAATTCATGTGGTAAGGCTTCCTATTTATAGTTTTTGGAAAATGGCTAGAATCAACTTGAATCATCTATCTCAAATATTGAGATGTGTGGTTAAGGATTAATCCAAATATGTAATTAAAATACATAACTAGGCTGATAAATATTTGGGATAGAGGGGCATTGAATAGGCATGGAGGGGCTTTGATGAGGCATAGGGTGGCTTGATTTAGATTTTTGTGGCATTTATGACCTATGGATGCCTTCTTAAGAAATAAGGTCACCTGATGATGCAGTTAATAGAAATAAATTTCTAAAAATAAATATTAAACAAATCTCATGGAAAATTAACTTAAGAACTTGATTTGGTTTAATTATCTCTAGGACATGATTAAGCACTTTGATGCAAAACATTGGCAATTTATGCACAAACTAATCAAATTGATCATAATGTCTTATTATTGGACCAAAATTTGACTGGAATGGAATTAAGATGTGATGTCAAATGAATTGGATCCATTATCCCATTTAGGATGTTTCTAACACCAAATAACAAAGGCACATGTCTTGTGTAAGAGATTTGATAGAAAAGAGAAATCTAGAGCACCTAGGTGTAAAATTATCATTTTGGCTTGAAATGATATGATCAAAGTTAGCTGGCCTATAAATTGAATTGCCGTATTTGATGATACCCTAGTAAAAATTGACACTTGAATATGATACTTTCAAAGATTTTAATGTGCCTTAGTGTTTTTAGGCTAAATTATGCATTTTGGTGTAAATTGATCAAAAGCTAGATTGATGGTCATTGGTGGATAGATTTAGGTGTCTATAGTTTGCCCCTATTTGGGAAGATGTTTAAAATTATAGGAATAGTGATGTATTTCAAATAATGAGAAATCTCTTAAATTCCCAAAAATAAGATGATGATTGAATAACAAAGCTCTAAATGGTGTTTAGGAAGCCTAGGATGATGCCCCCTCAAGGAAGTGGCCATCACTTATGTGGATTGATGATTCCTAAAAAAGAATCAAGAAGAAGGTGTGGGATTAAACCATGGTTGAGATTAATCCAAAGGAGAAAATTCTTGCATGCATTGATTGAAAAAGGATATTGATTTGCCCAAAGGTGGTTATAATTAGGAATAAAAGTCAAAAATAATGATTTGCCCATAGGCGGTTATAATCATTAAGAAGACCTAAATTATTTTATAAAGATGATTGATACCCTATTTAGGGATTATTAGAAAGCATAAATCAAAGATATAATTTGGAATACAAATTAAAGATGAGTGGGTGAAAAGTGCTAAAAGAGATGAATAGAAGAATAAGATTGATCAATAGAAAAAATTTAGTTGTACCTACCAATAAGGAGATGCTCATCCTTATTAGAAATGATACAACTAGAATGGTTAATGGGTTAATTTAATCAATATGGGATGGGAGGATTGATCAAGGTGTTAAGGAGAAAATTATTTAGCTCTATTGACTATAGACCTTCTTGAAGCTGATTTTTGTTGTAACATGTGACATTAAGCATAATGATAGAATACCATGAAGACTTCGCCAAAATATGCATAAGGACCGACACCTGATCTAATAAACAATTGAAAATAATGCACCAATGATAAAAAAACATGATG
Organism: Torreya grandis; assembly: GCA_037957365.1. Taxonomy (NCBI): domain Eukaryota; kingdom Viridiplantae; phylum Streptophyta; class Pinopsida; order Cupressales; family Taxaceae; genus Torreya; species Torreya grandis. Next base: position 1,716,696 of record JARHVA010002247.1, on the reverse strand, counting down.
ATAATGTTGACATATTAATATGGATGGACTCAAGAATAATATTCACAAAGAATCACCTAATGAACACATATAGACTGAGTCAAGTCAAGAATACCAAAAGTAAATAAATAGGCAAGTGAACAAACAAATAGAAAGCCTAAAAACAAAAGTAAAATAAATCATCCTAATAATGTATTTGCCCCAGTAGGGTAGGTCGATGATAACTAACTAGGCTTAGAGAGGAAAAATGTTTTTGGTTTTCCAAGGTATCTTAACTCATTAGAGAATGACAAGATACATACTCAAAATATGGAGAGAGCATGGCTTGGGTTGCTTGAAAAATGATGAGAGTGCATGGAAAGGAGGATTGAGGTGACCTCAACATAAATTGAGCATGACATATATAGCCCTAAAATAATCTCAAGTTACAATGATTATATCCATACAAAAGGTGAAGGAAAACCAACTACATCCCAACAAGTTCTCATAATCTAGAAAATGGCCAACCAAATAAAAACAATAATGGAAAGGTGATGTGACAATGCATGATAAACAAATGTTTCCCCTAGTTTACCCATAGGTGGTTATAACTAGAATATAATGACATAGATCAATGATACTAATTTGCCCATAGGTGGGTATAATTAGTAGCAAGACTAGTGAAACACTGATTTGCCCATAAGTAGTTATAGTCAAGCTCACATAAACCAACTTTGATATAGGATGCAAAATGAAAGATATCTTGCTAGACCAACTATCACACTACTTTCATAGACTATTATTGAAACATAGATTGGATTGATAAGAGTTAAAACTTGATCGTATTACCCTTACAAAAAGTGTAGGAAGAACCAAAATAACCAAGATCAAAATAGGATTGGGTAGGATGACTAAAAATAATATTTGGTCTAAATAGGAATGGAATGATAGGATGACATGGTCTTACTCTAGGATACTGATAAATTGGTAGGATTGGATAAAATGGTAGGAGGGTTACTCCCAAATGGTAAGGTGATTGGTAGGATATGCGACAATGGAAAAAATATATGTAATAATAACAATGGTATGTCAATGAAATGGTATGGTACATGTTTTGTTTTAGCATTGGTATGATAAATGGCATATGATTCTATTATTATTTTTGAAGTGGAGATGCACGTCATGATCAATAGATGATATATATAGAATACTTGATCATGTTAATTACTACCCCACACCTCATTTGAATAGATGTTCTATCAAAAATGAACTACAAATTTAGATGCAAATGATGTTATTGTGATCTTCATTGGTCATTGATTCTGATTCCTTAAATAATTGAGACAAGGTATCTTTATAGCCTCTACAAAGGAAATTATAGTCATAACTGGTAAATAGGGATAAATAATGGATGATAGGTTTATTTTTGAAATGGCATGGTGGATGATAATGGAAGGAATGGTGGAGGGAAAAAAAATGAAGATTGAGACTTTCAGTCACATGTAATATTGTTGATGTCAGATTCAACATAACTTTGGTTATGGTGGGGCCAAATACTTCTAAATATTCTCTTGATAAAATCACTAGATTTTTTTATTGTTTGATCTTGAGAGTAGATACCATCTTATTAAAATGTATATAAGAATCTATTTTAATTTGATCTTTGATTTTGTCTTCATCAAGTAGTGAAGAAATTTTGTGTTTAGCTATTGGTTTCTTGAAGAGGTTTTCACCAATGAAGTTGTCTTGATTATGCCATAGTGCCTCTAAAAAGGTTTCACTAATGAACATTGGCTTTGGACTTTGATTATCCTCTAGTGATTCCTAAAAAGTTTCACTAAAAGATGTTGAGTTTGAACTTTGATTGCCCCCAAATTCCTCCAAAAAGGTTTCACTAGGAGAGTGTTCTTCTATTACATGAATTTGGTCTTGGCCTTCTTTCTCTTATTTAAATGCTATGTCACCATGGATGTAGTTTAACAAAGGTAAATTTTGTCAGTCCCAGTTGACACTTATAGGAGATAAAATGTCAATAATATGGCTATTTTGGTTGGTGGTAATAGCCTATGAAATAGTAATATAATGGGGGTTGGCAGCATAATCCTCGTAGAAGATACTAGGAGAACTTATGTCGATGCTAAAGTACTTATCCTAATTTTTTAAAAAAAGATCACAAATGTATTCAAAATAATTTATGAGACATGCATAACTAATGTTGTAGCAACCATGAACATATTCTTCCTCTAAATATGATTCTAACTCAAGGGACTCTGAATCTAATGTTGAGACTGATGCTGATTCTAATTATGATGCTAAATCTGATGTTGGTTCAAGAATATAACCTAACTCTAATTCTAATTCTTCATCTGATGGGTACTCTATTATAATGATGTCTTGTTGAATGTTTGGTATTAGACAAGTAAAATCCTATGATGGTATAATGGGCTCCACAAATATTAGTTTATCAAAGTGAGACTCCTCTAAGATGGGAAAAGATCAAGAGACAACTCTTTAGAGACTAGCTTGTTAAAAGGAGGCTCTTGAAAAATAGTTATATGGTCAAGGTAATGATTTGCCCAAAGGTGGTTATAATAATTAAGAAGTGACTCAACACAGACTGACTCATCAGAGTGAGACTCCTTGATAATTGGTATAAGTTCAATAAGTGATTCATCATAGATTGACTTATCACAAATAGTTGGTTTAACAAAAACATCTTTTATTGGTTGGTTATTTTGGACTTGGTTTCTAATGAGTTGGAAAATACTAGGTTGAAACACAACTTGGTCTTTGAATGATTGGTTCAATTGAGTTTATGATTGGATTGGTAATGGACAAGAAATGGTCAATGGTTAGATAATGGTAGGGCATTGGGGAGTATGGTTGATCTCATGAGACAAAGGATGAAGTCTTGAAAAGCTAACAATAGGGTGGTGTGGAGCTTGATTGCTCCTATAAGCCAAAGGAATAGGTCCTAAACTAATAATGGGGAATTATGGAGCTTGACTACTCATACAAGCCAATGCATCGAAGTACTCCTCATAAACCATACCATCCTATTCAGTAACTTTATTTAGATTTTGTAGATTCTGACTATGTTCCCCATATGGAGTATTATAGGGAAAATAATAAAACTCCCTTAGAAAATATTTCTCTATAAGGGTTCTTAGTGAGATTTTATATGGCCATTCTATCATAAGTTGGACTATACATGACTCCACCATAAGTGTAGCTAGACATATATGCATAAATGATGAAATCTCTAAAATAAAAAGGCTTAGAGTTTTTTAAACTCTAAAAAACTATGTCCAAAGGACAAATGGTTCAAACTTGGTATAACTTGGTAAAAAATGAAGCTGTATCTCCAAACAATGATTTGATCATGGAGCTGTATCTTCAAAATGGTTTGTGCTAAGACTTGGCATAAAATAGTCTAACGTCAAATGTCTAACATCAAATGTCATACAAATAAAAGGTCAGGCATTTGAATAAAATCTAGCATGTCAAAGTTTAGGTGAAAGTTTTGCAAACAAGGTCTAAACTAGGAAAGGGAAAAGAGTCTCTAGGTCTTTTGTCCAAACATGGAGTCAAAAGCTAGGCTCAAATAGGCTATGCTAGGACTTTTGGCCAAATGATTTCAAAATATAGGCTTGAAATAAAGGATTGATGTGATTTGAGTTAATCTAACAAGTTTAGAAACAACTTTGACATAGACTAGGCACATAGAATCAAACATAAACAAGATCAAATGGTATAAGACACAAGGCAAAAGGCATTTGGAGAAAGGTTGTGTTCTCCTAAATAAAGGCACAAATGATGATGATGATAAGAATTAAACAAATAAATCATCAATAATTTTAAAATTTGGGTAATTGATAAATTGAAGTTATGCAACCCAAAATAGAAATATCTATGTATCAACCCCATGAATTTAGGTTTAAATAGAAATTAATCAATGTTTGAATCCAAACTTTGACAAGGTTAATTGAAAAATCAACATTGAAAACTAGGATTTGACCAAAAAAGATAGATAAGATTAGATAATATGACAGAGCATAAACAAGGTTCAAATGGCTGATGTGACATGGTTTAAAACAAATATTTTATTAGCATAATGGTAAACAAGTTCTAAAATAAATTGAGTAGCTTAATGGCATTTTCATGCTCAAATGATGTGATTCATGTTATGTTTCAAAAGACTCTAAGGCAAAAATGGTTTGACATAATTTGGGCATCATAATGATACCCTTCTCAACTCAAATACATGGTTTTGACATGGTTTATAAATAAAAAAACAAGTTTTAGTCTCAAAACATACCAAGTAAAAATGACCAAAATGCACTAAGTATAATGATCTAAATCCTAGCAAGAGTATGAAAAAGTGGGGTTGACTAAACTAGAAAGTTTTTGAATATTTATAAGGGAATACATTAAAAAATAAATTTCACATCATGATGAAAAATAAAAGCACATAACTGGGTGTTTGTGACACTTTTCTTGTTGAAAAAAGGTCTTGCCCTTTTTGCAACCACTACATCCATCACTTGCTTAGTGTAGTGTAATGTCCAAAGTGCAGATACATCCCATGTGCAAATCCAACACTAGAAGGTAGTTTAATCACTCAAACTTTTGATCCTAGTGGGAGTGGTTAAAATTAGTGTTGGGAGATGAAACCCTGGGTCAAAGATTCCCTAAATAACTTTTGAGAGGTGATGAATTACCGCTCACACACCAAGATGTAATAAAATAAAAGACATAATAGAAAGACTTTAGGGTCATTTGCAAGATCATCCAAACTATTTTGAGTTTTTGGGGAGTGCTTTAGATGACATTATTTCTAAGCCCTAGACTAGGATTTTTGTAGTAAGGATGGGCACTTTTAATTCCAAGGGTTACTTAAAGGGGACAAGTGGAAGAGCATACACACAACATCCATCTCTTTACCAAATAAAAACTAGTTCAAACAACTATTGAATGCAAAAACTTGGAAAGATGAGTTCATTTTAAAGCACCAATTTAAAAGATTGAGTGGTGTTCTTTTGAACCCTTGGTCTTAAGTTGTAACTTTGAAATTCTAACTATCAAACATTCATCTTGAGCACCAAAATGTTTTATTAAGTACTAAAAAAAAGTTCCTAGTTCATTTTAAAATCAAGTAAAAGATGGTCTAAAACATGTTTTATCAAATTACCAAGCTTGATCCTATAATAAAATTGTTAGAGTATCCTTTAGATTTGAAGCTAATTTGCAAATGGAAGGATCAACTTTAAAATTTTAGGTCTCTGTTACAAAATCTAAATTACCTAGTCAATATTGTTGTTTCTTACAGAATCACCACTGTCAGATAAAAAAACATAAAAAAAATGTAATATGACTGTTTCAAATGAAATCATTGGCTAAGTCAACAATATCACTATTTTTAGAAAGAAAATATAGAAAATATAAAATCACCATTCAGATGACAAAATCACTGCCCAAAATGATGAAATCACTACTCAAAAGAGTGATATCACTACCTAAAAAAATGATATCACTACCTAGAAGGATGATATCACTTCTCTAAATGATAATATCACTACTCAAGTCCATGAAATCACCATTTAGTGAATAATTATTTCATTTACACAAAATTGAAAATGTGTAACAATAATATCATTCTAGAGAGAAAAATCAAGATTATAGAAACAAAAATGCTATTAGAAAAATGGAAAATTAAGTTAAAATTTCACTCCTTTGAGCCTCTAACTCCAAGATCCTACATGGAAAATATTAGTAGATTTCTTGATAGAGTTTTGTAACCAAATTTGTGGAGTTTCATCCCACCAAGCATGCCATTATGTGAACTAGGAATTTCACTCAAGAGAAGATGGTTAGTATTATGTTAGTTTCAAAACAAAAACAAAATGAAATAAACACACTAACATAACATATCTAGGCCTAGTTACTAGGGAGAACTTAGTTAAAAAAAAATAGAAACACAACTAAAACATGAAATAAACCTTCTTTCACCTTCTTTAAATGTTCCAAAATGCTTGTTGTAGTGGCTTGCTCAGCTTTGTGCTCATGAAGTTTGCATTAATGGAAGCTTGGCTACCTCCATATCTCATTGGCACTGTATGTCTTTGGCTTGGATAAATATTTGGGCATTATAACACTAATTTTCATGAATCTTTGGAATCAATTCAACATTATAACTTTAGCATGTGAGAGCTTGAAATTCATGTGGCAAGGCCTCCTATTTATAGATTATGGAAAATGGCTAGAATTAACCTGAACCGTCCATATCAAGATTGAGATGTGTCGCTAAGGATTAATCAAATTATGCAATTAAAATACATAAATAATATGATCAATATTTGGGATAAAGGGGCATTGAATAAATATGAAGGGGCTTTGATGAGGCATGGGGTGGCTTGATTCAGATATTTATGGAATTTATGACCTAGGGATGCCTTCTTATGAAATGAGGTCACTTGATGATGTAATTAATAAAAATAAAATTCCAAAAAGAAACATTCAAAAAATATCATGAAAAATTAACTTAAGAACTTTATTTGGTTAATTATCTCTAAGACATGATTAAGCACTTTGATGCAAAACCTTGGTAATTTGTGCACAAACTAATCAAATTGATCATAATGTCTTATTATTGGCCTAAAATTTGAGTGGATTAGAATTATGATGTGATGTCAGATGTGTTGGATTTGTTATCCCATTTAGGATTTTTCCAAAACCAAATAACAAAGGCATATGTCTTGTGTAAAAGATTTGATAGAAAAGAGCAATCCAGAACATCTAGGTGCAAAATTGTCATTTTAACTCGAAATGATCTGATCAAAGTTAGTTGGCCCATAAATTGCATTGCCCCATTTATGATACCCTAGAAAAAGTCAACACTTGAATATGATAGGTTCAAAGTTTTTAATGTGCTTTAGTGCTTTTAAGCCAAATTGTGTATTTTGATAGAAATTGGTCAAAACCCTAATTGATGGTCATTGGTGGCCATATTTAGGTGTTTACATGTCTTAATGTACCTATCATTCCATTAAATCCATTGGTGTTATACAAGTTCTATGTTCTATAATGCCTACTATCTGTATTCATTTAAGGTATTCAGTTGCATAAGCCTTTCTTTCTGTGCTTCAAATATATCCATCCCAAGTTCAAGTTTTATCTGTAAGGTCTTGTGCTCAAATTCAATTGGCAAGACAATTTTTTTCCCATAGACCAACTCATATGGGGTGAATCCTGTAGTAGTCTTCCACGTGATTATACAAGCCCAAGGTAGCCTCCCAATCCTTATGGGACATACTAATAGTCTTAGTCAAAATATTTTCTAACTCTATGTTGGTGACTTCCATCTGTCCATTAAACTGTGGATGATATGGAGTTAATTTTTTATGCCTAATCTTGTATTGTTGCACCAAATCAATAATTAAACTACCAATGAATTGGGGTCTTTGATTAGTGACTTTTTATTGTGGCACACCATATCTTATGAATATTTCTTCATAGAAGAAAGCGACTACCTTATCATCCCTAGTATGTGTAAGAGCCTTTAGTTCCACCCATTTAGTGACATAGTCAGTACATACAAGGATGTACTCTTTTTTGTTAGATTTTAGATTAAAAGGTCCTAAAAAATCTAGGCCCTATTTTTCAAATGGTTCAAGCATCATTTGAGGCTATAATGGCATATCATCTAAACATGTGGGTCTCTGCATATGCTAACATCTATCATTATTGGTAGTATACCTTATTACATTTGTATGGAGTGCAGGCCAATAATATATTGTATTTAAGATTTTTATTACTATACGCTTGGCTACAAAGTGCCCTCCATACATGGTAAGATTTGAGGATATCTAGAACTTCTTCTCTGAGACATATTATGATGATGGAGTTAGGTCCAATATAGAAAAGGAATTCAGACAACCATGAATATCTACCACTTTTCTAAATCAAAGCTATTTTTTGTTTAGGGAAGAAGTAATATAAAAGTAACCATGTGGCAAGGTAGTTAGAAATATTAGCATACCAAGGTGTGGTAAGGGTGAGGGAGAATAAGTTCTCATCTATAAAAGAGTCATCCACTATGGTAGCTTCTTGAGGGGATTATAGGTGTGATAAGAAGTTAGCTATGACATTATTCTTACCAGGGTTATCTACAATAGTTAGATCAAATTATTATAACAAGATAAGCCATCTTATCACTCTACTTGGGACAACTAGTTTATTCATAAGGTATTGAATGACTTCATGGTTTTTATGAACAAAGACTTGATACCTTATGATGTAGTGATGGAACTTGTTGATTGCAAAGAATACTACCAAAAACTCTTTTTTAGTGACTATGTAATTTAATTATGTTACTTATAGGTTCTTGCATACAAAATATATACATCTCTTAGGGTAGTATCAGAAGCATCTATGTGAATAAGGGAAGCTTCCAATCAGGACCACGTAGAATAGGGGTGGTGGTCAATAATTCCTTCAATTATTTGAAGTTTGTATCATAGGTAGGAGTCTATATGAATTCGGCATATTTAGTCAAGAAAGTGAATGATGGTGCTACTAATTTACTAAAATTGTTGATAAATCTCCTATAGTAACCATCAAGTCTTAAAAAACTCTTGACATCTTTCTATTTTTGAGGAATAGGTAGGTTTTTTATGATGCTGATTTTTATAAGGTCAACATTAATTCCTTCAGTAGATACATAGTGACCTAAGGTAATTCCTTTTATCATAATCATGTAGCATTTATTGTGATGTAAAGATAAATGGTTCTCATAACAACATTTCCACACTTTTCTTAGGTTCTTCAGGTACTCATCAAATGTTTCTCTATAAATAGTGAAGTCATCCATATAGATTTATACATATTCATTGGCCATATCTATAAATATACTCAAGATAACCCTCTGGAATGTTATAAGAGCATTACACAACCCAAAAGGTAATACAACATAAGCATAAGTAACCCAAGGACAAGTGAAGGTGGTCTTCTCCTGGTCCTTAGGAGCAATCCTAATCTAGTTGTAACCACTGAAGCCATCTAGAAATTCAAAATATTTCTTCCCTACTAGTGTGTTTAACACCTGATCAATGAAGGGTAGAGAAAATTGATCCTTTATGGTTGTTATATTAAGTTACCTATAATATATGCATACATGTCATTATCTATTTTTATTTGGTACAATTACCAATGGTGAAACCCATTCACTGCCTGAGATGGGATATATAAATCTAGTGGTTAGGATTTTCTACAATTCCACTATGACTATTTCTCTAAGAGATGGATTCATTCTATGTTGTGGTTTTTTGATTGGTTGACACTCTTATTTCATATAGATATGATGTGTGTATGTTTTTGGGCTAATTCCTTGAATATCCTTATAATCCCATGCAAAATCATGTTGATTTACATGCAACATGATGACTAGGTGCTTTTCCTCATTTGACTCAAAATTGTTATTAATAAGCAATGTTTTTCCTAGATAGCTTTCAATTTGATATGAGAGTGCTTTCATCATTTATATATTTCTAATGGATCTGGTTTGGATGTAGCTATGAGACAATAGCTAGTGGAATATTTCCTGTATAGATGCATTAGGATTATCTTCTTTCTAGAGGCTAGAAAATGGGCACTCAACACATTATAGGTGGTTGAGATCTACATAATGAGTTTGGAAATTATTCTATAGAACATTGGAGATAATTGTATCTTCTTCTTGATCAACCAAGGTACATGCATGGTCTATGGTGAATACAAGAATCTAGGGAGGCTGGCTTGCCTCATCTTCTTCAGCTCATAATTTATGCTTTAGTCCCAAGGTTGACTATGTTGGGGGATAGAGGACCAAATTATTAGTGTGGTTACCATTAGATATCAACATGTTACCTAATCTATAGCTGATAAAGGCATCAACTATGGCAAGCCAAGGTCATCTTAAGATAAGAGGATATCCACCCAAATTAGATTTTGGCTGCATCACAATAAAATTTGTAGGATACTCCCAAGAATCTATAGTAATTATAAGATATTAAATGACTCCTTCTAGTCTAAATATAGACCTATCATCCATTTATAACATTTTAGATGTTGGATGAATATCATTCAACTATAGTTTGTTCATGGTTTTAGTTGTCATAGCCCTGAAGTATATCAATGTATTAGATAGTTGTTGATCATAGATCTAGATGGTTACTACTGGACATCTTTGATTTATATATTTATTTGGAAAGATGTTTCCCAGCATAATGTCTGCCAATTGGACAATCACATGCAATGTATTGGGATCCTTCTTCTTCCTTATAGGTTTATGTAGACATAATTCTCTAACAACATTAAAATATATGGACACATCCTTGATGACTTGGAAGAGAGGAATTTTAACATAGAGATTCTTGAGCTATCTTATGAAATCTAACTTAGGTTCAATTACATGGTGTTAAAGGCTAAGATGTTTAGGAAATGATGGGGATGCTTCATCAACAACTTTATTTACCAGTTTAAAGAGTTCTTATGGTGGTGAAGGTGTGTTAGCATTATTCTCTAGAGTTTATTAATCTAGATCCATTATTATGGGTGGGGTTGGGGGTGGTTTAACTTTTATTAAACATAGATGAACCTCACTGATGTTCATCGTATATGCTAGGTATTAGACAAGTTCAATATTGAATATTGGTTGTATCATTTTTTTTTCATGTGTTATGTAAGGAGATGATTAAGCTTGGGTGTAGCTTGTGTTTTGGGCATAAGAGAAGGAGGTTATTATTATTGATATGGTGGTAATCCTCCATAATGGTTTCCCCATGACTGATTAGGTCTTCAGGGCTGCTGCCACTAGTTTGTTGTCAGGATGCATGAACATCGGAAGCACACAGTTGATTACCAAACCAAGCAACTTAATATGTGGAAATTAACCAGAATCACAAGTAACTAGAATTTAGAATAACACATGATATGAGAGACAATACAAAACTTGTATTAATACTTATACAGAAAAGAATACAATAAAGAAGATGCCACTTCTTCTCCACCACCTCTTCAGAGGCTTCCCACACCTCAAGTGAACAGTAATTCTCTCCTCTAAGCTCTCTCTCTCAGGTCCTAACACAAAACTCAAATACAGAGTTGGTGTTCACCTCCCGTGCTCCACGCACACCACAAGTGCTCCACGCACTCCACAAGTGCTCCATGCACTCCACAAGTACTCAATGTACTTCAAGTAGATCTCCCATAAACCTGCAACAACTTGCAATTCAACAGACCATACTTATGGAAGGAACTCCCTTGCCTTCCTCTTTGCTCTATCCGAGTACACACCTGTACTCCAAGTAGATCCTGCCTGATATTGCTCCCTGTTGTGTTGCTATCCTATCTGATCTTGTACACCTGCAAATCAACCTTGTTCTGCACACCTGTGAACCTTGACCTTGCACACACATACACCTGTAGATCAACGATCTTACTTACCATGTAGATCTCCTATATAGGCCATGCACACCTACTGACCAAGATCCTACACCCCTGAAGAATCTTGTTGACTCTCCAAAACCAGCACCCACCTTGGTACTACTGTGGAACTAGGAGGAACACCCTTGCTCACCTCACACATAGAAGGAGCTAACTTTGCTCAACTCAAACTAGAACAACTTTACAATACAACCATGAGTCTATTATATATATCTCATCCAAACAATTATTAGACATCTAATTACAATAATTAGATCCGTAGCTCTAAGTCTAAAAATAGATCTCATCATGCAAACACTTGGTTCGTCAACTGATTGCCCATAATAAACTCGCAGTCGAACCACACAGGAGATCGACGTCGGTCCCTATCCGCTTGGGGGACACCGATGCCGGTTGATCTCTGACCGACGTCAGTTGCATTCCTGTCTAATTTTGCCGACGTCGGTTGGCCAGACCAATGCCGGTGTCTATGACACTCTGCAACTCATCCTGTAACCTCCTCCATGTCTGCATTAGTGAAGCTTTTAGCTCCACAACCTAACAATCTCCCACTTGGAGATAAACAGTTGCACTGTACCTGTACTTGTACTTTGTCTAATCTATTTCCTGGTTTGTATCCCTCTTCAAGCTCAATCCTGAAGACAATCCACCACACATCCCATGGTGTACCTCCTGTCATCCAAGTACCCTGCCACATCTGAACCTACAAACACATGTATACCTGTTGCTAGTCCCTCTCAAGTACCTGAGAACCCATTTCCCCGAATTGGCTCCTAACTCTCTAACAGCTCCCACTGCATGGGAATACTCAGGTCTATACCAGACCTCATGTGATTTCAAACACTGTACCTGTCCAGCCCTTAGTGTGCTCTGGCTCTGCATCCTGCACCTCACCAACACCTGACTCACATCAGCTCCCACTGGAGACAAAATCAACCTATGATCTCCATGTCTCCCATGTCAAATAATTTCACTACTCCAAACTCCTCATGACATGCCACTGAACTAACCTTACCCTTAGCTCAGCAAAACCCTGTATGTCTGAACCTGTACCAAGTTCATCCTCCACATACAACAATAAAATAATGTTGCGACCATCATCCACTTAGTAAGACAAACACAATGGTTATACTGACAATGACTAAAGCCCTGCTTTGTCATCCACCTGGTACCACCTGTCAGTCCTGTCCCACTGTCCTGCAGCTCCCTCAAGACCATATGCCTGGTCTTCCATCTCACGTGTCCATTCTCTCTATTCTTCAACTAAGGTATCCATTCATCTCTGTGCTTTCATACTGGCTAGCAACCCTACCAAAACTCCCATTTGGTTCTGCATCATATCCCTGCCATGCTCCCACCTGTTTCTTGGATCCTTCTTGCTCTACAATCAACAACAAGTATAAAGAAGAGGAACAATGAATTTGAGGGCCTACTTACGTCTTCAGTCCTCCGTATGGGTGTTTGAGACTCCTTGACAATGTGCTTTCCACCCAAAATCTATTATAGTGACCAACCTCAATCACTCCATAGTCTGCATCTGACTGACGTTGATTACCATGCGTCTGTCCCTGACTACCGACCCTGCCGACGTCGGTGTCCCTGCTGCCGACATCGGTCCTCCTGACCGACGTCAGTGTTACCTACTACCCGACATCACCAACTTTGGTCTGCACATGACCGACATCGGCACCTGTCTGTTCGATGCCGATTCTAGTTGACCAATGCCGGTACCTGTGTTCACCTGTGAGTGATGACTTTTTACCCATGAGCTCCTTTGAATCAAAACCCATGTCCAAACTGCTCTGCTCAGAAGTATCCAACACCATCCACTGGTTTTTGTCTGCCATCTCCTCCATAAACACCAAGGCTTTCCAGTTCTTAAGCCTGTCAAATATATCTATCTTCCACTTAAGGACATGCATCTCCTTCCTGCTCATGTGACCAAGCCTACGAAGCCACGTCTCTGCAATAGAAGAAGAATCAGTAATATAAACAAGTAGATAAAGAGTACCTATTTTCTTACCACTAGCTAATTCAAGTGCATCTGTTGTGAGAGTTCTTGTGCATCTCTCATCACCCAATCTTTCTGAAGAAATTAGCCATATCTCTAAACCTGGGACCTGCATGACCTTCATCAACACCTATGTGTTGGCCACCTGCAATTTTAGCTTCACTTCCCCTTTGCTAATTCTTTGGCAAGGCTCACCAGCTCCTCTACCTGGGGCTACATGGAAAGAGGCAACCGAATCTTTTATCCAAGATTTAACTTTATCTAAGAAACCTTCCAAAGCATCCTGTGCAACAACACCTGCTACATCTGCATCTTCAGTTCCTTCATGCTGATCTGCTACCAACCAACAATATTCTTTTACCTACTCTTTCTTTCCATATGACCATTGGTGACCTTCTGTGCTTTTCAACTCCTCCATTCTTAGCTTACTTTGATCTGCCATTGCTCTACTCCCACTCAATCAGAAACCCCTGAGAGTGACCTGTAACCAAACACAAAACCTGCTCCCTGCAACCTTAGCTCTGATACCACTTGTCAGGATGCATGAACACCAGAAGCACACAGTTGATTACCAAACCAAGCAACTTAATATGCAGAAATTAACCAGAATCACAAGTAACTAGAATTTAGAATAACACATGATATGAGAGACAATACACAACTTGTATTAATACTTATACAGAAAAGAATAAAATAAATAAGATGCCACTTCTTCTCCACCACCTCTTCAGAGGCTTCCCATACCTCAAGTGAATGGTAATTCTCTCATCTAAGCTCTCTCTCTCAGGTTCCAACACACAACTCAAATACAGAGTTGGTGTTCACCTCTCGTGCTCCATGCACACCAAAAGTGCTCCACGCACTCCACAAGTGCTCCACGCACTCCAAAATTACTCAACGTACTTCAAGTAGATCTCCCATGAACCTACAACAACCTGCAATTCAATAGACCATACTTATGGAAGGAACTCCCTTGCCTTCCTCTTTGATCTATCTGAGTACACACCTGTACTCCAAGTAGATCCTGCCTGATACTGCTCCCTGTTGTGTTGCTATCCTATCTGATCTTGCACACCTGCAAATCAACCTGGTTCTGCACACCTGTGAACCTTGACCTTGCACACATATACACCTACAGATCAACGATCTTACTTACCATGTAGATCTCCTATATAGGCCATGCACACCTGCTGACCAAGATCCTACACCCCTAAATAATCTTGTTGACTCTCCAAAACCAGCACCCACCTTGGTACTGCTGTGGAATTAGGAGGAACACCCTTGCTCACCTCACACACAAAAGGAGCTAACTTTGCTCAACTCAAACTAGAACAACTTTACAATACAACCATGAGTCTATTATATAGATCTCATCCAAACAATAATTAGACATCTAATTACAATAATTAGATCCACAGCTCTCAGTCTAAAAATAGCTCTCATCATGCAAACACTTGGTTCGTCAACTGACTGCCCATAATAAACTCGCAGTCGAACCACACAGGCAACCGGCGTCAGTCCCTGTCCGCCTGGGGGTCACCGACGCCGGCCGATCTCTGACTGATGTCGGTTGCATTCCTATCTAATCCTGCTGACGTCGGTTGGCCAGACCAATGCTGGTGTCTGTGACACTCTGCAACTCATCCTGCAACCTCCTCCATGTCTGCATCAGTGAAGCTTTTAGCTCCACAACCTAACATTTGTGAAGGGTGGGCCTTAGGGTGGTTGCCAAGTTTATATTCAAGGTGGGGATATATTTTGTGGAGGCCATCAGAAGGTGGTTTTGTATCTTATTTGAGGTGGCTTTTAGCTAGAATTAGGAGGTGGGACATTCATCAATAGACTAGTCCAATTGGGAGTAGTATTTAGAAATTGTGAATTAAAAGAGGTAAAATTTACAAAAGGTGGATTTTGTCCCATACATGAATAAGATGGTCATTAAACCCATGGATTTATTTATGCAACATGGAAAACTTGGTCTTCATATCCTTTTATAGTGTGTAGCTCTACTATTTCTAGTTATTCAGCTATAATGCTAGCTACTTTATCCCAAACCTCATGATACCTATAATTTGTTTTCTTCTTCTTACAATTCGGAAATAGATGGTCAAATCTTGATCCAAGGTTTATTTCTCTTGAATTGAGTGTAGGCTATCTAGTTGAGTATCCAAGTGACTAATGATATCCTATTTCATGTTTTATAATAGGTTACTAACTTCATATTTTGAAAGGCCACTTATAATTGCCAATGAAACCTTGTTGCCCCTAACTTTGTTTATGGTAGACCTAAAATAATTCTTGCTCAACTCCTTGATGTCTTGAAATGGTAGATGAGAGGTATCTCCTTAACTCATTAGGTCCAAGTCTTCTAGACAATCATCTTGGACTCTTATTAGGAATATGAGTTTTCTCTTAGTGCACTTTGCTTGAATTTCTATACACTGAACATGAACCGTTTAACATAGTATTTTAAAGATTCATCCCCTTCTTAAGTCATCCTGAAGATGCCATTTCATTTATAGTTTTTTTCTCATCCATATTATTGATACTTAGTAAGAAATTTATTTTTCATGTCCTCCTAAGTGTGGACTGAATCAATACCTAGGTCCATGAACCAATGAAGTGTTGAGTCTTTGAGGATGGCTGGAAAAAGTTTCAATTTCTATGCATTCTGCCTGTAGTCATAGCTTCTATAGAGGTTATCAAATTTGAAAAAAATATGTCTAGGTCTTCTGATATTGTACATTTGAAATTGGGTAAGGTTGAGTGTGGGATATTTTTAATTTGTGTTATGCATGTTGCATCTAGAATAGGAAATTCAGAAGTGACTATGTTTGGAGTCCTATTGTCATCCACAAAGTCTCTTTCTTTGTTGATGATGACTTTTATTATGATATGGATACTGAAGGTACTCAAGATCACATCTTCAAATTATGTATCAGTCCCTTTTTCAGCATGATAGTAAACATTTATCTACTAATTTTTAGTCTTTCTATCAGATAAGAAATCTAAAGATTCTCTTGAGCTTTCTTTGATTTGTTCAAGAAAGCCTTATTGGAATGCTATTCTGATATTTCTTTCTAGAGTGTTTGGTTCATGAAGTTATTCTCCTTAATTTATTCTTACTAACTTAGCTAATGCTTCCCTCTGCTTCAATTTCCTTTTTCAAAGCCAATAGTACTTCTTTTATAAGATATTTCCTTTAATTTGTCATATTTCCTTCTTCAAGAGCCCTCTGGCTTATGG